>JALJVW010000184.1:60076254-60676254 GCA_024865655.1 Emberiza elegans
GAGCACGGGCTGAGGGCACAGGCTGAGGGCACAGGCTGAGGGCACGGGCTGAGGGCACAGGATGAGAGCACGGGCTGAGGGCATGGGATGAGGGCACAGGATGAGGGCACAGGCTGAGGGCACAGGATGAGAGCACGGGCTGAGGGCATGGGATGAGGGCACAGGATGAGGGCACAGGCTGAGGGCACAGGCTGAGGGCACAGGATGAGGGGCATGGATGGGGCATGAGGGCACGGGATGAGGGCACAGGCTGAGGATGGATGGGGGGGCACAGGTTGAGGGCACAGGATGAGGGCACGGGATGAGGGCATGGGATGAGGGCACAGGATGAGGGCACAGGCTGAGGGCACAGGCTGAGGGCACAGGATGAGGGCACGGGATGAGGGCACAGGCTGAGGGCACGGGATGAGGGCACAGGCTGAGGGCACAGGCTGAGGGCACAGGTTGAGGGCACAGGATGAGGGCACAGGCTGAGGGCACAGGATGAGGGCACAGGAATTGGGCACGGGCAGAGGGCATGGGCAGAGGGCAACAGGATGGGGGCATGGGCAGCGCGCCTATGGCCCCTCTGCTCCCTGCAAAGCACCCGGTGGCATCTCAGGCTGTGATGTGCTCCCGCACTGCCTCCTGTCCCCCCCAGCGCAGATGTCACCTGTGCACCGGGTGGGTGGGACCAGCACTTACCTCGCCATGACCAAGTGGTTCTGGGTGCGAACTTGCAGGTCCTCGTTCTCCTGCTGGAGAGTTTTCACCTTCTCCTCCAGCAGAAGGTTCCTCTCCTCCTGGAAGGGGGCAGGAGGGTGAGGAGAGAGCTGGGAAGCACTGCTGAGCCCCCTGCCACCCCATTTTGGGGGAAATGCTGGCCTGGTGGCATTGCTCACCCATCCCCTCCCCATGCCAGAAGAGGAAATGGGCTCCATCCACCTTTGCTCCAGCTGCAGTTTCTGGGCAGAGTTTAGGTGGGTAGAGGAGCTGAAAAGAGGAAAGCCCACCTGTGACCCCCCCCTTTCAACTCACCACAGTCTTCCAGGTGCAGCAGCTTCTTGTCCAGGCCGTGGATGTGCTCGTTCTTCATCTCGATGACAAAGTGCAGGCTCTCCAGCTCCTGCTCCCAGAACGGGCTGGGGCTCCCATGCTCCTGCAGGGCCATCACTTGAGTCCAAGGGAGCTCAACACCTCCCTTGGACAGGCTTTGCTCCCCCTTTCCAGTGTCCTGTGCTCCCCTCTGGTTCCAGCCCCCCCTGCCAGGGTCCGTCAGGGAGGCCCCTTGGCTCTGGGTCAGCGCCCCATAGCGGGTCCCTCCCTGCCACCCTCCCTGCACCTGGATGTGCTTCTTGTAGTCTGTTCTCAAGAGTGACTCCTCCACCCGCCTCATCCTGTCCTGGAAGGATTTCAGCTGGGAATTCAGTGCCTGAATTTTCTCCTAGGAAAACCAAGGAAAAAGCAGAATGAGAGGTATCTGGGATTTCTTTCTGAGCCAGGGGACTGCTGGGTTGTGGTACCCAAATAACACCAGGGACTGAGGTGACCACTGAAGAACATGGGGCACCATGGTAGGACCAGCAGATGGTCCTCAAACCCTCCACAAGCCCCCCCTCCCCAGGGATTTCTCTGCTGGTACCTGTAAGGCTGCCTCAGACCTGTGGTGGGACTCTGTCAGCAGCAGCTTCTCCTGCTCATGTGCTCCCTGGAGCTCTGTGGGGGAACATGAGCTGAGTGCCACCAGTGTGGGGACATTGGGGCAGCTGCCCCACCTGAGCCCCACAGAGGTGGAGAGCAGGGAACAGAGTCCCCATGACCCCACGGGCAGCCAAAGGGACACGGCAGTAGCAGGGAGAGGGGAGGGGAGCTGCAGGGAGCCCCAGTGCCCTGGCACACACCTTGCAGGGTTTCTGTGTGCTCTCTCCTCAGGGCATCAAGCTGTTCCTTCAGCTCCAGCTCTTTTCTCTTTTCCACCTGGGAAGCAGTTGGATGAAATATTTCAGTGTAAGGGATGCAGAGCTTCACTGCTTTGGGCTTCCTCACCCTTTCTTAGACTCATCCTTCTCTCAGAAATGGGAGAGCCCAGCATGTGCCAGGGAAGACCAGGCTGGTGCCTCCAGCAGCTCCATGCCCAGCTCCATGCCCAGCTGCTGCCTCCAACAGCACCAGCTCTTCCAGCTCACCTGGATCTCAGTGTCCTGGGAGATGCTGGCAGTGCCTGCCTGGCTGGCATCCTGCTCCTCCTCCTCCTCCTGGCCTTGGAGGAATCTCGCACTCTCTGCCCACTCCTCTGGCCGTGCTGCCTTCTCCCCGTGCTCAGGCAGCAGGCAGGCATTGGCTGCAGGACAAACACGGCTGAAGCAGTACTGGCTGCCTCCCCCTGGCTGGGCTGCCTGCACATCCTGGGCAGCTGAACCTGCCAGTGGCACGGGCTGGGTTCAGCACTGCCCTCCGCCCACTGGAGAAACACCCCCTCCATCTCTCTGGTCCAAATTGGGATGGTGCTGGCAGGCTCAGGGAGCACACAGAGCTTGTCAGGTCTCCTGTTCTGGGGATGACCTGTCTGACTGAGAGGAGGGGCTGCCATTGTCTCTGGGATGCCCTGTTTGCCCTCCTGCACCAGCATGCACCTCCATCCTCCCCATCCTCCCTGGTGCCATGCTGGGGCCTGACCACTGCTTCCTTAATATCACTCCGAGAAAGCAAAGCAGGGGGAAAACACATTTCTTTCTCACCATTCCGTGTCTTCACGGCTGAGAGCTCCTGGGAAGCCAATCCCCTCTGCTGCTGGGCTTTTAGCTGTCTCTGGCAGAGAGAGAGGGGGCTGGAGCAGGGGGGAACAGAGTGGGGCAGGTGGCTGCAGGCAGAGAACACCCTGCACTGAGCCCCCATCAGCTCTGCTAAAACACAGGTCCTTGGGGAGCAGCGACCCCTCCCCAGCCCCCTGCCCTCTCCCAGCACAGGGCACCCGTGGGCGTGCATGTACTGCCATCAGGCAGCCTCAAGCTCATGCCAATTCCCTGCATTTCAGACAGATCACCAGGTAGCACTCAGCTGGAAAACCTGGGGGATGCCACCCCCACCGACATGGTGCTGGTGCAAAATGGGCTCCAGCAGCAAAACTTTTGGTGGGGGAGAGCAGGCAGCACTTGGCAGGGCCCAGCTTTGGCACTCCCTTGCCACCCTCCCCCTGTCCTGGGATGCTCAGCTCAGTCTGGTCCCTGGCACCTTGCAGCCCCTCAAACACACGGCTCTGCCAGGGCCTTGCACAGATGGGCTTTGACACAGCTGGAGCAGGAGTGAGAAATGAAAAATAGCCATAAATCAGAGGCGATCCAGCCCCTGTGCAGGGCTGGCAGCAGGCGGGAGCAGGCGGCCAAGCAATGAGCTCAGGAGCGCAGGAATGCGCTGCACAGCCCGCACGCTCCCGCTGCTGCCTCGGGGCCGAGATAACCCAGAGCCGGGAGCTGCCTCCAGCAACACAGCTCCATGGGATGCCTTCCAGCCCTGCATGGGATTAATTTAGTCACTTGGAGGGGAGAAGAGGAAAAAAAAAAAGAAAAAAAAAGGAGTGGATATATTTTTATCAGTTGCTGAAAGATAGAAGCAAAGCTTACAGGCTCTCACGGCTCGGCCTTGCCGGCACAGGGTAAATCTGGTCCCTGATGCCCATCACTGAGATGTGCTTCTGGATAGGTGCACGAGGGGTGAGAAAATTCACCTGAAGGCATGGTGCTGCTCTCCAGCCCCCGGCAGAGCTGTCCCTAAAATCCCGATCGCTAAGGAGAGCAGCCCTGCTGCCCGCTGCGCCGGCTGCTCCCCGGCTCGGCCCCGCTCGGCAGCGCGGCCAAATCCAGCCTGGATTAGGGAGCCTGGCTTGGGAAAAAGCAAGGGAAAGCAAACAGCCGTCCCTGTCTCCGCCTCCCCTGCAGCCCCCCTTCTGGAGCTGGAGGGAGGCGCAGTTCCAGCGAGCAGGAGAGCTCTAAGGCTCTGGGAAGCCACGGCTTTATCTTCCCTTCTATGGCATGAGCAGCCGCGGCGTTGAACGTGGCCCAGGCGAGGGGGCGAGGAGGCACCCGGCAGTCCGAGTTCACAGGGCTCGTTCTCCTTGTCCATGCAGCTCACCCTGAAAGCGAGGGGGGGCCTGGGATGCTGCTGAATCCTGGCACACCTGACTGCAAAGTGTCCCCAGGAATCCCCGCCTGTCCCCTGACACACCTCGTGTCAGGATACATCTCTCTGGCATTTAATGTACCCGTGTCCTGTGATAGGTTTTGAAGCCAGGGGATGGGGGGCAAGGGGAGAGATGGATGAGACAGTCGAGTCTCTGCAGTCCTGAGGGCATCATAGGAGTCCCAAAAGGCCTTCTCCCCTAGCCCCACACCCCATATCCCCCCCTCTTTTTCACTGCAACAAAACAAAGGCTGTGTAGGAGGACCCTGCTGACACAGGGGGTGACACACACACCTCAAGGGGTTTGGGTGATCTCAGCAGAGCTGAGAGCAGGATGCTGTTACCACCTCCAGGAAGGACCACAAACCCCCAAACCAAACCACCTCTGCTGCATTTGTCCTGCTCACTGGCATAAGTGATGCCTAAGGACAGAGAACCCAGGGCTGGTCACCTCCATAGCACAGGCAATGTCCCCAGCACACACCCAGGGAATCTTCACCTCACCCCCACACCCCAAATCCAGCAGGATGGGACCTCAGAGCCCCTCAGCCTCTAAAGGAAGATGATTTGAGACACCAGCACTGAACTCAGAAATAGGTAAGGGAGCAACAGGTTCACCAGCATCAACAGACAAATCTAAATACTTGCCCTGAGGCTATGAGTGAGGCACCTTCCTACCTCTAGGAGCAATTAAAATAGCATCTAGAGCTAATTTTAGTCATAAGCACTCAATTGTCCTTTGGAATAAAAGCTCCACCTCTGGGGTGAAGAGCAAAATTTGACTGAAAGCTCTGAAATATGGAGGGACTTTCCACTGTCACTTCCAGAGAAGCTTTGTGGCACCAAACCTCTGGTATCGCCTGGTACATTTTGGAGAGCTGGAAAATCATCCTGGAATCCACAGTGTGTGCAAGGAGCAGGTTGGGAGTTGCTCCAGCTGGAACAGCTTTGGCCAGGGAAAAAGCAGCCTGATACATCCTGCAGGCGGGGGCCATCCACAGAGTAGCTTATCCTGTAAGTTCTTGGAAACCTCTGCCAAAAATACCTTCCAGCTATGAAAAACCAAAAGTATCTACATTCTTAGAACTAAATATTTCTAATAGTCTGGAGAGAACTGTTTATGGAGAGATTAATAGGGATTTCCAACAGGACCTGAGTCATCTCCAAGGGTTCTGGGGTGGGGAGCACCAGTGCAGAGCAGCTGGCACAGTGTGGGCAGCCGAGGTGGCTGCAGCCTCTGCTTCAGCTCTTAGCGTGAGGTGGGGTTTTGGACTGTATTTTTCTTCCTCTTTCCTGTTTTACAAGTACATGAAGCAATTCAACCATACAACCTAGCAAAGGAAATCACAAAGAGGCAGGAAATGAGTATTTAAATCCTGACTCTGCTCCTGGGGAGGAGGCTTTGCTTTGTGGCTGTGGAGATGGGGGCCAGGATTTGGTCCATGACTGTAACACCTCCCAGGACCTGCAGCAGATTCTCAGCGCTGCCACAGCAATGCTGGCACAGGTCCGTGGGACCTGTCCCTAACCCTGCTGCTGTGTTTTCTGCAGTGATGGTGATGGTTGTGTTAGGAGGTGATTATCACCTCTCCTGCAGTCAGATCTGTGCCGCAAACCATTGGCAAACACTTCACACTGTTGACAGCCCCGAGTTTTGCATTCTGACCCTTCCCTGACTCCTGGTGCTATGTACAGTTCCTAGCACTTCGAAATAAATTCACCCCAGCCCTGGAAGGCGGCCAAGCCTCAGCCCTGACTTTTGGGAAGGCAGCTTGGCCTCTCTCACGCCAGGAGCGTGACCAAAGTGTGAACGGTGACCGTGAGTGGCCAGGCAGGGGTGGATGGAGCTGAAGGGGAAGGAAACCCCAGGGGCAGCACCCGCAGCTCAGGGCTGGGTTCTCTCTGTGCCTCCCTTATCGCCCTGCTGCCCGCAGGCTGGTGCCAGGGAAGGATAAGGCTGCCAAGGCACCTCCCCCAGGGCACACAGTGGCTCCTGGTATGTCATCCACCCACCAGACCCAGCCCAGCACCAGCTCCTCAAGGTCACCTCAAACCTGGGACTGGCCTCAAAAGCCTCTGCAGCCCCCAGCCCCATTAGAGTCCCCAGCTCCATGACCTGAACATGGCTTCTGGCTGGGCTTGTCCCTGGGGTTTAAAGCCTCCCCTAGCCCTAAGCTAGGGACCAATTCTGGGGCCAATTATGCAAGTCCACCCATCAGCAGTGGGAGGTGAAGGTCTCTCCTTCTGCCTTTTGGCACTCTGGACACGAGAACATGGGCAGGAGTGTCCCCATGCCTGCCCTTATGCTTTTTTAACCATAATGGGGATTTTAAGTGCTTCTTTCAGAATGACTTTCAGTCACAGCAGCAGGGCTGTTTATGGGTAATGACTGTTGGTGACACAGGGCTGAGCAGAGCTCGAGAGCAGGCAAGTGCAGGAAGGGAGATGTCTGTAGGCAAATGACAAATTTCCGTGTTTCAGTAAATGTGGGACTCTCAGCACCTGGGGCCTTGGGGCTGTTGTTTCTCCCTGTCCTATGCCTGTTCTTGAGAGCTCTCAGAGTCACAAACCAGCCTAGAAATATCTGATCTTACGACATAGCAAAGAGTGGGATTTTTTCCATGATGTGGAGAAGCGACCAGGCCTGCAAGTGCTGTAAATAAAGGCACTTGTTGGCTGCAGGGCTGTGTGAGCCCCGTGCCTGCTCCCCCTGCACATCCTGTAGTGGGTTCTGTGGTCCCAACTGGGGACTCTCACAGCTGGATTTGCAAAGGGCCACCCGAGCTAGGGGTGTTTCTGCCTTCCTTCCTTCCCCTGCCACCCTCCAGCCATCACAACACCAACAGCAGTAAGCACAGCACATCCCACAGCAAAAACATCTCCCGAGGTCAGTGGTGAGGCACTGGGGCAGCATGAGCACATCAAATAATAACAATAACAATGATAATAACTATCAGCAGATAATTTCAGATCTTGCTGAAGAGCTCTTCAGTACAGAGCAATGTGCTGAGATCTGAGGGGACTCGGAGTGTTCCCCTACAGGAGTGATACCTTCAGCACAAGGGGACACAGCCTTTGGGACGAGGGAGGATGCTGTGGGAAGCTGGCAGCAGTCTAGCTGGGGGAACCCATCCCTGACATCCACGGGACCAGCATTTCCAGCAGGCATCATCATCCCAGATCCTGCACCCTCTTAACTATAGAATTCCCGTGATGTCGGGGTGAGCCTGGAGGAGTGCAGCAGAGCGCAGGAGGATGCAGGAGGGCGGGTGGCTGCCAGCTTTCATTGTCCCCGCTGCCACCTCCCCCACCACAATGCCGGTGGGGTCCCACGCAGCCGGGGACAGCCACACTGCCCAGCACCACCGCTCCCCGGGACAGGGAGGAACCCGCGCCGGGTGCCCCCAGCACCCCTCATCCCCAGCAGTGCGAGCAGGACTCCCCGCAAACATCAGCCCCGCGCGAACCCCAACTCCATGGAGCCCCGACAACGTGTGCACTCGGTCCCACGAGAGCCCGACCCCGCGGAGCCCCGACCCCGAGAGAAGCCCAGCCCAAGCCCAGCCCAGCCGAGCCCAAAAGCCCCCGCAGCCGCTACCTCGGCACCGACGGGGCAGCAGCGCAGGGCGCTGCCGGTGCAGCCCATGGAGCCCCGGCGGGACCCGCTCAGCCGCGGGGCGCGGGGCGCGGCATCCCCCGGCGAGCGGCACCGCTCCGCGACGGGACGGGATGAGCCGCCCCAGCTGGCAGGCAGAAAAAAATAATTAAAAAAAAAAAGTAATAAAAACGTCCGGCAGCTGCTGACAGGCAGCGCCGGGAGAGGGTGCTCTGCACCCCCGAGCCGCGGGCAGGGCCCCCGGCCGCAGCCTGCCCGCCCCCGGGGCTGGCCCTGGGCCCCCTCCACCCCGGGGTGTCCCCGCCCTGGGCCGGGGTGCTTCGGGAACGCTCTGTCCCACGGGCCCCCTGCACTGAGGATGCTCCGTTGTGGGTATGAGGTAAAGAGGGCTGGACCCCTGCGTTGGAGGTGTCCTCTCCTGGACCAGGAGAAAGGGGAACAGGAGCCCTGCACCAGGGCCAGGGTGGGAGCAGGACCAGGTGCTCAGAGGCTTCCTCTGCTGAACCCACCCCAGCCCCCGTAGGAGTAGGGATGAGAGTGAGAAAGCAGAATCCATCTGGCTTTTGCCATTACCCCATCAAGTTTCAGCTTGTGTGGGGGTACTTGTGGACAAGTGGTGGGTTTGGGGTGTTACTCCCGGCAGGAGCTCTGCTCTGGGGGTCCTTTTGCTGGCTGGAGAGGGCTTTTGGTGTGATCCATATTGCCTGAGGGACTGCATCCTGTCAGCTCTTCCCTTGAGCATCCCAAGCACCCCAAATGCTGGGCCTGGAGCCAGGGTGTCCTTTTCCAGGGGGAAATCCTGCACTTTGGAAATGGGTCCTGAACACATAGGGAAAAATACATGGATTTGAAAGTGTCCCATCTAAAAAAATAATGTGAGGAAAGGTAGGTTCTTCCAAATGTTTTGATTTTGATGATTTTTTAAAATGCTTTTTTAAAATTATATTTTTATACATTCCTGAATGACCACACATTTTGACCTGAAAACCCATTGGTGCTAAGCAGAACTGTTGAAATTGGAGTGTTTGAACCTGGTCACGAGGCCGTCGTGCCTGTATGGAAACATTGCAAGTTTTTTGTCAACAAGTTTCTATTCTGACATTTTCCAAATATCCCCTGGGAGAAGTCCAAGCAGCCTGCGGCTCTGGGGATGCCAACACCTTGGCATTTTGCCTGGGCGGTGAGGGAGTGGAGGTGCCTGGTCATCCTGTCACGTTCAACTTGGAGGTGTTTTTCTTGCCCTGGTAACCCTGGCACGGGAGGAAATTGTGAAACACCATTGGATGGGAGGGTGGGGAAGGCGAGGGGCAGGCCCACGCTGCCCCAAGTCTCCTGGAGACTGGTGGGGCCAGTTGCCTTCGTCCTCTTGGGTGGGTGCTGCCAAACCTGAGTGAAATTTTGTGAGTCACAGAAGCTTCTGGCATCTGCTCCCACTGCTCAGAAACCACCGAGAGCGTCTCAGTTCTTATCTCTTCCAGCACTTCAGCATGGGGCAAGTCTCCTTCCCTGCATGAGAGTACTTATTTGGGCTGAGTAGATCGCCTGTGGGATAAAAGCTCAAGGTGCTGTTCTACACCTCTCCAGGGTTAATTAAAAATCCCGGTCCAGACTTCAGGACTGAAGGCCTACAGGGGCACGCACAAAGCACATGCAGATTTCCAGGCTGAATTTGCATCGCTGGGGCCGTGGCTGCAAAGAGAAGCAACTGTGTGGGCAGCTGATGAGGAGCCCGTCCAGCTGCCATCACGTCTTGCTGGTGCACAAAGGTCCAGTAGTTTGCACATGTGCTTGTGGAAATTTCAGCTTTTAACTGTGGGGTGCCAAAGGGTTGCCTGGGGATACCCTCGTGCCGCAAAGTGGGGCTCCAGGTAGGATTTATCTTGACAACGGTAGTGAAAAAACAGTTTGGTCACATCAGGCTGAGGCATTGAGCCAGCAGGGCAGAGCTGGAGCTTGGGGATGGGCCTGTGCAACAAGGCCAGCTCCAGCACCCCCATCCTCAGCCTCTGCTGCAGGCTCTGCTGTGACAACCCTGTGCTTCTAGAGATCGCTGCCTTTTGGGGACACGGCTGCCCAGACCATGTTACAGCCTTCCTTCAGCCTGTGGGTGCACTTGTGAGGCTGCCTGCCAAAAGCCTTGCCTGTGCTACCCCAAACCTCTCTTATTCTAGCATGATTTTAGCAATTCCTCAGTTTCTCTGATCTTTTCTGTGGAAACTGTATGGGATATGTGCCTGCCAGACTGGTCTTTCATCTCTGCCCTGCTTTAAAATCCTCTGCCCCAATACACTGAACACTTGCTCCCTTTTCAGGGCAGTACTTTAACAGCCAGAAACTGCTCTGTTCAGCTGCATTTGAGCAAAGCAGGGGCTTTCCACGGCATCATAGGGGCAACCAGAACACCCTAGGGGTCTGGGGATCACAAGGGCCTGGAGTTTGCATGAGACAGCCTGGAGAAAAAGGAGACTGTGGGAGTGAGGGAATTTCTAGCCATGCAAAGACAGGAAAGCAGAGGTGGTGTGGAGCCCCCACCTGAGGCAGCTTCAGTTCATTTTGAAGTTGAAGCTGAAGTTGAGCTCTAATGTCTTTTTTTGGTGTTATCTTGATCTCTCCCCAGGAATGACAGCAGCTGGAGACATCTCCAGGGCTTTGTCTAGAAAAGTGAGACGAGGAGGCTTTATCACATGCTCGGCTGAATTGCTGTAAATGGGATAACAGCTGGAAAGTCGAGTTAATTTGTACCAATGGTCATTTAAAGTGTTTGCCAAAGCTTATGGATAAGAAAAGCATTTGTGCAAACTGTTGAAGTGTCTCTTGTGGCTCTCTCTCTGGTTCTAGCTGGTAAGGACTGGGCACAACAGGATGGGTACAAGGCAGTGTCAGTGCCAGCCTGGCATGGTCTGTTTGCAGAGTGGTTCTGTGAGTGCAGATGGGGTCATTCTTTTTTTTTTTTTTTTTGTTTGTATATCTTATTTTCAGAAACCTAGTCTGGAAAAAGGAAAAAAAAAGGAGAGGTGGAGGATATTTGTCTGGAAGGTTTTTGGGTGATGAGCTGGTATGTGGTGATGCCTGATGGGTCCTGGTAGAGCTGCAGCCCAAGCAATGGACAGAGAGTGGTCGTGGTTACACCCTGCTCATCATTTGCCATCTGTTTGCTTTTGTAAATGAGAGGTAATGAAATTCTGTCTGCTTTTCTTCAATGCAAATCTGAGGTGTTTAGCCAGGTCTGCTGAGACCTCGTGACTCAATTTTACATGGGTGAGATAGCTGAAAAAACTGTTTGAATTGGAGAAGTTCTCACATGTGTTGGAACCCAAAAAAAGTCACAGGCTCTTTTAGTGGGGATTTAGGTCACACATGATTCTGCCTTGAGGTAGTGAAACGATTTCAAGTCATTCCTGTCCCTGCCTATGCTTTTCCAAGCAAAAAGATGTGGGTAAACCTGTTCTCGCAGTCCTTTATTCTCTTTTTTCCCCCATGGCAAAATGAAGTGGAAAGGGATGGGAATAGGGAAGTGAAACCTTCACTCACAATGGCTGTGAGAAGCAGAAAATCATGCGATGCCAGGGGCTCGAGGTGAGGGGCTCTGCTCCCCTCCCAGCCCTAAACACAATGCTCCTTCTGTGCCTGTGCCTCTCCCCATGCATCCCTATCCTTATTCCTGTTCTCCGGCTGCTCCAGGGCCTCAAAGTGAAAGCTAATCCCAGGGGATAACTTTCCGCTCCGTTCCCGGCTGTGAGGTGCGGGCTATTTATTCCTCACCCTTAAGCCTCGGCAGTGGATCGGCGGCGCAGTTGTCGCTGCCGGCTCGGGGTGGGCAGCAGCATCCACCGCGTCCCCTGCCTGCTCCCACGCCCTGCCTGCGCGCTGCCGCCCGGCCTCGCTGCTAAATAAGGACGAAAGGCTAAAAATAGAGCTGAGACGGGGTTTGGACAAGCCAGGCAACCCTTCCCAGGGCTGGGAGCAATGTGGGGAGGCCAAGCAGTGTCCGTGTGCAAGGGAGAGCAGAGCTGAATGTGGGGAAGGGTCTCACAAGTGGCTCCTGACCGTGCTGTGGCAGGGGGGAAGATGTGAGACCTGCCACACTTGTGTCATGTGTGCTCAGCTGGCTCAGTCCCCTCCGCAGGATAAAAGCATCTGTCCACCAAAATATATGGGGAAATCCATGCTGCTGTGCCACTCCTGATGGAGGGGTACCCGTGTGACCATTCCAGCATGATGGGGGTGCCTGGGGCAGCTCTGTCTGGAAAATGATCAGCAAACAGGGGGTAGGAATGGAAGCGGGGATGATAAATCCAGCATTTTACATAGATGGGTGGTAGGGGTACTGTGGCAAACTGCCCAGTCAGGGGCTACTCGATGCCAGCGTCCCCTCCCCCGTGCTCATACACATCGGGTTTGAGGGTCTCAAATATCTCAAAATATCTCAAATATCTCTGCTCTTCAGCTGCCGCCTGCCCTGTGCCGAGCGCGGGGGGAGCGTGGGGGTCCCGGGTACTGACCAGGGGGTACCGACCCTCGCACAGCCGGGGCACCCCCGAGTGGGATGTGCGGAGAGCCGCAGCCCTGGGTGGAGGGTGGGTGGTGGGGAGGTGGTCGTGCTGCCCTATCGCAGCGGGGTGATGTGTGCGCCCCGGCGGGGTGCGTGCAGCTCCCGCCGCCCCGCTCCAGTGCCGGCTCTGGGAGCTTGGGAAAGCGGCGCTTCCCGTCCCGGCATCCCTGCGAGTCCAGTCCTGCGCTTGGCAGCGAAACTGGGGAAGGGAGGGAAAAAAAAAAAAAAAAAAGGGAAGGGAAAATGTGAGCGTCCTCGGGGGAAGGGAGGGGAATCGGGCGGTGGGCCGGGCTCTGAGAGAGGGCTCGTCCCCTCTGCTCGAGGCTTCAAAGACCGGCCGCTGCCAGCCCGGTCCCGCCGAGGTGCCTGCCCTCCGCTCGGAGCAGCTCTCCGGACGCATCCCGGCCGTTCCCGGCGCACTCCCAGAGGATGCTGTGCGCGGGGCTGGCTCTGGCGCTGTGTGCGCTGCAGCTCGTCCCGGCCGCGCTGGCCGGGCCGCAGCCGCCGCTGCTGGTGGAGCGCAGCGGGGCCCGGCGGCTCAGCAAGGTGAGCAGGGACCCCGCAGCCCTCGGGCTGCCAGGGGGACTCGGCGGGGCGGAGAGGGGGAAGACTCCGTCATCCCGCTGGGATTGCAGGAGACCAGGAGCTTTTCCTATCCCGTCAGGGTGGAAGATCGCTGGTGGGTGCGTGTGTGTGGCTGGGCAGGGGAGTGGGGTCCATGGACCCCTGGGGTCCCGCAGCCCCCCGCGCTGGGAGCAGTGCTGGAGGTTGGGGGCAGCGCGGAGCAGGAGGGATCCAGTGTTTGCAAACACTTCTCAACGCAGAAACCCAGCGGCCTCGTCCTTCGGCTGATCGTATCCCGGCTCTCATTTTGCTGCTCCATGAGTCTTTTCCAGCACAGGTTCTTCTTCCCTTTTCCCACGGAGTTCTGGGTCTGGCTCATTAACACGCGCTGATTAAGACACAGCCGATTACCACGTGTAACTCTCACGCGGTGTGAAGGGAAATATCGCAATTTATTTTCCAGGATTCCTGCGCTTGCCCGAGGGAAGGGGGAACCGGTTGGGAAGGCTGCAGGGGGGTCGGCGGGCAGCATTCTGCAGCCACACACTGATGCTCAGCTCGCTGAAGCCTCTTTGCCTGCAGACTCTCGGGCTGGGGGCTCCCGGCTCTTGCTCAGTGTCGGGGTGCAGCCTACCCTTGTCCCGGCTTGTCCTGAGCCCTGTGTCCTGCCCTGGGCTGCTCCCGGCGGGCGAGCGGGATGTGGGATGGGCTGCTCGGCTGCGTGGGCTGCGCTGTGCCCGCTGGGGCTGCCGTGTGGCACCAGGCAATACAGCCTCCACCGGTTCTGCGGCTGTGAGCAGGCAGGAGAGCCCCACGTCATGCCGTGGGGACACGGGATGCTCCGGCCAAACCTGCTCGGGGAGGGAGCTGCGGCTGGTCTCTGCCATTTGCCTCTGGCAGGCTCAGAGGTGGCTGTCGCAGATGAGTGCTGCTGGCCCTCCACCTTTGAATCAAAGTGTCTTTACTGGTGGTTGCTGGAGAGGTTGGTGCGACTTGTAGGGAACAGGGGAGATGTCCCAGCATGACTCTTAACTCAGACTGGACACATAAGTGATGTCCCTCATTCGGGTGACATCTCCTTACATGTGGATTTTCATTATCGCATTAGGGCAGTGCTGCTTCCCTGGCTCATTTGTACTCTGGATCAGGATTTGTTCTCATGTGTAGCTCAGGACCAGGCCCCTGGGGTGTATCAGGC
This sequence comes from Emberiza elegans, assembly GCA_024865655.1. NCBI lineage: Eukaryota > Metazoa > Chordata > Aves > Passeriformes > Fringillidae > Emberiza > Emberiza elegans. The sequence continues at coordinate 60,090,340 of JALJVW010000184.1, forward strand.
AGAGGATGAGCCCAGACACTCATCTGGTTCCCGAGTGTGATTCCTGCTCCTATGTGGAGCTAGGTGGCTGGGCTGGTGGATGAGGGCTCACAAAGCAGGGCTGGTCCTGGATGAGATGCGAGGCTGTGCCAACCCCACAGCCCCTCCAAGGGGATCCCCACACAACTGCCCAGCATCCCACTGGACAGTGCAGCCACCACCTGGTCCCAGCTTGCTCTGACCTGTCCTCACACACCTTGCTTGGTGCCGTTGGCATGAAGGATGCATCTTGCCTTGGTCACATGTCAAGTGTTTGGAGGCAGAGCTGAGGCAAGTTTGGAAATTGCAGCCTGGGAATCCTCTTTGGGTGTAAAGTACATGCAGAGGCACACGGACAGAGGGTTCTGCAATGTCCTCAGTCTTGGAGAGCTGGGAGTTCAAGAACTGGCATTTGAAGGGGCTGAAGGTCATTTTCTGGCTCTTTGTGAGCAGACGTTTGGCAGGGGTCAGAGGTGCAGCTCTGGATATACCTCCTGCAAACACAAGGCAGGGCTTGTCCTGCCTCTAACTCCTCCTGTCCGTCGGTGCTGCAGGTTGGTGGCTTTGCCTGGGAGAACTGTGGTGACAAGAGGGACCCCGTGGTGCTGCAGAGCCTCTCTGTGGCACCCGACCCCATCAGCATCCCTGGGAGCCTGCGTGTCAGCGCAGCTGTCAAGAGTGGCAAGACCATGGGCTCCCCTCTGAAGGTAAGTGCCAGATGTCCCTCTGTGGTGAGGGAGGGCAGAGCTTCCCCAAACCATTGGCAGCTGGGAAATGGGTACAGGAATGAGCAGCCCTTGGGGAGTAAGGTGCAGGGCTGAGCACACTGGGCTCTGCAAGCCAGAACAGGGCAGTGGGCATGGGGACACCTGCAGTGGGAGCAGACAGTTCAGTAGGAGCCTCCCAACCTTGTTCCTAGGGCAGAAACTACCTGAGTCGTTTCATATCCTGGGGATGTATTGGCTCCAGGAGGGAAGTGAAACCCAAGTGCTGTGGGTGCTTCTGGAGGTCACTGCTGCACTTGTTTTTCAGCAGCCAACCCAGCTGCTCCCTCTAAGGACATGGCACAGCACTGCTCTGGGAGCCTTGGGCCATGCCAGCTCCCCTGCAACAATTTTTGGGAAGTTTTTTGGAATCAGACAGAACACGTCTCTTGTCCAGTGTGTGTAGGCTGTCTTGAGCAATGCTATGGTGTCTGTTTGGGCCTGGGACTGTGGGGTGAGTGCTGGGGAGTGAGGAGCCAGAGCTGCAGGATGGGAGCACCCTGGGAGTTTTGGGACAGGCAGAAGAGAGGGGAAGCAGGTGGGGATGTGAGGTGTTGGGCGGTGTTAGCTTAAGGGGTCAAGCTGAGGTTGGAGGAACAAAAGCTGCAGGTTGAGAGGAACTGAAAGCCAGGAGGGGGAGGCAGGAGGAGGTTTGGTGACCTCATGGACATCACAAAGATTGCATGATTAGGAGCTGAGGGGGTTGGCCGGTGAGGAGATGTGGGTGCCCCTGCTGCTTGTGCTGGTGCTGAACACCTTCCCTCCAGGCAGCGCTGGTGGTAGAGAAGGCACTGGGTGACCTCTGGATCCAGCTGCCCTGCATCGACCAGCTGGGCAGCTGCACCTACAACGACGTCTGCAGCATTCTGGATGAGCTCATCCCACCTGGCACGCCCTGCCCGGAGCCCCTGCTAACCTATGGCATCCCCTGCCACTGCCCCTTCAAAGCGGTACGGCCGCACCCTGCGGTGACATTGGCACTGCCACTGAGTGCCACTGTGCCCTCTGGTGCTGGGCTGCCTTCTGGTTGACCTCTTGCCTGTCTGTCCCCTCTCTCCACAGGGCTCCTACTCCCTGCCAGCCAGCGATTTTGATGTGCCTGATGTGGAGCTCCCTTCCTGGATGACCAACGGCAACTACCGCGTGCGGGTGGTGGTCAGCAATGGCGGGGAGGAGCTCAGCTGTGTCAAACTGGCCTTCTCCCTGCACTCCCACTGAGGTGTGGGACACCGGCCCTCATATCCCCTCCAGCTTGGTCCCCTGTCCCATCCCATCCCGTGTGAACCCATCCCTGTGAGGTGCATCCCTCCTGCTGTCAGGAGGAGGCAGCTCCTGTCCCCCCCCAGTGCCTCCTCCCCTGCTGCACCCAGAGAGGCCCCTTTGGCTGTTCTGCTGTCCCCAAACCCATCACTAGGGTGTCTCCTGCCTGGACAGGGTGGCCTTGGAACCTAACTCCAGCATGACCTGGGGTTGTTATTTTTTATCCAGTCTCTTTTTTCTTTTTTTCTTATTCCTATCAGGGCAATTTTAGACAAAAACATTCCAGAGAAAAGCAGTATTTCTTGGAGCAGTCCGTGGGGATGAGGGAGTGTTTGGGAGTGCTGGGGCAGGCTAGAAGGATGCAGGACTAGTTGCAGAGGGTGTTCCTGCTCCCCACCATCTCTGGCCAGAGCATGAGGCTGTTTTGCAGAAGTGTCCCCACCCCACACAGCAGCTTTGAACCTGCTGTTGCTGCATCCCTGTCCTGCATGGGGAACCAGCTTGGTGGCACGAGGCACCTGTGAAAGGCACCTCGCCATGCTCCTCCTCTGGCAAACAGGAACACAAGAGGATGGAAACCACCTGAGCCCCACATGGACATTCCCACTTAGGAGGGACCAAGAGGCTGGTGACGCTCCCAGCAGCAGAAGAGGTTGCTGGTTGATGGCTGTGCTCGCTCCAGAGGGGCACACAAGGCTGTGATGCACTGCTGGAGCACAGCCTGGCTGAGGACCAGTCACATTCATCTCATTTTTCCTCTGGGAGTGAGCCGAGGCAGGATGCTGCACTGGGACTCTCCTTACCCTGTGAGGGCGGAGGCACCCAAACACAGCAGCATCCTGGACATGGGATAACTGGGAGATGACCATGAAGACCACCAGCCTAGATCCTATTTGGGGGTGTCCTGGCTGTGGCTGGGGACTGTCATGTGGGCAGGCAGTGTCCTTCTTGCTGCAGCTTTGGGCAGGGTGGGAGCCTGTCATCACTCCCCTGTGCCAGGTGTCACCAGCCACCCACATCCCTTGCTGTCCCTGCCTGCTTGTGTTTTGTAGCCCCTCGATAGGGCTGGTCTTCTAAAGCACTTTATACGCCTTAACTGCTGCGGGTGTTCCTCCACCCCGCAGATGTGCTCCCACTGCCTTTCTGTGCCCTCCACTCGCTTTGTTTCACCCTGTGGCTTTGTCTGGAGAAGCACTAACCCTCTGCCCCTGCTCCCCTTCAGTGCCACGGCAGCAACCTCCTTTTGGGTAGGTTCTGCAGGTTCTTAATAAATCTTTTTACCAGGACGTGGAGCCGGTGCCTCTTGTTGCTGGGGGTGACCTGGAGGTGACATTTATTTCACTGGGAATAGTGTGGATGTGTGTGTGAGCTGGGGGAAGTGGAGGTGCTGTGGTGGGGGCAGTGGTGGAGGATGCTGTAGCCAGTGGAGCTGAGCAGCCCTGAGGCCAGTTCCTGTGTGAGGAGCAGGACCTGCAAACGCTGCTTTGTGATGTGGGGACACGGGGACACAGCCATGGCCTAGGGGGCCACAGCTCATGCTGGGGGGCTTTGAGGGTGTTGCTCATCTTGGGTGAACTTCTATAACTCTGACACCTGCACGGCTCTGCAGGCCTTGCCCCAAGGCAAGGGGATCACAGAGGCACAGAATCAATGAGCTCGAAGATCTCTGTGATCACCACCTCACTCTGAGTCCAGCCCGTGACTGAGCACAACCATGATCCCTTCACCATGGTGCTGAGTGCCATGTCCCATCTTTCCTTAAACACCTCCAGGAATGGTGACTCCACCGTCTCCCTGGGCAGTTTGATCACTCTCTCTGTGAAGAAAGCCCTCCTAAAGTCCAACCTAAACATTCCCTGGCGCAGCTCAGCACCTTGTCCTCCTGTCACGGCGCTGGTTGCCTGGGAGCAGAGCCCGACACCACACGGCTTCACCCTCGCTTCAGGGAGTTGTAGAGCGTGATAAGGCCACCCTCGAGCCTCCTCCAGGCCGAAAAAGCTCAGTTCCCTCACAGTACGGTGCTCCAGACCTCTTGCCAGCTCCGTTCCCATCCCCGGCCGCCCGTCCGGCGTTCGGCGCTCCCGCCTTTCCCCACAGCGGCCTCGGGTCCCGCCCGCCGCCAGGGGGCGCCGCCGCCCGCGCCCGGCCCCGCCCGGCCCCGCCCCTCGCCCTCAGCGCTGCCCGCGCGCAAGCGCCGCGCTCAGCTGAGCCACGGTCACGTGACGGCGCGGCCGAGCGAGCGGGCCCGGCGGGGCCGGGCGGTGCGGGCGGCGGAGAGGTGCGGAACCGGCACCGGGACAGGGACAGGCACCGGGACAGGCACCGGGGGGACAGGGACTGCGGGCTGTGGGTGGGTGGGGGACTGTCAGCCGCCTGTCAGCCCGCCGCGTGCCCGGAGAGCTGGGGTTGCGGTGAATGCGCGAGGTGCCGGCAGTGCCGCCGTCCCGTGTGGGTGCTCGGGGCAGCCGGGGCGCGCTGAGGGACTCGGGGCTCCGGGGCCTTGTTGACAGCCCCTGTGCAGAGACGGGTGCTCAGGGCCTGGGGGCCTGGCAGCTGACATGGGTGTGCTGGAGGCTGACATGGGTGTGCTGGGGGTGCTGGAGGCTGACATGGGTGTGCTGGAGGTGACATGGGTGTGCTGGGGGAGTCTGGGGGTGCTGGAGCTTGACATGGGTGTGCTGGAGGCTGACATGGGTGTGCTGGAGGCTGACATGGTGTGCTGGGGGTGTCTGGGGGTGCTGGAGGCTGACATGGGTGTGCTGGGGGTGCTGGCAATGCCCTGCGGGAAGGCTGGCACCCCATGGGGCTCCTCCGGGCGTGCCCTGCAGTGTAGAGGGCACAGCGCCCGATGTGAGGTGCTGGGAAGGGTGCGGGATGCTCTGTGGCACTGTGAGGGTGCACTAGCCCCACACTCTGCAGGATTCAGCTGTGCTGCTCTGCGGAGGGGCAAGGGCAGCTGGGCAGCACAGCCTGGCTGGGGTGAGAGCTCTGGGGACTGGTGGGGTTTGTGCCCAGCAGCCTCCATGGGGGGAGAAGCTGAGCTGTGGGTACTGGACCATGCTGTGAAATGTTGGAAAGATGAATCTGGGGGTTCTCTGGAGCTGTGGGAGCACTGGGTAGCACAGGGACAAGAGGACTGATGCTGTGACTGGGAGGTGTCAGGCTGGCATGGACATGGTGGCCTAGGGCTTGTTGTTGGCTCTCCCTTGTGTCACACTGAGGTGGGTTATTACAAGTAGTGCTTTGGAAGTGAAGGATTCAACACTCATGATGGGAAGCAGCAGTGAGTTTTGCTGTGAAGCTCTCTTTTTTGGAAGTTTTCCTGATCTACACACAGTCCCAGGTCAGCTGGGGACAGCTGTCATGGTCAGCAGCAAGTAACAGCTTGCTTTTGACTTCTGGCATGGGGCTGCCACTGTAAGGGACAAATTTCTGTCACTACCCCCCAGCTTTCCTAATAGGATGAAATTGCTTCTGTGTGTGGGTGGCAAAAAAAGCACATGACAGTGGCTGAGGAGTTGGGTTTGAAGTGGGAACCAAATGTTCCTGCCTTTGCTGTTTCCAATGACAAGAAAATGGTGTAGTGGGGTTTTGCTTTGATTTTAAATGTTTTTCTTGTGGATGAAACAAGTTTTGCAGCTTTTCCTTGTTGGTTGCGGGAGAGCAGAGTGCTCGCTCCCTGCTGCCACGCAACCTGTAATCCAGACACAAGGCAGACAAGTCACGATGAATGCATTTCCCTGGCTCTTCAAAGCAGAAAGCAGACGGGCCTGCTTGAAAGGGAAAAAAAAAATCCGCAGGCAGCAATCAGGCAGAGTGATGTCAGCACGTTGTGTTTATCTCAAAGTCACTGCTCATGGGTGCTTTGGATGCTGTGCAGGCCATCCTTGGGAAGGGTACCCATGCCTGACGCAGTCCTGCACCCCCTCTGCCCACTCTCCTTGCCCTGTGCCAGCCCATGGTGTTTGGCAGAGCCTCCCAGGTTTCTCTGCTGTCCCTTGGGCCTGTCAGTGATGATAAACAGCTTCTAACGCTTTCCTTGTGTAAACTCCTGCTGCCGCTCTTCCCGGTCCCTGCCCTGCCGGATCGCCCTGCCTGCGGCAGAGCCGGTTCAGGACACCATGACGTGTCCCAGCTGTGAGGGAGGAGGCTGGGCAGGAGTGATGCATGTGCTGCCTTTGGCTCTGGAGTGCCTGCCAGCCAACCAGCCTCACTGCTGCTCCAGAGCCTGGTATTCCATGGGACACACTGCTGCTTCCTGCTGCTGGTGTTGCCTGGTGCCGCAGGAAATACAGCACTGCTGTTGTGGCCTGGATAACTGCTCCAGAGCAGCTGGGATCTGGAGCATCCAGACCTGAGGGAAAACCCTTGCTCCCTGCTACCCTTCTGATCACCAGGCTGGACCCTCCCAGTGGTTGCAGCCCTTGGCTTGTTTTCCATGTGGCAGCCAGGTTTGCAGAGCAGTGCTCTGGGGACTGCCTGGGTGCTCTGTGGGTGAAGCAGCACCCAGGTGGCCCAGGCTGAGCATTCCTGGCACAGCCAGATGTGTTGGTCTGTGCTGAGGTTGCATCTGGCAAGCGCTTGCATGACTTGGTGGGTTCATGAAGAGCTCTGGCAGGAAACGAGACAGTTTTTTGCAGTAGTAACATTTCTCTGCTGCTTCCTCTTGCTTCCAGTTCTTTACCAGTGCTGGGGAGCATCAGGACTGCTGGGGCAGGTGTGAAGCCTGGGGCATGACAGCCCAGAGCAGCCGTGGGGCAGGGACTGGATCGCCAGTCTGTGGCGCAAGAGCCTTTCACATAATTTCCCTGCCTCTGGTGCTCCTTCCCAGTGGGTGTTCGGGATACTGGGTGTGGCATGTGTGGGAATTGAACCAGCTGATTGTTTTCCAGACAAAGGCGTGAGGTGTGTGTCCTTGGTGAGGCTTGTGCTGGTGCTCCTGGCTTGCTGGACACTGTTGGAGTTTCTGTTGGAGCAAGAGCTCCAGGCTGTGCAGGTGCCTCATCCTGGGAAGTCCCTTTTCCCCATAGGCACCTCCTTGGCCGTGAAACCTTTGGGGCAGGTGTTTTGCTGTCAGCACATGATCTGTGCTCCTCACTAATGGCAGTATAATAATTTTTTGTAAAAAATTCTCCTTAATAAAAATTCTTCAATAAAGAAAAAAAAAAGGGAAAAGAAAAAAAGAGAAGTTAGGAAACTTTCCCTTCCCTGGCAAGGGCAAGCTGTTCCCTTGCAGCACACTGTGTGCAAGTTAAAAGCAGTTACACTTTCCTGGCCCGTCCACTTGACAGCCCTAGTCCCAAGTGCCAGAGCAGGGGACACAGTGCCAGCATGTCTCCTCCTATCCCACTGCCTGTGGTGTCACACTCACCACCCTTAGAGCAGGGGTACACAGCTCCCGTGCCTGACAGGAATTGGGTCACATCCAGGCTCTGCCTGCAGGATCCTGACCCCATTCTGTCTGGGTGTGTCCAAAACATGGGCACGAGCCTGAAGGAAGAGCCAGTGGGAATGTGCCGTGCACCTTTGACCTTAGGACATGCCAGCTCTGTGATTGCTGGGGCGGGAGCCTGTGGCTGTATAAAAGCCCTGGAGGGGACCTTGCTCTGGCAGTGCGAGCTGCTCTCTCTGCACAATGGCTGACCCCAAGAAGGCTGAGGATGGGGCTGTTGAGCTGGGCACCCCTAATGGCACTGCCCCCACAGGGACCATGTCCACGCGGCGCCTCCGCAGCGAGGACTACAATGACTACAGTTCCACAGATGTCACACCCGAGGGGAGCCCTCCCGATGGCATGAATGGCTTCGCCCACCCTGAGTCCTACCAGCGCTTTGGGGAGACCAACGGGACAACGTGAGTGATGCTTCCCTCCTTCCTGGGTTGGCCTGGCTCTGGGGAGGGTGGAGGAGGTCATGCTGGCTCCCTGCTGCCTTTGCTAGAGGATGGTGAACTGTGGTTTTATGGGGAGTTCTCATGAGGGTGATGAGGGCAGAGCTGTGGTCCTGCATCTGTGGGGTGCTAGCACTAAGTGGCAGCTGCCCCAGTGTAGCTCTTTGCTCTCTGGTGAAGCTGGGCTTGCTGGCAGTGGGCAGTAATTGATGGTTTTCCCAATATTTTCCCATTCCACCTTAATTCGATAAGGAACTCTGGCAAGCAAACAGCATGCCCAGATTCAGAGCCAGCCATGTTCTGGGGGCTTCCGTGTGCCCAGGTGTGCAGAGGATGCTGTCTTTGCCTGACAGAGACTGATCCCTTCACCTCAGAGACTTCCTTATGCAGGTCCTTGGTGCTGGGCTGTGCTTATGCTGGGTTTTGCCATAAAGTTGGTTTTGCAAATGCCCATCCAAAATCTGTTTGTTCAATCTGCTTTCACACCTAGCTGGGTCCCAGCTGGTTGAGGTAGGTTCAGGGGACAGGATCATGACCTCCATGTGCATTCCCTGCAGCAGTTCAGAGCTGCTGTGGACCTTAACAGGATAAGCTGTGTATGGTCTGGGTGTGGACACCTGCTGATAGTGACCTCTGCATCTGTTCTCCCTCAGGTGGTACCAGACCCTGATCCATCTGCTGAAGGGGAATATTGGGACGGGGCTGCTGGGGCTGCCTCTGGCTGTGAAGAATGCTGGCATCCTGGTAAGGCAGCTCAGCCCAGCTGTGCTGAAGCTTGTGGGGCAGTGTGACCCTGGGGCACTGGGCTGCTGACATGGCCAGTGTTGGGGGTGTTGGGGCTTGAGTCCATGCCCAGACACCTCTCATTGTTTGGTAACTTGCCCATGTTTGCACCTGAAGCTCTGTGGCTTTGTTTCACTGCTGAGACTGTTCCTGCTGCTCCTGCATTGTTGCTGCCTGGTGTGCAGGAGGTCAGTGTGTGAGCTGGGCCTGTGGTTTCCTCTGCTGGGGTCAGGCACGACACTGTGTCCAGGTCATGACTTCTTCATCACCTGCATAGTAGAGATATGCAAAATAGTTTGGAAAACAATCCTAGAAGTGCTTTGCTACACCTAAACTGCCCCAACTTGCTTATTTTGCATCATTCCTGCCAAGCTCGTGGCTCTGTCGGGTTACTTGGTCCTGGGGGGCTGGTTCCTGGGAGTTGTACCAAAGCTCTGGTTCAGCCTCCAGCAGTGTTTGCACTCACCCAGCCCATGGAGTTTTGTCTGGAAGTAGAAGGCACAGTGCAGCTCTGCCTCTGGCCATCAGAGTGCAGCCTTCCCCCTCTCTTCCCTGCAGCTGGGTCCTCTGAGCCTGCTGGTGATGGGAGTCGTGGCTGTGCACTGCATGGGCATCCTGGTCAAATGCGCCCATCACTTCTGCAACAGGTAAGGAGCAACTCCCCTTCTCAGCCCTGCAACTCCTACAGTTCTTCCCTCTTGCCCAAAAAGCCCTGGGATGTTTCTGAAGCCCCTCAGCAGCAAGTTGCCCATGCCAAAGCCTCAGCTGGGAACTTCTCTTATTTTTCACAGGAACTGTTTTCCTTTTAATGTCACTATTTGCCTTGGGAACTAGCAGACAGGGCTGATGTGATGATCCTTCTCCCTTCTCTGGACAGGTTCCAGAAGCAGTTCCTAGACTATGGAGGTGCTGTGATGTACGGGCTGGAGGCAACTCCCAGTGCCTGCCTGAGGACACATGCCATCTGGGGAAGGTAGTGTTCCCCTGCCCCAGGCAGGGACTCCTCTTTGAGCCTAGCATGTGCTGCAGCTGGGACAGAAGAGCCTCTGGTCACTGAGCTGTGCCAGCAGATAACACAAGTGCCATAAAATGCTGTTTGGCTCACCTGCCCTGAGTGCTCAGTGTCCCCCAGAGGGTAATGCTGAGGTCTTTGATCCAGTACTGTCCCCAGCCAGATGTGACTTACACTAAATGTTGGGATAACTAAGTCTCCACAGCATAACAAAGGGGTGAATAGGGTCTTGCAGTGCTGGCCCATCTTGCCAGACATGGAACATGTCCAGTGGCTGCTCCCTGCCCTGTGTGTGTCCCACATTGCATCACACAGATCATTGCCCATCAGGGGATGGGAGCATTCACTTATTCCTGTGTCCAGGGAACGTTGCTTCCAGCTCTGACAATTCAGCAACAGACTGGATATGCTAAACCCAAAAAGGAGACTTTTCTCCTGGGGCTGGTCCTGACCTTGTGAAAGGGATGGGAGGGGGAGACTGGAGAGCCTGAGATCTGTGAGGTTGAGTAGAGAGCAGGTCCTTCCTCCTGATCACACAGAGAAGTGAGCTGGGAGTGCACTGACCTGTACACCCCAACCTTGGGGAGAGCAGCATTGCTGTGCTTTGCAAATGCAACCCAAGGCAACCCAAGTGGGCTCTTATTTCCTTCTGATCTGGCTGACAAATGCTGTTCTTTTGCTTTCCAGGCGTATAGTGGGACTTTTCCTGATCATCACTCAGCTGGGTTTCTGCTGCGTGTACTTTGTCTTTCTGGCAGACAATCTGAAACAGGTTGGACTTACACCTCCTTCATGAGCTGGGGGGAGGTGAGAGGGTGTGAAGGTGCTTGGGTTTTTCTTAGCTCCTGTATCCTGTGCCCTGTTTTCCCCCAAAGGTCTGGTTTCTGTAGGATATGCTGCTCTGAAAAGTCCACTCCTCTGCCCAGATACTTTGAAGGATTGGTTTTCCTGTTCAAACAGGGCAGGTTTTCCTGAGAATCTCTGTGATTTTGCAGAGATGCTGGAGGTGTCTGTGTTGCCCAGGAAAAGTGAGGCCATCCTTAGTGAGGGAACAGCAGGAAAGGGATGAAAGCAGAAGGACTGTGCATTTTCTATCCTGTCCCCCTCAGTAACTGGTTTATTGGTGTCAATGGTAATGTGTAAGTCCCAGGACTTGCTGTGAACCTCTCTTCTCCCTTCCTTGCATCTGTTTGCATTCCAGTTTCTTTCCTCATCCTGGCTCTGAAGCTTAATTACATCTTTAGAGAAAGAGTTTCTTCCTGCCAGGCCTCAGGAGGAAATAAACAGAAACCCTGAACCGCTTGGCTGGCTCCTTTTCTGTAAGAAACTGGGGATAATGAGTCCCCATTCCCAGCCTCCACCAGCTCAGTGCCTTGCAGGCACTGCTCAGCTTTTTTCTCCATGTGCTCCTGCTGTGCTCTTGCAGCAGCGCTCTGGTCACTGCCACCATGGCTATGCCCTTTGTCAGCTCTTCAGTGGTGGACATCAGCTTCAGAGGGGAGCAGGGGGGGGTCCATCCAGTGTGACACTCTTCCTATGCTCTTGGAGCAGCAGCTGAGGAGATTCCCACTGTTGGGTGGCAGGAGGAATAAACAGGTCAACACTGGTGATCCACCAGCCCTCAGAGCAGGAGGGACCAGGGTGTGTGCAGGGGCCAGGCTGCTGCTGGCCCCCACCCCTGGGGGTGGGGTGGGTTTCTTTCTCCTCAGCCCCTCACAGCAAAGATTGAAGTCTGTCTCAAGCCTCAGGGGAAATTTTCAAAAACCTGCAAATCCACACTAGTTTTTTTAGGCCACAGGTGGGAAACCCCTTGGCTTTGGTTTTGGAATTTTTTTGGGTGGGGAGAGGGGAGTGTTGCTGGTTTCTTTTTGTGGTGAGGAATAGCATGTTAGGTGGAGAGTCATTGTGCAGGTGGTACCTTGGGCGAGGTGCCACTGTGTTGGGCAGAGCTTTGGTTTGGAAAATGGCTTTGGAGCAAGCCATGAAAAGGCAGGGCAGGCTGGGGCTTGAGCAGCACTGTCCCATGGATGCATGGCCCTGAACTGCCCTCTCCCACAGAGGATGCTAGTTTACAAAGAGTTCTTCAGCCTCTCCTCTGGGGCAGGACTTACTCTGGAGCAGGTTAAATCAGTTTGCAGACTGCTCTTTGCTGCAGTGACAGGACAGGACCTGGTACCTGAACCTGTTTGGTCATGGTTGTTTTGGTGATTCAGAGAGCCCATGCTGTTGGGAGGGATGGCTCAGCCACCCAGTTCCTGGGCCTGAGCTGCCTCTAGAAGTGAGCACGTGGCCTGGAGTGCCTTTGGAATGAAAGACCCTAAGGAAAGAATGGTTTGTCATGAGAAAGTGAACTTGGGGCCAGCAGTAGTTTCCAGGTGTCCTTGCATGTGAATGGGGCACTGGGGAACTGAAGGACTATGTGACTTAGATAACAACTTGGTGCAGCAAGAGGGAAAGGATGTCTTTGGAAATAGCACTTAGTGCCTCTTTCTTGTCTTCTCAGCTGACCTCGTGGGCAGTGCAAAGATGCAGCCTGTGCTTTCTGCCCTCTGTGTGCCTGGCTGCTGAGTCCTGCTGCTTGGTGTATCTGGGCTTGGGCAGGATTTGCTGTCCTGGCTCAGGTGCCATAGCCAGTCCCACCTCTGCCCCCTGCAAGATAACAGGGATTTGCTTCAGAGCTATCTGAAAACATGTGTTGGTTTGATTTTAACAGCTAGCTGTGCTTGAAGTGACTTCTTGGGATACTCTGACCCACCTGGGATGGGCTGCTAAGATCTGCGGCTTTTAGACCTGTGTGGTGGAGTTCACCCGGGCTTCCTGTGCTTCCCCAGGTTGTGTCTGCTGCAAATGGGACCACCAATGACTGCAGCCCAAACAGGACAGTGGTGATGACCCCCACCATGGACTCCCGCCTGTACATGCTGTCCATCCTGCCTTTTGTGGTGCTGCTCACGTTCATCCAGAACCTCAAGGTCCTGTCCATCTTCTCCATGCTGGCCAACGTGGCCATGCTTGTCAGCCTTGTAGTGATCTACCAGTACATCGTCAGGGTACGTGTGTATGGCTCCCCTCTCTCATTCCTGTGCTCTCCCATGTTTTGGCAGGTGGAGGGAGCTTGACAATGAGATATTTGGATGCTGTGGGGTTCTGCTTGTTCCTGTGGGCATGATGGTTCCCTATGCTCTGCAGGGCTTTCCCTGCAGCATGGGGCTGTGACAAGGAGTGATGGGAGCAGGCCAGGTCTTCCCCATCCTCCCTGTGTCTGAACTCTGCATGGGCTTTTTTCCAGGATATTCCTGATCCCAGAAACCTGCCTCTAGCAGCAGCCTGGAAGACCTACCCTCTGTTCTTTGGCACTGCAATCTTTGCTTTTGAAGGCATTGGCGTGGTAAGTCTGGGCATGTGGCAGTGAGGATGCTGCACAGGAGGCTCAGCCCTGCTAGGACTTGCTGCAGCACCTGCTCTGCTTTGCAGCTGCAGTTGCAGCTGAACTTTTCTGACAGTAGCCCAAATTCTGGGTGATGCTGTTAGCTTTAGCTCCAGGCTATCTCCTGGGTCAAACTCTGGTGCTTCCATCTGAGGCTGGAAGAGATTGTGCTCCAAACCTCAGGAGGTTGGTTGCTGCTTTAAAGGTGGCTTTATCTGGCAGTAGACTGGGAATCACACCAGCCTCTGCCTTGGGCTCTGCTGGCTGACCTGCAGATGAGGAATTGTCCTGAGTCTTGTAACCAGGCTGGATCCTGAATTGCTTAAATGGGAGGCCAAAAAGTGTGACATGAAAAGATGTGATCCTTCCCTTCCCACCCTGCTGCAGGGGCACTGAGATCTCCCTTTGGCAGCAGCATGGCCCCAGCCTGCCCATGCAAATGGGCCTCTCATGCAAGATGCTGTAAATAGACCAACTGTATCTGTGAAAAAAGCTGGGTGGGTGGGTGGAGAGCTTAATTACTCCCTAAGATGTTGTGAGTTGTTTCCGGGAGCTCCCTTCAAAGGAGGAAAAAATGTTTTCATCTCTTAATATAAGCTGGCTGTGTAAACACAGGGCTGGAGAGGGCCAAATCCGTTACAGGAGGAGTGCTCACTGAATGCTATGCCCTGGGCAGGGGGCTCTTGCCAGTACTGAGGCACAAATGCTCTCTTCGTTGCATGACTTGGAGGTGAAGAAACAAATAAAAGTTTTTCTTGTCCTGCTTCCTCACCAGATCTGCCATTGTCTCTCTTCTTGAAATCAACACCACCCAAGGACAGCTATAAAATTGTTTGCTGAAGGCCTAAATTTAGTGTCAGTAGTATAGACGTGGGAGAATTACCTCTCCTTGCTCTTTTTATTGTCCTGCCCTGGTTGAAATATATCCAGAAAAACTTGCTAACAAAGGAGAATGTGTCTTGGTCTTTCCAGGATTTACTGGGGAAGATAGGACGGTGCAAAGTAGTGGGCATGGCTGTGCTGTTTTGGGGTGCAGAGCATAATGCACCCAAGATATGGGTGGTTGGCATTGCCCAGCACTGGGCACAGTTCCTGCCAAGGGCAGGGAGCAGGTCCCATCTTTAAGACAAGGGTGTGGGTGATCTGTTGGAGACTTGCTATGCTCCGATGGGAGCACAGAAGTCAGATCACCAGTACAGTTTTTTTTCCAGCTGCATTCTCCAGGCTCCATGTGGGACTATCCCATCCTGGCATGGTGGGCTGTGCTTGACCATGGGGCTGCCCCTCCTTCTTTTTGGGGCTGAGGGAGGTATAGAGGAATGGGCAACCTGCTGCTCTGTCATCTTCCTCCTCCTCTTTTCCCAGGTGCTGCCTCTGGAGAACAAGATGAAGAAGCCCCGTCAGTTCCCAGTGATCCTGTACGTGGGGATGAGCATTGTCACCGTCCTGTACATCAGCCTGGGTGTTCTGGGCTACCTGCGCTTTGGGGCAGACATTCAGGCCAGCATAACACTCAACCTGCCCAACTGCTGGTGAGTCCCTGTGGGCAGTGGAGGGACTGGGGGGTGTGGAATGAGGGGCCCAGATAGACAGGTGGGAGAGGGGGAGCTCACTCCTTATGGGAACGAGTCTTTGTGAGCTTGAGGAAGCTTGAGGAACTGTGCCATAGGCAAGCTTCAAGGAGTTTGACAAGGATTGTCAGATGCATGTGCTGGAAGAGGCTTGTTGCTGTAGTGTCTGAGCTGTTGCTGTAGTGTCTGGGAGCTCAGGCTGCTTCATCAGGGTCCCTGAAGGTCCCTGCCTGGGTAGGTGCAGCTCTTGGGTTTTTTTTGGAGCCTTGTGACATTTTTTGGGGCTCAGCAGTGCACTGGCTAGCAGATGTTGAACACAACCCCCATGCAGCTGTACCAGAACATCTCTGAATTGTGCAAAACCCACTTCTCTTCCTCAAATGTAGCACGTGAAAAACCAACCCAAAGCTGGGGGCTCCCAGAGGGAGTGAGATATGACATCTTCATGTGTGGGTTGTGTTCCTTGTTTGCAGGCCTGGAGCTGAAACTCCCACTTCTGGGCTCCACATTGTGCCTGGATGTGGCTCATCTTGAGCCAGTGCTTTGCCTATGAGCACTGGTGCCATGAGGATACCCCTTCCTTCTGTGGGGGCTGAGCTCTGCTGTGCAGCAGCCTCCCAAACCTGTCTGTCCTCTGGGATCTGGTGAAGCCTCTTGAGATGCTCCAGTTTCTGTCTGGAGCCCTGTCGCCTGACCCCATGCCTGCCTGCCTGGAGGGGTTGCTTCTCCTCTTGCCAGGGCAGGTGGGCTGCTGCAGCAGCTGCGCAAGCTGTGTGCTGCTCTGTCCCTGAGGGTGGGTGGCTGCTCAGTGTCACATCTCCATATTCTTCCACAGGAGAAATGCAAGCAGTCCTCTTTGATGGTCTCTGTTGGCTTGAAATCCTGCAAGAGACCAGAGTGAGACCTGGAGCTGAGAGTGCCTGTCCTCCACTTCAGCCCATCCTCTCTGCTCCTAGTAGCACCCAGCACCTTGCAGTGGGACTCACTGTCTCACTAATGGAGTAAATTTGGGCAGGACTCAAGTTTTAAGTCACTGGTGCTCCCACATGCTGTCCTGGTAGAGCTGCACAGCTGGGGCTCTGGAGACAGCAAAGATTTGACAAAAATAGAGCCCGGTTTTGCTTTAATTACTGCTGTGTGGCTTTCTTTTCAGTTTGAGTGCATGGATGTTCATTCATGCTGGGTCTGTGTAGTGACTGCACTGCTGGATGTTGGGGTTGGTGTGGTGGAAGATCCTGCTCCTGCCAAGAGCCTTGTCCTGTTCCCTGCAGGCTTTGGGAGCTCTTCCAGGTCCCTGCTCTCAGTGAGGAGGGATGGGGCTGTGGAGATGTGCCTGTGTTGTAGGGAGGTCTGAATCCCACCATGCCAAGCTCAGGAGGTGTGAATCCCTTCTGCTCAGTAAATTGAAGTACAGTGTGGAGGGGATGAGATGCTGCTATTCCTCCTGAAGGTGGAAAGCAGGTCATTTCCAGGTTTGGGCTCTGCATGCCACAGCCTGCAATGACATCTGCTGACCTGAAATGCTATAAAGGGGCTTCTGCAGGGAATCTCAGCTCTAGGTGCCCTGAAGAATGACATTCCCTTAGAACAGGTCCCTAGAACAGGATTACTCTGACCTGCTAGGCTACAGAGAGAAGAGTGCAAATCCATGTTTCTAGGAGTATCCACACCTTCTGCCTTTTCTTAAAGTATTTTTCTGGAAGTGAAGTATTCTAAAGTTACTTTTCTAAAAGTAGCCATAGGGTTTTTGGATAGTGAGAAGAGAATAGCCCTGGGGAAGCAGTGTCTGGGGGAGCCTGGGCATGTGGGTTTAGCTGCAGGGAAGGTGTGCTGTGGTCCTTGTCACTTGGCATGCAGGACACCTTGATGTTTGTGCATGTTGCCTCTTGGCAGTGGATGTTGGACCTGGAAATGGGTTATCTCAAGTAAGGGCTGTGACAGTTGAGATAAAGTCTTCACTACCACTCCTGCAGATTAAACCACAGGTGCTGGGTGAAGACTTGCTCTTGAAATGAAAGTCTTGCCCATTGTGCCTCGCCCATGGGCTTTCTTCCTGGCAGTAAAAGGCTGGACTGTAGGAGCTGGTTATAAGGACTGTGGGTGAAAAGTCATGGGGTTTGCCTGCAGCCTGGGAGACAAGGCAAGGATTGTGGTGGAGGTTCTGCAGCCTTCCTTAGCTGCAGCCATTGCCTGGAGGTCTCTGGAGCAGATTTGGTGAGTGTTGCAGGAATTGTTGAGTTGCAGGGTGACTAAGGACTTTTCCAGTCTCGTTTCTCTGAAACCACAGCTTCCTCAAACGAGGAGTGTGTCAGTTCCCAGTGCCCAGGTCTAACCACAGTGTCCAAAATATGGTGCTGCTATGCAGAAATCCTTCCTTGCCTCCTAGGAAGGGTTACCTCACTGCACTGTGTGAAGGGTGAAGAATTGCTGTAATGAGGGGGAAGCTGTTGGGTTGCATGTGGCCAGTTGAAGGTAATGACAGAGCTTGTGGTCCCAGGAGAGTATTTCACTTCTTGCAGCCTTTTGGGATGGCCTGACATGGCAGTCTGGCTGAAGCAGGCGTTGCTGTGGTTGGCAGAGTGCCTCTCCAAAGCCCTGCATGGGCCTTTGTTTTCTGTGGATCAAGGGTAATGCTTGAATTCTTCCTCTTCTTGGTACTTAAAATGCCCTTTGATCTTGTCATGGTTCATGACCTGTGCAGGACAGGTGCACAGCCTTCTTCTGTACTTTTTTTAATAACAACTGTTAATCTTGGATTGCCCTGGAGCACTTTATGGCTTTTATAGAATCCCTTTTTGGGAATGCAGTGATAAGATATGACAGCCGTGGGTCGGTGGCTCAAGGCTCCTGTGCACACGTGTGGCTGCACAGGTGCACTCTGGACTCTGGAGATGACTTTGTGTTCAGCTTGCCTCTGGAACCTCAGGGTAATTGAGGCTGGAGAGAACACCATGGGATTACTGGGTCCTCTCACCAGCTTAAGTGTTGACTGTCAGTAAGGACAGTGATTCCCTACCAATCCAAGCCCTTAACCATCCTTTGAAGATGCAGCTCTAATTGCACCTGGTTCTTCTGCTGTGCAACTCCAAGAAGAGCCTGTTACTCTCTCCTCCATGCTGTCCTATTAGGCAGCTGAAGACATTAATAACATCCCCTTTTAACCTTCTTATCATGCTGAACAAGCTCAGGGCTTGCAGCTTCTTTTTGGATATCATGCTCCAGCCCCAACCATTTTAGTACCTGCACTCAACTTGCTCTGCAGAGTAAGTCAGTGTCCTGTCTTGGAGTATCAGGACTGGACACAATACTCAAGATGCACAAGCTTCAAACAAGAAAATAATCTCTTGATCCCTGTCCTTCACCTCCTGGCTGTGCTTTTGCTAGCACAGCCTGCTTTGTGATTGACCTTCATCACTGCAGGGTGCTGCTACTGGCTCATGTTCAGTCTGCTGCCCACCAAGACCCCCAGGTTCTGTTCTCCTGGCTCCAGCCCTCACATGTGTGGGAATTTGTGTTTGCACTTGAGCTTTGCTTGTGATATCATGTTGTTGCTCTGAGCTGTGTCAGCCATTTCCTCCTATTTGATCTTGCAAGGAATTTGATGCGAATGTGCTCTGGGTCACTGAAAGCTCATCCAGGTCACTGATGAGGATATTTCCATGATTACCCCTTGGCAAATCCCTGCTGGCTGTTTACTGTCCAGTCTGTGCCTGGAAATAGATACCAGGAAGACTTAACCCATATTCTTCTGGGGATTGAGGTGAGGCTGATTAGCCTCTACCTTCCCTCATCCTTCTTGAAGGTAGATATTATTCTTTCCCCAAGGCAATAGGTCCTCTCCCTGAGCACCCTGCTCTTTTGGAGATGATAAGGTGGCTTCAGGCTCCTGTTGGCTGCAGCCTTGAATACATCTGGACTGGTCCCATAGACTTGTGTAACATTCCATTCACTTAGGTGATCCCTAACTCTATCTGTGGGAAATGTTTGACTCTGCCAGACTCTGCCACTAGTGTTCAAAGCTGTCTTGCATGGGAATACTTGGATTTCTTTGATTTAAGGCTGTTGTAGAAGGTGGGAGCTGAGACCCAGTGCACAGAAGGGCACAGGCCCAAAGAAGGTAGAGGGAAGGCAGGAGTCAGATACATTCCTCAGCTTGGATCCACCCCCTATTTACCCAAGTGGTATGGCCAGCACCCATGTTTCCTGCTTGGTTAGTGTGTCTTCAGTTGGGGAAGGGTTAGGACTATATGTGAGGTAACCAGATGTTACTTCTCTTTTGGAGAGGCTTTTTCTGCTGCTGGGAAGCTGAAGGCAGAGATGGGGTGGGAGGTGCCTTTTGGTCACTTGTGACGGCTCTCTCCTGCAGCTGCACTGCATCACTACAGGATCTGGGACATGGTGAGATTTGACTCAGGGTGAGCCCAAGGTGCTGTTTGCAGCCTGTCTGCACTCTGCCTTCCTTCTGCTCAGCCCAAACTGCTCTTTTAACTCTCTTCCCCCAAAACATGTACCATGTGCAGCATTCAAAAAATAGCTGCTCTTTTTTGTTTGATGGAGGAGGCTGAGTTGGCTGTTCACATGACTTTGGTTTTGGAACATTGTGATGTTCACTCTGCGTGGAAGCCCAGACTTATCCCAGCAGTGCTGTCCTTTTCCCCCTCCTCAGAAGCCAAGCAGCAGCTGGAATGTGTAATCATGGCTGCAGCTGATGCATCTTTGCTGTCTCTTGCTCAGTGAAGGACCTTGTGAATTAAATGCATCACCCCTAATTTTCTAAGGGAGTTCAGGAGTTGAGACCCCTAGCTCACAAAAGTCCTTGCAGAACATTCCCCTTCTGCTTTCTGCTGTTGATGTGGCAGGGGCTGAAGCAAGAGCCTGTCTCACTGTGTCCTTGTCCTTTGCAGGCTGTACCAAGCTGTCAAGCTGCTCTTCTCCTTTGGGATTTTCTTCACCTATGCCGTGCAGTTCTACGTGCCTGCCGAGATCATCATCCCTCCCCTCGTGGCCCGGGTGTCGGAGCGCTGGGGCTGGCTGGTCAACCTGCTCCTCAGGATGGCCCTGGTCTGTGTGACCTGTGAGTACAAACACCTTGTCTGACCTTCCCTGTGATGCCGTGGCACCTCTTTCCTACTGAGCCTTCACCCCTGGCCCCAGCACCTTTAGCCCTCACAGCTGGTAGTCCCTGGGCCTGGCTAATACAAACAAGTGGCCTCCAAGGAGCAACAACAGTGGTCCTTTGCCCCCTCTGTATGAGACCAGTCTTCTCAGTGGAGGAGTAGGAAACTGCATTGTTTAGAAGTGGCAGATCCCCATGGAGCCTCAGGCCTGGGGATGGCAGTTTTGCAGGACGTCGAGTCCCACCAGGGTTTGCATGGAACACCCAGCACAGGGTTCAGTGCCAGAACAGCCTAGTCTAGAGGCTGTGTTCTGTAGGCAGTGTGCAGCCAGGCTCCTTGTGCCTGTGTGATGGGGACACAGCTGCAGAGGGGTCACTGACTGTGAGGGATGGGCTGTTCTTGTGCCCACACACTCATTGCAGTGCAGAGCACAGCAGGAGACAGGTGACAGGGGGAGGTGACCTGTAACCAGAGCTCTGGTGTGCTGCTGGGCAGGTGTGCCTGGAGCAGCCCCACGGAGTCCCTTCCCTTCATGGTGTGTGGGGCCTGTAGTGAGGTTTTGGTGGATCAGACTCCTGGCTCAAGCCTGGTGGACCTTTGGGAAAGGTGTGGAGCGAATCAGGTGGTATCTGATGTTGGCTGGCTTTGATTCCTGAGGACCAAGTGCTTGCTGTTGTCAGCAGAGCTGAGATGCTTGACTGAACTCCCCGGCGTCCCCTGCTGAAATGGAGCTTTGCTCCATGGCTTGATGCTGCTGATGCAGCAGAGCTGAGCATCAGGGATCTGGCCCTGTGTCCCAGCTGGCTTTGGTTTGGGTTTGAGAGGAGCGGGGTGCTAACTCAGGGGTGGTGGAGCTGGCTGAGAGCAGGATGCTGCTGTTTCTGGCTCTCACTAATGAAAGGCCAGAAGTGCTGCATTAACAAAGGTGGGCAAAGTGGCAAGAAATCTCTGTGCTGAGTTCCTGAAGCCTTGATTTCTCAGAGGGTGCAGGGATGAAATCCTGCCATGCTGGGCGATATGCTAGGGCCATCCTCATGCTGTGGGTGAACTTGGAAGTTGCTTGTGGGGTTGGAGCCTCTCCTGGGGGGTGTTGGGCTGTGCCAAGCCATGGAAGTGAAGGCTTGGAGAGTTGGGATGGCTTTTGGCATCAGCAGTACCCTCCTATTTGGGGGTAGGGAGGCAGCAGAGGTGTTGGTGGAAGGATGCAGGTTCCTTTGTACCTCTTCCTTTGTACCTCCTCCCTCCCATGTAAGGGATCTCTGTGGCTCCTGCTGAGGATAAAAGCCATTAGGGGGGTTGCATGAATATTCATTGGAGGATTGTGTGGCCGCACAACAAGCCCCCACCAGGGCTTTGGCTCCCAAAGAGAGGATGCAATCTGGTGTATGGGTCTCTTTCAAGCTTAAACTTCAAAACCAGCATGCTTAAAACCTCTTTGAATTAATACCTGCAGAAATCAGACCGTTTCCCCGGAGGCTAAGGACTGCAGCTGGTGCTTCAAATCTGCTTGTTTTAGATGGGAGTTAATAATTTTGTTTACTTTTGAGTCCAAAGAGCAGTGTGGGGTGGGCTGAGAATGCTGTTGGAGGGGAGCTGCTCTGCTCTCCTCAGAGGCTGCTGAAACCAGGATGCTGCCTGCAGCAGAGCACTCCTTTGGCTCTGTTCAGGGCTGAGCACCAGGACAAACTGGCTCAGGACCTTTGTTGCTGTTTCCTTTGGTGAAGGGATGGTTTATCTGTAGGCTTATCCAGCTAACAGCAGTGTTGCAGTGGTGGCACAGTCAGTCTCCCAAACTTTCCTTCTTCTGCAGTTCCATGGGTGATCTTTGGCTTAGGGAGGCTCTAACAGCCTCTCTTGCCTGTAGCTGATGGCCAGGGAGAGAACAAATCCCTCCAGTAAGGAGCCCTGAGATGTCCCTTCTCAGGGCGCTGCTCCACCTAGGCCCTTCTAGGTGTCTCCTGTTTCTAAGCAGAAAAGCTTTCAAGGCAATAAACCAATTTATTTCTCTTGGTCACTGGTTAAGCACTGAGGTCTGCTTTGCTTACAGGGGGTTCTCTTGTGTTGTGACATACCTCTGTCCCCTCCTGGTGCCATGCAGGAGGAGGAGCAGGAATATCCCAAACCTGAAGCTCACACTGCTAAGCTCAAGCTGTCAGGAGTCTCCCAGGGGGATTTTCCTTGGCTGCAGTTTTCACCTAACAAATGAGTCCTAACAAATGTTTTCCCCCGGGCTGTGCTGTGGGCGTGCTGCTGCTGGAGCAGCTCTAAACACACTCAAACCACACGGATTGATTTGGGGTGGGGGGGAGATGCCTTTTTCTTCCCTTCTCCTGCTTTTATGGGGTTTCTGAGGCTTTATGGCTCCCCAGGTGTGGGGAGCAGGAGTGCTGGCTCGCACAGGGGGGTCGGAAATGCTGGCAGCCAGCAGCACCCATCCTGCTCAGCCCTGCAGCTCGCTCTGGTGGCGCCCAGGGCGACAAAAAGTCTTGTTAATTTAACAGCTTAATTGCTTCTTGGGGAGGAGTTACTGGAAAAATATGCAGCCTTGTCTTGTGTCAGGGAGGAGGGCAGAGGTTGGACTCAGCTAGTGGCATCCCTGGGTGGGGTTTTGCTAGCTTTGACACGGGGAGGAGCCTCTCTGCCATCTGGGAGGTGGCAGCGCTGATGTCGTGTCCCGTGTCTGTTCTTCTTCCAGGCGTGCTGGCCATCCTCATCCCGCGCCTGGACCTCGTCATCTCCCTGGTGGGCTCCATCAGCAGCAGCGCCCTGGCTCTCATCTTCCCCCCTCTGCTGGAGATTGCCACCTACTACTCTGAGGGCATGCACCCCCTTGTCATTGCCAAGGACATCGCCATCAGCCTCTTCGGCTTCGTGGGCTTCGTGGTGGGCACGTATGAGGCGCTGGTGGAGCTGGTGGCACCCGCGGCCACCGTGGTGAACGCCACCACTGTCCTGGTGCAGTGACCATCCCCTCGCCCCGCTGGCCCCCCTGGATGCTGAGCTGGGGGTGCATGGACACCAGGCACTGCTCTCCTGGGAACGGCCTCCCCTCTCTTGGGAAGCGTGGTGGGTTTGGTCTGTGAGGGGACGGGACTGCCCAGCACCACGGCCCAGCTGCAGCAGGATCCTGCCCTGGCTCTGTCTGGAAGGTGGGATCCAGGCTGGGGCAGTGCCTTCCCTGGGGGCTCTTAGGGCAGGTGGTAGAGCAAAACAGTTCCTCTGTAAATAGGCACTTTGAGAGGTGAGGAATCCCAGGGATGTAGATTTTATTTTATTATTTTTTAAAATCCCAACCTTTCCATATTTCCCCTGTCCCTTTAGTCAGGGCGGGGAACAGGGACTACTCTTTTTTTTGTGCCAGTTTGATTTTTTTTTTCCCTGAGCACTTTATTTTTACAGCAACAGACAAACCTCAGCTCAGGTTAGAGAGTGTGGAGCTCCCTCCTCACCTCAGCCTTGTGGGGAGGGTGGGCAGAGCCTGAGATGTGGAGCGTGCTGGGGCCCACAGCTCTCTCTCAGTGGGATCCCCACCCGTGGGCACTGGCTCCTGCAGTGCCTCAGCTCTGCTTCCAGCTGCCTTGAGCAGGAACTCTGAGCAGGCCCTGGAGCTGGGCACTGGGAGGGTTTGCTGACCCTTGGTCCATGCTTTCAGTAGTGACACTTCTTTATCCCCATCCAGCGCACAAGCCAACGCTTGGCTTTCAGAAGCTTTACAGAACTGAGGTGTGTGGGGAGCAAACAGGCTCTGCCATAATGAGGGGTTGAGCTGGTTCCCTTTGGGTGGGAGGGGGTTCCCCAAGGGTCACCACATGCTGCCCACACACCACAAGGATACATCACCTTGTTTACAGTGCCTGAGCTGGCCCTGGCACGCTCCGCCTGCATCTGCAGGCTGATACTGAATGTCAAATCACACACAAAAACTCCGTAATATTTCTGTTTTTAACCCTTCCTCTCCTGGTTGCACTCCCTCTGCATCCTCTGCTTCTGCCCAGCTCCTCTCCTCCTGTAGGATGCAGCTCCCTGGCACCTCTCCCTGTGCTCCTGTTGCTTCTTTTGTTGTGGCTGGTGCATGCCTGGTGGGGATGGTCCCGTGGCACTGCTGCTTTCTTTTCTCTGAGCGCCCAGCTTCCTCCCTCCCTAGAGAGTTTCCTCGCCTTTCTACTGGATTTCTACTTTTTTAAGACAAGGGAGCAAATGCATCCTCCACAGGACAGGTCAAACTCCTGCCTGCTAACACAGCATCCCCCAAATGCCAGCTCTGTCTGGAGAGCCTTCATCCCTCATCCCACTGCAGCCATGTCTCCCTGGAGGTGGGCAAAGGCTGCTGGTGGTGGGAAAGGAGGCTGAGTACAGCCCATCTGTGGTGGAGGGTGAGGTTTGCAGTTATTTTCGCTGTTTGAATGGGTTCTGTGAGGGGAAGGCTGTGTGGAGCAGTGTCCCTGCAGCCTGCCTCTCCCTGGGTGCTGCTTGTGTCTGCACTGTGCCCCTTTGCTGGCAGCTCTGGGTGCCACATGCCGCTCTGTGCACCCATGGCCAGGTGTGGCCACATCTCTGCCCCTTTCCAGCTGTTCTTCTGCTCCCTGCATCTCTTGGGGCTCACCTCATCTCGTTCCAGGCTGTGCTGGGCAAGGTTTTGGCTTGGTCAGGAGCAGAGCAAAGCTTTAACTCAAATCCTCCCTCTGGAGGGCACCATGGGGATAGAGAGGAAGCACCCAGGGCTGGGAAGGGGCTCCAGGGCATGACACAAGCGGGACAAGTGCAATATTCATGTCCATGTCTGTGTACTGACCCCAGCGTGGCCCTTGGGGTTGGGTTTGAGTCAGAATTGTCAAGCAGAGGAGGGAGTGCTGTGAGGAGCAGGGGATGTGTGATGCTTCCCCTTGCCCTGCTAGCAGTGCACTCGAAAAAGGCTGGCCACATTTTAGGGACAGCTGTGTGCCAAGGCATGTCCCCAACCTGGCACTGGGCATCCAAACTCATTTTGCAAGCAGCAGTGAAGACCTCATTTCCAAGGGGGCTGGGATATCACAGAAGCATTAAATGGGTTTTGCAGCTCTTCCCTTTTAATGGGGTGAGCAGGGGTGTTTGAAGATGGGGCAATTTGTGCTGGTGACACGTGTGGTGTGAGGGGCTCTGCTGAGCCAGGGGTCAATGATGGACAGGAAAACTTGACACTTGTGTATTGTAGGCTGCTCAGTAACCAAGAAACTTGTCTGTGTAAATATAGCAATGGTCACGTCCATGTCTTGTGCCTATGGATATTGTCAGTGTACAGCACAGGTGCCTGCCCAGCAGGAGAGCTGGTGCTGCACCTGAATCATGTATCTTACTTTAATCAATAAATATGATCTATTTTTTATGTGTAAAGGCTTTGGGGGTGTGAAGTGTGGGTTTTTCTCCCAAAAGAAGTGAGCAGGAGACGTGGAGCCCAGCAGGCAGCCAGGATCTCATCCTGTGCTGCTCCCACCCCCACACAGCACACACGATTTCCCCTCCTAGTGAGTGTTTCAAATAAAAGTGTTCCAGCTTTGCTGCTTGGAAAATTTAATTTTTCTTTTGACCTCATTTGTGCAAGTAGGTTGTGGGCAGAGCTTCTGGGCTTGTAGGGCTGAGCTTTTCTCTGCCTCACCAAAGCTGGGCCTTGGTTTTTCATCTCCATATTTATGCCAAAAGTGGGGCTGCAGCTGAAAAAAAGAGCTTGGCATGTGAAAAAAGATGGGGGATGCTGAGCTGCTGCAGATCTGCCCTAGAGATCAAAGGAGCAAAAGTCAGCCCACACTGGGAGACTGCCAGCAGTGCTGCAGCTCAGCTTATCCTCACTGCTGAATAATTCATGCCATTGCAGTGTGTCATTACAGGGCTGTTGGGAAATCAGTGCTATAAAAAGTTTATCTTTAGAAATCTGGCAGATTTTTTTTCTTAAACTAGGAGGCTTTTGCAGGCTGATGGGGACTGTGGATCTGAGGTCACCTGAATGACAGGGCAGGAGGGATGGCTGAGCACAGGCCCTGGTGGTTCTTCAGGGTATTTCTGACTCTGGAGAGTCACCATGGTGGGGTCCACAGCCATCCTTTCTTAGGGCTGAGCATTGCAGGGCTGTCCCAATCCCGTGAAATGGCTTTACTGAGGCTGCTCCTTCCCAGGTGTTACTGAGAGGAGCTTCATCACAAACTGCCTTTGCCCTTCCCTGTGTTGTGACCACTGGCCAAAGCAACCCTGGGGAGTTAAAAAATCTGAAGGAAAATACCATTGTTATTTGTGCTGCTGCTGCTGCTGTGAAGAACAATTTGTGTTTTCTCTATGGGTAAAAGTGGTGTCTGTTGCTGAGATACCTCAAAATTAAATGTCCTCAAAGTACAGAAATGCATTATTTTAGGATCAGAGCGGTTTACCAAACAGAATAAAACCAACTACATAAAAGAGGTCTAATCTAGGCAGGGACTGCTTTCTGCTGAGCAGAGCTGGTGAAAAAGTTTTATGGAAGTGCATGAGAGCTTTGAGAGGTAAACCAAGTGGTGTTTGTTTGGGATGAAAATCAAAGGCTTCCATTTGGGTCCTTTCAACCCCTTTACTCCTGAGCTAAGAGATACATGAGGCTCATGGTTTCCCAAAGCAAGACAGGCTACTGTTGGTCTGTCTGCCTCATCCCTCTGGCACTTACAGGATCCTCAAAAAAGTGTTTAACTTGCTGTCTTGGTACTTATCTGAAAGCTTTTGGTGCCCAAACTAAGCTGTTGTTCCCTTGGGTGAAGCTAGGCAAGGATGTCCTAATTATTTACAAGAGAATCCCTGAGATACTGAATAAAATCATAATAGTAAAAAAATCCAAACTCTTTTAATACTTTCCAAAAATTCAACAACAAAAAAAAGTTACATCAAACAACCAACCAAAGCAAACCTCTCACGAAGAAACAATACATGTCCAAGCACAAGGACAAACTGGCAAACCCATGCTCAGTAGCCTCAGTGCTCCTCTCTGGTCAGAGATTCCAGGCAGTGCTGGCCAGTCTTTCTGGGGTACAGCACGGGGTGTGCAACTGCATCAGTGTGGGACTGGGGCAGCCATGGGGACAAGGCTGTGCACACAATCCTCGGGGCAGGGTCCCCCTTACTCGTGTGCACACAGCTCAACTGGGCAGCCTACTTTGAGTCTGGGTGGTTCCTGCTGTAACAAACCTTGTTGCTTGGTTTTTCTATGCAAATTTATTTTTTTCTTTTTTTTTTCCCTTGGACTTCTGTTAGCCAGTCAGGGATGTGCTGGTGGGACCAGCTGCATTCCCTCTTCTCTCCCTCAGTGTCAGGGAGCAGACACAAAGAGGGTTTGCTGATCCAGCTGATCCATTCCACGAACAAACTGTTGGCTTGATGCAAGCCTTGGAGCCAGAGCTGGGAGCAGGGAGCCTCTGTACCCCACAAGGGGCACTGCCAGGCTGTGCTAATCCTTCCACACCTTTCTCCTCCATGACTGCTGCCATACCTGCAGTGCTTGCCCTCCTCCTCCTCATCCTCCCTGTGGCCAGGAAGCCTGGCGTGGGAGGAGGTAGCATGCTGTGGTCCTGCATGGTGCTGGAGGCAGTCCCCTCGGTGAGGAGGCAGGTTAATCACTGGCATCCCAGGAGCATCCTCCATGTCCCAGCAGTGGCTGGAGCATTTCCCCTCCATTTGCAGCAGGAGCACCATGGAGGGCAGCGAGGGGAAAGCTCCAGCCGAAATTACAACCCAGCCATGCAGGGGGGGATGCTGCAGACTGAGAGGGACACACACAAGCCTCCCTTCAGCAGCGTGTGCCAGCCCCCTGCCCTCTGTTCTGTGTGGAAATGTGCTTCTCTCCTCATCCCAGGAGCAGGCCCCTGCTAGAACATCACCTCCTCACAGCTCCCGTAGTCACTCTCCACCATGTCAGAGCCCTCGTAGTTGGGTGGTGGCAGGGGCTGGGCTCGGATGCTGGGCTGGTGGCCCAGGTCGCAGTCGGCGTAGGAGGGCTGGGCCACGCTCAGGCGCATGCTGACCCTCTTGTAGCCTGGCTCGGGTTGGAACGGGACCCCCTCGCCCTGCACCAGCTGCGCTGGGTAGTAGCTGATGGCCGTGTACTCGTTCTGGCACTGGGATGCCCCCACGTCCACGGGGCCCAGCGGCAGGAAGTCCTCCAGGTTCTGGTTGCTGTAGCGGGGTGGGATGGGGGCGCGCTTGTTGCTCTGGTCCAGCGGGAAGGGGAAGCCCCCGTAGAGAGCGACCGGCTCCGCGTCTGCAGGGGGAGGGGGCGGCGGCGGGAGGGGAGGGTGAGAGGAGGAGGCAGGGGGGCCCTGGATGATCTCGTAGTGGGAATACTCTTGGACGTCTGATGACAGGTACCGCGGCGGCCAGTAGGTGGTTTCTGCTGGGTAGACTGGAATGAAAGAAAGTCGTGTTAGATGCAGCTCTAGCGGTTGGTGCCTCTTGCCCTCCTGTCAATTCCCTCTGTAGGCTCTGAGCCTGTAGGAAATGCGGCAGACTAGGAAAGAGAGATGTAGCTGCTAATTTGGGAATTGTGAGGACCTGAGATCACCCCTGGCTGTGCTGATGCAGGGTCCCCATCAGCCTACAGATATCCATTCCTCCAGCACCCAAAAGATACACTTCATTATTATGTTTGGATGCAAGAAACTCATGTAATGAAGGGATTGGGGCAGTGATGCCCTGGATCTCTCCCTTTCCCTGCAGTTACTCTTGTGAGGAACTCCTGCATGAGGTAACCATGCTGTCCAGAGCCATTCCAGGGGTTTCCCTGAGAATGTGATCCTTCTGCCCAGGAGCACTGATGCAAATGTTTTCACTAAAATTCCTACTGACTTTTAGGATCTTAATTTTCTTTTCCCAGTTTTTTTCTTTTACAGGCTTTTTTGACCCAGGATCACAGTCTGGTGTGCATTTATGGTTTCTCTGCTGATTGTGTACAAAACCAAGCAGGTTAAAGCAGAAAACTGGGATATAGTGGTGAACCAGGAAGAAAGAGCCAATGAAAGCCCTATAGCAGGGCTGGGGCAGCATTTGCCCCAACTTTGTGGGGGGATAGAATGTAAGAAAATAAAGATAGTGCAGAAGGTAATCTCACCCCTAAGGAGTTACAGCTGTACTGATTACCAAAGATTAGGAACAGGCCTGCCCTTAACAGGCCACAGCTGTGTCCAATAAGATAAGTGCTATAAAAGAGGTGGTTAGCTGGCTGAGAAAGAAGCTGGAGTTTGGTGGCTGTGCTGTGAAGAAGGAGTCAGTGAAGAAGGAGTCAGTGAGGAGCTGCCCATGAGAAATCACCAAGAAAGGATGGAACTTTTGAGATGACAACACTACTTTGCTTTGCTTTAGCCAACACCATTTTCCCCCCATGTTTGCAAACCTCAGATCTACTTCCCAAGGGAAAGAGGGATGTGTAAGAGCAAGGGAAAGTTGTGGCTACTGACCCATCTCCTCCCTGGCCCACGTGCACTTGACGAAGGACTCGTTGTCGGAGTTGGATGGGGGTGCAGCGGGGGGCAGGTTGGGGGCCACGCTGCACACGATGGTGCCGCGGTGCTTGGGGGCGTTGGCCGAGTTGAAGGTGACGAACTCGGGAGTGCCGGTGCCTTTGCGCTGCTCAGGCGGGGCCCGGTCCAGGTTGTTGTGCGCCACGTCGCCCAGGATGTTGAGCTCGATGGGGGGTGCGGGCTGGGTGCCCACACCCACGCTCTTGGAGAACTCGCTCTTGGACAGCAGGTCGGGGTCCTCGCGGGCCACCGGTTTGTGCGCCTTGGCGCGGTGGCGGCAGCGCTTGCGCACCAGCACGAAGACCACGGCCAGGATGGCCGCCCCCAGCACTCCGGCTGCGATCTCCGCGATTTCCTCGGGGCCCAGCGCCCAGCGCGTGGGCACGATGGCCGGGGTGATGATGGGCTGGGTGCAGTAGTCCCCCTGGTAATCCGACGGGCAGATGCAGTACATGGAGCCCTGGCTGCTCACGCAGCGCCCGGCGTTGCGGCACGGGTTATCTGGGCACTCCTCTGCCAGCTTCTCGCACCTGTGCAGAGAAAGGGATGGAGATGACCCCTATCAGCCTGGGATGCACCAGAACTTCCTGATCCTGGTCAGGGGCTGGCTTACACCACCCAAGGATGCTCTGTCCTGGTCTGCTCTCCCTCCCTCACTGAATTCTTGCTACCTGCTTATCCTGGCAGAGGATCCTTGAGTATAAAATGATGCTTTTCAAGAGACCATGTTTTACAGGGTGGTCCTATTTTTCATTTGTATGCCTGAATTAAAAGGGGGGCTTTCTGCCTCAGAGGAGTGTTTGGCTAACACTGCACAGAGAGATGCTCCCATCCTGTTAAATCAGGAAGCCCAGGGTCAGTGTGAGGTGTGTTAACCTCTTACAAAGCCTCCCATGTCCTCCAAGCTCTGTGGAGCCTTTGGATGGTCTGTGGATGTCTGCTGGTTCCAACAAACATTTGGGACAATACTACCCCGTGAGGTGGTGAATGGACACCCTTGCTGAGAGGCTTTTTGACATTTTATGGAGCATCTGCAGGACTGAGATGGAATTTCTGATTCTCTGTCCTGGTCCACCCCACACACAACCTAAATGTCTGCCAACAGTATAGGGGACCTTTCCTTCCAACAGCAATGACCTCCCCATGCTGGAGGGAATATACAGCGCTTTAGTGGCTTTCGTTCCCTTTTTTTGTTCTCATTATTGAACAAACTGTGAGGTTTGCACTGCTCTTGTTGTAGTCAGTGGTTTAGGATGTGCGTGACATGCACCCACAGGCTCTGGCTGATGTCAGGTATTACACTGCCACCTAATGCTCAGCCACAGGCTTTTATTCCAAGAGCTGAACAGATCATTTCTGCCTTTGCCTTGACCCACAGGACCAGTGGCCACCCTGGCTAAATGGGCAAGGCAGAAGGATGAACTGGGAGTGATGCTGTTTGAGCTGCACTGGGAATCTGACCAGGCTGGGCTGGAGGCAAGGCTGGGGTCTTGGAGGGGCTGCTGGGCTGGGGTGGTAATGCCCACTGTCTTGAGCTGGGATTTGAATTGGAAGAATCACAGCTGTGAGCTGCGACAGAGATTTCTTTTGCATGAACCCCATAGAGCTGGTTCCAGACAGAAAAAGCCCCTTTAGCACCCTGCAGGGTGGGCGTTCAGGCTACTGAAGCAGGGGGCACCTCACAGCTCTGCCAGGCAGGTTCCCCCAGCCCCAGGGCACCCTCCTGCCCCCAGGGCAGTGCCTGCCTGTACCCTGCTGCCAGGTCCCCCATCACAGCTGAGCTCCCCCCATCACTGCCAAGGTGTTCCCGTTAGTGCTGGATGCAGCTCCTGCCACAGGGAGCAGCAGTGTGTGTCAGCAGCACTGTGTTCCATCACAGAGAGCCTCTGCACTGCCCCACAGCACCTGCAGGCACCAAAACACCTGTGAGCAGAGATGTTTCTGTTTTCCCTCCTGCTCAGAGGGGCAGTGGCCACACGATGGCAGAGTCATTTGTGTCCTGCTCTGGTCTCCAACACCTCCCGGCTGCAATGCTCAGGGGTCTGCAGTTTGCAATTAGTCACAGAGTGTGTGGATCTGGTGAGCTCCAGAAAGGTGCAATGCTCACGTTCTCAGCCCATCATGGGATGTCACCTGTCCCAAAGCCCCCCAGGCCTTACCTTTCTCCCAGGTACCAGTCAGGGCAGTGGCAGGAGTAGCCAGTGGCCGAGAGGGTGCAGGTTCCCCCATGCAGGCAGGGCTTGGACTCGCAGGGACTGTCCCCAAGCTCACAGTGCTCACCAGAGAACAGCCCGGGGCAGATGCAGGTGTAACCTGGAGAGGGTGAGAGTGAACAGATCAGTGTGAAAAAATGAGCAAGAACAGGGAGGAGCACAGCCTGGTGCTGATGGCCCCCACAGCCCCTTGCACAGCTACCCAAGCACAGGAACTTGCTGCTGCTGCTGGGAGACCTGGGAGGCCTGGTGGGTTCATCACAGGACCTGGTGTGGTTGCTGGAGGCTGGGTGGCCATTCTGGGGCAACACAGTGGCACTAGAGAGCTGTTTGAGCAACAAGTCAAGCCCATGCTCTCCTGACAGAGATCAGAGATGCTGTCAGGGCATAGCTTTATTGCATAGAGAAGCTAAGGGACAAATCTGGGATAAAGGAAGGGGAACTTGGCTGGCTGATTCACAGTTTCTGACTCTGTTGAGTGCAATCCCCTGTAATTTGTTGTTCTCAGGAGTCTTTGGTCCTGCGAGTTCTCGTGGTATGAAGTGCCTGTCTCAACATGCCGAGTTTCTCCTGCTTGCAGGAGATGTCTGCTCACAGACAGAGAGAAACCCAGCACAGCCAGGGACTCGGAGGGGCTCCTGCTGTTTGTGCTTTTGGCCACTGTTTAGCATAGCCCTATGCATGGGAATGTCCCTGGCTGTGCTGGGCTCCTGCTCGTCACCTGGCTGGTGCTGCTGTGAGGGAAATTCAGAGTTTGCACCTTCCAGCACACTTGAAAAGTCTTTGCTACTCATCCACAAGCTGAACAACCCTGCTTTAGAGCATGGGGCAAACAACCTGGGCCTGTTCCCACATGTGTGTCAGTGGCTGTACCAGAAGGACGTGCTGACACTGGTGCAGCAGGTGCTGGACATTGCCCACAGGGCTGTGTGTGCCCAAACACATGTCCTGGATGTGGGGCTCACTTGTGTTTGTGGTCCTGGGGTGGTGCTGGGCAGGCCTGGGTGCTCTCCCCACAGCTGCGTTCTCACACAGCCACGTGGTTCCCCAGGCTTGCTCCACAGGCGAGTCCCTGCCTGTGCTGCAATCCCACGCTGAGATCCCTGAGCACAGCTCTGTGTGAGCTCGCTGAGATCCCCGGGCACAGCTGTGCAGGAGCTCGCTGAGATCCCTGGGCACAGCTCTGTGTGAGCTCGCTGAGATCCCCAGGCACTGTTCTGCATGAATTTGTGCTGCCTGCCCAGGTCCCCAGGACTGAGCCCACGGCACTCAGGGAACCAGGATAACCTCACAAATAAACATCCCTTGGGCAATCCCTTCCCTGCAGCAGTGCCCTGCCTGGGATCATGTCCCCACAGGCTCTTTCCTGGTCAGCTGGGCCATTTGCAGGGTAAGTTGTTCATCCTGGAAGGAAACTATGGGAAGGGTGCTGGATGATCATTAGGTTATTACTGAAGGAGTGATTTTTCACCTCCCTCTCCCACTGTATTCTCTCTGCAATGACAGCAGGGGATGCTTTAACTTGGAGCACAGATGGGTTTTCCCCTCTTGGGCTTTGACCCCCTTCCAGCCCAGCCAGAGAGGTTTTCTGTGCAGAGGGTCTGAAGGCTGAGGTGTGAGTGTCAGCCAGACTAACTGTTCTGTACATTTACACCTGGTGTCAAACAAGTTCACCTGAACCAGGCAGCTGCTGAGTCGACAGGGCTGGGAATCTTGTTCCCAGAGGCAGCGGGCAGGGCAGGGGAAGGTGGTGCCTCCTCTGTCCTCACTTGCTCGCTGGGCAGGGTGTGCTTTGGCAAGGGCCCCAGAGAGCTGCAGGAGCAGCTTCCGCCCCACACAGCAGCGTGGGAAGAGCCCCACTGCCCCTCAGAGGGGCTGAGGCACAGGCAGTACCCATCTCATAGAGGGTGTTACGGGGTGCAGCCCTGCTGTGCTGGCAGCTACAACCAGTTGTAGGGCAGTGACACGCAGGTGGACATCACTGGGAGCAGCTCCTCTGCTCACAGCCCCTGTCCCTGTGACACAGCTCACTGCAAGGAGCCCCTCTGATAGCAGGGACACAGCCTGGGGCAGAGCCTGTATCATCCCCTTATGAGTGTGTGCACCCCACGTTAGTCTGGGACTCCTGCATTTGAGCTTACGGTTTTCCCATATCCCTTTGCATAGCCCTGGGGAGTCGCTCACTGCAGTGGGAAGAGTCCAAGATCTTGGCTTGTTTCTGCCCAGATACCATCACCACATGATCCCATCTTGCCTGATTCCAGCCTCGTTAACAGCTCCTTAAGCAAAAAGGATGCAGAGGGGTGGGTGGAATCTCTACATGCATTTGAGTTTTTGGCAACGCTCTGCTCTCCTATGTCATACACACTCCTTAGAAACACCTTCCTGCCCTCTGGGCCCATGGTCCACTGGAGAGAGCCAGGATGATGATCTCACACCCTGCAGCTGCTGCTGCACTGAGTCACCTGAGGTCCCCTGGGATAGAGGATCTCTGCTTCCCCTCTGGAATAGCCCCTCCACAGGGATAATAAAGTTGTTGCATCTTTCCCCCCCTCACTGCCTACTGCTCTCCACAGCTCTGTGTGGGATGTTCACGTACCTCCTCCGTGAGTTTCGGAGCACATCCCGTTGTTGAGGCAAGGGTTGCTGCTGCAGGCACCGCTGGGGGAGCAGCACTGCCTTATCCCCACCTGCTCCAAGACTTCCTTCGACTGCCCTTTCCCTGGGAGGAGAACCACTTCTCTGCCGTTGATTGCAACCAGGTCCAGGCAGCCCCTGAACCCCCGAGTGACCCTCTGAGACTGCAGTGACTTTGGGAGGCCCCCAAAGACCAGGTCTCGCCTGCCCTGGGGGGCACCACAGGTCCCTGGCAGCTGGAGGGAGGCATTGCCCAGGCCGTCGACGAGCAGGCGGACGGAAGCGTTCTTCACCTCCAGGAACAGCGAGTGCCACTCGCCGTCGCTCACAAACCGTGAGGAGGAGAGGTTCCCAGAGGAGCTCCCCTGGCAGCTGTAGCCAAGGTGAGGCACTCCATTAACCATCTGTAAAACACAGAATCACAGGTAGCTGTGACACAGGTGGCTGCTGTTTCATGAAGGGTTTCAACATTGCTCCTGTTGCTTGTTCCCCTCACTCCTGGCCTTCACAATGACAGTTGAGATTACTCCCAATTTTCTGATTTCAAGAAGTACCAAATGCAGCCCCTTTTACCTTTTTTAACCTATATCTGGATGAATTAAGGGACTGCAACTCCTTTATTTTGCAGAACACCTTCACCTCTGTGGCACAATTTCACCCATGGTCCTTCCTGGCAGCCTTTGACCAGCATGCAAGGAGGGAAGCCCATCTTTCCATGTAACAGAGCCATGGGATCACACAGCTACTGTTGCAGCTGCTTGCCCTTTCTCCCATCTTCCTGAGCCTGATCAGAGCCCTGGCATTCAGACTATCCATAAGAGCATCACCGGTCACAGATGGACTCTTGTTGTGGGCCACATGGCTTTTGTTCTGTTCTCACTGTCTCATTGGTGGTGGGGAAGGTGCTGGAGCAGTTGCCCCTTTGGCAGGGGTGAGGGTGGTGAAAGAATCTTATTGAGGAGAAGCACTGGCAGCTTTCTCTGGAGGAAAAAGCAGGACTTGGGAGGCAAAGAAAAGAATTACTGTTGTACCCGTGCAGCAAAACCCGGCCAAAGTTACTGATATGTGCTGCAATCCAATCCTTCATCTCCATCAGACTGGAGAGAGACAAGGTACTGAGCTGCTAAAAGTGAACCACACCAACGTCCTCCGCATGAAACTGGGACATCAGAAATTCCTATTTCTGGCCCAAGATTCATCTTTAAAAGTCATGTAGGACAGAGAAAGGAAAAGTTAGCTGTGTTGTTTCAGGGTGAAGTCAGGGTTAAACCCCTTTTTCACCTTTATCTCCCCAGTGCTTTGTTGATAAAACCTCTCTCTCACAGAAGCCAAGAGCCTGTGGAAAAGGAGAAAAGAGATGGAATGAAGTGTTGGTGGGAAACCTGCAGAGCCTGCTATGTAACATCAAGCAATTCGTCCCAGGCAGGAGAGATGTCCATGGGGGACATTAGAGACAGCGAGGAGGGTTTGATCCTGGGAAGGGTTAGAAGAGCAGGAATGATTATGGGCTACACTGACTCTAGAGAAACCCACACACACTATGAAGGGGCTACTCTGGAACAGCACAGGATAGCAGCTAACTCTTAGAGAAGCCCGTGGTATAAATAAATACCAGTGGGAGGAGAGAGCAACTGCTGAAGGAAGAAAGAACAAGAAGCAGCTGGCACATGGCATGGAAGGGCCTCAGGGCAACACGTGTGTAAATCCCTTGGCACAACTGGCAAGCACACCAGAGAACTTTGTCACTTCACTTCATCTGCAGGAACATGATTTCTCTTCAGATGGGTCTGTAGATTTGGCTTATCAATTTCTGGGGCTGGGACACAGCTGAGAACTCGATTCCCTGGAGCAAGAACTGACACACTGCCAAGCCTTTCCCAGCTTGCCTGGTCTGCCATCTTCTTCCTGTAACCTATTTCAGAACATCAGGAGAGCTTAGAGACTGGAAAAGCGGTGATATGCCTGCTCTTGGGAGGCATAGAAGAGATTGTTTGTAAGAGCTCATCCTCTTCATCAAATCTACAAACCATCACTTATGGTCCTTTCAAGGCTTTGGCTCATATCTGGAATACTTCAGTCTACAAAGTTTAAAATCTTGAGGGATTCCTTCATTTTTATCAGGCCAGGTGGTTTAGAAACCTTTTTATCCCTAAGATATTGCCAATAAAGTGAGTCAGGAAAGGCACTTTTATGGAGGAGGCTTTATGAATGTTTCCTATTGAAAAGATTGTGGAGACAAGCTTGGGCACAGGAGATCATGGGCTCACTGAACTCCACCAATAATGAGCCTTTTCTCCCTTGACTCCCTGTGCTGGCCTGGATGAGTGGAGTTTCTTGCCATCTTGTACTTCCTAAGCACCACCTAAAGGGCTGGATTCCTTCTGACGAGCTCTTGGGTGACTCTCCTTCCCAGAGGTGAGGTAGAAATCATGAGACCCTTCATGAGAAATTTTTCACACTGGCCCTTTACAGTTCAGCCTAAAGTCACTCTCAGAGATGGGTACAGGACACATGGATGATATTTCTCTGCTCCTGCACTTCAGGAGTGATGGCTGTGGCAGCAGAAGCTTGAAATATGTGCAAAATGCATGTGCGTGGGGGTTGGCTGCTGTGCAGCTCCCTGTCTGAGTGGGTCTTTTGTAACTGTGGAAAGATGGAACAACAGGAAGATGGGGTTGTGAAACCACGAGAAGGGATGGGGAAATCCAGGAACAGGATGAACACTTCCAGGTAGGTTATAGTGTAGATCTCAGTGTGATCAGTCTCAAGGACAAATCTCTGTAAGCTGGTAAGCATGTCCTGTGATCTTAGTCTGAATTCAGTTGATGAGGAATATATAAACCAGCTTTTCTTTAGTCATCTGCTGCTTTCCTTCTGTTGTCAAAGTGGAAGAGGGAGATGATCTTTGAATGCTTTGGTAAGTTCAGTGTTCAGTTGAAGGGAGGAGAGTGATCAGAATGAAATATTCCTGCCTCTGCAGGTGTCTAAAATAGTGAAACCATCTGAAGAAAGTGGTTGAAAAGAGAGGTGTGTGTGTTTGTGTGTGTGTGTGTGTGTGTGTGTGAAAAATAAAATCTTGGATTCCTGTTCTTTCTTTTCTGTCCACTATTGTAAAGGACCTTTTAATTTGAGGTATGGGAGAAAATCTGCCCTTTGCTAAAATAGAAACAAACTGGTTTGTGGCCATTACCACCTGATAAATTCTTTGTCCTGTGAGGTGAGATGCAAGAGAGGAATGAAGAAACAAGAATGAAGGTGATGTAGACCTGCTAAGGGTGTCTGATGACTTCACCAGAAGTCACATCAGAGACCAACACATGCACTTACATGTATAGAGGATGATTTCCCATTGCGGCTGGGAAATTGCCAGCAATTGCCAAACTGTGCTTGGCTCTCACTTGGTCTTCCCAAGTCTTGTCTTTCACAAATTACTAAGGGTATATATTTTTGCATACTCTTTCTGATTCCCTTCCCTGAGAGTGTGAGGTTTTCGTAGCTGTGGAGAGAGGTCCCCCTGCAGTGCCATACCCACCTCCAGAGTGGCATGGTCGCTCCCGTTGGCGTGGAACACGACCCCGTGATGCTGGTGGGTCTTGAGGCGAAGGTGCATGTGCCAGGAGCCAGCCTGGGAGTGCTGGTACCAAATGTAGCTGTGGCCCCCAAACCTCACAGCTGTTCCTGAAAGGAGAGAGAAAGAAAGGTCTCATCTCTGTGGCACTTTGAGGCTATGGACTGTATCAAGCCTTGCCTCTTTTGCTAGCCTGAAGCCACAACTGTCCAGGAGCAGTCCCATCCACAGCAACCCATGGATTCCTACACTGCATATCCCACAGCCCCACCAGGAACTCCCAGTATTTCTTCTATGTACTCAACTGTGAAGCAACCCTGAAATATCAGGCTGGCTATTTCTGTCCTTCAAGGTGCCTTCAGCATGGTCTACAACACCCTTGATTTTCTCCATCCTTAGCAAGTTTTTATATTATTCTGTGGTATCCCCTTACATTCCTGCCCACTGTCACTGATCCCTGCTCCCTCCAATTATTTCTTGAAGTATCCTAGAGCCAGTATAACAAATATACTTTATTTGTCTTTCCTCAAATTTATCAGTTACTCTGTGCTTTGCCAGGCCCAGGATCAATACATGAGATCACAGATAAAAAATTCTGATCAGTGATCACTGACCTTCATTTCCTGCTAAATATGAGTGACTTTTCCCAATCAGAGAGACAGATGTTGCTGTTATTAAATGCTACAGGAGATCAGTTTTTTTAAATAGACTATATGAAACTTTCAGATTCTAAAGTCTTTGAAGTTGTGAGCAGAACTGGGCAACCTAATTCCATGGAAAATCCAGGTGCTCTACAATGTACTGAAGGAGAACACAACATGTTCAGGTTTATAGAAGGATTGCTCACCATTGCACGAGCAGATCTGCTCCAGGCTGTGCCGTGGGGTGAGGACACTCAGCCGGGCTGTGCTGTACGTGGACATCATGCCTGGGTCCAGCTGGATGGTCTCCTTGCAGACACGGTGGGCACAGTCCGACCCGTGACAGGGCACGTGGATGGCTTTCTTCATCCGGAGCCCCACGAGCTGGTCCATCTCCCCAGCTGACCCAGTGAGCTTGCTGGCCAGCACCCGCGGCTCGTACAAGGAGCCGTGTGGCTCTCCGACAGCCAGGAGCAGATCCACTCCATCCGAGGCAGCTGCAGGCTGCAGGCTGGCCATGTGGATGTTCTGGCGCCGCGTGACGAGGATGTTGCCCAGAAATCTCTGCAGGTTGCGCCAGTGGTCCCCCACAAACTCCTCGGGGGAGAGGTGCCGGAAGTGCAGCACCACGGCCTTGTCCAAGGCCTCCTGCGTGAAGCACCACACGTGGACGCTGACACTCGTGGTGGCTGTGAACGTTCCGTCGCTCACTGTCACATTCAGAAGGTAGTGCCCGTGGGGGAGCTTGTCGCCAGCAATGATCTTCCCATCTGCAGCCCCGACAGAGAAGAGCCCCTCCTTGGGCACCTGTGCCACCAGAGTGTACACCAGCGTGTCATGGGGGTCCCGGTCCGTGGCGTGGATCTTGCCCAGAACGCCGCCTCGGAAGGCCTCCTCATTGGTGGTGATGAATATTTCCAGGGGAAGGGCTGAGGGGGCGTATTGGCTCTGCTCAGTCACTTGGATGTTTATAAATGCAGATGAGGAGAGGGGAGGGATGCCGCTGTCGGAGACCTGGCAAGGAGAAGAGAAGAGAAGGATGTGTTACAGCCACGCACTGACTTACTGTCACCTCACCTGACTGGGGACATCTTGCAAAGGAGAGCGCCTTTCAGGGAGCAGTGAGTGGAAGCTCTCAGGCAGCAGGTTCGGAGAGAAGAAGAAATGGGAAAACTTGGCAGCAGTGTTGGAGCTCTGCCTGGAGAAGGCCCTAGGGAAAGGGCAGCATCCCTTCCTTAGGGAAGGATGGAGGAGACTGATGAGGCCTTCTGACTGAGTGATGGGGTCACACTCACTTCCCTGTGCATTCAGCAGAGCTGAGGCACCTCTGAGTGGCTCTGAATATTCCTGAGGGTTAATAATTTTTTGTGATGTTGCCTATCTTTGTGGTTCCACGCGTAACTGAGCGTACAGAGATGTAAAGCAGTTACGCACATCAACACATTCGCTCACCTTCCAGGCTCTTTAAGCCCCTGTCCCACCTCTGACAATGTCTGTCTAGCATTGAGTCAAGAAACCTCAAACAGAAAAATGTGAATAATCAGATTATGGGATAATTTTCTCCCTAATGCTAAGCAGTTAGAGGTTGAGGTTTGTAATATAATAGTTCCCAGCTTTTGCAACAATTGCCATTACTGAAGAAGTATGTACTTTACATGTTATTATACTTTTATTTGTAATGGACTATCCCTACCGATAACGTTGAAAAATAATGAATTCATTCTGCAACAACAGAAATCCTTTTTGAAGAGGAACTGAAACCACTTCTTAAATGACAAGGATAATTAGAGAAAGCTTGTAGGACCAGATCCAGGTCTCACTTTAAATTGGAATTCACTATAGAACGATTATGGGGAAAGCATCTGTCTAAGGAAACTGCTGACAGAGTATTGTTCATGATCATATTATCTGATTTTATCAACACAGAAGCTGGCCCCCTGCTTCTTGTGGGCAGACTGTGTGGAGAAATGAGCTCTGCAGCTGGCTCCAAGCTGCAAAATTTGTGCCTGGATTGGATTTCTCCAAAGTCAAAGATGTTTTCATTCAACTGGGCCATGCTAATCACGTTTTATTGCTACTTAAGCTGGCTGGGGAATTCAGACACCAGGACAGTAACACAGGCTCTACCTGGACTTGCAATAGGTACTGTTCTTTCACTCTTCTGTTCAGGACAGACGATGTCACCAGCAGACCATTTTGGGTGACTTCAAAGGCTTTCCCATCATTGCCCTGGGTAATCTGGAACGAGTATGGTGGTCCATTTTCTGGAGAGTCTCTGTCGCTCATAATCAGCTCCAGGACACTTGTCCCCACGGGAGCATTCTCCTGAAATGGGGAAAGACACTATTGAAGGAAGGAAAGCAAAGAGAAATGGCCAGGGGAACTTACAGTGCCCCAGGAGCTGCTGGAAGAGGAACAGGAAAACAAATCCCA
Source organism: Emberiza elegans (assembly GCA_024865655.1). Lineage (NCBI taxonomy): Eukaryota > Metazoa > Chordata > Aves > Passeriformes > Fringillidae > Emberiza > Emberiza elegans. The sequence goes on from JALJVW010000184.1 coordinate 60,131,176, forward strand.
CCCCTGCCCTAGAACCCACAGAACACAGAGCAGCAATGTGATTCATCACTGTCTCCCCACTTTACTCCAAGAGCAGCCTAGGAATGAGTTCCTGAGTGCAATGAGAGGGACTGGGAGAACAAACTGCCTCCTGGCTTACCTGCACCACCACACTGTAGTTGAGCTGGAAGAAGCGAGGAGGGTTATCATTGACATCAGACACATGGACGTGCACAGGGACATCACTGAACTGAGCAGGGTGACCGTTGTCCGTGGCTCGAACCGTCAGTGAGTAACTGGGGATCTGGGGGATTTGCAATGCAGGATTACTTGGAGAAATGGCAGAATGGTGGCTTTTTCACATCACAGTTTTATTCTGCTGCAGCTTGTTGAAATGCCCAAGGTCATGCACCATGGCCACAACAGCTTTGCCTTTGGCTAAGGCTCTCCATCCAAAAATCTCACTCAAAGCTCATTACTAAACTAAATCAGCCTCACAACAGTTGCAGAAGAGAGAAACTTGGCAAAGATGGATGAAACTAAGCTGGGCAAACACCTGTCAATAGTGGTTTGAGAATCATACAATCACACAATAAGCTGAGCTGGAAGGGACCAATCAGGATCTTCTCCTGTTTCCTGCACAGGACATCCCAAGAATTCCATCATGTGCCTCAGAGTGTTATCCAAAGGCTTCTCAACTCTGGCAGGCTGAGACAAGCTGCTGCTGTTTTATGAATGAGAGATTGTCCAGGTCACCTTTTTCCTCCCCACACCTGTTTTCTCTAATGCAGAGAAGCAGAACCCAACCACGTTGGTTTCCACAACCAACATTCCCAATACTGAGACCAAAACTCAGCTGTGGAAGGTGTCCCTGCCTACAGAAGGGGTTGAAACTAGATGATCCTCAAAGTCCCTTCCAATTCAAACAATTCTATCATTCTATACTGCCTTTCCTAAAGGCCAGCCTTCCTACTGCAGTATCTGTGAGTCTAGAAAACAAATTAATGCCTTGTCTTCTACCTTCAATATTATGAGTAAATAATTCAGAAAACAGGAGGTAGCTGAGTAAGCTGTTCTCCCTCAGTCTTTTGGGACACATCTCTTTCAGCCCTCCCATTCTCATTTTCCTGAACTTACCTCCTCCCTGTCCAAATGCTTGGCAATGCTGATCTGCCCATTTTTGGGTTGAATGGCAAAGTGTCCAAGTGGGTTCCCTTCCACAATGGAATATGTGATCTGATTGTTCATGGATCCATCTAAATCATCAGCTGACACCTGTTTGGAGAAAAAAAAATACCCTGCTAGGACCCTTGGGCCAAAAAAGGACATGCCAAGGAGAAATGGGACCACTTTGTCATTTTAGGGTATTGGTTTGAGCTTGCCTCAAGTGAGGAGCGGGAAAGGAGGCTAGTTCAAATAAGTGTCATCCAATAGTTTTTTCAAGACAACATAGTTTCCTCAGTTTTCTCCTCGTCCCTTTTCTGACTTTACCACCCCTGTGATGGTAACAGGCTGGAGAGGGAACTCCACATCACCTTGGACTCTGCTATTCTGCCCAGAGGAGCCTCTGTCTTCCACAGGTCACAAAGCATTTCTGCTTTTTTAGGATATTCTCAAAGCTCCTAGGCCCTCTCTTCACTTAAAGGTGTCTTACAAAGCAAAGTGTTCTCCATGCCTGTGGAGTGTCAGGAATTCTGCCAATCATCCTTTTTTAAAGTCATGCTTTAATCTTAGATGCTGAATGTCATAAGCCCACTGAGGTCACTGCATCCAAGGTAAAGAAAAGTGCACACGAGGAGTGAATATTGCATAGCACAAATAAGGAAGAGGCAAAGACAGCTGGCATGGTTCAGTCATACCGTGAGGATGATCTCTCCAATGGCAGCATCCTCCCGAATGTCAGTGAAGTAGGGATCTTGGATGAACTCTGGTGCATGGTCATTAATGTCAGTTATGTTGATCACCACCATGGTCACATCACTGAGGGAGGCTGAGCCCTTCCTTGTGCCCTCAATGGACAGGTAATACTCGTGACTCGCTTCAAAGTCCAGGCTCCCATTGATGTATAAGGCACCTACGTTGGAAGATGGGGGGGGAAAGGACAGAAAATGAATGGCATGTGAGATTTCTTGGAATACTGCAGATATGCCAAGGCAACTGCCAAACTGCCAGCTGGAACAGTAGTTGACCTAACTTTAACCCCCTTGATGTGGAAGAATTAGCAAAAGCCTTGTGACCGGAGAGGCTGAGGAGCCACTGATGGGGATGTTACAGCTGAGGGCAGAAGGCCATTGCTGATGCAGCCAAGGGCTGGTTTCAGGGAGTTAGCACTGGCCTTCTGAAAACAGCTCTTATCACATTGATGTGCAAACAGAATAGGGCGTTATTTGGCTGGTAATCGTGGCTCAACACCTGCCCATGGTTAGGGTGTTATTATCCATGTTCATTGAGTGCTACTCAATAAAGCTGCCTATTACCCTGGGCTGCAGGATCCTCGAGGGATCTTGATGGAAAGACTTTTTAAATGAAAACACTTTCTCCTGAATTTTCAAGTGGGAAAATTTCCTCATCCTGTTCTCCATGTATCCCTGATTCACACGAGCCTGTCTCAGACATGTAGGAGGAATCTTTCCCTTAATTTCAGTAAGATTTGGATCACTCTTTAAGTGACTTGGATAGCAAAATTTGAAGTAGAAAAGAAGACTGTATTCCCTACTCCTGTGCTGGGTAAAAACAGAGGTAAGCAGAAATGGGAGCCAAATGGGGAAGAACCAGAGAAGATGCACACAAAGACATTCTTTGATGTTGGATCATCCTGGACCTGCTCGGGCACAAGATCATTTTACCTGTGTTTGAGTTGAGCTGAAATTTCCCGTGGTCATTGCCGTTCACAATTTCATACTTGATCTCTGTGTTTTCTGCATTGTCCCTCGTCAGCACCGACAAGTTGAGGACCTCGGTACCAACAGCCACATCTTCTTTCACCATGGCCACGTACTCAGGGGCCAGGAAAACAGGCAGGTACTCATTGAGATCCACAACAGAGACAGTGACAGTGCCGAGGGAAGAGAGGGGCTGCGGGCTGCCCCGGTCAGTGGCACAGACTGTCAGCTCAAAGGCTGAGTGCTGGGAGTCCTTCAGGGGCTTTTCCAGCCGGATCACCCCCGTGGTTTCCTCAATTGAAAAGTGTCCATTGGCAGAGTCAGACAGAGAATAGACCACCTCAGCGTTGAGACCTGGAAGGGAAACAGACAGGCTGCAGTAATTCATGGGTAGGGATGCTGCTGGGTTTATTTATTTACAATGCATTAGGACTACATGAACAGAATGATCTTCAATTCCCAGGGAAAACAGAGGCTGTATGAATATCATATCAATATCGAGTGTGCCCCTGTCCATCTGCAGGTTCAGTCGTCTAGCCAGCCCTCACCATTATCCACCAGTGTCAGCTGTCTGCATTTACTAGTGGTCCTCGTTTTTAATTACTTTGTTTTCAAATGTAATTTCTCTTCATATCTGCTTCCAAAGAAGAGAAATATGATCTTTCTTTTTGAAATTCAGCCTCTGCTGGAGAGGTTTATTGAAAGTTCCTTTCTTAGGAGCCTTACCTATACTTCTGAGAATCTCTGTGTCTCCATCCATATTACCTACCCCACCCATATCTAAAGCTCCTTTTTTCCTTTATTACACTCATTCTCAGTCCCTACCTTTGAACAAGTTTCTGTCCAGTTTGGATCCCTGTGTCACAGTTTGTGCTGTGCATCACTGCCACAGTCACTGAGCGCATTCTCAAAGAAGGTCTGCATGTTTCTACAGATACTGTGCTCCCAACAGGGTCACAAAAATGCTGATGCTAGCCCAGTAGTCAAGAACATGTCAGCAGTGAGATCCAGGCACATCTTCGCCAAGATTCAATCATCTAAGCCCATTGCTGTAGCACTTCCCTAGGTTTCAAAGGCTTCTATTAAGAATGAAAGATGAACTCTACCAACACATAAATCCCATTCTGACTCACCTTCATCAAGGTCCCTGGCAGCAACCACAGCGATGGGTGTCTTGGTTGTGGTGTTATCAAAGACGGCCACGGCGCAGTGGCTGGGGAAGAACCTGGGAGCGTTGTCATTGGTGTCCTCAATGATCAGTGTCACATCAGCCTGGCACGAACGGCCCCCGCCGTCAGTGGCTTTGGCTACAAGGTGGTACGTGGGCTTCTGCTCACGGTCCAGGGGTGCAGATGTGGTCAGGTCCCCTGTGGGAAAGAACAGGAGGTGGTCGTGTCTCCAGCAATCACAGCCGCAGCCTGCAAGACCTCAGAGAGGTTCAGCTGTTTTCCTGGATGAACCGTGGGAGACAATAATTGAGCTAATAGTGGTGATGTGTCCACGCCACATTGCACAGGGCTATCCTCAGATCGTTGCCAGCCAGGGCCCTGGCAAGGCTTTGCATGGGCAGTCCTGCAAGTTCAGCTGAACTTCATCCAAGGGATGCCATCATGGGATAAAACTGTTCATAAACAAATTGTACTTCTAAACTCCACTGCACTGAGCTTTCTGCAATGTAATGAACCCAAGTGATCTCCAGAATGATCATCGAGTCTGGGTAAATACACTGAACAAGACACAGTAAGAGGTGTTTTGGGATTTAGAGCTCGTGTCTTTGGCTCAAGTCAAATACTTGCTGCTCTTTCCTCCTTGAGACCTGGCTGCTAGCAATGGTGTCTGCTCTTCACTTCAACAGAACAGACAGAGCAAACAAACAGGATGATGTAGAACTCCCTGTCCTGTATGCTGTGGCCTTTCCTTCCTAGCTTGGGCCAGCTGGAATAAACAGCTCCTTGTGTTTCTCAAGAGGAGGTCAGTGTTGAGCCATGCTGGGAGCTTGCATTTCTCAGGGGAGGGTGAGGAAGAGGATGAAAGCAGCCCTGCTCTCACCTGTGTGTGGGCCCAGCCGGAACTCCTCGGCGCCGGGGCCGTGCAGGCTGTAGGTGATCTGGGCATTGCTGCCCACGTCGGGGTCGCTTGCTGATATCTTCAAAATTAAAAGACCTGGCCCAGCATCTTCAGAGACTCTCCCAGTGTAGAGTATCTGGCCAGGACAGAAGAAATCATTGGCATATGAGCTCTCTCCAAAATACCTCCACCCCATATGGAAGGAGAACAGACCCACAGAAGCTTCACAGAGGATAAACTCTGTGTTTTATAGGGGAACACAATGTGCCTCCCATTCTTGGCTGCTGGGGTGTGGACTGGGACAAGTGAGCTCATTTCACACAAGCCTTTGAATCTCCTTTGGGAAGTAACCACCTCTGTTCGTTCTCACCACGGGTGACGTCCACACCAGCGATCAGCTCTCGACAGCAGCAAACCTCCTGATGGGAATCTCCCAGCTTAGCAGGATATAAAACTCAGTAATTTACATGCCCCTTCCCAGGAGGCTTCCTGGCATTGTTTATCTCCAAAAATTACTTTTCATAATGCTTAGGCTCTCACTTGCTGCTGGCAAACATGCTTGGAGGCTAGATTTAATATTCTTGCTTGACATGCTGCTTAATTAAAATTTTTAAGCATAATCAAAGCAACAGGATCGTGTGAGAAGAATTATGACAAGCCAAATCCTTTAACATGCTCTGCCTGTTCTTTCTTCTTTTCTATTGTGTTCTTTCCCTCCCAGGATCTCCCTTTATGCCCCTGATGTCCCAGAACAGATGTCTTACCTGGCCACACTCAGGGCTATTGTCATTGATATCCAGTACAAAAATTTCCACTTCAGTGGTAGCCTGAAATTTCCCATCAGAGGCCATAACCTTAAGGAGATATTTCTCTGTATCTTCTCTGTCTAGAGGCTTCTTGGAAGAAATTGTCCATTCACCCTCAATTTGATCAACTGTGAACTGTCCCAGTACATCTCCTTCTAGAAGGGGGCAGGAAGCAAGTAAAAAAAAGCATTTACTAAGTGCTGAAAATCAGAAGGGATAAGGAAACAGAATACAGGTGTGTCCACTGATGGCTCCTTAGGAGACCTGAAGGACCTGGATGCTCCTAGAGGCCTTTTCCAACCCAAATGATTCCATGACTCTCTGACTCACACTGGTGAAGCTGAGTGGGCACTGGTGGCACATCCAGCACGTGAGGAGCTTTTGGTCAACCTCACTGCACAGCTGGGAAATACCCTGCACAATTTAGTTGTTCCCTGTCTGCACATTACAGTGACAGAAGGAAACAAATGATTGCAGAAAAGTCAGTAATGTTCTGCAGATGTGCATATTCATTGCCTCAAAACCACATTGTCTCACCTTCCCAGAGCCTCTCAGTCTATTTTGTGCATGTTCCTAAAAGGATTTGAGAGCTGTAAACACCCTGCAGACATGGTTTGGATCTTACTGTTATGGTACCATCTACAGTTGTACTTCCTCTAACCTGTAGAGGTATTTAACATATAGCTTTGTTTTCTGGAACTACTTTTTGTTTCTGTAAGAGACAAATATAAGAGACAGGTAGATCCAGACTAGGCAGGCTCTCTGATCCACCAGATCCCTGCTGCTCCTACTTTTGTTACACATGTTGGATTTTAAATGGGCTGGATGCTGCCACGGGAGAATCCCTCTCTCCTGGGAAGGAGCTGGTGCTCTCTGCTGACCCAGGAGGAGGCACAAGAGGCAATGGGGGTCAGTGAAGAGAGCTGGCTGTGGAATCTGCTCGTGTTGGACTCTGAAGGGTCTCACACAGTGGGATAAATTAAATTCACTCCCTTTCTGCTTTCATTTGTGCTGCAGTGACGAGGTTGTGTAGGCACAATGGAACCTGTACTAGTTCTTCTTCTGATGCTGGGAAACACCAGCCCACGCCCAGATTTAGTTTCTGTGTGTTTGAAATTAATGTGGACAGGGGGAACCTGGGCTCTGTGTTCACCCAATCCTCTCTTTTGATGCATTTCCATGTTTATTTGTAAAGTTTGATCTGTGTTTGTAAGTGCAGAGCAGAGAGCAGAAGGTGTTCACCCCTAACATAAGTGTGCATCCTCTCAGCTTTAAAGTACTTGGAAATTACTACTACCTTTAAGATGGCAGAAATTGAATACATAATGGATTAAATCTTTCCTCTCAAAGGCTTGCAAATACCTCGGCATGCCATAAACCAAATGAAAGTACCAGCATTCCTCCCCTGTTTCAGATGGTTACAATAACAGATAACAGGCTGCAGCATGATCTGGCCTAATGTTTTGACCCTGAAGGGTCCTCGTTTGAGCCTGAACAAACATTTTAATTTGAAGGATCTGCCCCAGGTCTTAGAAAGACCCTTTAGGGTCAAAAAATACCATAAAAGCAAGCTTCTACTTGTGCAAATGCAGAACAAACATTCCAGTGTAACTTTTTAGTTATTTTACAGCAGTGGTTAATTTTAGTTGGCACATGTGATGTTTCAGGGATGCAAGAGTAATTTTTAGTATTTCTTGTTAGCCAAAACCTTTTTTAAGATTGATGTGATAGTCTTAAATATTCCCCAGTGCAGAGTGACTATGTGCAGCCTTGTTATTATGCCAGTCTCTAAGTGATTTTGTAGGAAACACACAATACCAAAAAGTTATACATAGTTATTAAAAAACTCAAATAGGCTACAGATATATATGTGATGTATAAACTGCAGTGCTGGCAGGAGAAAAAGCTGGGTCATAGAACTTAAATACAGATCACAGTATCTGTGTGAGAAAAATCTTCCTTCCTGCTGTACTACCTCTCCTGTCCTTCCAATAGCTATTACAATTATACTGTCTTAAATATTCCTCTGTTAAGAAAGTGTAAATAAATATTTCTACAGTACAGAGTAATTGCTTACATTTATCTTATTTATTTCTAGAGAAATAGGACGAAACTTCAGTGGTGAGACAGTTATTTTAATGATCATTCGTATTTTAATGATCAAACCACTGCAGTTACATATAATTACTTATATGTATCTTATTTATTTATTCCTAGAGAAATAGGACAATTCAGTGGTGAGATAGTTATTTTAATGATCATTCATATTTTAATGATCAACCCACTGCAGTTACTAAAGGGTTTTGTATTCCCCAGATACGAGTCCAGCTCACTACAGAGCTCAGCCTTCAAATGCTGCTTCTGACAGGACTGTCTGTGTAACACTATTTCTGTACTAACAACCTGTAAGACAAGGTCTCAAACCTCACCTTGAGATGACACTCTCCCCTTGCCCACTGGAGATTCACAGTCTGGCCCAACTCACCGGTGATGTAGCAGGTGACGCGCCGGTTCTGCTCGGAGATGTCGGCGTCGATGGTGCTCAGGGTGACAACGACCTGCCCTGGCTCCGCGTTCTCAATGACCGACCCCCTGTAGAACTCTGAGGTGAACTGCGGGGCATTGTCGTTTTCGTCAGACACCGTGACCTCCACCAGGGTTTGGGAAGAGAGCTGCACCTTCCTGCCGTGGTCAGTGGCCACCACGTAAAAGCGATAGATCTCCTGCTCCTCGCAGTCCAGCTCCTTCAGGGTGGTGATCCACCCGCTCTCGCCGTCGATGGTGAACAGCCCGCGGAGGTTGCCAGACTCTGCTTTCAGGCTGTAGGTCACCTGCCCGTCACTTCCCATGTCCTGGTCATTAGCTGTCACTTGAATGACTGTGGTTCCTGAAGGCATGTTCTCCATGACAAATGCTCTGTAGGGATCTGCCTCAAAAACAGGTCTGTTGTCATTCACGTCCTGCACTTGGATATTCACAGAGACCAGAGAGACCAGCTCAGTCTCCAGATGAGAGCAGTGAGCCATGACATCCACCTGGTACCATTTGGTGGTCTCATGATCCATAGGTTTTTTGATTTTCAAAGCCCCTGTCTTTTCATCCAGTGTGAACACCTCATCCTTGTTACTTTCTGTAGTGGTTCCCTTCACCAGGCTGTATATAATGGGATCCTCTGCAAAAGCTTTAACTGACCCTATTTCTGACCCCTCTGGAAGATCCTCAGATGCAGAGAACGTATAAAGGGGCTCAGAAAACCTTGGCAATGTCACCTCCCTGGGGACAATCTGGAGATTCACTGGAACAAGGGAGTTCCAGTGAGGGGGTCTGCCATCTTCAGCTTTCACCTTGAAGTTAAAGGCTCTGTTTTCTAAGCCAATAAGACTCTCCTTGACCTTAACAACCCCAGTGGCAGCATTGATCTCCACAAGGTCTTCTGCCACATCTTCCACAGAATCAACAGAGTAAATGACATCTGCATTTGCACCTTCATCAGCATCATAAGCCAGTACCTGGATGACAGGGGAGCCTTTGCTGACATTGGACTGTATGGACAGGGTGTATTCAGAGGCTTTGAACAGAGGTGGGTTGTCATTCTCATCTGTAAGGATTATTTTGACAGTGCAGAAGGCCACCTTCCCACCTCCATCCTTGGCCATGACTTTAATGGCAATGACTCTCTCTGTGGAATTTTCCCTGTCCAGTTTTTGCAGTGTGGCAATACAGCCTTTATTGTCTATGGAGAACTTCTCATGGGCGAGTTTATTTATGATGGTGTAGTCTATGGTGCCATATGGGCCACCATCTGGGTCAATAGCCAGCAGCTCAATCACTTTGGTTCCTATCTCAGCATTTTCTGCCAGCTCTGCCTCATACACATTCTGCTGGAAAGAGGGGCTGTATTTGTTGGCATTTGTGGTGTTGATATACACAGGCACAGTGCTCTTGAAAACTCCATCTGAAGCAGAAACTCTGAGATTGTAAGATGGCTCCAAGTCCTTTTTGCAGCGGTTGAACATGGATATTATCCCAGACGTGCTGTTGATGGCAAAATGCCTGTTGTCATTACCCGAGAGGATCACGTACTCCAGCCGGGTGGTGTCTCCACTGTCGGGGTCCAGGGCCTGGACTTTGATCACAATGTGCCCACACGTAGCCATTTCACTGACCTTGGCTTCATACTGAAGCTGGCTGAACTCAGGGGGATTGTCATTGATGTCTGTCACATCTACGATTACCAGGGCATCGTTACTGAGTGGAGGCACCCCGTGATCCACAGCTCTGACTTTCATGCGGAACTGTTGATTTGTTTCATAATCAAGTGCTTGAGCTGTTGTTATTTGCCCTGTGCTGGCATCAATATTAAAGAACTTGGCAGCATCTGAACCATCATCCATGATCTGATAGGAGACCACTTTGTTTCTGCCCGAATCCTTATCAGAGGCAAAGAGCTGGACAACAGGGGTCTGTGGTGGCAAACTCTCCGAGACAGACGCTGTGTAAATGATCTGAGAAAATATGGGAGGGTTGTCATTAATGTCCTCCACCTCCACCTCTACTCTGGCTTCTGAGAAGGATCCAAGTGCTGTGTCTGTGGCTCTGACAGTGAATGTGTGTTTCGTCTCTAGCTCATAGTCCAGCTGCCCTGTGACAGTGAGGACACCAGTTTTGAAGTCGGTATTGAAGAGTTTCAGGGAATCCTCTTCCACAATGTTGTAGATGAGACGCAAGCCTTCGGGGCTGCGGGCCTGGATGTGGAGGATAGATGTGTATGGGGGGACGTTTTCTGGCACCTTCACTCGGTAGTACAAACTCTGGAACAGAGGGTTGGATCTGTTCCTCACACTGATCACAACCTCCTCTTCAGCGTGCAGGGCAGGCTCTCCTTTGTCTTTAGCAATGACCCGGAGGTTGTATTTATTTAATGTTTGATAATCAAGAGGTCTCTTAAGGGAGATGTCTCCAAGGTAAGGGTCAATCCAAAAGTATTTGTATTCCTCTGCAAATGAGTAGGTAACAGCTCCATTATCCCCTATGTCTTTGTCTGTTGCTGACACCTGAAAGAGGACATCCCCTGGCTCTGTGCCGTCCTGCACCGAGGCGTAGTATGGCACATTCTCAAACTGTGGGGGGTTGTCATTGACATCCTCTACATAAACTCTGACTGTGGCTTGGGACACTCTTGGTGGCTTCCTGTTGTCCTTCACTTCCACAGCTACCTCGTGCATGTCTTGCATTTCGCGGTCAAATTTCACACCTTTGGTCTGAAGAACTCCAGAGGCCTGGATCATTTTGAACCTTTCCTTTTCATTCAAAAGTGAGTAGGAAAGGGGTTCATTTAGCTGATACCCTTTGACTCCAAGAATGGTTAGAGTCTTCTCATCTGTAGAGTTCTCCAGCACAGTTGCTGTATATACGTCTTGCTCAAATTTCAAGCTCGTACCTTGTGCCTGAGTTAAATTTAGTTTAACCAGAGCAGTGCTCTTATACAAGCCATCACCAGCTCTGACTGTGAGCTCTTGGTAGCTTCTCAGGCCAGTTGTGTTAAGAATGGATATGAGACCTGTTAGTGGATGGATGTGGAAAGCATTGTCAAGGTTCCCTTCCACGATGCTGTAGGTCACCTCCGAATCTGCATCTTTCACCTGCACTGACAAAAGCTCCATCCCTGGGTGGGCAGGAAGCAAGACAGAAATGTCATAGGTGTCTTTGAGAAAGACTGGAGGTGAATCATTGACATCTTTAACGTGGATTGTGACCTTGGCAGGCTTGGATGCAAACAAGCTGGGACTTCCACTGTCGTGCACATGTACACTGAAGTGGAAAACTGGGGTGAGCTCATAGTCTATATCAGCACGACTGGTTAGTGTCCCTGTGCTGGGATCCACAGTGAAATATTTCAGTGCCTCTGGTTCCAAAATCTCATAGGTCAGCAAAGCATTGGAGTCTTGATCAGCATCTGTTGCATAGGTGACGAGGGGAGCATTGCTTTCATCCAGAACCATGCTTTGGGATGGGGCATTCTCCATGATCCAGCCAACGAAGGAAGGCTTAACGAAGACAGGCACATTGTCATTCTCATCTATGACATAGATGAGCACCACTGCGTCCATAAATGCTCCAGCCATGTTGGTGCCACGGACTTTCAACTGGTAAAAAGACACCTGCTCAAAATCTAAGTTCTTCTGAGTGGAAATAAGGCCTGACTGATAGTTCATGGAGAACACTCCATCTCCATTTCCATCTTTTATTTCATAGCTGACTGGTGACAAGCTTGTGGCTGAAACCTGGATCAGAGGAGAGCCAATGGCAGTGGATTCACTGATCTCTGTGATGTATTCAGCCTCTGGAAATTTTGGAGGGGTTCGATCCGAGGGTCTAATGTGGACATGTACTGTGGCAGAATCTTTAAGCTGAGGAAACCCCTGATCTTCAGCCTTCACAATGAGAGTAAATCGCTCCTGCCTGGATGGGTCCAGTTTCTGGGCAACTGTAACAATTCCAGAATATGAGTCGATGCTAAAGAAGCCTTCCCCATTACCTGCAAGGAGAGAAATTACAGAGTGAAGAATGCAGACACCTTACTGGTCTTTGTTTTCTGCAACTCTTTTTCATAGATTCTCCTGATTGCAGACCTGATTAACATCTGTTTCTTCTACTGAGAGAAATTAATTCATTTCTAAATAATTTTAATTGTAAGAACAACAGACCCATTGAGATTTGCGAGCTAACATTTGAATCAATCAAAATGTAAATTGGAGATAAACACCCTTCTAATTTAAGCATATTTAGTGGTGGCAGAGCATGTGCTTGAAGCTTTTGCCTCGTGTGCAGAACATGGTAGCACAGACAGTACTAGTTCCTTCAAGCCCTGTCATGCTTGTAATTACCAATACTTCAGGAACAATTAAATTCCTCAGTCCTTGATCTAAATTGCAGTGAGAAAGATGGAGCAAAGGATGGCTTGTCTCCTGCAAAGAGTTTTTACAGGCTAAATAGGCCGTGTGGCACAGACATAAATACTTAAATTTTAACCTTTATAGTGAATGATAAAATATTTGCCCATTGAGCATGAATGACTCAAAACCACCACCAGTCAATGCTGAGAGGGTTCTCACCATTCCTTGAGGATGTATTTCTTGGTAGAAATAGTGGAATGGTGATGACTCCTGTGGGAATTGGGAGTACTTTTGCCTAATAACTTTATAGTTCCCATGGACAAAGAGGAGCAGATTTTAGGCTGTTCTAACTCATCCAGTCACTATTTTTCTTTGACCAGTGACTCAACATTAAGCTGTCTTCTTAAGAAAAGATGCTAATAATCCATAGTATGGACATTACTGACTCACTCTGGATTTTTTCTGGGTAGGAAGAAAATCACATTTTGGAACTGTGCAGCCATTTGATGTTCCTTGCAACAGCTAGAGAAAGCTAGTCAAGTGGCCACCAGTTAGAGCATGATAATGCAGGTATGTTCACAACCTAAACCATCTTGCTGCATGGCTCTCACCTGCCTGAAGGGAGTAGTGGATTTCAGCATTAGCTCCCTGGTCCTGATCAAGGGCTCTGACTTGTATGACCTCTGTGCCCACCACTGCAGAGTCCAGCACTTCTGCTTCGTAATGGATGCTGCTGAACTGGGGAGGGTGAAGGTTGCAGCTGTCCACGTGCACGATGACTCGGACAAAGTTCCGCTTGATGGGGACCTCCTGGTCTCGTACCTGAATGGCAGAGAGAGAGAGAGAGAGCACGAACAGTCACACCCAGGGACAAGCCAGTCTTGCCTGCGCCATCTTCCAAGTAACTCATCAGCACTCCTACAGAGATGGGTGTTTTGCAATGGTACCAACCCCTTGGCTGGGAATGAGCCTGGAAGTTTTTCAGCACCAAAGCTCAGCCTTGAATTTGAAAGCAAACATTAACTATTACACACTGTGTTTTCTTTTGTAAGAATCCAGTGGCCCTCCAAAGAAGGTGGTTAGAGGAATGCAGGGTGTTAACTACATTTAGCCATATAGTAAAGGTTAACACCCTGCTTTCCTCTTCCCTATTGTTCCAGACAAGTGCTCCCTCAAAGACTAAAACCACTTTTAATTTCTCCAGTGACCCATATATCCTGGCCAAACCGGTGGACTCAGCTTGCTTGGGCTTGGTTAGGACTCACCATCACTGTGAGGGTGTGCTGAGGCATGGGCTGGGAACTGAAGCCTTCTGCTGTTGTGAGGGCTCCATTGCCTGGATCCAGCTGGAAAAGTCTTGTGCTTTTGGGGTCCACACTGCCATGGATGGTGTAGATGAGCCCCTTTCCTTTGTCCTTGTCTGTTGCACTGACTCGAAGGATTTCTCTCCCTGAGGGGGTATCTTCAGGAATCCTCACCTCGTAGTGACTCTGAAGAAACTGGGGACGGTGCTGGTTGATGTCAATCACATGGATAAATGCCTGTGGGGGATGACAGCATAGTGAGGGCAGCAACTGGACATGGAGCCATGTAAAATCTCAGCTGCCAATCCTTCTTGGGTGTTGACACACTCTGAGCGCCATAACCATCACAGTTTTCCAACTCTTGGAGATTTGCCAGCTGTGATGACCCGGAGCCCCTTTGTCCTTCATCCCAAGGAAAACCTTTTGTGTTTTTCAGCTCGCTTCCTCTCCTTGTTCAAAACCTCTCCAGTCTCTGGCAAGGCATTCAGAGTGAACGTGCCTGCACTTGGCATGTGGGGAAACAGTCACAGCCTGCCATGGAAAGCAGCAGTAGCAGTTCAGCCGTGGTGCCAGCTTTGCTGCTGGCTGGTGCCTACACAGCAACCCCCATTATTTACTCAACAGAAAGCTGACAGAAGGGGATGTTTGGTTAAAGAAGGGAGGGTCTGGCCTATCTAAAGAGCAGCAAGTGTGTGGAGAAGCAAAATTTCTGTTCTACCCTTTTTAGGCAAGTTTTCCTCTCTGCATTGAACAGCACATGCTGGGAATCCTGAATCCTGCTGGGGAAGTCACTGCTTTCTCCTGTGTGGTCTCCTACCCTGGCTGTCCTGACCCTCCTACTGATGTGCCTCCTGCATCTTAGGAAGCCTCAACCAAGTGTAATAATTGGCTTCCTTTAGCAAACCTGAGCATGCCATGGGGGTTTTACACGAGCAGGTTTCTTGACATCTGCTAGCGGCCCTGAGTGCCAAAATAACGTGGGGATGAGATGCAAGGTGGCATGGAATGCACACTAGGCAAGGTGGGGCTTTGTTTGTTTATTTGGAACAATACTTGAAGATAGTTGAGACATGTGGCCATCCGTTAGCATCACGTTTCACAGGAATGGTGGAGTTCCTCACTCATCATCCCCCACAAAGAATTTCCCATGATAAGCATTACTGACAGGTGACTCACATCCTAGGTCTTCCTGTGCATTAAGGGCTGGATTTTTGGCTGCTTCTTATGCATGGAGAGAATGACTAGTGAAAGATCATGCCTTGAACACCCCTCCTCAGGGTAGTAAAGATGGGCAAAATCTCATCATTTTAGCTGGGGCTCAGGGACATGCCTAAGAGTGAAGTGCCTTCTTTTATCAGCACTCACTTTATATGTGGCAATTCAGAGCACACAACATCTCTGCAGCTGCCCCACTCACTCCTTGGGCCTGACCTCACCTCTTGCAGATGGATTTGTGCTGGCTGTACCTGGGCTAGCATACCCCAGGAACACCCCCTGACACGGGAACACGGACCCAAGCCCGACCTAACTGTGTACACACTTCCCTTGTCCCAGACTGCTGTAACTCAGCCTGAGCAGCTGAGACCAAGTTGGGGTCTGAGTGTGTGAAATGCCACCCCAGCTTGGCTGGTGGTGTGGATGTGTCCCTGTGTGCTGCCTGGGATCAACAGGAAAGATCCAAGCTTTCCTAGACCAGCTGTGTTTCCAACAACATAAAAACAATCTTAGCTTGGTGTAAGATCTGTGTACTGCAGAATCCTCCATTACACTGCCACTGTGTAATGGAGGATCACAGTGTAAGGACATTCCTGTGCCTGGTACCTGACCCAGAGCTCAGCAGACCCAGAGGAAAGATTCCCTTTGGAATATGCTCCCTCTCAACAGGGTCTCCACTAAAGAAAAAATAATATTACCTGGGTTTTGATTGTACTGGACCCATCAGTGACTTCTACTGTGAGGTTATAGTTTGACTTCTTCCTTGCATCCAGGGGTCTTGCAATGACCATGCTGCCTGTGCTCTTTTCAATGTCAAAATCCATGTCATCATCACCACCTGGGACACGGGGGAGAAGGGAACGGGAGGGCAGTTACAGTCAGCCAGGCTGGGGATAGTGCCACTAGGATAGGTAAGGTTTATTCCAAATCTGGAAACTCAAAACACCATGAGATAGACAGACAGATAGACAGACAGATAGATAGATAGATAGATAGACAGACAGACAGAGAGATAGATAGATAGATAGATAGATAGATAGATAGATAGATAGATAGATAGATAGATAGATAGATAGATAAATAGATAGATGGATGCACACAGGAGATGGGGAGGACAAGGCAAAGCTGGACAAAGAAATAGTCACAGATGGTGACAAAGGAGTGTGAAAAGGAAGATGAGGGGAATGAGGGAAAATGAGGAGGAGAGAAGGGGAACGGATGCATTTATGCATGTGATGTCCTAGCTAGACTGGCAACAGGCCCATCTGAGCATTGATTTATTTGCACAAGGTTTCCAGCCATGCACCATCACTGGCTTAGCATGGACCAGGGACCTGCTGGGTAGAACAGGGCTCTTGCTGGCTTCTGATTCAAGGTCACACTGGGGGCATATCAGCAATGGTCCTCACCACCACGGCTGGGAGCCTGTGAGCTCCCTGAGTTCCCAACACTCCAACAGTTGGGGAGGCAGACGGTGCTTCCAGGGTGAGCAGAGCCTGTTGCCTCCAACCCAGATGGCTGAGAATGGCCAGGAACAGCAGGCCTGAGTAGCTCAGCAGCAGAAGGCTGTCCCTCACCCTACTGCTGCTCAGCCCTGGCATGGCACCTCCTTTCTCATGCCTCACTTGCTGGGGCCTGTTGGGCCCCTCTTGCACATTGAACCCGGCAAAGCTGCTCTGAGATATGGAGAAGCTGATAACAGTTTCCTGTAATTTATCTCAGGTCTCAACTTCTTCCTTTCTGGCTACTGGATGCTCTGGATTCTGCTTTATTCTATTACCAGCTGGTAAAATCTTTGCTGGTTGTAAAATTACATCTCTCCCCTTGCTGGAGGAATGCAGTGCTCACCAGCCATCTGGATCACTGCTCTCCTGCTGGGAAGGAGACACAGAGAAGCAGAGACAGAGGGAGAGAGACCCATGGATGTCCTTCCCCGAGAAAAGAGAGAAGAGCTCCCTGTGCACAGTGCCCAATGAAAAGAAGAAGCCCAGAAAAGGAAAGAGATGAAAAGCAATGTTGCTTTGTCAGAGTTTTTGCAGACTCCATCAATCCCAGCAACAGAGTGATTGCGGTCTGGGGAAGGTGAAACTTTGAATGAGGTGCTGAAGGCTCCTGGATTTCTGCATCACCCCGCTGGTTGCCAGCTACCATGATGCTTTCCTTCCTTTGCATGGAAAATAAAATCCTGTCCTTTTCCACCAGGATAGAAAACAAGAGAGACTTCAATGTCACTTGGAGTTCTAGGAACTGGGAAAGATGAGGTCAAGCTATGCTCCAGCACTCGGCAGGGAAATGATGGGATAACATTCAGAGGAATACACCATTAATTCTGCAGACCCAAGAAGACTCTACTAATGCTAGATAAACCTTGCACTAATATTGTCTTGCTCCTTGTAGGGTTGTATCTCTTGTTGGTTAATTGTATTTATACACCATTATCCTTGCCCTAACACAGTAAGGGGGAAAACTATTCACTTGCCCAATTAAGGCATTGTCTGACAAGGGCAGGCCCTGCAGGCAGTACCAGGGAAAGGCTGTGCAAGGCAGATTGGGGCACCACTTCAAAACATCAAATTACATGAGCACAATTGGCCCTTGTTGGTAGGACCAGTTCTGCACACGCTGCCTGAAGAGTCCCCTGGGGTGACAGCCCACATCCCCTCTGAATCCTGTGTCTTGAAGGAGGCCCTAGAGTTCCACATTCCATGTCTAAATCACCCCTGGGATGTGGTGAGGAGGAAGGGGGAGCCCCACAAGTTAGGGCAGACCAGGTCTTTGAGGAATGCTTCCTTCTCCATTCCCTGCTCAAGACTCAACATGGAGAGAGATGCGGGGGGTATCTGTAACACTCAGCCACACACCTGGATCCTCGCAGGCAGTTTTAACAAAACCAAGAGTGTCACTTGATTCCCACGAGGAGCTGGCACTGGCATGCCCTGCCTTTTGTGTGACATCGGAGAACACCTCAAACACAGGCAAGTTCCAGACTGCCATTAAAAAACCGTGTTGGGTAATTGCACTTGGCACCAGAGGCCTTGGATGGGCAGCTTTGTCTAATGGCTGTTTAAACCTCCTGGTGCCTGTGAGAAACCTTTCCCCGTAGCTCACCTACACCCGAAGCAAACAATTCCATTAGCTCAGGCATGCGAGTGCTGAAAGCCAAGGGAGCCAGAGCAAATGCTCATGGACACTGCTGTGATTTCTGTGCCTCACCTGTGATATTAAACCACACTTGGCTGGGGCCCATCTCGATGCTGATCACTCCCACCATGTGGTTCACAGGATCTGTTTCCATCACAGCAAAGTTGAAGTGGGGCTCATCAAAAGCCAGGGGTTCTGAGGAAGGACCAGGCCGGGCGACCCAGCTGATGTGGAGCCTCACGTGGGAGGAGAGCGGGGGGCTGCCACCATCTGTGGCCTTGACCTGCGGAGGAAGGCACATGCACCCAGGCAGAAAGCTGAGTTAGCTCATGGGAACTCCATGGAAAGCTTCTTCTCCCACCCACCGGGAGTTTCAGCTCCCAGTGTGCCCAAAATCCCATGAAACAGATCCTGAGGCAGAGGCCCACGATCTGGTTGCTTCCAAGGCAGAGCCATGCAACCCAAATTCCTCTTTACTGTCAAGTAAATGTGCCAACCTCTGTATCACAAGCCTTGTTGCAAGGACCCACAGATTCTGGGGAGGCTTTGAACCCAGATCCAAGCTCCATGGCCTGATCAGAACATCATATAGAGGCATGATGGAGCCCAAAGACTGCTCAGGTTTGGGTCCACATCGGTATGGGATCATGGATCACTGTATTCTTCTCTGAAGGCAGGTTGGACAGTTAATTTTAAATTTATTGTCTATTTTTAATAGCTGCCTACTTTCTGCACTTCCTACCATTCCCTGCCACTTTCTCTCCCTCTTAACACATTTGCCTTATTCAAGCTCTCCTCCTCTCCACAGCTGCATTCTCTCCATCTCTTTCCTTTTATCCTTTCTGTTTCTGAACCCCTTTCTCTCTTTCCCTCTCTGCCTGTCTCTCCCCATCAGCTCTTTGTGTTTCCCTCTCCTCTCACCGTGAGTATGTTGTACTCGGAGGCAGGAAACGCTTTCCTGGAGAAGACTGTGCCGGTTGTGGGGTTGATGGTGAAGATGCCCTCCTCCTCCTCCTCGATGGTGTAGGTGATCTGGCTGTTCTGGCCCTGGTCGCGGTCAGAGGCGATCAGCCTGTACACCGGCAGTGGCGTCTCCGAGGCCTCTCTCTCGGGGAGCTGCACCATGAACAGCTTGTGGGGGAAACTGGGAGGGCTGTCGTTGGCATCCAGGACCTGGATCACGACTCTGCTGGTGGACTTCAGGGTCGGCTCTCCGTTGTCAGAGACAGCCACCTGTCAGCAAGCAAAGGGAGCAGGTGACAGGGCTCTTAGGTGACCTAGAGTGTGACCAGCCAGCCTCCAGCCTGGTGGGCAAGGACTCAGCTAGGGGGGTTTTGTGTGGGTCTGCATTTGTATCTCAACATTTTCAAAGGCACTGCTCCTCTCTGCAGGGCAAAGCCTGGAGGCTGCAGCTGGCAGTGTGCAGGGCCTGTCTATGATGAGTTTGCAGGGCTCCTGCCTCCAGCTGCTCTGGGCAGTGGGTCAGGCTGGTCTTTAGAGATCACACACAGATTAGAGATCTGAAAACATCTGTACTGCCATGGCTTGGCCTGGTACCAGCCATCCTCACCCTGCCCTGCCTGTGCATGCTCCCAGCATGTTGCACTGCAGACAGAAATGATAGACCCTGATAGGCTCAAAAACATCCAGATCCCTCTGATGGGAATACTCATAGCTGTGAGCAGCTGGGAATGGGGGCTGGTGAGCAAAGTTCACACAGCAGTATCTGATACAATGGGATAAATGAGGGTGGATTTCTCTGGCTTGTTCTTTCCCCCATAATGTATAAACATCCTGTAAGAAGACAGTTCCAGTCCCTCTCCTGCATTCCCACAGCTTCCAGAACAGAATTTTTGCTCCAGTCCTCAACAGGAAAACAATAAACCCTGCAGTACTGCTGCAGCTGTCTCTTGGGTTAACACACACCATTTAATTAAGTTTCCCAGCAGTTGGGAGCTGATGGGATGAGATTCCTTCTCTGTGCTCCAACTTGCAAGGAAAACCCTTTGAGGACTTAATACACTTGTAGGTAAATAAAGCTAATTACAATCATCATTACCCACCTCTAGGATATGTTCAGCCTTGTATTCTCGATCCAGCTGCCGTGAAGTCGTGGAAATCAGACCTGCCAAGAAAGAAACCCTTTGAGCTCCAAGACTCAGCATGCAAGAAAAGCCAGGGCTGATCAGATCCCTGAATGCCCAAGATCAGCCTGCCCACCTGTCCTGTTTCAGGCTGCCTTTGTGATCAGAGGAGAAAGGCAGATACTCCCAGAGGGTAACCCATCCCCTCCCAGCCTGAATCCCTCTGTGGAGGTGTTGCTGCTGCTCTCTGATCACAAGAGACCACGGAGGAGGGGGAACACCTACCAGATGCCTGCATCAGTTGAGGGTTGGCAAGGCATTAGGTGAGAAAAGCTGCAGGACCACAAAAACAAAACTTTTCTTATGCCTCTAAGTAAGAAACATTCTGCATGTGCTGGCACAAGTCTGGCCTCTTAACAAGTCTCTTAACAAGTCTCTACTTCTGTTTTTCCTCTGCTGAACCTTGCTCTCTGTAATTTACAGTGTTTTGACAAAAGTTTGTCTCCTGTCTTGGGAAATACCCTCTACTCAACTGCTAGAAACAATGCATTCCGGCTAAAAATAAGGTACACAGTCAAAAATAATGTTGGTATATTATTTAAGCCTTGCTGAGACACAGGGTGAGTCCTCCAACAATTGCAAGATTTGAGGGATTTCTGAAAAATACACAGTAGTTTAACCACAGGGAATAGGTTGGATGCAGGCGGGAAGAACTGTGGCTGTAATAAACTAGAGCTGAAACAAAAACATCATAATTGCCCCTTTTTGGCCTGTCAATGACTAAGCTGAGTAGATGCAAGTGTGGAAAGGATGGAGTTGAGGCTTCTGTTTCCATGTCTGGTTTCTTAACAGTCCTTGCTCAGTGCCTTGACTCTTCTCTTTTGGGGAAAAGCAGCTCTAGATCATTTTACAACTGCTTTACCAACAATGGAAATTGTATATGTAATATTTGACCTCTTGAAAGTCATCAAGGCTGACACATGTGAGTGTTTTTGTCCACTCCCAGTTATCAAGGGAGTCTCTCTCTTCCCTGTGAAGGAAGTTCTGCTTCTTCACACCAGCAAAAGGAAGGGTGACTTTCCCTGAGCACAGCAAGCAGTGACACAGGTTCATGCTACCCTGGGAAATGCTTCCCATGGGATGCCACGTGCATGTGCAGTGGTGTGAGCACTTGTGTGCCCTGAAAGACTTGTACATCCCAGCTGCATGAACCCATCTCTACTCTCATTTCTGGTGCAAAACCAGGCAGCTTTAATTAACAGTGTTGTCTTCAGGTGTTCCATAGTTTTTGTGTATGTCTGTCTGAGCATGACAGGCAGGAGAAAATTTCAGATGGCTGCAGGAAACCCAAGGCAGCTGAAGGAGGGAGCAAGGAGCAGCTGCTTGGAACACGACTCTTGTTCACCGCTTCCACTTGTTCTCTGGGATTATTCACATTTGGCACCAGCCATGGTGATAAACATTTATTTGATGCCTTTACAATCATAAATCAACACTCCTTAATGTGTTATGACAAGATGGCTTGAAAAATTGTGTTTGCTTGTCTGTCATAGTGGGTTTTTTTCTCTCCCTAATCATCCTTTTAACATCTCAGCAGGTGAAGAGGACTCAGCGGAGAGCCCGCTGGCTGAGGAGCTTTTAAAACTTTCCCAGGTTAGTGAGAGGCTGTATGGCTCCATTAGCAGCAAAACTCACAGAAATGCTCTTCTAATGGGGGTCTGGAGAAGGAATTGCAGCAGCAGCTCACTGAGATCTCTGATGTTCCTGTCCTCACTACCAATAGGTTGGCTATTGAGCTCAGAACTCCAGCTACTTCACAGAATGCCTCATAATTTTGGCCCAAAAAGCCCACAGGACACACAGATATTGAAAACAGACACCCATGTGCACACTGGGGATGTTTCTGGTTTATCAGATTCCAAAATCCAGTTGCAGCAGACTAACACCTAGTTTGTACTGGGTTACTGCACACCAGCTGATGGAAGGGAACTTAACCACTCCAAAGTAACTATCTGGATTTGCTTGGCCATACCCTGAAATTCTTCCATGATTCAATGAAAAAAATGAAAGAAAGCAGGATCATAGCTCAGCTTTCTAGTGCTGGAGAAGGACTGCAGTGAAGGCAGAGGAACTGGAATTTAGTGACACTTGAATGTCTGTATCACTGAAGATGCTCCTTCTCCTGGGGAGTAAGGGCTGACCCTGCTCTCTGTCACATAACCTGTGCTGTATCCCAGCTGGGAGTCTCACCAGATGGAATTTTTTTTGCTTTATCTTCACATCTGCTGAGCCACAAGGCAAAGGGTTGGCTTCTCCTCCTGACCCCAGGCAAACTCTGTCCCTTACTCCTGCCCAACCGTGGCTCCTGCTTCCCCCTCTGGAGCCAGTCACCACTCTGCCCTGAGATCTGAAAGGCCTTGTGGTTAATTAATTAGGGTTAATCACCCTAATTCCCATGCGGAGCCGTGGTGCTGAGATGCACAAACTGACAGCAGTGTTCACACGGGCACAGAGCACCTGGAGCTGGGGAGATGGACCCTGCACACGGCTCCTGAGAGAGGCCAGCTGGAATTAATGCACATTTTCATTTGGTGCTGCTTGGTTATACACCCTGAGAGGCCAGAGGGCTAAAATGCAACTGGAAGCTGTTATTAAAGGGAGCTGCCATCAGCTTTTGTGGCCTGGGGACACAGTTCCTTGGTTCTTTCTGCTGTCCCCTACAAGGCCTGGGAAGTGCATGCTGAGTTTTAACGAGTGTTTTGTGTGTGCATGTGCATGTGTGTGAATTACCAGTGCCCTGCCCTGCTGGAAAACCCCATCCAGCCTGTCCCATGGGACGTGTGATGGAGTTGAGTGGGTGTCCTGTATTTGTGCTCTTGTATGAGGCCCTGATGGTTTCTGCTGAATCCTACAGAGACTGAGCAACACTGCCAAAGGTCCTAATTGCACCTGGCCAATTAGCCAAGCTCTGCATCCAGGTGAAGGCCCAGGAACAATGCCTTCTGCTGCCTGCATGCAGGCAGGATAGACTGTGCTCCAGCAGGCTGTCCACACACAGCAGTGAGAAAGGATTGTCTGCCTCTCTCCTGCTTGCTGCCTGCAAAGGGCAGAGAGGAAGGCTGGTCATGTTGGAACAGGAGCACCAAAATTACCAGGGCACTGTTGTCAGGGAACAAAAAATAATAATAACTTCTGCTGGCAAGAACAGGGCTGGGGTGGAGGTTGCTGGCCCCCTGCCCTTGCTGCAGGGGGGAAAATCTAAGATAGTTAAAATAGCCAGAATCAGGTTTGCAGGCACTGAGGCTTTCACAAGAGCTTGAGAAGGGAAGAGGTCGTCCGCCTAAAACCCTCTTTCTCTTCTCTTACTCCTGTTTCCATTTAACCTTTTAATTCTTCTCTTCCTACCACCCCACCTCTTGTTCTGACCCTGCTGTGCACTGCTCCATGCTCAGCTGTGTGTTTTGTTAATTCTGGGCAGCAGCCATGCAACCATCTATTGGGCCTAAAGAGCAGGATGTCCTTCCCTGCAGAGAAATCTTTCCTTGCAGGGAACAACAGACACCCTGGGGAAGCCAATGGGCACAGTCACAGCAGAAGAAACACCAGCAGAACAAGCACTAGATAAGAGCTGGAGACAAATAACCCAAAGTAAGAGGACTCTCCAAACAGCCTTTCAGCAGGATGAATGGCTTTGTCCTGACTCCTCCTGCCACAGCCTCCCGGTTCCTCCTGGTGCTGCCTGGACTCAAACCCCCTTCACATCAAATCCTGAACAAAACAACCTGAAAACTTTTCCAGCAGAAGAATACCCCAAGCGCTGCTACCTGCCCATCTCTCCATGTATCTCTCTACCCCTGTCTCCCACAAACCCTGCTCCACACCAGCAGCCAGGCTGGGCTGGAGAGATTCCATCGCCCATGGCACACAGCTTTCATCTCGGTGCACGGTTTTGTTCCCTCTTCTCATCAGCCTTTCATGTATTTTTCCTCCTTTTTCTCCACCCTCTTTAGAGAACTGAGAGCTTGAAGATCTTAGAGCCTTTCTGTGGTGTTTGGGAATGCTGGAGAAGCCAGGACAGTTACCATGGCTGTTCCTGGTTCCCCTGCAAGGCCAGAAGGAGAAGTCAAGGGGCCCTGCTGGTTATGTCTCCACAATCCAGCCCATATCAAGTCACTGAATCAAACACACAACCAGCAACTGAATTAGGTTACCTGCAATAGTGTGTCACGCTGCCCTAAATGATATCCAGGGCTATTGTGCAGGGTTATCCTGGGTGTAGGTACACCCGATGTAGCAGCACATCAGGACCTTAACTCCTATTAAGACACAGGATGAGAACAAGCTTCCTCCTCCTCCTCCTCCTCTCCCTTTTCCTAGAGGCCACTACCAGAAACGTCCTACCTAGGAGAGACCCAGAGTGACCTCTGGCCCTCCTGTGTTCTTATTTCAGTGCCAGTGTGACTTATTTGTCTGTCCTTTGATGACAATGACCATGTGGGATAGGTAAAAAGGAGATGTCTTGATCAAAGTCTTCTGCCTTGCAGTGGGATAACCCTTTTTTTTTTTTAAATACAATCCTGCACTAATGGGGATGTCAGAAGTTCATCTTCCAGCACAGCACTACCAAGCTGAGACCAAAGATTATTGTTTTATTCTACTTAATGGAGCAACTAGCCTGCAGAATGAAAATACTGCTGGGTTTCCAAAAGGCTGCCTAGGGCCCTGAACGTTAGACAAGCTGTGATATTCCTCCTGGCAGCAGCAGCAAATGACTTCTCTTTAGATACTGTAAACATGAGGATATAACTGCTCCGTTTATGCCAATGTTCACAGGTAATTATAGGCTCTTTTGGGTGACATGCAAGTAAAATAATGGATAACTGAATCCTCATCAGGCTTGGAAGCAGGACCTTAAACAACCTCCCAGCTCAGGGTTTAAAGAAGAGACTTCCAGCAACTGTCCAAGAGATAAGATCAGCCCATGAGTTTGTTTCAGAACTGACAAACTTATCACTCTTCTCATGCAAATCACCTGAGTATTGGGAGAGATGGAGAGGAGATGACTCATTCCTGAGAGAGCTTTTTTTGTCTAAGGTAGGATTAATGGGATGGCTCAGAGGTGAGGTGTCTCATTAGCAAACATTTGGATTTTGCCAGTCACTCATTTTGCGATGGAACAGCCTTGGATCGTGACTTTGCACTCAAATGGGGCTGAAAGGTTTGCCTGCAGCATAAAGGCTGAATTTCCTGCAGGGTGCATGGCTGCTCAGCTGAAGAGGGGAGCCAGGTCGACGTCCTGACAGCCATCCTGCTCCACATCCCATCAAATGGCAGTGGTTTTATGCCACAGGGCTTCTGAAGGAACATTTCTGCAGAACCCTGCATTGTGCAAGCTGTCCTGGGGCTGGGTTGTGCATGGCTGTTTGGATTATGTGGGAAAGTTGGATGCACAGCCATGTCCTGACCAGGCTAAAAAGCTTCTGGCAGCACAGACAGCTACAGCTGTGGGCAGCAGTGGTCACAGTTAGCTGACATTTCCAGGTGCATTTACACAGTGCCATGTAAACGCACCCTGTGAGGTTCTTGTGACAAAAAGATTTTAGTATTTCATAATAATAATAATTTCTTTCTCCCATTCCCCTCCTAGCCAGCTGTAGAGCAGTGCCAGAGAGCCATCACACCACTGGAAACACATAGCTGAGAGCAGCTCCAGCCTTTTCCAATCCACCCAGCTCCTCATCTGAGAGCAAGCTTCCATCCCGCTGCAGTAGCTGAACTGCTTTTATCATCTCCAGGAGATCAAAGTCATGCAATTAATCCTCTCCCATACTCTGTGCCCTCCCTTCCCTCTTCTCCCAGGAGCTGATGGCATGAAGGGCTCGGCACACCTCTCCCTGCCAGACTGGCCCGATGTCAGCTCCGCTGGGAGAGTTTGAGGAAGCTGTTTACACAAAACATCAGCGGGTTTTTGATGGCTCTGGAAGATCTGGTAAATAATCCTCAGATGAAAGATATAGTCTAGGAAGATGGCAGAAGAGGCTTACTACACTTACTACATTAATGGTGCTGGAGAATGGGTGGAGCCTTTAAGTGCAGTGGAATTAATTTTTTGTTAATCCTGCCTGGGTCTGTGTCAGGAACAGTCACCTCCAGAAGGGTGTTGTTCCCTGGCTCAGGATGTGCAACAGCTGTTTATAAGGGGGAAGATTAAAAGCAACTGTTTAGGGCTTTGAAAGCAGCACATTTGTGTCATTCTAAGAGCCATCTGGATGCAAATGGCAGCCCTCAGGTTGAGGGTTTCAATCCCCAGACTCCCCACAGAGTGTATTTGGAGACTGAGACTTTTGCTACAGCAGAAAAGTGTGACAAAGGCAGCTGTGTGGGTTGTTTATATTGAATATGTAACATCCTCTGGGCACTTGGAAGCCTCAAAAACAGATGCTGAGCTGGGTCAGTCTTACCTGTAATGAGGTTAATGGTGAAGAGTCCTTGAGGATTTCCAGTTAGGATGTGAAAAGTCAGTTTTCCCTCTGAGCTGGAGTCTGGATCGAAGGCATCAAGCTGAAGGACAGATGTGTTTGGTGGTGAATTCTCCATCACAGAGGCATAGAAGACAGGTCTGGACATCTGAGGTGGGTTGTCATTGGTATCGGTGACTTCAATATAAATTTCAGTCACGGAAGACAGAGGAATTGTTCCCAGGTCAAGGGCCAGCACAGTCAGCCAGTAGTGAGATGTTCCCTCTCGGTCGAGCGATCCTATGGTCCGTATGGTGCCTAGGAGAAGGACAGGGAGGGTTTGTGAGGGATTTAAGGAACTCAGACCGTTTAGTCCTTGATGACAGAGCAGTCTCAAGTCTGCTTCCTGCTCTTTGCTGCACACACAAACTCTCACACCCACCTTGTGTGAGGGGCTTGCTTCTGCTGAGGGCAATTTTTGGTACGCAGGTGATAGAGAAGACCTTGGTATTTTAGGGGAGGACAGACACTGATTTGCTGTTATTTTAAGGAGAAAAACCCCTGCTTGTTCCTACCCAGATCCAGGGGTAAATTAGTAAATCCCTGCACAATCAAGAAAGGCTTGAATGCATACAACGTTGTAAACAGGCAGGCCAAACACAGCAGGTAGTTTAAGCCTTCAAGGGACACTGTTAAAAGAAGAAGCCCTTACCTGTGTCCTTTTCAATGTGGAAGAGAGACAGGCCAGTGCCTTCTCGGAGGAAATACTGAACCTCTCCATCTTTGCCCCTGTCGATGTCCTTGGCTGTGACCATCATCACTGACGTGCCCTTAGGGCTGTTCTCCTGCACCCAGCCTTTGAAGACAAAGGAGGCAAAGCGTGGTGGGTTCAAGTTCTCGTTGACATCAATGACGTTCACTTCCAGGTGGCAGAGGGAAGAGCGAGAGAAGGGCTTCCCACCGTCACTGACCTGCACGGTGAGATTGTAAGAGTCCCTCTTCTCATAGTCCAGCTCCTTGTCCAAACGGAGCGCCCCGGTCAGCTTATCCACATGAAACATCATCTCCTCATTGTTGATGAGGCTGTACCTCACCTCCCCGCCAGGGCCAGCATCAGAGTCAAAAGCTTCCAGAAACAGGAGAATGGTCCCCACGGGCAGGTCTTCGGGGACCTTCACACTGTTGAGGGCTGGGAGGCACTGAGGGGTGTTGTCATTGACATCCTCCAGAGTCACAACGAGGTCTGTGACAGAGAACAGCTGGAAGCCTGTTTTGGGCTGGTCCCTAGCTTCTATTTTCAGCACATAGCAAGGCCACAATTCTCTATCTAGAGCACCTGTAACTGTCACTTCTCCAGTGACACTGTTAATGGCAAACTTGTCCGTGGGGGTCAGGAGGGAGTATTTTACTCTCCCATTGTCATCTGTATCAGCATCTTCTGCTTTCAGTTGAGCTATTGTTGTCCCTGCTGCTACATGTTCTGGTATTGCCACCCAATAGGCACCTTGAGTGAATTTAGGAGTATTATCATTGGTATCCAACACATTCACAGCCAATAGTTTCCAAGATGATTTTTGTGGTGTGCCAAGGTCATACACAGTAATGTTGAGAATGTAGAAGCTGCTTTGCTCATGATCTAAAGGAGAAAGGACTTGAAGGAGACCCAGTTCCAGGTCAATTGTAAAGCAGCTGTCATCATTTCCATCTGAGATCACATAAACCAATTTTCCATTAAAACCAGTGTCAGGATCAATGGCTGAAAGGTCAGCAATAGTTGAATTGATGGGAACAGTCTCTATGATATCAATGGATCGTGGAAAGCTGTCATCAAACTTAGGAGCATTATGGTTTATAAGGTGCAAGTTCAGAGATGTTTCATCATCCTGCCCATGGCCTTGAGACTGAGACTCGATGGAGTGTATGATGGTTTCTGTCAGTTGCTTCAAGACTCCTGTTTCCTCACAGTGCATTTGGACGGGGAGGCCTTGGCTGACCACAGTGATGTTTACAGATGTTGGCAAAGCATAGTTCTCTCCGTCAGTTGCAGTTATTTTCAAAGAGTAGAAAAGTGGCTGTTCAGAAGGAAGATCTCGCAGAGATATTCTAAGGGATATTACTCCAGAGATGGGATTCAGTTCAAAATGCTGTAAGTCGTTGCCAGACTTGATTTCGTATTTGATATGCTGCAGCTCATCACTGTCGATTGCAGAGACCGTGGCCACAGGGCTCCCAACTGGAAAGTCCCGTGGGATGGTGCCACTGCAGCTTGTCTTCTCAAACACAGGAGCATTGTCATTGACATTGCTCAGAGTGAGGGAGACGTACACCTCAGTCTCGTGGCGGAAGGGTGAGCCCCAGTCCGACGCCCACACCCGCAGGTGGTACCATCGCTGCATCAGCTCATAGTCCATCGACTTGGAGGTGGAAATGACACCAGAATAGGGGTCAATGACAAAGGGAACTGATTTCTGGTTGGCTATGCTGTAGGTGACAAAGCCATTATCTCCTTTATCTTCGTCTGTAGCCCTTACTGTTAAGACACTGGTGCCAGGAGGGACATTTTCATCAAAGGCCCCGTGGTACGAAGACTGAGTAAAACTTGGAGCGTGATTGTTGCAGTCGGTGATGTCAACAATAACAGTGGTGGATGTGTGACTGTTACTGCTTGTAACTTCAAGCTCAAAACTAGCCTGCTCACGGAAGCCCATTGCTCTGACTGTAGTTATCAGTCCAGTGTGAGGATTGATCTTAAAGCTTGTGCTGTCAGGAGTAGGTCTCAAAATGTATTTAAGATTTGGGACAACTGGTGTGATCTTCACCATAACAACTTGGCTTCCTGCTGGGGAAAATTCACTGAGCTGGACCCGGTACACTTCTTTCTCAAACCTGGCAGAAACATACTTGGAGGGAGGTATGTGGACAATTCTGACAGGAGAGAACAATGGTGGCTTGCTCTTGTCCTTGGCTTGCACACTGAGGTTGAAACCGAACGGGTAAAGTAACCAGTTTATCTCTTTGTTTGACACAATCATGAACTCAGTGCTCCCAAAGTAGGATCTGATGGCTTTGAAATGTCTTCCCGGATCTCCATCCACAAACTCGACTGAATCAATCCCTGCTTCTGAGTCACCACTTTCTACAGAGAGAGTTGCATAGATAAAGTCTTCATCTGAGTCAGGTGATGTCACCTTCACCGAGGAGATGGAGGGGGGTTTCCTGGCAGATGGCTCCACCTGGATGGTGAGACTAGCCAAGTTCCCAAAGCCATTCCCTTCCGTGATCTTTCTCATTCTGTCCACAGCCAAAACCTGCAGGTTATGCCTGCCTCGATGGGTGCTGTTCAGCCTGCCTGTGACCATAACTGCCCCTGTGGTGGGGTGCACAGTGAATAGGTTGGACTTGGTGTTGAGGGCATAGTAGAACTCAGCATTCTGGCCAGCGTCAGCATCAGTGGCACTGAGTGTGCTGACCACTGTTTTCAGAGGAGTGTCTTCTCTGATAGACACTTTGTAGGAGGGGGGTGAAAAGAGAGGTTTCAAGTCATTTCTGTCCAGAATATGGATCAAGACTTTGGCCCAGGCTTCGTAGGCAAAGGTGCTCTCTGTGGCCTTGATTATTAACATGTAACTGTCTTTGACCTCACGGTTTAAAAGTGCTGTGTTGCTGCTCCTGGTTCTTATTCTCAAGAAGCAGAAATCCCCGATCACATGCTCCTCTGTTTTAAACAGACCAGTGTTGTCCCCAGAAGCTATTCTGTACCTGATGTCCCACTCAGGCTCTCTCTTGTAAATACCCATCTTGACGTAGCTCTCCACGTAGGTCTTGGGGGCTGAATTCTCATAGATGGTGGCATTGTAGAAGAAGTGGGTGAAGTGCAGAGGGGAAGTGTTGCCCTTCTCACAGCTGGCCTTGTGGACCACACAATGCATCAGGAAAACAGCAACACTCAGGAAGTGACTCCTGGTGGAGACTTCCATGGTGTGGTGTCTCCTTGAGCCCTGCAGGTGTCAAAGGAAGAACATTGGTAATTCTCATTAAGGCCAGTGTATTACAAATAAAGTCTGCAAGGGCTCAGCCTCACCTCCCTGCTCTGTCTACCCTGACCTTTATTGGTACAATTGTTAGCTCAGCTCTTCTTCCCTCTGTCCCAGTGACAGATCTGTCCTCCCACATCCCCACGCTGGCTCAGATTTCTTCACTTTCTCTGCTTCATTTTCTGCCTTTACAGAGGGCAAAATGTGCTAAGTCATGCAAAATGCTCTGATCAGGCTGACTTGCTATTCTGTGAACAATCTTGCTCTCCCTTCATTCTGCTTTCTCCAAAGTCAAACAGCATATCTACACTCTCCACCCATAATCCAAACTTCCTCTTGTTTTGTTTCTCCAGCCTCCCTTCTCCATCTTAACTTCTCTCTCCACTGAAGTTTCTGAAAATTATCTTTGAGAGTCAAAGTACAAACTGATTTATGTGCCTCTCTGTAGTTTTCTTCCCTTTTCTCTCCCTGTGCTACAGGATGTGCTGTCCTTCCCCAGCAATGATGGGGAACACACGCCATGTTGTAAAAATTCCTTCTGAATGTGCAGCTCCACAATGTGGCCTTTCCAACAGCTTTCTCTCACTTTCTAGTCAAGCTCTGTCTCAATTACCTCAAAATTCTTCTAATTCTCAGGCCTGACCCTGCTGCCTCCTCTGTGCTGACTGAAGGAGCAGGTCTCCAGCTAGACACTTTGCCCATGTCACCCTCAGCCCTTGAGTAATCTCTCTGGCTGCTGCCTTCTCATGGCAAAGCCCCGGGGTCAGGATTCCTGCGGAGGATCTGCTGTCCATGACCACCTTCCATCAGCTCCCTTCTCCAACAGCTCCCGAGCAGCTGTGGCTCCATGGTTTACCTCTGTGAACAAGGTGTATCAAAGGAGGAACTGGGGAGCACACATGTGATTAACAGGGATGTAACTTTATTAGGGAGCTTTGCAGAGCTTGTTAAAGGATCAAGGCCTGTTCTTTTCAAAAGCTAAGTGCACGCTGCTGTGTGTGCAGTTAGGGGTTGAAACCAGGGATAAGCTAAATATAGGTGCATATATTTCCCCTAGATATCCTAGGAGATCTTTATCTAGAACTGTTTCTTCCTGTTTTAAATTTAAATTATATATCAAGTACCTGCCAGTCATTTGGCACATTCCTAATTTAAACAGGGAAGACTTGTTTTTCCAGACACTTTTTCAAGACTCATCTCTTTAAGAACCAGAACTAGTTCAATTTGTAACTCAAGTTGAATGTTAGGAACAAATTGTTAGATCCCAGCTAACAGCATGTGTCATATTCTCTCACTGAGGTATCTAATAACTGATAAATACAAAGCAGTAAATTTCATATTTGCTTCAAATAATTTTCTCTTTGGTAAATAGAAGCCAACCATCCAAAAAATCTCACTGTGGTCATTCCTTTTTGAAACAAATCCTCTGAAGCTGAAGTCAAACTAGCAGAAGTTGGAGAGAAATCAACACAATTCAGTTTTCACAAAATTCACTCATTTTTTCATGCCATCATTTCACTTCTAGGAAACACAACATAATCCCAAACGTACTTCAAATTAAATAAAAATGCAGAGGGCAGAGATGGGTGATCCAGAAAGGCATTGTGGCTCCTTCTGAGAAGTCGAAAACCATGTTCTTAAAAGCTCTGCTTGCTGCTTGTTACTTAACAGCCCTTTAGAGCTGTGCAGCATGTAGGGACCTGCCTTGAGCTACTCCCTTGCAGCATTTTCAACTGCTGAACCTGGAGAGGAGACGTTGGCAGGCTGCGCACGCGTAGCTGCGAGCGCTGGGGCCGCAATCCATCCACACGGCCCAGAGTGCAGCAAGGCAGCAGAATCAACCAGCAACCAAAGCAGAGCTGCTCCACCAACAGCAGACTTAATGAATCCGATGGCTTTGTATCTGGGCTAATTGACTTTTTAATTGAATTGTACGTGAACGGCAATGTGAACTCATCTCTCATAAGACATCAGAGAAGCCGCAGAGCAGAGATGTTATGAACTCCACAACCACAAGAAAAGCTGGATCCAGAGCACATGCCTTCCTGGGCACCAGCAATTCAATATGGGAGGATAACCTTCAGCAAGGAGTGGGTTTTCTGGCATTTAACAAGATGCAAGCTTTCGTCTGAATCTCTCCTGGAATGTACTTAACCTCCCTCTTCCCTCTGTATTTCCTCACATCTAAGAAGGGCTTCACTCAACATTGCTGCTTTTCCCCTCTGTATTAGCAGGGTTTTACTCCTCTGTCCAGACAATTATTTTTCAAAACCTATTGCGACCTCAGTATTTCTTAGAGCTTTGCTCTCAATTACAAGCTGGACTGAAAGCAATCAATGGCTTCAGCAGTTATTATGAGGGATGGAGAATGACTACGCATCTGGGGCATGAGGCACAAGCCTCATTTCCTCTGGAAATGATCTGAAACTTGGAAAGACACAGTCAAAACTTAGGAAGAATTGTCTAGGAGGCATCAGCATCAACTTTTCAAGAGCTTCTCTTTGTGTCAGGACCATGCTCAGATGAGCAGTATCACAGAGAGTCTGTGTTCCCTGACAGTAACTTCCCACCCTGGGCCTGGAAATCATCCCCTATGACCTGCAGCTGCAGTTTCTGCCTTAGTAGGCTGCATTGGGAAGCAATCATGCTCTGAGGGTCTTGTTTCTCTTTCTCCAGCATGGTTTTTGTGCAATTTGAAGTGTAATAGATTCCCCCAGGAGATGTCTGTGCTGTCCCTGATCTGTCCTCTGCTTCTGGAATCATTTATGCCACAGCCCAATGCAAAATTATGCAGAAGCGGGACTGGGACATTTCCAAGGGCCATGGGGGAAACTTAACAGAAAAATGGGGGACAGTGCCCTGAAGAGAGGGGAAATCTGGTGAATTGGCTCAGCTCCAGGGAAATCCTGTTGAGTCTGACCCTGGAAGATGACAGCAATGAACCAGAAGAAATGAGATGGGTTTCTATGACTTTTGTTCCATGGGTTGAAAGCTGTGCATAGCATGAAACAAACAAACAAAAAATCAATTTACCGGCCCTTATTCCCAAATGCAGGTGGCTACCAAGGAGGGGCAGCACTGCCAAGCTCAGGGGTCCTTGCCACAGATTTCAAGGATCTCCAGATAGAAACTGCGTGAAATCAAACATATTTTTCATGCAGATTAAGAGAACCATTCCTCCTGTCCTTGTGCTGTCAGTAATTAGTGCATGACCCATGGGACCTGTGGGCAAGGACCATAATGCACACACACTTCAGGCTGCCAGATCCGCTGCAAACGTTTAACACTTGAACACCCTCACTTGCCTCTGGTCTCTGCACCTCATGGGACCATTTATTTCTACTCCTGAGTGCTCTAATTCTCTCTGGTGGCCTGCTGGAGCTGCTGCACATGGAGCACTGCTGGAGGAAGCCCTCGGTGGGATGGAGTGAGGAAGGCAGGGCATGCTCCCGACTGAGGGAAATACCAGGGCATCATTATGTGGTGATTCAGCCTCCTTTCCTAATCACCAGGCGAGGATCAGAGAGCCTCGGGGGGCTTCCCCCTCAGCCCTGCGGATGCAAACTCCCCACAGAGGCAGTAAACAGCCGGGGTATCTCTAATCAGAGCCCGAGCGCGCGGCTAAATTTAACATCCAAATTGTGAACCTCTGTCAAAGACATGCCCAAATTTGTTGGCTTGAAACGAGGGAACAAACACAGCGATGAGATTCAAAGTGTGTGCGTGGGGAGACCCTGGAGATAGGTGATTTGGGGGGGTTGCTGCAGGGAAAGGCTGCTCTGGCCAGCCGGGGTGAATGGCTGGGGCAGGGCCAGGGGGTCTCTGGGGGCCCTCCCAGGGGTCTCCTGCAAGGTGTGGGCTGCTCTGTTTGCTGGCCATATCGCAGAAAGGTGCTGCAGCCTGCCAGGAAGCAGGTGTGGCCCCAGCCCCACCTTTAGATTCCCTTCAAGAGGAGCATTTGAAAGCAATAAAAACACAAAACACAAAACAAAGCGAGTGCTGAGTGCACCCAGAGCAGCATTCCCCTCATGAGCTGTGGTGGGGGCTTGGCACAAGGTTTTGAGATCAGAAGCTTAAAGAAAAATCATCATTTTCATTGGAAAAGAATGACAACTCTTCCCTTACTACTCTTTTGCCAGCATGTATCCCAAGTTTTCTTTCTTCCTCCATTTTCTCTCCTTTTTTCCTTCAATATAAGAAACAGCCTCTTCCCCATGATAAGGACCAAGCAAAATCACCCCCAAGCACATCAATTTCTTTGTTAGTCCCTGCAAGAACGGGGAAAGACAGGAGATGAGACTGGCTGTTCAAGTAATTAGTTTAACGATGCATTTCAATGGCCATTGTGAAACAGAGACAGAGAGCAAAGGGAGCAATCCTGTAAGATGGTGAATACAAGGATTTGGGAAGGCAATAGGAGATGGGGACGCTGTTCTCCTGGCTTGGAGGAGCAGAAGGGGTCCAGCTACAGATGGGGCAATGTCCTTACAGCTGCTCCCTAACAGGACCGACCAGAAAGCAACCCCTGGGAATTCACTGTGGCAAAGTCACAGAGTTAAATGGACACTGTGGCCGTGTCTGTGAAATGTTTTGCTTCCCAATGCTGAAATAGCCTGTGTTCACCCTGCAGAGAGGCTGTGCTGCTTGGTTAATGTTTGCCCTCTTCTCTGCCACAGTGATTTTGGTGGGAATTGGATCCTTTTCCATTTGGGGAGCTCCCTGATGGCTGCTCACACTCACCCCGTGGGGTTTGAATGCTCTGTGGAGATGGGTATCTTTCAAACTGTTTTCCTGGACGTGGAAAAAAAACCAAACAAAACCATCCCGTCCTCGGAGATCCTGCTCCTGCCTTCGGTTGTGCAGTCTCTGCTTGGTTTTGCAGCGCACAGGAGAAACACGTCCTGGAGGTACTACACAAAGCCAGAAAACTAATGAAAAGAGCCCCTGAAGTTACGGTGTTTCCTTCTTCCATGTATCTCGGGGTTTTCCAGCGCCTGTGGATGGTTTCTCAGGGCTGATGCTTGCAGAACTGCCTGCACCAGCCTGCTTGGGGGCTGTGCTGGTGTGGGTGCAGCTTTTTGCTGGACTTGCAGATTCCATCCAGGCACAGTTAGGCTGCTCCTTCCCCATCTCGACTCTCCAATCTCTGAGTGGTTTGGACAGAGTTTTGGAAATTGTTTCCAGGTTGCTGGGCAGCCTGGAGCAAGGTGGCTGGTCATGTAGAACCTGGAGCATGTGCCCTTCACCTCCAAGGACTGTCCTTGCTCCCAGTGTCCCATGAAATGCTGTCAGGGCAGTGCCAGACCTGTGCCACAGCCATTCCATGGCTGAGCTCTGCTCCTGGGGGAAAGGGGCTGGGCACTGATGGGGTGGGCTCTACTGAGGCCTTCTCAGCTGCAGAGCCATGGAAAGCCATGGGTTAATGAGTCTCATGCTGGCCTGCAGAGCGGGGACTCTCTCCTTGGCCTGCCCAGCATGGCAGGAGGTCACACACACGTCCCTGAGCACTACAGATGTTCCTTCCATCATCTGCCAGCTGAGCCAGGCAGGGGCTTTAACCCAGGGGGTTTGGGTACCCCAAGGAGCCTGGGCTGGCAGCCTCTATAGGTGTTGGTAGAACACAGATTCCCTTGAAGGAGTTTGGGGGAAGCCTGTGAGACACTGAGCTGTGTGGGCAGTCTGGGCCCTGGCTGGGAGGGGGATCTGGCAGAGATAACCTTTTTCCCTGTACTGCTGCAGGGCTTGGTGAAAATGATTCATTCTGAGGCAGCCCTGCCTTCCCCAGACCTGGTCTGGGGTGCCCAGGGGACATGTGGGGGTCCTGCCAGGAGCACCCTTCAGGGCTGACACTGGGAACAGGGGGGGATGCTGCCCCTTGAGTGGTGCGAGAGACAGATGAGTAGAGCCAGAGAGGAGATGGCAGGATGGCCTTCCACATGGGAAGGGCAGCTGGGAAGCATTTAGTTACTCTGATGTCCAACTCCTCCTTCCCCCAGGTTCCACAGGCTGGATGCTCAGAGCCAGACTGATTCTAAAGGCACCTCGCTCCACTGTGGCTTCCTCCAGCCAGCCCCTCACCCCCTTCCCTCTGGGACATCTCACCCATTCCTCCATCCCTGGGGCTTTGGCTGTGCCCTGATGCTGCTCCTGCTGTGACCCTTCACTGGAGCAAGCAGGTGCTGTGTGTCTTTGCCTCCAGGCCATCCTCTGTCCCACAGCATCACCAGGTAGGTGAAGCCAAAGGCCACCTTTCCCCCTGCAATGCGCATTTCTGCCTGCTCTGTGAGGAACCCAGGGAGAGCTGGATTTTGTACCGCTGCCAACACCTAGGTCTGCCCCAGATGTGTCACCTAGCTGAGGTGTCACTGTTGTAAGCTCATCTGTAGGACACAGGACAACCTGAACATGCCTTTACTCTCTGCAGAGTTGTGAGGGTCAATGATCTGTCTCTGTCTTGGCATTGCCAATACCATTCTAGAGCAAGAGTTAACTGAGCAGCTCCAGAGCTATGGAGCCCTCAATGAGGTCTGGGGGCTGAGGGAACCTTGCAGTGCCAGCTGCCTTGCTGCTGGCTCCCGTCCCAGGGCAAGTGTGACAGGAGGGAAGTGAAGAAGGGCTGTGCAAGGGGAACCATCTTATGCATCACTCCTGATCCCTTTCCTCTGCTCTCCCCAGCTATGGCAGCAAGGGGGTAAATCCTGCTTGTGATCCAAAAGCTGCCACTGCACGGATAACCTGGGGAGGTGTTGAGGGGTGGACAAGGACATCAGCCAGGAGACAGGGAAGAGACAGCACATCCCACTGTGGCTGCCATGGCAATGGGCACCTGCTGGCTGGGACAAGAAGCAGCCCCGGGGGCTGGAGGAGGGGCAGCCAGTGCTGGTAGGAAGGAGTTTTGGTGGGAGCTGCTCAGCAGGCAGGGTGTGAGGGGCCCTGGGGTTGGGCACCACAGTGCAGCACAAGGGCCAGGTGGAGCAGGCCAGGATCTCACAGGAGTGTGCCCCAGCTCTGCTGCTGCTGGGACTGTGCACCACTCACCCCGTGGTTCAGCTGCCATGGAGCCTTTTAGCACCAAGGACCTCATACCCCAGTCACTGCAAACTGTCAGTGAGAGCCCACAAGGGGTCCTGGGCTCTTCTCTGATTGCTTTCTCCTGCCAAAACTGGTACTGAGCCTTTCACATTTTCTTCATGCTTGGGATGCAAGTTATCTTACACTGATAATCATTCCCCTGTCTGCACACTGAGGGATTTGGGTGTGTGGGACCACACTGTCAATCCTGCTATGCTTCAGATCCACTGGCCAGCTCCAGCCAAATTTAACCAGATAGGCAAAGACTTGAAAGGAGTTAACTTTGCACAAACTTGTGAAAAACAGCCGGACAGAGGAGAGAAATCCAAATTAGGACTCCCAGCTGGAAGAAAAAGCTCTAATGTGAGCCCAACCCGATTATTAGACATCAGAGAATCCACACAAGAGGGAGTGCCGCGGGCAACCCAGCTTCATGAATTCTGCTGCTCACAAACCAGCTGTTTACTGAGGTGCTGCAAAGCTGGGAGAGCTGAGGTCCCCACACACAACTCCCACCTGACCCACGGACACCAACAGGGCTCGGCTCACCCCAGCCAGGGCAGAGCAGCAGCTCTGCTCGCTCTGACCCTGCGAGTCCTCACTGCCGCCTTAACTCAGCCTGGGTGCTGGAAATGAGGCCACTGCCCTCATCACCTCCAGTGCCCTTTCTGTGATTCTCCGTGGGGAACACACACGTTACCCTAAAATCGCTACAATTCCTTGGGAAGGAGCGCAGGAGCATCTTGGTGTGAAAGCTGCTGAGGGACCTTGTGCCCCCTGTGCTGGGCGCAGGTGAGGAGGGGCAGCTCAGCCTCTGCCTGCCCTGCACACAGCCCTGCCCACCGCGCTCCTCCCTCACCCTGCCCTCCTACCCGGCAATTCCATTCACCCTGCAGACCTGTCCCCGCACCGATCCGACCATGTTCTCCTTGCCCTGCCGGTCCTTCGCCCTGCTGCCCGCAAGTGAGCTCGGAGCGCAGCTCTGCTCTGCCTGCAGCCCCTCTCTCTCCGTGCCCATCTGTCAGCCTCCAGCGGCTCCTTCCCGCCCCTCTCCTGCCTTTGGAGGCAGCGTAAGGACACGGAGGACAAAAAATGCATGAGACAATCGGGGCGTCAAGGATGGCTGGCCAGCACTTCAATAGCCGTGCCACAAAGATTCCCCGCAGCAGGGATTTATTGAATGCAAAGGTTACCTGCGAGCTGATAGAAACCCTTCAGCTCCCAGAGCTGCCCGCAGCCGCCCACCTCCTGCGCCGTGTCCAAAGCGCTGCACAAGCTGCTGCAAGGCCAGCCCGTGCCCTGGGGAGCTCGGTGTTTCACCGGAGAAAAAAGATTAACCCCCAGGACAGCCGCGTTTGGCCAGGCTGGCCTCACTGCCACAGTGTGTCCTTGTCAGCTCTCGCAGCACAGGTCACTCCCTCCTGCTCCATCCTCTCTGCTGGAAGTGTATTTCTGAGATCTCCTGCCATTGCAGCACCTCTGTGGGGCCAGCAAGGGTGCGTGGACACAGCGTGGAGCACCTGTGACAAGCAGGCAGGGCACAGAGTGTCCCTGTCAACCGGGGCCATATGGAGCGGCTATTCGTGGCACAACCCGCGTCTCCCGGGCTGCCTGAGTCACAGCTTCTGTCCAACGTGCAACCCAGCCACTCAAAAATAGTCACACCATGGAAGAGCATCCAAGCAGCCCTGCCTGGCTACCTCTCTGTTCCCTCCCCCAAAATGGCCAGTTTTGATTGCTTAGTGGAGGAGCATAAAAAAGAAGTAAACTTCACAGGCAAACTTCTCCCCACTTTTCAGCATCAGCGCAAGTACCTGTCTGATCTTGGGCTATTGCATTTAAAAACCTTCACTGGAGCCATCCATCCCAAATGGATCAGAACCTTATTAGAAGCCAAACGCAACTTTTGGTGTCTGCAATATCCTGTGGCAATTTGTTCCCCAGTTAATTACGCCCTCCATACAGAAAAGGAAAGTGTTTCCTTTGGTTTGTTTCAACCCTGCTCCTTGTCCATTTCTGAGCTACAAACCTTTCTAGCAGCCCTTGCAGCCTGCCCCTCCCTGGAGCTCCTTCTTCCAAGAATCAGAGAAGAAAGTTTCTTTGCTAATAAAGCATTACCCGCCTCATTGCCAAGGAAAAAGTGTGGTTAGAGGAAAAAATGCTTGCTCAGCAGATCAGCTTGTTAATAGACAATGCAGCATCCATGTTGCCAACCCAGTTTAAAAAATTTAAAAAGGCTCAGGGGTATTTAATCCTCTTATGTTTGTCCATGATACAGGAGGAAGCCGGGTGCTAACTGCTCGAGGTGCAGCTGCACTTGCATGCTCCACACGTGGCACGAAACAAAGCGAGGTGCAGGCAGCAGGGAATGCCATTGCTGCAGCATGCAGGGAGCTAGAACCATCCTGCAGAACTTGCCTTGGAGCAGTTGGCAGGAGAGCAGGATGCAAAATGCATTAGTTCCTAACAGATGTTTGATTCCAGGTGTCGTGCCTGCTTTGAACTCTCCCTCCGTACATGAGCGATGCTTGTTTGTTTGCAGGGTTGGGAGCTGCGCTGGTTTGGGAACATTAGGGTTTGAAATGCATTCATAGTGCGAGGGAAAGGCTCGGGAGAGGAGCAGATCCTGCTGCACTCTCCCCTCCGCAGGCAGGGCAGCTGGGCTCATTTTGGGAATGTCCCACAGCACGCTGAAGGCAAGGCTGGGAGAGGCAGAGACCAAACCCCGGCTGTGTTAGAGACGTCTCCCTGCCCAGAGGCTCAGGAACCCCAATCCTACAGCACACAGGTGTATGTCCCTGAACCGTTCCTGATAAGGTGAGGTGTGCTGCACATTAGGAGATGATAAAAGCACACAATGCCAAGCCCGGAGACTTTGCTGTCCCGAATCCTGACACAGCCCAGCCCTGCTCAGGAGTCCCATACAGACTGCTTTCCATCCCAAATCTCCTATAACCTCCCAGGTCTCTCTAGCCGACAGCCTGGAGAGCCGCGGCAGCTCCCTACACATCCCCTGCCTGCTCTTTTCCCCTCTGAGTGCCGGAATGGGGGAACAGAGCAATCCATGTGCCCCTGCCGGGATCCAGGGCACCCTGGGCCAGCAGGAGCCCGCTGGCCACAGCCCTGCCTGCCCAGCTCGTACCACCACACAGCCTGAATTGCCCCACCACCTGGGAGCTCTCAGCCCTCCGCAGCCACAGAGGCAAAGCAGCGGGAGCTTTCTTGGAGGGTTTCCTCTGAAGCAACCCCAGTCGCGTGACCGCTGATCTTTGCCCCTCTGGAGTGCTGTGCTCCACCGAGTCCAACTTCAGTTTCCCGGGAGGCTGATTAGCTGATAACTGCAGTTTGGAAGGGTTGGCTCCCAGTGCCCAGGCCTTCCTGCCTGTATTTCCACCTCCTTTATCAGGGCTGCACATGCACATAGGAAATAATTCCTGCATGCCCTGAAGTGGGACTGGGCTTGCTCTGTCTGGGGTTTCATCCTGTCACAAGGCACAGGCAGTGAATGAAGGTGCAGACACACAAAGGGTGGCTCTGCCTTCAGCTCCTGGCTCTGCTGCCCGTCGTGGAGGGGCACAAGGGCAGGTGAGGATGTACAGGGTGTACAGGGAAGCTGGGCAAGGGGAAAACCAGCGCTGTGACTGCACTCGGGGATCCCCAAAGCACAGCCCAGTTCGAGGTGACAATGGAAGTGGCTTAGTGGGGCACATGGGGACAGAGTCTGGAGCTGAACCACCTCACCCTGGTTAGCAGGGCTGTACACGGCCAACAGCTGAGCCTACAGCCAGACGCCATCGCTGCTCCTGCCACAGCTCATCCATTTACTCCAGCACAAGCTTGCCCCCTGCAGAAATCCTGCCCTGCAAAGACACCTGGATTGCTTTTTTGCTCACTCCCTCCACACCTGCCTTGCTCTGCCGCGTCGCTTTTGCCTTTGATACCTGGAGCCCACCTGCTTGCACTGGCTGCAGCCTGCTGAAGCTTCCCAGCTAAGCCAGATGCAAACACGAATGAAACTTTTTCTGCCTCCTTCCATGAGCCCCGTGCTAGGGCTGCCAGAAGTGAGGAAGAGATAAAGAGCTCTGCATCCCAAAGCTCTCTCTGTAGGTGAAGGCTGCTCCCAGCAAAAGTTACTCACATGCAGAAGCAGTTTCTCGATTAAATCTCTGCATCCTCCATGCCCTCCTCCATCCATGCCGCACAGACTGCTCCCTGAGTCATTCCCACTCCCCACACCAGCCAGCAGCGCGCCTTACCTGTTGCAACAGGAGAGGGACCTCTCCTGAAGTTCACTGCTGTCTCTGTGCTCCCTGCGCTGGAAACCCTCTCCGGCAGCAGCAGCAGCTCCTCGCTGCCCGCCGGGGCTCCATGGTGCCCGCAGATCAGAGCAGAGGGCTCCGAGAGATTCCCGCAGGAAGGGGTTTTGCCGGCGGGAGCTCCGGCGGCAGCGGCCGGGAGCAGCGAGGGAGAAAGTTGCGAAGGGTGGAACAGGCTCGCAGGAGCGCCAGCCCTCCCGTGACGGGCTAGAGGAGGAGGAGGAGGAGGAGGAGGAGGAAGGGCATCGCCCGCTCCCTCCGTGAAGTTGTGAGTGTGTGTGTGTGTGCCTGTGTCAGAACTGGGCGAGGACCCAAGCCTTAGAGCAGAATAATTGCAGCGCTTTTTACTGTTAGATTAACCAGCACTGCCACGAAATCCAGGGCTTCAGCTGCAGGGGGGGTGGTGGTGGTGGGCTGGCGGAATATGTCAGGCAACCCCTCCCAGCACACCTGAAAAACTCAAAGATTGTTTTTAGCTATCTGCCCGGTGGGTGTTGTGAGGAGGGATGGGTAGAAGGGGGTGGGGGAAACCTGGATCTGCCCTCGGAGCAGCTGCGTGCGAGAGGCACTTTGAAGGTGGTTGTTGTTGTTTGTGTTGGGGGAGCCCCCAGAAACCTCGGCTGGTGCCAGCGAGCCCCGGGGGCTCCGTGCTGCACGGAGGAGAGGGGATGAAAAGGGGGTCCTGTCCTGAAAAGGCAGCGAGGAGATATGGCAGCGTGGGGAGACAGACAACGTGCAGGAGCTTTGGGGGATTTCTCTTTGTACAAGTAGAGCATCCTGGCTCTGGGGGAGTTGTTCATGGCTGGACCAAGGTGGAAGGACATGGACCCTTCTGTGAGGCTCCTTCAGTCCTCTTTGTCCCCTTTCTACCTCCCCTCTTCCTTTCCACCCCAAACCCCAGTAAATATTAATGTTCCCCCTTTAGATTGAAGTGAGGCTTGAACAGGGTAGTTCTCAACATGGGAAATGAATGTTCAGCTTTAGGTGAAGTTTCCTCCCCCTCTGGTGTGTTTTTGCAGATGAAATTACCAGAAAGCCTTCTGTATTGTTTTAGGGGAAAAAAATATAGTATGAAAATTGGACAGTTTTAACTTCAAACTGTCCATATAGGTGCCTGGCACCTCCTCATGAGGCTACACACAACGATGGTACAGGGATGAGTGGAGGAGAAAAACAGGGTCTATTGCCATCCCATTTGAGAAGGAGTGGTTGGTGCAAATCTGCGCCTTACTGGTCACCAGGAAGCCTCACAAGACAGGAGGTTATTGATGCTCTGGCCACATGTGCAGCCTTGACTGGAACTTGTCTCAAACTAAACGCTGTCAATTTAAATCACACGACACCAATCCCTTGGAAAATCCATGTGATTTCATGGTGCAAGTCCAAAAACATGTGAAGAAGTTGACCCATGATATATTGGGACTATTTGGAGTTATTGGTGGAGATGGGTGAGAGCAATATGGTAAATTCACCAGAAAATGCGGTTTTGATGGAATCAAAATTGGTCAGGAATTTAGATTAAATCTAGGGCGTTTGTACCAGGAATGGGAGGGGAAATGTGTATGTCATGGTGAGACTGAACAATCTCCCATGGGTCACTGCTGGATTTTGGGAAATCTCTGTAGCTTTGGTGCTTCAAATGTTCTTGTTGGGTGCTCTGCTCACAGCATCTTAACTCCACTTGGAAAGTGACATTGGTTTCAAGCTCATCATGGCCTTTCAGGAACAGTTTGAACTGAGTGGAAAGAAGGCAAAAATTTAGTTGGATTTACACATGCAGCTTGTCCATTTTTCCAGCTGGTTTGTTCAGATGATTTATAGGGGAACTCGTAGTGAAATTTTGAGGATTATGAAAGTGACAGTAGAAATAATAGCACCTTGAAATTGCAAATTAGCTCCTTTTCAATGACATCTCACAAGAGGAAGCCAGATCAGCCAGTGATGGCATTGGGAGGTGCATTTGGGAGGAAGGAAAGGAAAAGTTCCTTCACACAAGCTGCATGTCTCATGTCTCACAGCTGAGGAAGGCGAGAAAATCAGGTATTGGTGGCTGGATCTCAGCAGGACTGACGCAGGGCTCAGAACAATACCTGTATTATATTTAGACACACCAAGGTGCAAGTGAGCAAACCTCTGGCTTCAGGGCATCAGCTGATTGCTGCAAGAACCAGCATTTCCCTGAGTCT
Organism: Emberiza elegans; assembly: GCA_024865655.1. NCBI lineage: Eukaryota > Metazoa > Chordata > Aves > Passeriformes > Fringillidae > Emberiza > Emberiza elegans. Next base: position 60,175,615 of record JALJVW010000184.1, read on the forward strand.
GAAGCCTTTCACCACTGCACAGGCGCCCTGTTCCTTCTGGAGCAGTGGGGACTTGGTCTCATCCTGTGGAGCAAGCAACCCTCAGCTAGCAAGGCCAGCAGTGCTGATCTCAGCAATGCCACCCACGAGCCAGCTCTCCCTGTCTGCACTGTCTTCTTGCTCTCCCAGGTGGTGACAGGGGCCCTCTGTCATCCCTTTTCTTTCCTCTGCTGATGAAATGCTCTTTGGGGAGGCTGCTTTTCACAGAAGAGCTGTGTGTCAGTCAGGCCCTGCAGAAAAATTAGGTGTAAACTGGTTATTACCTGATCCCCTTACAAAAATGTACAATATCCAGTGAATGCAAAAGCCACTGACAACTCCACCTTGTTGGCAGCAGGTTGGTGGCACTGGGTGTTCCCCCAGAGGTGGCAGAGCATGGTGCTGCTCTTGTTGGCTGCAGGGGACTAAAGGGTTGGCTTTAGCTCTCAGAAAAAACTTCCTTGGCTATGGAGCAGCAGAACATGACTGAAGGAGGGCTTGATTATCCAAAAGCCCACCTGCTTTTCCAAATGTACCAGATGGTTTAATAACAAACATTACCTTTCCTAATTAAATCATGGCTTTGGGGTAAGCAGCAATCTAGCTATGGAACCCCCAAAATCCTCATACTATAGTTAGCTAGGATACTAAGATGGACTTCTGCCTTCCTTACAAAGACAAACATGGTCTCTTAGAGCACATTTGGATTGGTTACCATCCCAGTGATCCAGGAAGTACAGGAAGCAGAGGAGAACTTTTCCTGAGGTCCAGCTGTTCACTCCATGTCAGTGGTGAGTGAGAGCCTGGAACTGGTGAAAACTTTCTGGCTCTGCCTCCTCAGCTCTCCTGCTCAACCTGAAGTCAGGCTGGGTTGGGATGAAAAGTGTTGTGTTTATCCCAAGGAGCAACTCCTGCAGAAGGGGGTGGGTTGCAGAATTATTTGTGGTTGCAAGTAGAGAGGATTGGCCTGGCTGGGGGAGCTGTGCCAGGAGGAAAGAAAGAAGATGGAGCTGTGCATGGTGCCTGGCTTTGTCCTTCTTCACACCACTCAGACAGTCAAACAAGCCAGCAAGGCTCCATAAGCTGCTGTCAACATTTCATGCCACCGTGTCCTGCTGCTGGGATCTCACCCTGTCAGAAGCAATGGGACCTTTCCAGGGTGTGGGGGATGTCAGAGCCCCATCACTTGGCTGGCAAGAGTGCTTCTCTCTCCCTAATCATAGGGAGAGATTTCATTTCCTGGTTCCACCCAAGATCTCGGTGTAATAAAGCCGAGGTGTTCTGCTGTGGGTTAGCTGTATGCAGAGTTTTCTAGAGAAGCAGCATGTTCAGGCTGGGGTAGGGAAATCACCACGGGCCTCTCTGGACCAGCAAGAAACATTTACAGGGGCCTCCCTGCCAGTGTCTGGACTCACTGCCCTGCCTGTGCCCTGAAGTCCTGTCTGCAGGCCCATCTTCCAGCTCATCCTCCCAAACCTGTGCTTTTCCTGGCCAACACTTGCTGCTGGAGTGTTGCCCATGGCCCCACAGGTCAGGGCAGTGCTGTTGAGATGTGGCGCTGGATTTGTTTTCTCCAAACCCTTCTGCCCTCAGAAACAGCCACGATGGTGTGACCTCCTTGACCATCTCTCCTGAGGGTGAGGGCGGGCTGGGGGCTGGAATGCTGCAGCTGTGTTGGTGAGGGTGGGCAGCAGGCTCCTGGTGCGAGTGTCCGCTCAGGGGTGTGCAGGGATCTCTGAGTTCCCTCCCTCGGGGACAAACAACTGTTTCCCCTTTGCAGGGAATGGAGCCCGTCTGCGTGTCTGGCCCTTCAGCCCTGCATTGCTGCCGTGCTCTGTGGGTCTGTTTGCACGGCAGCGTGCAGGGACTTGCCAGGGAAAGGGCGATTATCTGCCTGGAACGGCGGCGGCAGCGCTTCCCCAGCCAGCAGCAGCGCACTGGGGGCAGGGAGGCTGCACTCCTGGGCAGGGACCGGCTCCCTGGGCTGGGTCTGGCTGCAGCCTCCTTGACCAGGGCTGCTCCAGTGACTCAGGATGGTTCCTATGGACCTGTAAAACACCCTGCAGCTCCCAGACAGGCAGGATCTGAGGGGGAATGAGGGGGTGCTGTCTGGAGAGGGACATTTGGGTGGTTTGGAATCTCCCAAGGGGCACAGGCTGGATCCATCTCTCCCCTTGCAGCAGAGTGGTAATCACAGCCCTTGACTCATATCTCTGTGAGCACACCTCATTCTCACTCTGAGACTCACCCTTTGTACCCAGTACAAATTTGAGCTGGGATTTCCTTTGAGCTCCAGGTTATTCTGGCCTGAAGTCCAGGAGGAGTCCAGCGATGAATGAGTTTGACTCAGGCCACGCATCAGACATCATTTTGGGAATAAGAGGCTGATGCGCTGCAGACCACTCCCCTCCATTCAGTGTGGGATCTATTAAGACATCTTTGGCATGTGAGGCTGAACACTGGGTAGTCCCTGCCCTTAGACACTCAGGAGTGCATCACCATGGAGCTCCTGTTGGTCCCCCACTCCACAAGTTTATTGTTGGGACAGATGAAGCATGACACACGGTGAAGAGTGAAGGGCACGAGGCTGTTGGCAGTGTTGGAATGGAATCCAAGCCTCTTTGGGCCCTGTGTGGGATCATAAGGATGCTGTGGCATGCTCCCCACGTTGGCTTCCCACCAAGCATGATGCACATTGATTCCTACAGGGCACTGCTGACAGATCCATTGCCCCTTTAAAAGAGATGAAGTCATCTCCCTCCGAAGCCATCTGGCACCAGGACAGAGTCAGGAGCTCAGTGCAACAGAAGGCTGGGATGCCAGCCCACAAAGGGGATGTCATCGCTCTACAGACAGATGGGACCCTGAAGGGATGGGGAGAGGCGCTGCTCAGGACCCTGGGGGAAGGTTTGGTGTGCAGGTAAGGCAGTGAGGACCCGCTGGCAGAGTACCAAGTGTGCCATGGCCCCACTGCCATCATCCCTGCGAGCACAGCCCCACTGGGGGCTGGAGCTGCAGGTTTTCCTGGGAGGACAGGGGGCTGTACTGGGCCCTCATCATGGGATGAGCTGGTGAGTCAGCCTGTCTCCTCCTTCCCTCCATCCCTCCGTGCATGAGCTCATCCCGAGCCGCTGGTCTTGCCCTGCGTGCCGGATGCTGAGCTCAGGGATGGCTCACCTCATGGATGGCTGATCTCATCCCTGGCTGTGCCACCAGCCCTCACTCCGGAGCGCTGTGTCACCGTGTCACCGCAGTCCCCAACGGGACACCATGGGAAGAGGAGCCACCACGTCCCAGCGAGGCTTGGGGAAATGATCTCAAGCAAAACTGCCCACCAGGCTTGAGTGGGTGGTGGGGGATGAGGTGAATTCCTCCCTGGCATGCCCAGGGAACAGCCTCTCACTTCCAGGTCTGGCAGGAGGTTTCTCTCTCAGTATTGCTGGCCATTCCCAGGTGCCTCTTGTATCACAGACCCCTAAACCCTCCTGCTGTGACTTGCTCAGGAGCTGGTCCCCTTCACAGGACTTTGCTTGGTCATGCTCTTGTGCATCAGGAATGTCCCAGGCCACCATAAGTCTTTCTGAAGTTGCTGCACTGGACCCCCTTCTCCCCACCATGCACTGCAAGGCAAGAATCATAACATCACCCTGGGATACTGGCCAGGGCAGGGACTTGGTCAGTGCCTTCTGCTGGCCCAGCTTTGCAGGAAGGAGCTGGGGCTGTCATGGCTGGATGAACACAGATGTGCTTTTCCACCACCCTGAATGAGAAACCAAACTTCAGCTTGGTGTTTGTGGAAGAGATTGGTGGGGGTGGCAGTGGATAATAGAGGAGGGGACAAGGTGGGAATTGCTTGGGTCTTACTAGCAGGTGGGGATAGAGAACAGTGAATTAAAGGGTAGAGCAAGGATGAGAAATTAAATTAAAGCTCCATAGTTCAGGTGTCTGTTCAGGGAGAATGAGCCATTCCCAGAAGATGAGTCTCTGCCCTCACTGATGCCAGCTTGGACTGGATGTTTAACTTTTAGTCCAGTGCACTGGATCGTGTGCTGGGGATTGCATGGGCACTGGGAGATCAGGCACAGGCAGAGCAGGGTCTGCCCACACTCTTGCTTCACCCAAATGTCTCTGGTTTGCCTGGCTTGAGCAGAAACTCTTTCCAAGTGGAGGTTAATTTTGAAATAGGGAAATAATTTATGCTTGTTCTGGTCTGGCCTGAAAAACCCTGGACCACTAATTCTTTTCCCTAGGAAAGACCACTCCTCTCCTGCTTTGTCATGTTTTGGGGAAAAAGCTCTGTTCTTCTCCAGCCCAAATCCTTTGTACTCTCTTCTTTGCATTGCAGTCCATAAATTTTTATTAATCTGTTAACCCATTGCAGTCTGTAAATTTTTATTAATCTGTTAACCAATTGCAGTCCATACATTTTTATTAATCTGTTAACCCATTGCAGTCCATACATTTTTATTAATCTATTAACCCATTGCAGTCCATAAATGTTTATTAGTCTGTTAACCCACTGCAGTCCATACATTTTTATTAATCTGTTAACCCTCAGACTTCCATGCTCCCCACTCAGATCCTTGCTCTCTCCTTCTCCTTTGCCTTGGTGCTTAGACCTGACCCAGTCCTGGCAGAGAAACCAGGCTGGAAGTTCCTTGCTCCAAGGGCATTTTAAAGAGGCGCCGTTGTGCAAGTTCCAGTCCCAGGAACACAATCCATGTGATGATTATCTCGATACCATCCTCCCTGAACCAGGGCAGCCTCAGCCAAAAGAGGAATTTAGAGCTAAACAGCTTTTGTTTACAGGAAGCCAAGCACGGTGTCTGGGCTTGTACCAGTGTAGCAGGAGATGTTGCTACTGTCTCAGACTGCAAAATATTGATGGATGTGTGTCCCTGAGATTTCCCAGGGACATTATGGGAGCAGTCTCCCTAATTTTTGAAGCATCTAGTACAGGAGCCCAAGGGGAAAAGTGTTTCCTTTGGCTGGCTGGACAACCAAGCAAAGGTCATCAGCTTTATTGACTGCTGTGTTTGGCCATGATCACCACAGGCTTTGCAGCACTCTGTGCCTCGGGATGGAAGAAGGTTGGGTCTCAGGTGTGTTGTAAAGGGCAGTAGCCACCAAGGGACATGGTAGCAGCAGCCCAAACCTCCATGAATTTGTACTACTGAACAAATCCACTGTCCAAAATCCCACTGATTTCTCACAGGCTAACAAAAGAGAGGAGACAAACTTCCCTCCCAGTGCTGAAGCTGCATTTCAGGGGCCATTACTGTCTTCCTTCTGGGTTTGCAAAACCACGGTCCAACAGAAAAACAAGGCTGCTCTGCAGAAAGAGGCAAAGAGCCTCATCTCCAGGGCTTGTCCTGCTCAGGACAAGGAAACAAACAATTGTGAGAGAAAATCAAAATGTCTGACTGCTCTCCAGATGTGAGGGAGGGCTTGTTCTCAATGGGAACAGCTTTCCTCAGCCCTGGGCACACGGCTGGGGGTGGCTCTGGTACCCACAAACAGGATGGTCCAGTTCCTGTGGAGGCAGATCTGTTTGGGCAGTTCACTGAGTCAGAGAATTACCAGGAGCTTTTTGCGTCAGGAAATATGTTTTGGTGAAAAAAGGAAGAAGTTTAGAATAAACTGAGAGAAAAAAAGGATTGAAAAATGAAAGAAATGCAGGTACAGCAAATGTTCCCAGTGCTGAGGGATACCATCCAGCGCAGTCAGGATGGCCTTTGTGGGATTCACTGGTGTCCCACTGCCTGCTTTCAACTGAGCCATGTTTGGTAACACCTCTGGGGCTGCAGTAAGGCTTTCCCTATCCTTGAAGCACTTTGTCCAACCATTTGGAGAAATATGTGAGAAATTTGCCTTTGGAGCTGTGCTGCTCTGATATGTATCAGACCCAGGCTCCTTCCCTTCATTCCTGGGACAGGGGATAATGATGTCTGTAGGGCTGACAGTCTTCTTGGTAAAAAATGTGTGCTGAGAACTGGGGTGGCAGAGCCTCAGTGGGTTGGGCTGGGCCCATGGCATCGCCCAAATGTCTGTCATCTCCCAGTGCCTGCAGAAGCAGGGGCATCTGTTAACCTCCTTTTCACTGGTGGGGAAACTGAGGCACCGAGATGTTCAGCCATACTTGCAAATATCTTAAGCCAAACAGGGAGTAGATGGATGAGGGGAAGCAGAGGAAAGGAGCAGGGACCTGAGGACTGGAAGGTTTGGTGGTGCAAGAAGATACCAGGTGTGGAAATGCTGCCTGGGAAGGTGAGCCTGTCCAGCCTCCTTTGCAGAGCCAAACCTTCTGTTTTGTCAGGGCTGGGGAAGGCACTGCCCTCATCACCCTGCCCAGCACACCCTTCCCCAGTGAGCTGGGTGTGAGGGCTCAGCTCAGCTGTTTGAGGTGAAGGCTGGATACACGGCTGGAGAGCAAGGTTGTCCCCTCTGGGTTTCCCCAGAAAGGGCAGCACTCTCCACCCCTGATGCTTCTTGGTGGGGCTTTTGCTGTGAAGCAGCTCTGGGTACCCAGCCCTCCCTCCTGCCCTGATCTGTGCAGTTCAGGCACAGCCTGAGCAAGAGGAAGGGGCAACCTTCGTTGGAATGAGAGGCAGTCTGCCAGGAAGATAAACAGAAAAAGGCCTGGGTGAGAGGTGTGGAGAATCCCTAAAGCTGAGGGGCTTTGCATTAATTATCATATTAAGCGTTCAAACTGCAAAAATACCCATCTCCATTTTCATGCGTGTTCACTTTAAAAAGAAATAAAAATCCTGCTTAATTGCTCCACTTAATTCATTAAAGGATTAAGGCAAAGACTAAAGGAAAAAAGTGAAGTATGATGATGGGCGGTTCTGGCATCCTGCTGCAAACCATCCCTGAGTGTTTTGGAAGGAGCCAGGGTGTGAACATGAGTCCTCTGGCCAGGCTCCTGCCCCGTTCCCAGCACGGTGGTGAACCCTGGAGCTTGAGCAACCCCCGCCACTGGGACCAGTGGGACTTGGGGGCACAGCCCCAGGCCCTGCTCTTTGCTCAGCAGATGCAAATCCTCCCACTGAGCCCTTTGCAGGAGCTTTGCAAAGACCTCAAGGCATTCTCCATCCTCTTTGGCTGCATGTTTGACAGATGCTTCTGACCCATGGACCAAACCTCATACCGAGCCACCCCATAATCCAGGGGTTTCTTATTTTTGTTTTGAAGTGCTGCAGCAGGAGGCAATGTTGGCTTTTGCAAAATGTCCTCTGTGTTTGTTTGCATTGAGCTTAAAAGTAAACCTGGCAGGCTGGTTTATCTCTCAGGCCCATTTTAATTTGAGTCCCTGAAGTTTAGAGGTCAGGCTGGTGTGGGTCTGTCTGCATCACACCTGGGCAGGGACTGTGCTGGCAGAAAAGGGATTTGGGGAAAATGTGCAGGTGGGGAGTTTGCTGCCTGATAAAGGGGAGGGGAGCAGCTGGCTGAAGGTTACGGTTAAGGTTAAGGTTAAGGTTAAAGGTTAAGGTTAAGGTTAAAGAGAAGAGATCGCCCATCACTTCTCAGATTGGTGTGACCAAAGCCAGGCTGCAGTGCTGGCTTTGGATCAGAAGGACAGGGGAAATCCCACCTCAGGGTGACAAGCTGTCCTGAGGAGAGGAGGGAAGTGCTGCCATGGGCAGGGGCTGCAGGGAATCTCACAGGGCAAAGAGAAACAGGAACAGAGCTCTGCAGCCAGAGTGTGAGACCAGCTCTGGGCTTCTGCCTTCTCCTGGGGAAGGAAGGCTGCTGGCTTGACAAAGGAACTGTGTTTGGGGTGTGGGTTTGCTACTGTACTGCCCCTGCAATCAGATCCCACATCCTGAGCAGCTGAGTCTGCCCTGTGGCTCCTGGTGGCTGGGCACAGCTTTGGGGGCAGGAGGAGGCCAGGGCAGCATTCATCTCCCTCCCAGCCCAGCTCCTGCAGGGCCTGAGGTCAGCAGCAGCCCTGCCCCTGCCCAGCTGCCAGCACAGCCGAGCCAGGATGGACTGGGGAGCCTGTTCCCTGCAGCAAGGACTGGGCACAGGGCTGCTGGGCACAGCAGGGCTGTTGGGGGCTGGCCTGAGAGGGGAGCAGAGCATCTTCTGCTCTGGGCTGCCCTCAGGTCACTGTGCAGCACCTGGAGCAGCTGGGCTTGGGCAAGGTGTGCACTCAGACAGAGCTCAGCCCCCCAGCAGGGCACCCTGGCTTTGTCTGACCAGCCTGGCTTCCACTCCCTCCTTCCTTTGCTCATCCCTCTCTGGTCTCATCCCTGACCACAGGTGGTAGCAGGTGCCTCGCAAAAAAGCCAGATTGGAGCCACAGATTTGTGTGTGTGTGTATGTGGGGGAAACAGCAAGTCATCCTTGAAACAATGTCCCTTTTCAGAGCCTTGGCTCCTGGCAGGAATCCTCTGTCCTCCCTGGGCAGCTCAGCCTGGCAGCAGCTCTGCCTAATCCTGCCCAAGTCGTGGCAAATCTGTGGATTGCTCAACTGTGGGGTTACACGAGAGGCTTCTGCAGCCCCTTGGGGAGCTTCTGGGGCTTGTGGTGGCTCTGGAGGAGGCTGGGAGGGAAGGGCAGGTGATGTGTTTATATAGGGGGACACATCTGTATGGGGAGACACATCTGTATGGGCAGGCAGGAGTGCTCGGAAGTTGGGTTTGTGCTGTGTTCTTAGGACAGCCCCCATGGGGGACGCTGAGGGTTGATCCAGGGTGGGGATTGGGGTCCATTAAGGAATTAACCTGAATGGGGATCCATTGCTGGATGGGGAGAGCACTGACTGCTGCTTTGTGGGTCACTCCTGGTGCCTCAGGGCTGGAATCAAAGCAGAGACCCCAGTCCTGGTGTGCTGCAGCAGCTGGGTGCTCTGGAATGCCCTGGACACAGCTGCTGTCACCCACAGTGAAAAATAAGGGCTGTTCAAAGATTGTCAGTGACCTAATAACCCTCAGTGACTTAGTAACCCTCTTTCCCTGAGGAGAAGAAGAGGAGCACGATCCTGCTCTCTGGAGCTGTTTGCAATAGTGCTGCTCAGGTTACTGGGGAGGGTGTGCACAGAGATTTAATTTCAGGAGTTTTCAGCACTGTGGGCTTCTTTTTGCAAGTGAATCTTGTGCTGTTTTGGATGTAATACTCATTGTTTGAAATGCCCTCCCAGAGCTGTTCCCCTACCAACTTTTATCTGTCTCCGCCATCATAAATATAATCTCATTTTATCTTTCAGATGGGCCCTGGAATGAAGGCTGTGGGCTGTCTTGAACCCCAGACTAGGGAATTCAGATTTTATTTGCAACATGCCAGGGAATTTTGTTTTCCAGTAACGACTTGTGCTGTAATTGTGAACTTCCTCTTGTAACAGAGATCTAACTCCCCACTTCCCTGGAAGGGAGGCTTGAGCACTGCCGGTGTTTTCGACAGTCCCCTTGAAATTCTCAGTTTTAGCAAAGCTGGTGCAGGACAGGGATTTGTTCACCTTTTGATGCAGAAAATTTGGAGCGGGTGATGCAGGAAGGGTCATTGCAGCTGGACCTGCCCTGGCGGAAGGATGGGAGGAAGGATGGAAGGGAGTTCCTGCTTACCACCTCCACCTTTCCTTCCCAACTCCTGTTTTTCTCTTCCTTTGCCTCCTCCCAGCGTGTCTGACCCCAGCCTGGCCCTGGGTCACCTCCTGTGGCTGGGTCAGAACCCAGCTGAGCCCCTGGCCCTGGCAGGGAGGGCAGGGCTGCCCCGTCCCTGCTGCCAGCCCTGCAATTACCATGGCAGAGGAGTTCCCTCAGCCTGCTCCTGCCAGACCCCAGGGTGATGAAAGTCGGTGTTTAAAGGCAGAGATAGGGCTGGGGAGGGGATCAAAGGCATGCTGCCTGCAGCAGCTCTGGGCCATGCAGAGCGTGGGGCTGTGCTCTCCAGGTGATGCTCAGCTCTCCTCATCCCCTGGCACTGCTCGGTGCCACCCCAGTGCCAGCCCTGGCTCCAGACCTGCTGCTTCCCTGCAGGGAAGGCTCTGGGCTCTGCTGGGCACAGGCATCCCTGTGCACAAACCCCTCCTGCATCGGGGCACAAGGGAAGGTGGCTGTGGGCTCTGACATTTTGGGGGCTCTTTGGTCCCTCCTGGGGGTCACACAGAACCCAGTGTGCCACCTCCAGGGGCAGAGCTGCAGAAATTGCATGCACATTAAAATGCAGCTTGTGCTGCCTGGCAGGCGCGGAGCAGCCTCTGTTCCCACGGACTCATTTACCTGCTTGGAAGTGGAAAGTGTTCAGTACCTGGCGGGCTCTGCTGAGCTAATTAATTTATTTAATAACAATTCTTAGCTGCTCTCCAGGCCTAGCTGCTTTGCATCCCAAAGGGTAATGATTTTTTTTTCAGAAATTCCCAATGGAGATGTGCCTGGTTTATTTATATAGATAGGCATTACCTTTTTTTTGCAGTTCTCCAGTTTGAACAGCATGTTGCACAGCAGGGCTCTGGCTCTGTACCCCTGCTCTGACATGCTGTTGTCATGTACATAAACACTGCCACCGCTCTTGGGACACTGCTCTGGGGATGCTGTGGGCTCTGCCCTCTGGGACAAGGGGTCCCAGGGCTCCATGAACCAACAGGGCTGCAGCTTGAGCTAATGATCCAGCCTAATTAACCTGAAATCCTCCAAGGACTGCAGTCATTAGAGGGAGATGGGGAGCCCCTCACTGGTCTGGGTGTGGGAGGTCCATGGTGCCCTGTTTCCCTTCCTCTGCAGTCCCCATTAGGAAATCCAGCTGGTTTGGGGGGATGCAGGAGGATGCAGCTTTCCATCATGACTTGTCAACTGAGCATTGCTACTCTCAGCCAACACCTTTCCTTGGAAGTAGGGATGGGGCTAGGGACACACATTTCCTAGCAGGGACACACATTTCCTAGCAGGAGTTGGGAAAGTCTTGTTACCTGACCGGGAATCTCTGCCCATCTTCCTGCTGCCCCTGGCAAGGCTGGTAGGACAGTTGACTCCAGGGAGTTTGTGTCTTGTTTCAACACAACATGGAAATGCTGATCAGGGCTGCCTTGCCTTCAGGGACAGGCAAGAAAACATAGGTGTGGGAAAAAGCCTGTTACCCTGTAGGGCAGGTGCAGGGCATGCCACTGGAATTACCCACAGCAGTGCCCATGGAGACACTGGGGACACTGGCTCACTGCTGGGGTGCAGGTACAGGTATTGCTGTCCCAGGGACTGGGGAAGGGAGGAGAGGAGCAGTGTCCATGGGTTGGTTTTCCCAGAGCCTGGCAATGCTGCTGTCAGGGATAAGAGTTCCCAGTGCCCAGGCCATTGATTCCACACTCCTCCCCTCCAAGTTCCTTTCATGATTACCACAGCATTACTGCTACATGCTGCTGGCACAGGATTCACTGCTGGGAAAGGCTATTTCACCTTAGTGATCCATCAACTGGAAGACCATTAACCTGTCACAGCACTCAGTCTCTGAATTGCCCAGACAATTTGTTGCCCAGCCATGACAATAAAAAAAAATGGGTTTAAGCTTCTGTCTGTTGTCAGCCCTAAAGAGCAGCATTCCCATTCCAGGTGCCACAGCAGCTGAGGAAGGATGAGCATGGACTGCCTGCATCTCAGGAGCTGTGATGCACCGACTGATTGCTTCATCTCTACCAAGACAGAAGTCACAGCATGGAAGACAAACACTGTCCAGGGACACAGCAGAATTCAGCAAGGTGCATCCAGCCCAAACCTCCTGTGACCACCACCCTGTTCATGGGGGGCTTGTGTGGCTGCATCCTGCCCTGAAACACAAAGACGAAAGCTCCTAGTGCCATGGCCGAGCGAGGAGCTTTTCCATCGAGCTCCGGCAGGGCTGGGGTGCAGAATCCACGGCTGGGGAGGCTCTCGGGGGTGGGCTCGCTCACCCCACCCCATTCCTGCAGGAGTGTGTTCTCCTCTCAGCGCTCTGCAGGAGTGTGTTCTCCTCCTCGCCCCGAGACAGACCTGGGTGTTTCCGAGCCTTTCACCCCCGGGTTGTGCCCCGGAGGGCTCCTCTCCTCCCCCGTTCCCCACTCCTGCCCCACATGCCATTTTCCCTGCCGCTCCGTGAGTCACGCCGCGCTGCTGTAATTCTCACCTGGCCGCGACCCCGGCGGAGCCCTGTCCCTGCACGCCGGGGCTCGGTGATTCAGCCGGGATCAGAGCGCTCGTCTTCTCCTGCGCCCAGCTGTGTGTATCCAGGAAAGCATTTCTGCCTGCTGGGCAGTGAATCACCCAGGAGCGGCTCACCCAGCCCTGCCTGCTGCCAGCAGGACGGCCATGGGAGGAGAGGGGTAGTGTGGGCAGCCTTCCTCCTGCACGGGCACCGGGGCTGCTTGGCGATGCAGCACGCAGGTTTTGCAAAGGAGGAAGAATCAGGGATGGAGCACTGGCTGCTCGTGTGCTGTGGGAACTCAGCACATCCCTCTGGATGTCCAGAGTTGCCGAGAACCCCGTCGGGGGGCTTGGAGACCCTGGCATGCTGCCCGGAACACCTGGTGGCTTGATTTCGACCCTTGCAGCGAATTGCCAGCTTTGTATGAGGACAGGAAAGTCACACAGGTTTGAATGGTGTAATAATAAAGTATTCACAGGGTGAAAATGTAGATTTCAGGAGTTTTGGTATAGGGGATATGGGGACAAGATGGAGGAATCAGGGCGTGTCTAGTCCTTCTTTCTTCTTCTTGTTCTCCATTTTCTGCAGTGATGTTGGCTCTTAGGGATTGGTTTAGAGTAGAATGCACTGTCTAACATAGGTGATAGGTACTGGGAATTAAGTGTAAATATGTTATATGTAGTTTGTAGTATAAAAGGACAGCGGTCAGAGTGCCTGTGGCTGCCTTGCTGAGCAGACTTTAGCTGGGTAGAAAGAAAATCTTATAGATAAGAATTAATAAACAACCTCAAGACCGAAAAGCGAAGAGTCCAGACTGGTTCTTCAGTTGCGCGGGCCGAAGCAGAGACACCCTGCACATCTCGGGGCAGAGACCATCAACAGCCAACCCGAGAGTGTGCAGCCTTGCAGGGCGCTCTGGTGGCTGCCAGCCCCGGGGCAGAGCAGAGCAGGGTGTGACCGTGTTCACAGGGGTCCGAGGATGAGGGAAGAGAGGGGGATCTGACTCCATGTTTCAGAAGGCTGATTTATTATTTTATTATATATATTATATTAAAACTATACTAAAAGCATAGAAGAAAGGATTTCATCAGAAGGCTAGCTAAGAATAGAAAAAGAAGGAATGATAACAAAGGCTTGTGGCTCGGACAGAGAATCTGAGCCAGCTGACTGTGATTGACCATTAATTACAAACAACTCTATGAGACCAATCCCAGATGCACCTGTTGCATTCCACAGCAGCAGATAACCATTGTTTACATTTTGTTCCTGAGGCCTCTCAGCTTCTCAGGAGGAAAATCCTGAAAAGGATTTTTTCAAAAAGATGTCTCTGACAGCAGAGCAGCCCAGCCTGCCTGTGCAGGCTGCAGGGGGCTGCAGATTGTCCCCAGCCCCGTGGCTCGTCCTCTGCTGGTGCTTCAGGCAAGCCGGGACACGGCCACTGCCCAGGGGACATTGCTGTGCCATGCCCTGAGCTGGGCTGGTCTCTCTGCCATTCCCACAGCATGTGCTGCAGCTGCAGGCTGGGGATTCTCCAAGTGGGGAAGCTGCTCCAGGGCCATCCTGCCTGCCCAGCTGTCCTCTCCCACAGGCAGTGGGTGGCATTTTGTGTGGATGGAGCAGACTCTCCTTGTGCTCTTTCTGTTGTGCTGTTTCATTTGCTGTGGTCTGCATTTGCTGTCCACTGTCTCAGAGCAGTTAAGAGTTCTTAATTTAAGAACTACTATTAATAAAAACAACTTGTGGCAATGACACAAGTTTTAAAAGAAAGCCAGTTAGTTAATGTTCCTCTTTGACCTGTCTGCTTTTGGTGCACTCTGTAGCATGATGAGCATTAGTCACTTTAGTCACAAAATCCTCTTTGCACTCCCAGGTCCTGGGAGAACAGAGTTAGGAGCTGAGGGTAAGGCTGCTTTGGGCTCCCCAAAAAGCTAACGTGCTGGTAAGCCTGGCATCATCCAGCATCTGTTTAGGTGGGATTTGCAAAAATATGTCCGTAACAGGTTGAAGCAACCCTGTGGCCAGTCACTGAAAAGCCTGCAGCACTCAGAAAGGGCAGGAGTGGGTGGTGGAGACCACAGACATCCCACCTGGGGCTCCCCTGTGTGGAGCTGCTCTGTGCTTGGCTGTGACTGACCTGAGCTTTCTGGTGGGAATATTGGCCAGGATTGCTGGGCCTTGCTGCTGGCTCTGTTCAGTCTACCCAAGGAGTGATCTGAGCAGCAGCAAGGCTGTGTCTGATCTGGACACAGGTCCCTAAAAGGGCAGCATGGCTGCACTCACCTATATCTCCTCATCCTGCATCACATCACACTGCTTGTTGCCTTCATTCTCAGGATGTATTATGGCTCATCCCACCCATCCATGCATCCCTTATTTGATACCAAGCAAAGGGGCTGTTCCTGCTGGTCTTGGGCAGAAGGGGACCTCACCTGGTGGTGCCACCATCCTTCAGGCACCTTCTTGGTGTCCTTGCTGCTGGCAGACACACGCATGTGCCTGGTGCTGAGGCACCCTGGGACAAGGGCTGAGAGGGTGCTGTGGTAATTCACACCTGGATATGGGGACAAGATGGAGGAATCAGGGCGTGTCTAGTCCTTCTTTCTTCTTCTTGTTCTCCATTTTCTGCAGTGATGTTGGCTCTTAGGGATTGGTTTAGAGTAGAATGCACTGTCTAACATAGGTGATAGGTACTGGGAATTAAGTGTAAATATGTTATATGTAGTTTGTAGTATAAAAGGACAGCGGTCAGAGTGCCTGTGGCTGCCTTGCTGAGCAGACTTTAGCTGGGTAGAAAGAAAATCTTATAGATAAGAATTAATAAACAACCTCAAGACCCGGCGAAGCGAAGAGTCCAGACTGGTTCTTCAGTTCTTGGGCCGAAGCAGAGACACCCCTGCACATCTCGGGGCAGAGACCATCAACAGCCAACCCGAGAGTGTGCAGCCTTGCAGGGCTCTGGTGGCTGCCAGCCCCGGGCAGAGCAGAGCAGGGTGTGACCGTGTTCACAGGGGTCCGAGGATGAGGGAAGAGAGGGGGATCTGACTCCATGTTTCAGAAGGCTGATTTATTATTTTATTATATATATATTATATTAAAACTATACTAAAAGCATAGAAGAAAGGATTTCATCAGAAGGCTAGCTAAGAATAGAAAAAGAAGGAATGATAACAAAGGCTTGTGGCTCGGACAGAGAATCTGAGCCAGCTGACTGTGATTGACCATTAATTACAAACAACTCTATGAGACCAATCCCAGATGCACCTGTTGCATTCCACAGCAGCAGATAACCATTGTTTACATTTTGTTCCTGAGGCCTCTCAGCTTCTCAGGAGGAAAAATCCTAAGAAAAGGATTTTTCATAAAAGATGTCTCTGACAGCAGAGCAGCCCAGCCTGCCTGTGCAGGCTGCAGGGGCTGCAGATTGTCCCCAGCCCCGTGGCTCGTCCTCTGCTGGTGCTTCAGGCAAGCCGGGACACGGCCACTGCCCAGGGGACATTGCTGTGCCATGCCCTGAGCTGGGCTGGTCTCTCTGCCATTCCCACAGCATGTGCTGCAGCTGCAGGCTGGGGATTCTCCAAGTGGGGAAGCTGCTCCAGGGCCATCCTGCCTGCCCAGCTGTCCTCTCCCACAGGCAGTGGGTGGCATTTTGTGTGGATGGAGCAGACTCTCCTTGTGCTCTTTCTGTTGTGCTGTTTCATTTGCTGTGGTCTGCATTTGCTGTCCACTGTCTCAGAGCAGTTAAGAGTTCTTAATTTAAGAACTACTACAATAAAAACAACTTGTGGCAATGACACAAGTTTTAAAAGAAAGCCAGTTAGTTAATGTTCCTCTTTGACCTGTCTGCTTTTGGTGCACTCTGTAGCATGATGAGCATTAGTCACTTTAGTCACAAAATCCTCTTTGCACTCCCAGGTCCTGGGAGAACAGAGTTAGGAGCTGAGGGTAAGGCTGCTTTGGGCTCCCCAAAAAGCTAACGTGCTGGTAAGCCTGGCATCATCCAGCATCTGTTTAGGTGGGATTTGCAAAAATATGTCCGTAACAGGTTGAAGCAACCCTGTGGCCAGTCACTGAAAAGCCTGCAGCACTCAGAAAGGGCAGGAGTGGGTGGTGGAGACCACAGACATCCCACCTGGGGCTCCCCTGTGTGGAGCTGCTCTGTGCTTGGCTGTGACTGACCTGAGCTTTCTGGTGGGAATATTGGCCAGGATTGCTGGGCCTTGCTGCTGGCTCTGTTCAGTCTACCCAAGGAGTGATCTGAGCAGCAGCAAGGCTGTGTCTGATCTGGACACAGGTCCCTAAAGGGCAGCATGGCTGCACTCACCTATATCTCCTCATCCTGCATCACATCACACTGCTTGTTGCCTTCATTCTCAGGATGTATTATGGCTCATCCCACCCATCCATGCATCCCTTATTTGATACCAAGCAAAGGGGCTGTTCCCTGCTGGTCTTGGGCAGAAGGGGACCTCACCCTGGTGGTGCCACCATCCTTCAGGCACCTTCTTGGTGTCCTTGCTGCTGGCAGACACACGCATGTGCCTGGTGCTGAGGCACCCTGGGACAAGGGCTGAGAGGTGCTGTGGTAATTCACACCTTCAATAACTGCAGGGGATGAATCTCAGATACACATCTCTGGGGCAGGGCGAGGGACCTGCAGCTCATCTATTCCTGGCACTGGAATCAGGAATAAAATCTCAGCCCCTGAAAGTTCAGTGATAAGCCTGACAGTGATAGGTGTGGGGAGGGAATTTCCTGCAATCTGCTGACTATCAACATGGCTGTTAATATTATTCTGAGAGGATCTGGTTCGTGATTTATTAGACCTGTGTGGGGGACAGGCCCGTAGAAGGCATATGGAATAAATCAGGTGAAACCCAGAGCTGGTTCCACCCCTGCTGCTGCAGTGAGGGTGGTGGGAGCCTGCGGGGAGGCTTTCCAAGGACACACCACAGCACCGGCCAGGATGGGTCTGAGCTCTGTTAGCAGGACCTGGGGTTAGAAGAGGAAGTGAGCAGGATGCTGGGAGGTGAGTGGTGAGGAGCTTGGTCCTTCCCAGGCCCCACAATGTCTGGGCTGCAGCACCGAGCAGCTCGGTGCCCCACAGCGCCGATGGAGAAAGGGGGGTGGGAGGGAGGCATGTTGCTACAGTTCTGCCATTACCACATCCAAAATTATCGTTCACATAAACAAGGCAAGCAAGAAGCAAACCTCAGGACAAACCAGAACTCGTCTGGGGGGAGCGGGAAAAGGCAGGAGCCACAGGGAGGGGAGTGGGAGGTGGGCTCCTGCTGCTGGCACTGCGGTTTAACCCCTCCCGTGCTGCTGGACCCTCTCACAGCCATCTCTCCTGGGGGCTGAATTTCCCCTGGTGCAGGTTGGAAGGGGGGGATGAGGGGGTGAAGGAGCAGGGGTACCTGGGGAGCAGCTCCTCCATGCTGATGTAGGAACTTCTCCCCAGCCCCAGGCAAGTATCCAGCAGCAATTATCTCCGGTGGGTGCCACCCAGAGCGAAGCTCTCCTGGGTTTTATTTCCCGGCCATCTCTTGAGCTGCCTGAAGAAAGCTCTGCTGTAAAACCTGTGTTCCTCCTCTCACAATGAGGGTTGTGCCTGGCTGACTTGTACTCGGATAAATAGCAGGAAATGGGCTCTGTGCAGGGCACTGGGCAGCAAAGGGACCATCTGCCAGGCTGGGGTTTAAAGCCTAGGCTGGAATGTTGGAATAAATCATCTTCCCGTTCAGCTCCTCCAGCTCTCCAGACTCTGGTGCACCCCCATGGTTCTGTAGGGAGGTTTAGCTCCATGGAGGCCAGGGCTTCACTAAAAAGTGAATTGTGTCCATGACTGCCCCTTGGGGCTGAGGGTGGTGATTTGACACTGAGTTTTAGAAGTCATCAGGTATTAGGAGGCTTCTCTTAGGGAATTCATTGGGAATTAACCTAAGGGTTCACACACCAGGCTCTGGAGGGGATGTCTGTGCTTCAGGTGTCTGAGCTGACCACTGGGGTCATTCTGCCTTCTGAGGGGCTCTCCCTGGTGTCTGGAGAGGTCTCACTTCAGTATTTTCTTGCTGTCAGGGTTTTGTTTAATGTCAAATGAGTAATCTGCAGGTGAGCAGTTTGAACATCCTTGGTGTCAAATCAGAGGAGTAAAGCGCCTGAAATATGGAATTTGAAGCACCAGAAGAGCAGGAATTGAGAAATAACCAGTTCCTTGACTGATCATGGGAAACCCAGCCTTCTGTCTGCTGCAGCACAAGTGTTGCAGGGATGCAGGCAGGCAGATGGATGGGTGAGATCTAATAAATATTGGCCAATGCTGACATGGCTTAGTGTGTGTGTACAGAGGATGATTGTGAGCAGCCTAAATGTGATTGTTGGGCAATAGTTTGCTGTTATGCAAATCACACCAGCATTGCACAACCAGGGAGGGGCAATTCTTCAGGTGTCCCAGTGCCTCAGCTGGGCCTCTGCTTGGCTGAGATCAGCTTGAACAGCACGGCAGGAGCGTGATGAGGGGCACAATGTGCAGCTTAATGTCTTTTTCTGGGCTCAGAGGACAGATCCTGCCCCCTCTCTTTTGCTCTGTGGTCACAAACCCCACCCAGCTGGTTGAGGTGCTTCTCTCTGTGTCCATCTGCCACCGCCTGCCCCTTCATTTAACACTGTTCAAAGCTGGACAAGGGTACAGGAGCTGTGCCTCTTGCACAGAGCCACTCCAGACACAGCTCTGCTCTCAGATAAGCTCGGGGCCAGGTGTTTCATCCAGTTTTAAGTCTGGAGAACTTCTTGCTTGCAGCCCCAGGGCGCAAGGAGCCCAGGCTGGCTGCAGCTGGGAACACACCCCTGATGTCAATGTCTCTGCTGCTGCTGGGGAGTGTGGCACTGTGAGGTGTTCCCGTGTGGATCTGCACTGGCTGATCCTTGGCCAGGCCCAGATTGCTGTTAATATGCTCTTAATGCTCCCTAAGCTGGTTATAGAGGAAATTCTGCCTTAGACACTACCGTGAGCTCCCTGCCAGTCCTTAGCACAGCTCAGTAGATTTCAGCAGCATGCAGGATTCCCAAATTAATAGGAAATTATGGGGCATAGCTTTGTGAGGTGCTTGGAGAGGATTTCCTTCTGCAAAAGCAGTGTGTTGTGTTAATGGGAGAAATTATAAAGGGATTAGGAGGGAACATAGCTCTGCAGCAGATGGGAAAGGGCAGAGCAGCACAGGAAAGTGCAGTGGAGCTGGACCCTGTGGGAGCTCCCTGGGCCGGGTACAGGGAAACCTGGAGCATGCAGAGCTGGAGAGGGGAGAGCCAAAGCCCCTGGCTGTGCACAGTTCTCTCAGGGCAGGTCAGATCAGAGCAGAGCAGCCTTTGCAGCTCCTGCACCAAGGGCCCATGAGGGATCAGTGGCTGTGACTGAATCCTCAGGTGAGGGCGAGAGCCATCAGCTGGCGCTTGTTCTGACTGAGCCCCTGAGGGTGGCTTCAAACCACTGAATCCAAAGGGTTTAAGGTGAACAGAAGCTCCCTGCTGGGCTGTGCGCTCCTCTGGGGAGATGCAGTTTCAGGGTGAAGCAGGTGCTGGGTGCATGCACTGGCTCTGGCTGTGGGTCCTGGGAAGCAGGACAGTTGACTCTGGTCACAAGGGTTTTGAGGTGAAGAGACAGACGAGAATGTTGACTCCATGCTCAGAAGGGATTTTGATTTATTATATTATGATATATATATTACATTATAACTACACTAATAAGAAAATAGAAAAGTTCTCTCAGAAGGCTAGCTAAGAATAGAATAGAAAGAATAACAAAGATCTGTGTGTCGGCAGAGAGTAAGAGCCAGCTCTCTCGTGAGTGGTCAATAAATCCAAACACCCCGAAGAAACGAATCACAGATCTACCTGTTACTTTCCACAGCAGCAGATAACCATCGTTTACATTTTGTTTCTGAGGCTTCTCGGCTTCTTAGAAGGAAAAATCCAAAAGAAAAGATTTCTCACGAAAGATGTCTGTGACACAGGACATCCATCAGCATGAGTGCCAAGTCTGGTGTAAGGTGAGGGCAGGTCCTGGTTCACAAAACAGGTGCCTTGAGCCAAAGCTTGCAGCACTCCTGGAGAGTGGGGCAGGTCAGGAGCTCCTGTGGCAGCTGGTGTGCCTGCTGGCCAGGCTGGCTGCAAACGTGGCCCAGCGTGTCCAGCAGGGAGTGTGTGCATGGACAGGAGCCCCACAGTGCCCAGCAGGGACATTTGCTTCCTGGCTACAGGGTTTGACATTCTTCTGCTCTTTGTTTTCTGGCAGGACAGGAGAGTGTGTGGACTCTCACAAGTTCTCGTATCTCTGATTTATCTCCTTTCTCCTCATGCCTGAAATCACTGAGGATGGGGAACAGAAAGCCTGACTGCCAGCAGCACTGCAAGGGCCCTCTCTATTACCTGTGGTTTATAGTTTCCCAAGTGCTTCTGTCCAAAATTACCAGAGGGCAGAACGGCTGTGGGGAAGGTGGAAACAACAACAGGATGGCCACAGCTTGCTCATGTTTATACAGGAATGGACCAGCAAGACAGTGGGAGCATGTGAGTGCCAGATGGACAAAAGGACAAATCCCTGGGAACTCCTCACATGGATGTACCTGGCCAATGTCTTCTGCTGTGGTGGATTTTTGCATGTATGGGCTGTAAACAGAGGGTAAAGGCAAAGTGACCACAGGCTGTGGTCTTCCACCACCCTTCCTGAGTGTGCTTTTGTTCTTACAGAGACATGTGGACCTGTGTGGGGCTCAGGAGACAGAAAACTGAAGGTGGGGGGAACTGTTCTCTGCCAGGGCCTTTGATGAGAGCCAGCTCTGAAGGCAGAGGTAATTCCAAGGGAAAGAACACAGACGTTGGGGTGTTTTTAGGATCAAGGGATTGCCTTCAAAGCTGGTTGGGCATCTTAGGCTAACC
The DNA here is from genome assembly GCA_024865655.1 of Emberiza elegans. NCBI lineage: Eukaryota > Metazoa > Chordata > Aves > Passeriformes > Fringillidae > Emberiza > Emberiza elegans. The sequence continues at coordinate 60,196,675 of JALJVW010000184.1, forward strand.
TAAGGTAGGTGTTGTAAATAAAGCAAGTGACCTGTAAAATACACCAGCTCTTCACATCTCTGCTCTCCCTTCTGCTGGGCAGCCAGGATGCAAAGGCTGGGGCAGGTTGGTGGGGAATGGTGCTGATCCAAGGACATGACAGCAGCAGTGGAGAAAACCATGCCAAAGTTGTGCATGTGCAGAAATGAGTGGTTTTAGGGACATGGGATAAACACTTAACACACACACGTGTCAAAACATCTCTGTAAGGTGCAAAAGCAGCTGTTGGTGCAGAATGTATTTGTGTGGAAATACGTCTGGAGGTAGTAAACACCAGTTTGTGCTCCTCTCCATGTATGTGCACCATGCCTTTCATGGCACAACGTGAACATGACTGAAGGGGAGGCCTGGTAATCGAGATGAGAAAAGATATGGAAGCACATGAAAGGCAGAGATTATACATTCTTGTAAAGCCTTCAAAGGTGAATTCATGCACTGGTATACAAATATGCAGGGTGGGGGGAAGAGATGTACCCAAACACATCAACAGGGAATTATACCCACAGAGAGGTGAGCAGTCCCCCTCTCCTTTTGGATGTATGTTTAATACCTTTGTGATGATAATTAAAGCCCCTGTTTGGGTGTTGCATCTTGTGATTTACTGCGGTCTTATAAATCTTTCAGCAATTTGAAATCTGCAGGGAACAAAGGTGCTGCAGAGTTTGGAAAAGAAACAAAGAGAAGGAGCTGCACCACACTGAGCAGAGGGTACCCTGGGCTATCTGGAAAGAGTGGCTGATAGGCAGGGAGGGTAGGAGGTCCCACAGGACTTTCCAGCCCAGGAAACCAAAACCTGTTGCCTGTGGACCCCAATTCCTCCCACCAAAGGGAGGCACCCATCCAAAGCACCTCTCCCTCTGGCTGGCTCTTGCACTTGTGGAAGGGGATCTGGGCCTGATTTCTCTCCAAAAGGGCAGAACCTTTCCTGATGGCTCTGTGCCCTCCTAGAGAGCTGGAAGAGGGGAGGGCTGAAGGTGGGCAGGGAAAGGCACGTGTGAGGGAGGCAGTGCTGTGGGGAGCTGTGGGTGGAGGCAGGCAGAGAGAGCACTTGGGAGCAGACAGAAAGGGGGTGGAGGTGGTTTTTGGGGAGCTGGGGAGGGAAATGGAGCCAGTGAGGGATGTGCTGGAAAGTGATAGAAATAGAGCAAAAATACTTAGATGAGATGTGTGAAACGAGGGGCTGTGGCAAGAGGCACTGGAATGCAGAATTAAGATGGTGAATATGGTAGAGTGTGGAAGGAAGAGCCAGAGTGCTGGAGAGCTGTATGGAGACACAGAAGAGTGGAAAAAGGATGTCACAGTGGGATAGAGAGCAAAGATGAGATGTCTCTATGAGGATGGACGTGTGTGAGAGGCAGGTGGGCCAGGAGGGCTCCACTCCACCACAGAGCAGCCCTGCTGCAGGTCAGGGAGAGACCTTGAGGTGGGGTCTCTGAGCAGTGGGAGCACTGCAGTGCTGTCTGTGGACATGCACAAACCACATCTCCCTGCCCTCTCTGTGACCTTGGCAGGGTGCTTCCTGTCCTTGCTGGGTCAGCAGGGCAGAGCTGAGGGCTCAGCCTGGAGTGCAGCTGTGGCTGCAGTGTGATGGATGGAGGCCCAGTGACCGTCACAGGAGCTGGGTGGCTCCTGGGTTTCAAAACCACAACCTGTAGCCCCTCTTTGGAAAACACAGCTGGGAGGCAGACAGGAAAGGGCTCAGAGGCAGGAGGGGGCTCAGGTGAGAAGTGTGAGCAGTGAATGGTGCTGATCACTTGGGGCATTGCTGGCCTCCTCCCACGGGGCTGAGAAGGGACAGCTTGAGGGCTTCCCCAGGGCCATGGCGCCATTGATGTGCTGCTGCCTGGGCCTGCTGAGGAGATGCCACAACAGGGGAAGGAGGGGTGACTGGGACAACAGCCAGAGTGCAGAGCAGCCCCCAGCTCTGTGCAGGACGGCCAGGCTGCCCTGCCACCACAAGAGCAGGGAGATGGGGAAGGGACAGTGCAGGGATGGGGCTGTGAGGGATACAGGATCTGCCTCTGGCCCAGCAGCACCCACCCCACCACATGGGCCACCCCAGCCCTATCAGACAGACAGATTGCTTGTGCCACCCCAGCCCTATCAGACTGTTTTATTGTGCCACCCTTCTTTGGGGTTTGTTTTGCTACCCTGACACTGAACTGGTTTTCTTCTCCTTTTGGCCAGCTCGCCTAGTGTCCAGTTGGCATTTGGTGGGATAGCAGTCACAGCCATGACAGCAGTCCTGACTGTTCCTGCCAAGAAATCAAAACTGAAGAATGTGGAGGTGGAGGTGATGGTGGGACTGAGGGGTGAGGAGGCATGACAGGCCATCTGCAGAGAGCACGGGGTGGTCTGTGCAGCTGACAGTGAGCACCATGACTTGCCCGGTGGAGATGGTGATTTCTGGCTTCCTTTCTAGGGTGAGATCACTCATTGGATTCCCACCAAAAAATCAGCACTGCCTCCCTCAAGCAGTTCAACCCTGCTGAGGGCATCTGTGCTGGTTATTGCTGTAGATGAGGCTCCAGGAACGCCGAGGGCTGATCCTTCAGGGAATCAAAGCCTGGCCACGTGTGGGTGGATGGGGAAGTGAATAAAAGGATGAAGAACTTGGTCAATCAGTGCCTCCCAGTGCTGGAATCCTGCTTGTCATCATCAGAGTCAGGAGAAATGGGAGGCACTGGCACTGAGCAAAACTGGAAATGGGTAGAGGTCAGTGGAGGTTTTGGGTGGTTTTTTCAATGATCACCTGTGTGATCACTGTTTCAAAGCAGCACATGGCTTAATTCTGAGTTCTGCAAGGAAGAAAAATGTTGTTGCCAGGCTACTTCTGATACCCTAAATAATCTACAAGAAATCCAACCATCTCTTCTTCAGCAAGGCAGGGTCAAACTCCAAATACTCAGATAAGAGCTGGACCCCACAGCTAATCCCATTCCTGGGGGGCCTGCAGATGAACAAACTCAGCTGCAAAGCTGAGACCCTTCAGTTTGTGCTCATGTTTTTCAACTTTGCTCCTCTGCAGGTCTCTAGGCAGAGGGCACAGGCAGGGTCCTGCTAGGAAAACGTGCTGAGAGATCAGTGCCTGCTCTTCCCCAGCCCCTGAGGCTGAGAGGGGAAGGAGATGGGGCCAGGAGAATGAAGGCTGATATTCCCCTGTGGGTGAGCCATGGACTTGCCAAGAGGGTGGGGAGCAGAGCCTCCTGTTTGGCTCTGGGGGAAGGCTGACTTCACTGCAGAGGGATGGGGGTAGTGCTGGGGTGGCTGCTGGCTGTGGCACGTCTCTGGTGATTTAGATCTGGAGATATGGAGGAGGAAACCCCAGCAGAGAGAGGCAGAAAATCCCTTCCAGCATTTCCTGGGAAGTCTGCTGGGTTCTGGAGAAGGCAGGATGGAAAGTGGGCAGGACAAAGGGGTCCTGGGGTGCTCAGAGTAGCTCAGAGAAACTCTCCAGCCCTGTGTGGGGACCAGTTTGGGGGCAGATGCGGCCCTGAGGAGCTGGCTTGGCAGGATGGGATGGAAACAGGGAGTGCAGAGATGGAGGGTTTGAATGGGTGGGTGAATGGATGACTCCCATCCAGAGGCACCCACCCACCAAGAGTTGTCTCTTGGGTTAACAACCCCCACTCCTGTTCTCTGTGGGGCTGGTGAGGTGCCCACAGAGCCAGAGCCACCTGGACTCAGCTTTACCCTCAGCTCAACTCACTGGGATGGAAGGAGCTGTGCAAGGATAAGCTGAGCCCAGGGAGAAGCAAGAGAGGGAACAGAACATGGAAGAAGAAGCAGAAGCTTGTCAGGTAACCCAAGACCCCCTGTTTGTGTGTGGGTGTGCACACGTGTGTGCATGAAGCACAGCTCTGCCATTTGGTCTTGGTTTGGTCTGCATGGAAGGGGAAGATTTTTGCTCTCACACCTGGCTGGAAAGAGGAAACATTTCCAAAGAAGCAGGGATGCCAAGGCAGGTTCATTCACTCTGTTCACAGATCCTCTGGCACCCTCACAGAAGGAACCTTGAGCAGCAGGGGCATGTCTCAACCCCATCTTGTTTCCTCTGTCCCTGTGGCTGCCAGCGATTCCATCCCTCTCTGCCTCCTCCCTGGGTCCATTCAGAGCCTTCCCAGACAGGGCTGGATCAGGAAGCCTCTCCCAGCTTTGGCAGTCCAAGGCTGGCCTTTCCCCAGCAATTCAATCATTCCTTCTCTCCCAAACGGAACGTGCCCCAACACCTTTGCCTTGAACCGAGCTGCATTCAGAAACCTGGGTTTGCCCACACATGTTAAATGTACAGCTGGAGGCCAGGAGCAGGGAATCCAGCCACAGCTCCAGCGTGGAGGGAAAGGGGAGCCCTCAGCAGAGCCCCGAGCTCGGGGCTGAGGAGGGGGTGCTGGCTGCTGGAGCAGCAAGGTGTGCCCTGACATCCCAGCCCAGCTCCTTTCCAAAGGAGCTCCTCCTCAGCTGACATTTGGCTTTTCAAGCCAGAATTGAGCGTTCTTGGGGAGAGAAACCATCCAGAGTAGGAGGGTTGGGTCTGCCACGGGGTCATTGCCTGCATGCCTGTGCTGACTGCAGCTGTGTGCTGGTGATGGGGTCTGGGGGTGATGCTGCAGCTGTGTGCTGGTGATGGGGTCTGGGGGCGAGGCTGCAGCTGTGTGCTGGTGATGGGGTCTGGGGGTGGCAGCAGGAGGGATGGGCACAGCGGGGTGGGAGCACCAGGCTGAGCCCTGCAGTGCCCAGGGCTGTGGAGGCTGCTTGGCTCCCAGCCCTGCTCTCCTCCCAGCATGGGCAGGGGTTTGTAGGTGTGAGCTCTGGGTGCAGCACTTTCATCCCTGCCAGCTTTTAGGCAGAGACACCCAAGGAGAGGAGGATGGTCTTCTCCTCCCTTCCTTTTTTGCTCTTTGCATACGGAGAGGGAAATTCATTCTCCTTCCAGTCTGTCTGCCATGCCAAATCTCCAGGGGAAATGAGTTTCCATGGCCAGGGGTTGAAGTTTGCCAGTACAGGCCCTGTGTTATGGTTAATGTGCAAGGGATATGGGCATCTGCCTCTGAAGGGCAACAAACCTCTGGAGCCCTCCAGATTTCCCCTCTGATTATTACAGCATGTTTCTTCCTGCCACAGGTAGTTCATCCCATGCCAGCTGCCAGGCAAAGGAGAAGGATGCAAACAAGACATGTGAAGTAAAATACTCCTGGATGAGCAAGCTGTTAAGGAAAAGGAAATTATTCCTGTGGAGCAGGATAAAGGCTCACCAAACAGACGACATGTGGGCAGCGCTCAGAATAGGGAAGGGCTCTTTGAAGGGCATGAAAATCCTCACCAGAGCTAAAACCTGGAGCTGGCTCTCAAGTGAAGGGGAAATCATCTGATGGAAGATAAGGTAAGGTTTTCATTAAGGACACCATGGCCAGGAGGAAACAACAGGAATCCTGCAGGATGAATGGTGCTGCTCAAGCCCAAGCAGACGGGGCATGATTGCAGGTGTGGTTAGTGCAGAAGAGCAGAAGGACTGGGTCAGACCAGAGGTCTGCCCTGACTCATCTCTGCTCTCAGCAGCAGATGCTTCAGGGAGAAGGAGCAGAGCAAACAAGTGGTGATACTTGACCCAGATATTAACCCAGCTTCCAGACTGCATCCAGTTCAGGCACTTGTGAGCTGAAGCAGCTCTTCTAGGGGAGAAAGAGCCTCCATTTTCCAGGAGATCCCTCATTTCATGGGAAGGAAATGCATTACATGGCTGGGCAGCACTGGATGCTCAGTGTAGGAGTCCTGTGGTGGTTTTATGCTGCTCCTGGCTGTGAAAAGCCCTGTGAGTGTCAGGTACAGCCCTGGACACCAGGAATTGTCCTGCCAGGCATGGTTGTGGTGCCACAACTGCCCTGGGCAGCCGCAGACAGTCACCATCAGGCTGTGGTCAGGCTTGGCTTGGTGCATGGAGAATTTCAGCCCCAGAGCTGATGGCAGCAGAGTCTCCAAAACCCAGGCAGTGAAGGTGATCAGTGAGGTGTTTGGACAAGAAACAACAGGAGACTTGTGCAGTGTCTCGAATCCAGATGGAGTAGCAATCAAAAGGAATATGAAATTAAGAAAAATGTAGGGAATGCACATAAAAATGTGTCCTGGGGCAAGTTGTTTCCCAAGAATCACAGAATCAGAGTTTCTTTGATTAGGAGCATAATACTGAGCCTGGCAAAAAATGGGCTAAGTTGGGAAATGGCCCTTGTTTATGTGGTGGGACATAACACAGAAAGTAATGGAAGTTCTCCATGGGCAGTGCAGAAACTGGATAAAACCTGACACAAATAATTACTTACTGTGCAATTACCTCGGCACCAGAGCATCAGGCCAAGCCCAGCTTCTGTTAGAATTCAGCATCACTGTGCAGTGAAGTATTTGTCTGTCTGTCTGTCTGTCTGTCTGTCTGTCTGCATCCTCTCTCTGTCCTCAGGCCACCCAGAGGAACACCATGGCTGTGGTTTTATGCCCATCAAATCAAGTTAAGACCAGCCACTAGGTTCAAAAATTAGAGGGAATGGTACTGAGGAAGACAGAGCGAGCTGCAAAGCACAAAGCTTGGAATCATGTAAGCCATGAATCCTTTAGAGTGCAAAATGGTCTGTGCTCCAGAAGGGCAGGGGGGGCTCGGGCACGTGGGGGGAGATGGGATGGTGTCATTAGGTCACCTAAAGAGTCACTGACAAAGGTATCAGCAAAAGCAAGTTTGAATGAAAGTTTGACAAACTGCAGCTTAACAGAGTTTGATGGGCAAAATCCACTCTGTCACTTCCTATGTGGATGAAGCTTACAGAGGAAAAGTGACCAAAATCATCTTAAAAGGATTTGCTTGGAGACCAGAGACACAAAACGATAAAAGTGCAAAGGGTGAGGAAGAGCCTCCCATTGAGTCATGATGTTCAGAGTGGGTCCCCCGGCCAAACTTAGCCTGAGATTTGATCAAATATAATATATTATATATATATATTATAAATATAATAAATGAATAAGAAAGAATATTTATTATAGCCATATAATAAATAAGATTGATTAAATTTAATAAATAATAGTTATTAGGAATATAATAAATATTATTTATTTATCATAAATGTTGTTTTATAAATTATTATAAAATTTTATTATTCATTATAATATTTTAATAATTAATTCAACAATTACTAATATTTTCTTTAGTATTATAAATAATAATATTTATTATAATAATGTATTGATATGTTTTATTATTTCTTTATTATTATATTTTATCCTTTATTATATTGTTTATTTATTATAATGACTTATTCTATTATGTTATTTGTTATATTATTTATTATAGTAAATAAGAAATATAACAAATAAATAATATTTATAATTTATTTTATAAATTATAAATAACTTTTATAATTTATGAAATAAATTATAAATATTATAAATACTAATATATTTGTATAAAGGGTTTAGCAAATGGGATGGGATGGGATGGGATGGGATGGGATGGGATGGGATGGGATGGGATGGGATGGGATGGGATGGGATGGGATGGGATGGGATGCGATGGGATGCGATGGGATGCATTGGGATGCGATGGGATGCGATGGGATGGGATGGGATGGGATGCGATGGGATGGGATGGGATGGGATGCGATGGGATGCGATGGGATGCGATGGGATGCAGCGGCCCAGCGTGGTGGGCATGCAGCCCTAAAGGGACCAGGGCTCCGAGCCGCTCCGCTGCGGAGCACAGAGCGCTCAGCTGAGGGATGCGGGAGCGGGTCCCTCCTCTCTCCCTGTGCCCGGGCAGCCCCGGGACAAGCTCCCTGCGCCCCGCTCCGCCCCAGCAGCGCCTCCCCGCAGCCCCGGCTCCATCCCCGGCCGCACCGCTCCCCCCGCCGGCCGCTCCGCGCCGCTGCCGCTGCCGGGGACGGCACCGGACGGGGAGGAGCGGGACGGGGAGGAATGAGGGAGGGGACGCGCCTCTCACAGCTTCAGGGGTCAACAAAAGTGTGTCTGCTTCCCTCCCCTCTGCCCTCCCTCCAGGCCGGCCGCCGGAGATGCGTCCCTCGAGCGGTTTCCCCCGGCATTGTCTCCTCGCTGGACGTTGGGCAAGATTTGACTGAGTTCGTGCATCTTTCAAATATAAGGGATTTTAAGACCAGAGGATGCCCCACAGGGGATATGGGCAGTTTGGGAGCTGCTCCTCAGGCCGGAGCAGGGCAGTGGGTGGAGGAAATCCTGACTCTGGGGGACGCCCTCTGTGCCAGACTCCCCCCCCAGTAATTCTGGGGGTGCTTGAACTGCTGTGGCAGAGACCTGTGTGTGAGATTCCCACTGGGAATGGTGACTCCATCAACCTCACCACCCTGGGTGCTTGAACACGGGTCAAAGCCCTCAGTTAGATGGTTCAATGTTCCTTTGCAGGGTGGATTTTAGCTGATGAGACCTGAACCTGTGTGAAATACCAGCCTTCAAACATGGAGCCTGAGCGAACAGTGTGAAGCTGTGTCAGGAGAGGCTTAGGTTGGTTATTTTCAGATATCCAGAGGGTGTTGGGCACTGGAAGAGGCTCCCAAGGAAAGTGGCCACAGTGCCTGACTGATTTCAAGAAGTGTTTGGACAGCACTGTCAGGCACATGTTGTAATTCTGGGGGTTGTCCTGTCGCAGGAGTTGGACTCAGAGGTCCTTGTGGGTCCCTTCCAACTCAGAATTGTGATTCCATGATTCTGTGCTGTAGGATGAGTTTCATTCCACGGGTTTCCAGTGTCACTGTTAGCTAGAGCAGTATTTATGCCACAGTTTGTTTCTCTTACAAAAGTAAGAGTCAGAAAAACAGACAGGATAGCACAAATCTCTACAGAAATCTTTGTCTGCCCCATCTTTCCTCTCTTGAATGCAGGACATGGACTGCACCAAAGGGAACCATCTCTGCAGATGCACTGTAGCACTTGGGTCAGGCTGCTGCTGGTTTTGGATCCCGATCTGTCTGTTAGTTTTCTATTTAGTTTGTTGGTGTTTTTTTTTCTTTTTCAGGTTTGCAAACTGTGTCCTCAGTCAGCACAAACCACAGGGAGAATTTCCACTCGGAAAGTACAGGGGAGTTTCTTTACTGCTGTGCAGGCACGGGAGGGCTCCATTTCAGCTCCAACAGGGAAAGGGCTGTTCTGTTCCACCCTTGCTGACTGTCTGGGACTGAAAGCTCAAAGAGGCCAGCTTATTCCTCAAGTCCTGACATAACCCCTTGTATGGCATTTGCCCCAAGACAGTGAAATTCCAACCACTTGATACTTCAGGCTGTGACCTTTGAAGGGTTAAGAGAACTCAAACTCCTGACCTCGTTCTGATGCTGAGGTAAAGCCAGCCCAGCTGCACTTTGTTGTAGCTCTGGGTTGGCTCCTTCGGGCTCTGCCAGGCTGCTGGGGCAGGAGTGTTGTCCCATGGGATGGGACATGGCCTCAGAGAGGGATCGCTGCACCTTCAGGGCTGTGATAGCCAGCTCCCCTGGGGCAGCCTGCTGGCTTTCCTGAGCTTGCTGGGGAAGGCAGGGGAGAGCAGGGCTGGAGAGCCTTCCCCTGCACAGGACCCGGGCTCCTGTGCTGAGTGCTGGCACCGGCAGGAGGGCTGGGCTGGAAGGAGTTCCTGGCTGAGAGGGAGTGACAGGACAGCAGTTTGCACTGATCTCCTGCAGCCCCTGCCTGCCTGCCTGTCCTGTCCTCTCCCCTGCCCAAACCTTCTCTCAACAGCTCTCCAGGCCTGCAGGTGGGTCACATCCAGCAGGCTCTTGCAGGGGTCATGGGCAGGGGTGCCCTTCTCTGTGTCAGGTCTGCCAGGTTGTAGAGCTGCTCCCGCAGTGGGGAGGCATTCACTGTGTGTCCCCCGAGAGCCCCCTTTGGCTAACAGCCCTGGGGGGCAGTGTGGCCAGGGGAGGGTGCTGTGCTTCACCTGGCCCCCTGGGCTGAGCTTTCCCACGGGGGGCAAACACCTTGGCCATCTGTGTCCTGTGGGATCTGCCCTGGTGGGAGCGACCCTGTGCAGGATCCTGACAGCCCTGCTGGGAGCACGGCACATTCCACAGGGGCTGTCAGCAGGGACCTCACAGCTGAGCCAGAGCTCTTCAAACTTGGCTATTTTTAGCCCATGCAAATGGGGGTGTTTATTTTCCTACTCTCGTGCCTTTTTGCCTTTCCCAGGGATTTTATTGCTGATGAAAGCAAGGGCCTGAGAGCCATGTGAGTGTCTGTGCTGGCTGCTGCAGTAACCCCATCTCTGCCCACATGTTTCCCATCCAATATTCCCCAAGCTCTTTGCAGGGATGGGCTGGAAAGGGCAGAAACACCTGAGCTTACCTTGGACCAGAACCTTTTTTGGGGCTGGGAGACCTGTGGGAACAACTTGAACCTTGCGTGAGGTCGGTGTTGAGGGAGCAGTCCCTCTCAGCAGGATGGGATGAAACAGAGGAACATTGCAGGCTGGTTTATTGTCAGTGTTTCAAATCAGTATTTTTTATTACAGAAACTCATCAGGTTGCTCACACTGTGGCAGGAATTTAATAATATAAGGCACAGGGAACATTCAGAGGTAAAAAAAGAGTTCTCAGCCTGTGAGATTTAACCATCACTTTGCTCCTGTCAGGACCCTCTCTTATAAAGCAAAATCCAAATACCTTCTCCCTTCCATCCTTTAAATCCTCAACAGAAAAAAAATACTAAAGCCTTTCCCTCGAGCATGTGGCACACAGGCCACTTTCTGGGCAGAAATATCCCTTCCAAGCTTCCCTGGAAGAGCAGGGCTGGAATTGAGGCACAGCCAAGGCAGAGGGGTGGGAAGTGCTTTAGGGCACTGTGATCTGGGGAGAGCCAAGAGCTTTGTCTCACCTGCAGCTGAATCACAGCACCAAGGTGAGCCACACACACCCTGGGGAACAGGCAGCCACACAGAAAACACGACAGCAGCGTGGTCATTGAGTGATGGTGAAGCATGTAGCACTTTCAAACCTTTATTATTCAGGAGGATTTTACAGGATGGGAATAATTTCATCTTATTTGTTTTAAATTCTGTGCACTTCCCTATTTGCTTGTTCAGTTTATTTTTTTTTTTTCTGTGCCCAATAACTGCTAAACCCTGGGAATGGGAGGGGGAAAAAAAAGGAAAACAAAATCCTACCACTCCCTTTCTCACCCCTCTCCATCCTTCCCACCACGAGCTGGGTGGCCACAATGTCACCTGCAGCTGCTCTGCTTGAGAACCCAATCCTCCTACATCCTCTGGCTCTGCCTTCCCTTGCTGGCATCTGCGCCTGGGGTGGTGAATCAGCTGAGAGGGTTTTGTGTCTGAGTGTCCAGGAACGTGCTGCTACCGAGAAGTTCAGAGAAGTCTGAGAGCGGATGGTGAGGCAGAGCGGATATTTAGCACAGGAACAATCAGCAGTAAAGACGTGAGAGAGAGAAAAGGCTGGTAAGAGCGTGTGCAAACAGCTGGGTGAGTAATCTAGTGGTGATAGATAAGGCTACGAATGAGGACTGTTATTTCTCTTAGCACCGTTACTACATATGTTTAGACCTATATTAGCACCTTGTTCCCAGGGAAAAACAAAACAAAACAAAAGCAGTTTAAAAACCAAAGGAAGTGGGAAGGTTAAAACATGACAAAGTTGGCAGCAGAGCAGGAAGGTGAGCTGAGCGTTTAGATCACAAGATCCTTGTCTATGTCCTCTGTGGAAGGAAAAGAGAGACAAAGTTAGGAGGTGGATACTGCCAGGCTCCCACTGTTCCTGCACCATTCCCACTCCCCCTGCTTCCCCTCGCCCAGGGCTGGCTGTGATGCATTGCTTCATGCACAGAGGGGGTTCTGGGGGTGCTCTTCAGCCTCCCCCACCCCATTCCTCCTGGGTACTTACGCTCCTTGATGCCAAAGCAGCTGGCCCACTCCTCCAGGGCGATGTACTTGTCGTTGTCCAGGTCACAGGCCTCGAAGAAGCGAGTGGTGCAGTGCTCCATGGGGATCAGGGGGGCACGCAGCGGGGCCAGCTCCGTGTGGGACAGGTACCTGCCAGGGTCACCACACCCTCACGGGAAGGAAGGTGCTGGCCCCAGCTCTCTGCTTTGGCTGCTGTCCCTCTGCCCTCCCAGGATCAGCCACTGAGTGTCACGAGGGTCAAGGGCTGGTCACAAAATAGCCACCAGCTGGGGGTCCCTGCCAGCCACCCCCACTCCATGGCCCCGAGTGTGTGATCACTCCCATGCCCACCTGCAGCCCATAGCTAAGCCAGCAGCTGCTATCTCAGCTGCTGAAGTTATCCCAGGGCCTTTGGACTAAGATATTTTAGGGCACTGTCATAGAACAGTAAATCTGAGAAGAGAGAAACTCCACACCCAAGGGAGGTGGGAGCAGCTGGGGCTGGGGGAGGCCCCTCTTCCTGCAGAAGAGCAGTTTGCAGGAGGGAAAGGTGCCTCTACCCCAGCCTGGTTTGCCACAACCTCTGCCACCAGCCACCCACTTGTGTCACATCTCCAGCCTGCCTTGACACCTTCTACTGACAAATCACCCTGCTCCTCAGGCAGGAGATGGTTCTGGGGTCCTCGTCCTGCTCTGCTGGCACTCACCCATCAATGGGGTGCTGGTCCAGCTGCCCGAACTGCCAATGCACAGGGAAGATGTACATGTTGTAGTTCTTCTCAAAGTCGCGGGCCAGGAGCTCCACGGTGTGGTCACCAGCCTCCAGGCGCTTCTCATTCTCGTGGATCTTCTTCACCTGCCATGGGAGAGGTGGGGAGGCCTTGTCAGCAGGGAAATGGGGACCAAGGCTTGATCACACAGGTCATTCTGTCTGTGCTGGCCTCCACTGTGGGGGTGAGCTCCCAGACCCTTGCCCTGTGCCCCACCTTGAGCTTCTGCTTCTCGGTCAGCAGGTTGTTGTCCTCGTCGCGCTCATAAAGCGTGATCAGCACGTTCTTGAGCCAGTCCCGCATGCGCAGGGGGAACTCGGTCAGCTCCGTGTCCAGGCAGGCAGGGATGACTGCAAGTCACACACAGGGCTCAGTGCAGCATCTGCACATGCAGCTCCATGCCCTGGACACAGCCCTGGTGTCCTCCCACCTCAGCCCTGAGCTTGCCCCCACCTCTGCTCTGTGAACATGGGAGCTGTGCCCAGTTAGGGGTGCCTTTGTGTGAGGGAGTGGCTCCACTTACATTTGCAAGGCCCAATGTAGTCCAGGTGCAGCTTGTGTCCCTTCTTGGTTCCCTCCAAGGTGCACTTGGTGGCAAAGAAATGGCAGGAGGAGTCGTAGGTCTTGTTGTCAGTGCCGCAGACCTGCACAGGAAGGGGAGATGCTATGTGAGAGAGAGAGGGAGAGGTTCCAAAAGAGATGTTTAACTTGTTCCTGGGGTGGGCTATGGCTCCTTCTTCACCACCAGATGGGGACCAGCCACCCTGACCCTGTCTCCATGTGTCACCATCTCTGGCAAAGCCCGTATGGGTCCCTCCCTGCCCTGGGCACTGAGCAGACCCTGCCCTCACCTTCTCGAAGACGCCGGCGGTGGCGGGGCAGCTGGAGGGGTCCTGGCACACACACATGGGAGAGTTGTTGTCATCCACCTCACACACCTTGCCATGCTTGCAGTGGTGGTTCTGGCAGGGGTCTGCAGCAGGAGGGGAGCAAAGTCAGAGCCAGCCACATCCTCACCTCCCACGTGATGCTCAGGGCACCTCAGCACAGAGGAAAGACTGAGACTTCACCAGGGACAGGTCCCCACATCTGTTCTCACACTGGGAAGATGGGAAGGGTTCCAGAAGTCCATGTTAGCCCTGGGGCTAATCCTGGACTCCTTTCTGTAGCCATACCAGTGGCTTGTCTGTTGCAAAGACGGGCTTGCAGAGAGCCCAGGGCTGGAAGAGGCCATGTGCCTCTTGCTTTGCATGTGCATCCAGGCTGGCATTGTCCTTGTACTACAGCCCTTCCCAAAGGAGCCCCTCACTGTTTGAGGTGGCTAAAGCTCCCAAACACAGGGAGGGGACAATGTCCCTGCCAGCTGGAGGGCAGGGGAAGAGTGACTTACTCTCTGCAACAATCTCCTCTACATCCTCTGTGGGTTCCTCGAACTCTCCCACCTCCACCTGGACAGGATTAGCCCCCACGGGCTCCTGCAAAAGAGGTTGGTGTTTCTGCTGTGGGTGCACAGCTCCTGGGAGGTGGAGCAGCCCCCCATGGCTCCCCAGAGCTTTGGAGATGCTCTTTGCAGAGCAGTGGCTGCTGAGGGGATGAGTGGGACAGAACCACCTACCTCTGTGGTGGGATCTTCGATGACCTCTGTCTCATCGGGCAGAGCCTCCTGCTGCAGAGGAAAATGCGCGTGAGTGGGGGTCCAAGGGGGGTGACCCACTGGAACAGGCAGTAGGGCCACCCTCAAATTGTCCCTCATTCCTCAGTACTTTATTTTTTATAAAAGCAAATCCCCTTGGCTGCTCCAGAGGGACAATCCCAACAGCTCTGCTGTCTCCTGCACTTACCGGCGCTGCCAGGGCTTTGCCTGCCAGGCAGAGAAGGAAAAAGATCCAGGCTCTCATCTTTCAGCAGACCTTGAATAAAGCAGAGAAAAAGGAGGGATGAGGAAGGAGGCCCCTGTGTGCTGCTGGGTTCCAGGCTGAGCAGACACTTCGAGGAAGGCGTTCTCTCCATTTCCTGCCTCGTCTGTTCAGTGTTGCAGACCCACATGCTGGCTTTTCTAGCCAAAACCTTGGGCCAAATCATGTTTCCAAGATAAATTCGTTTGATTTTGCAAAATGAGACAGTGGGGTTTAGATGTCTGTTGCTCTCCTGGATGCCTTTAGGAAAATCACAGTCAAAATGGCTCTTTCCTTCTCTGGAGGGTTTTTTTTTCACCAATCCCCCCCCATTTTTCACGTTAAAAATCCCCTGATATGAGTGCCAGGTACAAAGAATGAAACTCTATCATCTTAGTTGCCAGTCAGAATAAATATGGAAGTGGATGAAGGAAAGAGATAACAGAGAAACAATTGAGACAGAGCACTTGAGAATTAAATCCTTTAGAAAACCCCTTCCCCCATGGACACAGACATCCCTAGGGGTATCAGAGACCAATCCCTCATCCCCAGCACCCCAAAATGTTGGTGTGTCTATTATTTATCCCTTTCCTGCTCAGCCCTGAGGGTCCCCAGACTGGATTTGAGGTATCCAAGACACTTTGGGGTTGTGTCCTGCTGGGAGAGAGCTCCAGAAGGATGAGCCCTTTGCACCCTTCAGTGTGAGCTGCTGCAGAGCCCCTGCAGGAGAGGCAGCGGCTGCTGTGTGAGCCAGGAGAGCACAGCTGGTGACATCCCCGTGTCCTTGTCCCCCCCGGTTCCTGTTTGGCAGGGCTGAGTGCTCTGTGTGCGGGCAGAGGCAGCTCAGCTGCCCGCTTGGTATGCGGCTGGCATCGCTGCTGGAACATCCTCTGTCCCCTCCATCCTGCCAGCCAGGGGAGCTGTCCCCCTGCCAAGCCTCCCCTTCCGCCTGCCCTCCTCCCCTCCACCTGCACACAGCCCGCCCTGGGGCCAGCCACAGAGCTGTTCATGGCTATTGCTGGCACAGAAAGCCTTGGAGGAGGTTTCTCCTTCTCCCCCAGGGTATCCAATGTCACTGCAGCCTTTTCCTGCTCCCACACAGCAGCTCTCTGGCTATAAAGCCACCCCAAAGCTGTGCCGCCAGGGCACCAACCCGGCTGGGCTCTGCTTCCTGGTTTAGAGAGGTTTGGACACTCAGGGAAAATCCTCTTTCCAATCTCAGGACCTCAGCCAGCCTCTAGTGGGGTGTCTGTGCAAAATAGGGGTCAGGGAATGGAGGACAGCTTTTTGGGGATGTCAGAGGGCTGGGATGGGGTGGTGGGGATGGCTGCTGTGGTGGCATGAAGGGCCTGTGCCAGAGGAGCTGGGCAGGGGTGATGAGCTCTTTGGCTCTGTTGAGGCTGCAGCTGAGCAGCTCCCTCCTCTCCTGCTTGGTGTGAGCTGTCCCTTCCCCTCGTCTTGATTTGTTCTGGAGGTTTCTGTGAGCTCTGCCAGCATTTGCCAGCAGAGATCACTGGTTTCTTCCTGCAAGGATTTTTTGGGGAGAGAGGTGGAAAAGTACAGGTGATTCTGGCTGTCTCCTCCTTGCTGGTATCCCCTGGCTAGTAAAGGCTCCTCCTGGGCTTGTTTGCTTTGGAAGGTGCTCTGAGGTTCAGTAGTGCTCACTGGGCAGTGCCCAGCCTGGAGGAGAGGGCAGTGCATGCACATGTGGAAGGTGGCACTAAGAAGAACCCAACCCCATGCCAAGGCCGTCTTAGATCATTTCCCCAAGCTTTAAAAAAGCCTTGAATTTCAAAGTCTGGGCATGCAGTAAGTGGGGTCAGGGAATTGGGTGTTTGCTAGGAGCCAGCAGACAGTTGGACCTGCCAGTGTTGTGTTTGGAGGAAGAAGGAGCATGAAAAAGTCTGAGCAAACAATCTCTGCAGAACTGTCTTGTGCCTTAGATGGTAAAACAGATTTATTATAAAATAACAACTTTTTGGAGGAAAAGCCTGTGCAACGAGGACATTACAGAGTCTGTGAGCCCCTGGCTAGGTTGCAAATGGTCATTCCTGAATGTCTGGTGGCCAAAAGTCCTGAAATAATGGCTCAGGAGCCCTGCACACAGGGTTGCTCCATCAGGGTAACGTGGTCCATGGTGCAAGTCTCCTCTTTGTGGAGCAGCCATGGTCCTGCTATCCAAGAGGATGCTCTTTGGAGCAGGCAGCTGGGCCGCAGCATGAGCTCAGCATCCATCCCCCAGCTGAGGGACCTGGCAGGATCCCTGAGGGGCTCTGCACTGGGAATGCCTAGCACTGCTTTGTGAGCTCCATGGAGGGCAGAGGGCAGCAAGGGGGGTGCAGCCATAGGGTCATTTTGGACAGAAGAAAACAGGGAAAAAGATTTTAGCAAGCAGGGACTTAGGCCCTTCTGCATCCTAAAGGAATCAACAGACACCAGCACTTTGCAGGATGCTGGAAACCAGCACAGAAAGGGCTGTTGAATATAGAGTAAGAGAAGCTCCATGGTCACCACCCTCTCCTCAGGCCTGCCATGATGTAGATTGAGCAGACAACCATGGGCTGCGGGACCCATGGGCTGCGCAGATTTTTTAATACCTGATCCCACTTGCATCCTACATGGGGACTTAGCTCCCAGTCACTCTTTAAACAGAGTCCGGGGGCTCCCCCCAAACCCCTCCTGGAGGTGAACCCCAGGAGGGTTTCACACCTGGAGAGGTGAACCCCAATGGCTCACCTCTCCAGCATAGCCCTCAGCACCAGCTGCTCGTTGCATTTCACAGCCATACCCCAGAGAAGAAAACCACAGGGTGTAGAGAGGGCAGAGCCTGACCCTCAGCATAAACCCCAAGCCAGCTGCTCAGGGAACTCTTTACCATGTTCCCCTCAAGCTTTTGGCAACACCATCAGCTCCTCCTGATGGGGAACATACCCTGCAGTGATGCACAGAGAGTCTGTGTCACTGGGTCTTTCCTGGGGACCCCAGCTGGGGCCTCTGTGGGGTGGGGAGGACACAGATGGGGCGGGTGCAGCCTCCAGGAGAGGCTCCATGGATGGTGGAGTTGGTCCATGTGGCGCTGGCCCTGGCCAGGGTTGCGTAAGCCCTTTGGGATGCCACGTTAGCGTGGGGAGGAGTTCTCTCCCTGGCCACTTGGGCAGCTCCTCCTCACCACGGCTGCCACCCCTGCTACCCCGGGCCAGGGGCTCTGCTTCCTCCTCCCACTGCAGCCACGGAGGCAGGAATGGGGGGCACAGCCCTGCCGTGCCTCAGCCCCTGCCTGCACCCCAGCCCACCAGCAGCGTCTCCTGCATCACCCTCCCTCTGCTCACTGCTCCTCCAAGTCTCTGGAGGATCTGACATTCCCCCAGCTCACACTGAGTGTAAAGGCAAAGCTGGTCCAGAAAAAGATTCTGCCAGACCCGACTGGGGTCACAGTGCTCAGGGTGCAGGTGGGTGACCAAGTGTGACCCCCACAGACACAGCACCAGGGCTGGGTCCCCACTGCCTGCCCTGCCCTCCCTGTGCAGGCAGGACCCTCTGAGCTTTACTCAGCAGCCACTCCCAGGCTGAAATTCCATTTGAAGCAGGAGATGTTTGTGTGAGTTCCCATGAAGCTCCCTGCTGAACAGGTCCCTGCACGTTCGGTGCCGGCTCACCCAGATGTGCTGCAGCTGCCCTGGGGAGCAGGGCAGGGGACTGGGCAGAAGCCAGCCTGGCTCCTGCCACCTGCACAGACCCCTCTCACACACTGTGCAGGCTCAGAGAGCCATGCAGGGTTTAGATGGAACTGAAATTGCCTTTAGCTCACACACACACTTGCTCTGACTAAAACACAGTGGGGGAAAAAAAAAATCTCCCTGCCCCATGTGCCCGTGTAGAGTCACTAAAGACACAGCTACACCACAGCACTGTGTGAGCCCATTCCCTGTGCTGGGAGCTCCGTGTGAGCTCAGAAATGCTCAGATGTTGTTGATACAACAGCAAGAGCCCAGCCCCATCACAGCTGTGTGCTGGAGCTGCCATAGTTTCTCCAGGTTACAGATTGAATCCATAATGGAAAGCAATTAAATTAGTCCCAAGAAAAGAGCCTGGATGTGCCGTGGGCTGCAGGCAGCCACTCATGGATGAGCCCTGTGCAGACAGGCGAGACAGAATTTTGCTGTCCTGCCTGAGCTGTTTCTTTTGTGTGGGCTGGACCTAAGGCAGTGTCCAAAGCAGCCCGGACGCTTTGTGCCAGGGGAGGTTGTCCCGGGGGTGCCACCAGCTGATCCCGCACGGCTCCACAAAGGAGGCAGAGACTAAACTGTCCGATAAATATTCTGTAAAAATGCAAACCATCTCCAGAGCATTCCCTGGACCTGCCCTGCCACAAGCGCTCCAGCGATAACAGCCCCGACATCTCTCGGACCAGAGGACCCAGAAAAGGTTTCCATGGGAGCCGACATTCCTCTGGGGCTGAGTCATGGAAGAGCAGAGTGTTGTGGAAGGAAGGGCTTGAAAAAAAGTTCGAAAAGTTTATTTCTGCTCTTCCCCCTCCCAACACCGCCCGCACCCCTGCTCCTGCCTATGTGGCAGACAATGGCTTGGCTTTAGCTGCTGCTGCGGACGCCACAGCTTTTATTTTCCATTTCAAACTCGCCTGGTCGACCCTAACAAAGGCTGCAATTAACTTTGGTCCTTTCGGAGGGATGTTGAGGTTTTGGGCTGTTTCAGGTTGGTCCCCTCTGAGGACTCGGGAGTACTGGTGACATTGCCGGTACCCCCAGTTTCACTCCAATTGAAACTTCTGCCTTTCGGGCTGGGTGGGGATTCAGCCCCCAGCCGGTTAAATTTCCCCTTTTTTGGCTGGATGCTTTCTCAGAGAAGGGACACAAAGAGCAGAGTGAGACTGTCACGTCAGCGGGCCGGGAAGGACAGCGGCTGCCTTTAAAGGAAACGAGCCCTCGTCTCTTCTGTGTGGACCTAAAATTGTGCCCGACGGAACCCAAGTTCTTAAAACTTAAAAAAAAAAAAAAAACAAACGAAAGAGCCTTGCTCCTCCTCTCCTGCAATCTCCGTCTCCCTAACAGTCGATCAGCCAGAGTTTGGCAAGCCAGGGCAGCAGACTTGAAAGGCTTTCAGAGTTTGCTAGGAACAAAAAGCCGAGTGTCTTTTTTTTTTTTTTTTTTTTTTTTTCAAAGCAGAAATAAGACCGGCTGCACTAAAAAAAAAAAAAAATAAATAAAACCGCTGACATGAAGCCAGCAGAGCTTTTGTTCTTCCTCTGGATGGATACTCTGATGAGTAAAACATCACCCTCCAACACACCTCAGGCTGGGAGAAGTGGGGACTGTTCATAACTACATCTGATTTTCTCTGCAGGTTGGTTTGATGTGGCCAGACCTTGGTGTCATGGATCTCACTAAAGAATTACCCACCAGCTGAAAACACAGAGGGGCAAAAGGGAGGAGGGAGAAGAATGAGGGCAAGTCAAACCTTTACAGTCAGATGCCACCAAAGCATTGAAGCTCTGGCAGCGAAATTGAATAAGAGACAGTTTAGAAGGGGAAATGCTGCGAGGAGGAGAAGGGGATGAAATGAGGAGGGGTCTCTAAATGCACCGCGTCCAGCTCCCCATCCCGAGTGACGCACTGCCAGCACTGGATGGGAACAGGGCTGGGACAGCGGGGCCAGGGACCCCCACGAGTGGGGCTGTGGGACCCCCGTGTCGGGAGGAAAAGCATAGCAAAGGCAATCGCGGAGCTCGGGCCATACCTCGCAGTCCCGGCAGCACGGCTGAGGGAACTTCAGGCGCTTGGACAGGCTGGAGGAATCTGCAAGTTTTAGAAAGAGGCAGGAGGAAGGCAAAGGGTGGGCTGGGTTTCCCTCGGCCTCTCCCCCTCCTCCTCCTCTCGAGCTTTCCAAATCGGTCTCTTCCTCTCCTCCGCTTCCCAGTGGGCAGTCCCTGAGCCTGGCTCCAAAGGATAGACCAGAGGAATCAAGCTGAAAATCAAAGGGTCCCTGTCAGGGACAGAGCAGACCCCAGCAGCCCTCCCAGCCGTCACTGTCTCAGCAGCTGCCTGCGCTGAGTTTTCAGTTCTCCGTCTCTCTCGGACTGACAGCACACAGGGATGGGGAAATGCCATCTCTTTGCCTGGTTCTGCACCTCCTAACACCTCCACTGCTGCAATTATAATGTTAAATGCTGTCATTTCTCAGTCCCTGAGCTGGTGTTTCCCATCCTCGGGGGATGCAGAGAAAAACAGAGTTTTTACTTCTCCATCCTGTCTCCTAACATTTCTGCTATCTGTGACTGCCTTGTGCGGAGGGAGAGGAAAGAATGACCCAGAGAATATGGAGGGTAGATAATTTCATATCTGAAATGCTGTAAGTAGGCAGAGAAATGCTGGGCTGGTAGATGTGACTCTCGGCACAGTGATTTCTCTGTTGTGGTTATCATCCAGCAGATCTGGACTGATTGAACCAAACCCACAGGCAGAATTGCCACTCAGCTGAAATCGGTGGTCTCTTCAGACATCATTCACTATTTACAGATCATAACTCAGCTGGAGCAGCTGCCCAGCCAGAGGCAGCCAAGCAGCAAACCTGTTTGGAGTTGAGTTTTCCCATCTGTTCCTCTCTTTGCCCAGGGTGAAAACCCAGCTCCTCTCTCCTTGCTTCTCTCCATGACTGAGAGGATCTGAGGTGCCTCTGCTCAGCACCAGCATGGCCTTGGCACTGCACTGCAAAGGAGAACCAGTAGCCAAAAATTGCTACAGTTTGGGCTTCCCTAAAGAATGTCTCTGTGCCATACAGGGCTGTCCTGAGCCCCGTGGATAGTCCAGCTCTTTGCAGCTTGTGATCCCCCTGTGGCACCAAACCTCACCCTGCGGCTGGTCTCCAGGGCAATGGAAAGATGGTGTCTCGTGTAGTCAGCAGGACTGAGGACATCTGGGCACCAGCCGTGAGATTGTGGGTGCTGGGTGAAGGACACTGAGATCACAGCAAAATTCAACATCGTGTTTTGTCTTGGCTGCCTGTGGTTTGGGTGCATTCTTGATTATGAGCTATCTTTGAGAGAGCTGAGACATGGACCTGGGTGCTTAGCTCTTCCCACTGATGCTGCTGAGGATTTAGATGTCAGCACAGGGATTGGCCTGTGATGACCTGCCAGGCTGTGCTGGCTCCTTGCTCTGTGGGATGCTTTTGTGTTGTGGCTCTGTATCAGCTCACTCCTCACCCAGCCTCGCAGCACTTCTGCTGCATGTGAGAGATCAGATGTAAGACTAAACATCCCATGGCCAACAAAGAAAAAAATATAAACAGGACAGAAAGGGAAGGCAGAGGGAAAGAATGGAGGAGGGGTTAATGAGAACCCATCATCACTTCCCAGTGAACAGGCAATCTCCGTGATCAGGCAGCTCAGGAGGCTGGTAGCAAAGAACAAGGGAAAAAAATCTTCTTCCCCCATTTCTTTATTTGGCTGCACCTTTCCAAAAGCCATCCCTAGGTGCTGATATGTGGACGTTGATACCACTCACAGAGACATTCATAAATATTCCATATGACCCTTCCAGGTCCCTGTGGAGGCTGGATTTGTGTTGGTGTCTAAGACTCCATGGCTCCTTCTAATGCAATCAACTGGGGAGCCTTGTTCTGCCACCACAAGTGTCCATGGCTCCCAGGTGTCACTTGTAGGTCCAGTTTGGCTCCAAGAGGTCACACACCCCCTAAGCCAAAGTTTCATTTGCTTGAGTCAGAACCCAAGGAGCTGGACACAGCTGTTGAATGCTCTCTGCAGTGGATTAGTCACGGCTCGCATTGAAATTGTGCCGCTGCTGGTTCTTCTCCTAAGGAAAAAAAAAAAAAAAAGACATCTGGAAAAAATTTTAGAGAGGGAAAAAAAAAAGAAGAGAAAAGAAACCACGACTTTTCTAACTGACAACGTGGCAATTGCTCTGCACTGCAGTCTGAAGTTAAGCCCTCTGCTAAGGGCTTAAACAAATGATAGTGCCACGGAGATAATTATAGCAGGGATTTCTTTATGGATGTGGTGGCTTAGGCCCTGGGTCTGAGCAAGAGCAAAAAGCAGTGGTGCACTCACATCTGGAAATGGCCCCCAAGCTCATACAGTGAGCCCAGGGGGGTGGGAGTGAGGGGAGCTCATGGTGCACAGGGTGGGGACAGCCAGGTCCGGTGCCTTGGGAAGGACACAGTGCCAGGCATCAGCAGTGGGATGGAGGGGGATCGCAAAGAGCCTGAAGCAACAGCCTGGCTCTTTAAAGTCAGCAGCTTTAAAGACCTCCAGAATTGACTGAGAGCTTGTAAAGGAAGTCCTGGAAAGTCCTTTCCACTCTTGTAAGGCTTAGTGGGGTCAGCAAAGAGGAGATTTTGCTGTCAGGCTGCCAGGAGGAAAACTGGACCTCACACATATTTAGAAAGCTGTCTTATACCATCTGGGGCACTGGATGGGCAGGAGATTGCCCAAGGGGCCTCCTCAGCCCCAGGAACCCTGGCAGGGCTGCAGCAGGTCCAGCTCAGGCTCCTGACCCTGTGCCAGTGGGTGCTTTGGGCACAGCAGATGAACCCCAGGGCTTCTGGTGCTCACTCCCAGCTCAAGTGACTGCACAAACTCTGATGGAAACAGCAAACAGGGCAAGACCCTTTGGGGCCTGAACTCATTTTACAGCAAAGCCAAGAGGTCTGGAGGGGTGAGGTTTGAACTCCAGCTAACCCCAGTTCAAAATCCAAATTTCTTCATCCTGCTTTGAGCCAGGCTGGGCAGATCTGGGCTGTGCAGTTGAGAAAACTGTGGTGCTTTCCAAGAGGGGAACAATTCTGCTGTAAGAGATGAAGAAAAAGGCAAGTGAGCAGCTCTGTAGGAGTGATACAAGTGAGGATTAATAATCCTGCTGTCCTCTGCTCACAAGTCTGTCAGTGTGAGGAGCTTTTCCTTCCCTCTGCTCTGGGAGGGATTCTCTAATGAGTTTTTTCTCTAGAGAATGTGTCTGCATTAATTTCTGGTGGATGCTGCTGCAAAACAATGAACCCAAAGTGCATATAAATAAACAGGATGCCCTGGAACCACAGTGGGAATGTAATTTGCTAAGTCTTCCTCCCTGGGTGTGTGGCTGAAGGCTGAGCTCCTCACAGGTGCAGGGCAGCGTGGGGGAAGTCAATGGCTGCAGGGGTGGGAGCACCCAGCTCAGGAAAAGTTGAGAGTGAATGCAGAGCAGAGGAATCTGCTTATCCCAGGAATTTCCCATCTCTCCTGCTCTCAGGGAGTGTGTCAGCTGGAGGGTTTCTGGTTTTTTTCCATTTCAGAAGCAGACCAGAGGCAGAAGGGCTGTGCTCCCTGGGCTTGCACTAAGCAGATGCAGGGCACTGGAAGCACCATCTGCACAGGGCAGGATGAACCCAAATGGCCTTGGAACATGCCTGAGAGTGGCTGTGTTTGTCCCTGTGTTTGTGGGGCAAGGAATTCTTCCCACTGGAATGGACTCTGTCCTTCAGCTGAGCTCTGGGGCTGATGCCGGGTTCAGATGGAGCAGATGGACACTCACAGGCTCTTCAATGCCTGCACTGGGGTGCTGGTCAGAAGCAGATGGAGAAGGAGGAGTGGATTGCAGATTCTCAGCTGTGATCCAGCAGGGCAGGGGATGGAAAGGCAGCTGTGCATGGCTCTGCAGTGACTCATGGCCTGAGAGCAGGCTGCAGAGCCAGAAAGCAGGACAGGCTTACTGTGGGATGTCTTGTTCTTTCCATGAGATGTGGGGACTCTCACAGCTGTCCCAGGGCTCTCTGGTGGAAGGCTCTTCCATGCCCCATGGGGAAGGTCTCTCCTCTGCGTCCTTCAAACTCTCCCTGCCTTCTCATCTCACTCACTTGGAAATGTGTAGGGCTGCAGGCCTGGGAGGAGCCTGGCTGTCCTCCCTGAAACCAAACTGAGGCCAAAGAACCAGGGGAGTAAAATCCATCACCTTCCTCAGCTGTGGAGCAAGACAGGAGCTCTGTGTGCTGCAGCTGCCCCTGCACTGCCCAGGATGCTGCTCCTGGGCATCCATCTGAACACCCAGACAGGGTGGTAGAGAGAGCCCCTCTGGCTGCAGCCCCCACCCTGTCCCTGTGGCAGAGTCCCCACAGCCCTGCCTGCAGACAGGACACCTCCTCAGCTGCTTTGAAACTCCCAGGCACATCCAGCTTGGTGCCATCCCAGCACTTAGAGTATCCAAAGAAAATGAATGTCCATCCCAAAGGGCCTCCCTTGCTGCCAGGGGCTGTTTCCTGCTCATCCTGGGTGCAGGGGTGTTGAGTGCCTCAATTACAGTTGGGTGCCTCAGCCCAACTCTGCTCTTGCTTGAGACCTTGTGCTGGAGTTGTGCCTGTGACTTGCAAAAGGTGACATAAAACTTCCAGGAGGGAAGTGCTGCCAAGTCCAGGTAGTGCCACCATGTTCCTGGTGTTTACCTATGATGCACTTCTGAGTCCTCTCAGGCCTGACAGATGGAGTTTGGCAGCTTTTGAAGGATATGAATAGAACTGCTTGAGGAAATAAACAGGAATCCACTCTCAGGCCCCTGGGACCTGTGGGGAGGGAAGCTCCTGGGCTGCAGTGGCCGCTCTTTTCCATGGAGAAGCACAGCCTAAAAGGCAGCTTTGATGGGAGTACCCAGGTGAAGCTGTGGCAGCCCCAGAACATCAAATGCCATCTGGAAAGCAGTGGCAATAACCATGGGTGGGGAAAAGATCAGAAAAGCAAATTCCAGGGTTCACAATGCTCTCTGGGCCCAGCTGCATTTGGTTTTTTGGGTCATGAGTGTGAGGTCCTCTAACAGAAGCTTGATTCTCAGATGAGTTGGCCATTCACCCCACAACCCTTTTTAATTTAATCAGCCACACCAATTTACACCTAAGGGATGAAAGCAATGGTTTTCCTGGGCCATGTCTATGCTGGGAGCCCATTTACAAGGCTCCCCTTTGGGAACATGATGCAGTGGTCAGGCTGGTGAGTGTCCATTGGGGCCAAGCAGTGATGGGGTTTCATTTTCATTTTGAGTTGGCAACCATGAAATTTTCAGTTTTTCGCAGTAGTAGTCTATAATAATGATGTTTGTATTTATAAAGTCTTATAGAGAATTGTTATCTGAGATGTATGTGGAGATGAGCTGCAGGTCCTCAAGTTCTCCTCTATGGGAGCTGCCATGGATTGGGATTGCAGCAGAGGCAAAGCAGGCAGCAGGGTTTGGTGTCCTGAGGATAACTCACTGCTTCCAGGATGCAGCAGCTGAGAAGACAGGCTGTAAGGGGCTGCTTTTGCTGCAGGCTTGTGCATGGCTGGAGGCAAAGAGGAGGAAAAGCCTTTCTTGGCTAGGGTAAGGCACAGCTGGTGACAGGCAGGCTGGAATCTGAGTTGAAGCCTGGAAAGTTTAGCAGCTCGCTGTGGAGGTGAAGAACAGGACTTTAGTGTCCTCCTATTAACCCTCAGTGCTGGCAAAACCCAATGAAAACATCCCTGCCCTGCTCACAGTGCCTCGGTGTGTGCGCCCTCCCTGCTCCCAGCTCCTCCCCATCCCTTCCCTCTGCACAGCGGTGACACAAACCAGCAAAGGCTCCGGACAGAGCCATCCCCAGAGGCCACATTGAGACAGAGTAAAAATTCTCCAGAGTAGAAATCCATTTTGATTTAAGTGAATCGTGCATCTTTGAGTTAAGTCTGTAGTTTGAATACATAGCTATTTAGTCTGATGGTCTGTTCTCGTAAAAAGCCTAGGCTCAGAGAAACTGCTTCAGTGAAGGACAGAGATAAAGGAGAGAGAGACAGAGAGAGACAGAGAGACTGCTGTGAGAGCAAGTCAACCTGACCTAAGAATTTTTGCTGATAAAGAAAAACTAGTGGCAAATGTCACAAGAAATTTGTACAAATGAAATTGCATGCATATAGATTTGAGAGACAGATAAAAAAAGACCTAGAGTTCCCAGAAGTACACATGTCTTTTAAAAGAGAGTAATCTCCACATGCGCCCAGCGCTGTAATAAACATACCGGCTTTACAACTTTCACAAAGTTGTAAAGTTTTGTTCATCTCTGCAAAACAACATCCCCCTGCACTGCTGGTGGGTGAGCTACAGCATCCCTGGGTGGGAGCTGAGCTGTGCTGGAGCTGTGGCTGCATCCACAGTGCTTGAGGTGCCTGAGGTGCTTGGGCCACCCCCCGCCTGAGCCTGCACCCATCCGCCCTGAGAATCCACATTTTTCTGTCCATTGCTCTGCCACTTTCTGCTCCAGCTGAGCTCACTTCAGAACAAGCCCTGGCTTGAGAGGTACCAGACAGCTGAGCCAGGCTGCCAGATGCAGGAGGCTTCATAAACAGGGTGTCCCTCAGAGCAGGCAAAATGAGATTGGTTTTGGCAACACGCATTTGGGAGGATCGGGTACAGAGGGGAAAGTGTTGGTGCTTGGTTGCCCCCTGGGGTTGCACCACCATAGCCAGTCACAGGCAGCCTTAGAAGCTGGCAAAGAAGATATTAGGGGGGGCAGTAGGAAATATTTTTTGACAAGATTTGGGGCAGGACATCTTGTGAGGCTGAGCCATCCTGAGGAGCCATGTAAAGGGCTGTAGGGTCAGGCAGACAGGGCTGGTAGGGGCAGTGCTGGAAGCCACTCTGGGATTTTGGCATCTGACTGTGATTTACAGACATGGCCATTCCAGTCTAACACCAAGTGCAAGCACTGACCTCCACACCATCTCTGCTTGCTGGCTCCTTTCAAATAATCTCCTGTGCACCTTTGAACCTCTCTAAGCTCCCCTGTCCAGTGTGGATTTTACTCTGGGAAGTTCAAGTTCCTTAAAGTCTCCTTACCTTGAGCAATTCAGACCTTTAAGGTCATGTATAGGCCCTTGCAAGGGCCAGTCAGTGCAGGAATCATTCACATCATCTGTGTGGAGCTTGATGGAATTTCACTGATCAGGGAGTAAAGGAAACCCAAGAGGACACAATCCCCTCAGGTGGATGAAAATCCAGCAGACATATGTGGGCAGAAAATACCTCTTCCATCAGTGCTTCAGTGTGTGAGTTGTGGGGATCTCAATTTAGCCCTGGAGCTTGTTTACTTCCCTTCAGAAACCACCATCCCCTCTGGCCAGGGTTTGCAGAGTGGAGCTGTGGCAGCAGTAGCTGGGCTGTGGGGAGGCTCGGGGCTGAGGCCACACTGTGTCTGTGGGCTCGGGGCAAGGTGGGACGTGGGCAGCCCCAAAATAGCAAGGTCATGCGGGGCCCTGAGCAAATGCTGTGACTTTCCATCCTGTGCCTGGCCAGAGTAGGGCCCTCCCTCAGGAGCTGCTGCTAAAATTAGCAGTGCTTCCCCAGCCTATGCCCTGCATATGTTATCAGCAGCTGTTTGAGGAGAGGGAGGGACCAAAATCACAGTTTAAAAAAACCCTATCAGATTCAGAGAAGTCCCCTTTAAGCTTCTGTTTTATGGGAAAATCAGAGAGAAAGCATCCTTCCTGAAATGTGGGAGAGAGAGAATTCTGGACTCTCCCCTGTGTAATGCTGCTAATGAACATTAATTGTATCAGGCATCTGCAAAGACTAACCAGAAAATTTCAGAGATGAGACACAAGCCCTGGTGATGTCACCAGTTCTTTAACTTCAGACATGCCCAAAGGTACCCACTGCAATCTCTCTCCTGTGCCTGCCCATGTCACCCCAGGGAGCAAGTTTGCTCAGGATTTACTACCAGGATTAATGGAGTGGATTTTTAATGGCATGAACATTCAAAATATTCTGTTGTTCACTTAGGGGGAAAAGGTGGGAACTGGGAAATTATGGAAACAGCAGCTTTCTCAATGAGTGGGGTGGTGCAGGGAATTGTCTGGGCCCCTCTGGAGGTACTCAGCTGCAAAACAGGAGGGAGACCACACTGTGCTTTTGGATTATTGAAGGCCACCCAGCTGGATCCAGGCACCAAACCTGCCATGGGGATGTTCATCTGTTCCTTCACTAATGCATACAGAGGCTGATGAAGCTGTGGACAGCAAGAGCATCTGGGCAGCTGCTGGGGGAGCTTGGCTCCTGCCTGTGCCCAAGGGCTCCTTTCCTGCTCCTCTCCCCCAGACAACTCTGGAGAATCCCAGAACCATACAAGAGTTTGGATTGGAAGGGACCTTTAAAAATCATCCACTGCAACCCCCAAGAACAGAGGTCCTCACTGCCTGAGGTGTGCCTGGCCTGACACTGATGCCATCTCTTTCAAGGCCGGGCCATTCATGCTGGTTTTTCTCCTAGGTACTAGAAATAGTGAGTGCTACCAAGGGAATCTGTGCTGCTTCTGGATGGAAAGTGTAGGTGAAAAGGCTGGATGAGAAGTGACACCTCTTTCTCTGACCCCTCCCCAAATCTCTCTGTGTTCAACCATTTCCAGTGGAATCACAAAATTCATCCCTCTCCCTGAATTTCTGGGGCTGTGGAAGAAACGAAGGGAGGAGTGAGATCTCATCTCCTGGCCCCTCTTTTTGCACCTACCAAGGGCCACATCTGGAGCATGGTCCCAGCCTGGTGTGTCTGTGGGGGCTCCAGCTGCTGCCCCCAGCCCTGGAGCAAGGTGTGCCCTGCAGCCCAGGGAGGGCCCACTGCAGCTGGGACAGGGACACTTTCCCTCCTGTTCCCCACATGCTGTGAGGCTGAGACAGCTGGGGACAGGGGGACAATGCCAGCGTGGGGCGCAACGCCTGGCTGCCAGTTTTATGCAGACACACAAACAAGTTTGCTGTTCTGGCAGGAATTGGCTGCTCCTCTGTTGGAGCTGCAAATCTGGAAATAACAGCTGGAGGTTTTCAGTATTATCCTGCTCTAGGGATGAATTTTAAAACCCTCTAGCACTGGGTTGGGTCTATTGTTTTCCATGGCAAAGAGCAGTTCATGCCCAGCTCACTTTGCCTCAAAGTGGCTCTTCAGCATTGATCCCAAGCACAGCTCCTGCTGTTCACTGGATCTCTGGGTGGCCCACAGGGAAGGTTTGTTGGCCTATTGCAAGGCCTGGGGAGCAGCTGAGCCCATGCCATCCCACTGGCATGCTGAGACCCTGTTTGGAGGAATTGTGAGCAGTTCTCTGCCAGGGGGAAGGAAAGCAAGGGTATGGCAGGAGGGGGTTGGAGACATGTTGCTGAGTTGATTTCTGGACTTCTTCTGGACACACCAGGACTTGTATCTTCAGCTGCTCATAGCAGAGGTGACCAGCACTTGTGGCAAAGGATGATGATTCGTACCTGGGTGTTGTAGTGCACTAGACAGCTTATTTAGTTAGTGTCCTTACCCTGGATTATGTAAAGGTCACATGGACTGTTCCCCCTTTTCCTATCAGATGGTATGTTCCCAATTCTCCCCTTTTCCTTGGTGGTCGGTTCCCAGGTGTCCCCACACCTGGCCCCTCCCCAATGCACCCCATTGGCCACAATTCCTTTCCTCCGCCCCCTCTCCCTTGGGGACAAAACCAGCCGCAGGTCAAGGCCCGGTCTCTTTCCTGCCTGGTCTCATCCCAGGTGTGTCCTGATGCAAACCAATAAACAGGATACTCGCACCACGTGGAAAGAGCCTTCTCGAGTCTTTTGCCTTGGTTCATGCTGTTCCGGGGGCCCTGGGTTTGACTAGCCGGGAACATACAAGCCCAGGGACGACGTTACAGCACCTGGGGATACACATGCGTGTCTGTAGCACATGGACCCTTGGTGAGAGGCTCAGCACAGAGCCTTTAGAGCCAGAGCTGGCCTCCTGCCTTCCTATGCTCTTGCTTTGACCATGCTTTGACACATTTTGACCTTGGGGCAAGGCAAGCTTGGAGGGCTGCTCCTGAAACTGGGAAGCTAAAACTCCCCCAGCAGTTGTAAAGCCAGCTGGGAGGACTCTGGATGTGCCACATCTCTGCTTTTTTGGCCTCTTCCCTGGCAAAGGACAGGCTGAATTAAGAAAGCAAACGGAGAGGAAACTGTGGAGAAATAAGAGCGGCTCTGTGAGTCGAGGACACTCTGGACTCAGTCCCGTCCCAGTTGCCCTGGAAATTGGATCATTCCCACCAAGCCCCCTGCTTTGCTGGCTGCTCCTGGGAGGGCACAAGCATGGAGCACTGCACAGATGCAGGGGAAGGAAAAAACACAGGGAAATAGAGATGCAAATGCTTGTGTCAGAGTTTCCTCCACAAAAGTGAGACCCTGTGTCCCATGCCTTTGTGGGGATAATACAATAATAATACAATAATAATAATAACCAGCTGACAAAGGCAAGGGAGAAGCCAAAGGACCTTAGGCTCTATCTGTAGAGCAGCACAGCACAAGCCTGCACTGTGGCTTTGTCCACAGACCCTGGGACAGCCCCAGGGACACCAGAGCTGCTCCCCAGGCACCCCCACCCCGGGCCCTGGAGACAGCCCCGTGTCCCAAGCAGACTGATGATGCAATTGATGGGATCACCCTGACAATAGCTGTGTGGGATGGGGCTTTTTGAAGCTGTGCACAACAGATTAAGCTCGAGGCCCCTGTTGTCATTGCCAGGCATTGTGCACCCTGCTGACATTGGCTTCTTCGGGCCAAACTCTGCCCACAGCCCAGCAGGAGCTTCGGAGGGGGAGGAATTGCTCCATCTGAGATGGAACTGGAGGGTACTTGCACACAGTGGATTCCTGCTCCATTCAGGCATCTCCTTGCATTTACAAGGGGATGAGTTATGTTTGTTGTTTTAGCATTTTCTCACCCATCTGTTGAAAATAGGTGAGCAGGTTGCAGATGGGCTGAGAGAGATGGTCCTGCCCTGGGAATTCCATGCCAGATGGGAATTGTGTAAAAGTCTGAAATGCTGCAAGATCTCTCTTCTGGCTGTGTCTTCCCCCAGTGGCAGCAACCCACTAGTGTGGAGTGGTGAAGAGGAAATGTGAAGCCAGCTCTGCAGCACCCAGCAGTGCTTTGGGAGGTGCTCAGGAACAGACATGATGAGCAGAGGGACAATAGCAGGAAGGGCCAGGCTGAAGGCTCCTGTCTATGCAGACCAGTTTCCCTCATCTCTTCAGGGAACCTGGACAGGCCCTTGTAGCAGAAGAGTCAGAGGGCAGATCTACTGCCCCCAGAGCAGCCAGGGTCCTCACATCGTGTCCTGGGCATGCCACAGCCCCTCTGAGGGAGCTGCTCACTTATCAGAGCTGGCTGCCACCCCTTCCCTGCCTCTGCCCCAATGTCCCACTGCCTGCAGCAGCTGTGGGGCTGTGAACCTCAGCTCTCCAGAGCCCAATAAATTAAACCTTAGTCCAAAAGGGGCTTGGGCTGTCTTTTTGCAAACAGAGGCTGCACAAAAGCTGCCTTTCTCCCTCTCGTTTGACTTTGTTTTCTCTCCCTCCCCATCTGCTTTTAGCCAAATGGTTGAATAGCTTCAGTATATACTGTGGGAGCCCAAAGCCAAGGCTGGAGCATGGGGAAGGATGCAGAACAGCAGTGCCCTGTGGCCGCTGCCTTCCGGAGGGGCTGGGAACTGTTTGCTACCCTTGCTCTGTAACCCAGCCTCCATCACCTTACTGAACCCTTGGAGAAAGCAGCTCTAAAAGAAAATATTTGTGCTCTGGCAAGCACACGTGTGCATATTTCCTGCTCTTGAAGTCCTTAATTAAGCCTGTTTTTTGTTTGTTTGATTTGTTGGGTGTTTTTTTTTTCCTATTTATGCTGCCACAGTCTTGGAGGGGGAGTCTGTCAGAACCCTGTATGTTTTCCTGTTTTGGAGGGGGAGTCTGTCAGTCCCTGTGTGTTTTGCTGCTTTGGAAGCTGCAATGTGGAAAGCTGCCTCTGATAATCACTCAGGGAATCTGCATGTATCAACAGGGGAGCTGGGAACCAGCCAGGCCTTTGATGTTGCTGTGTCAGTGCTGCATTGGGACAGTTCTGCAAATCACCCAGCACAGAGGGGCCTCAGCCCAGTTGAGGCAGATTGGCTCTTTGCAGACCTTTTTGAAAAGATTCAAGACCAGCACATTTAGCTCAGAGAGACCACCAGGCTTTTTCCAGCCAGCTTGGAGTCCTTCTGAGGACATCATTTGCAGAGATGTTTGACCACTTCAGGGGATGCTTTTGACTTTGAGCACCCAGCCCAGGGCAACCCCCAGGTCCAGCTGCACAGCTTTAGCTCAAAGAGCAGCTGCTCAGGGCAGTGGTGCTGATGTTGACCCCAAAAGTGTGGGGGTATGATCCTACCACCAGCCCATCACTCATGGTGCTCATCACCCCCCAGCTGTGCCACTGGGCTGGGAACAGGCAGGCAAGCGAAGGTGGAAGCCTGGGCTGGGCTGTTTCTCACAGCAAACATTTAAAAGCACAATAAGACTAGAAAATCCCCATCTTTTGGTAATAAATCCCCCATGGAACCATGTAACACGTGTGTCTTAACACCCAGACAGCCACGCCTGTGAAATTCCTGAGATTGTTGCAAACTGAACCCTTCTTTCCCACCCTGAAATTTCACAGCAATTTACATCTCCAAGCCACCAGAAATCGCCATTTGCAGGCACTGAGGGGGATCTCCTATCCTTTGCCTGCTTTCTGCAGCCCGTGGTGCTATTTTGGCAATTCTCTCATTTACTGGGTGGTGCAACTGAGTACAACTGCTCCTTTGGCTAAAATCATCCCCTGCCTGTCATCAGGTAATTAGAAAGTGCCCAAAAGCCAGTGGTGCTTAAGGCAGCCCTGGGATAACCACGGCTTTTCTTTTGTGGACAAACGACTGGACTTTGGAGGCTGTAGACTTTTCCACCTAAATTAGATTTTTGTTTAAAATGTGGGGTAAGGTAACACTGGGTGAAAAATGACACCCAGAAACACAGCAGCAATGCTGCAAACACACAGAGATGGGTGAGAAAAGCAAATGCTGTCTGCTAGAAACACTGTGGAGCGGAGTCAGGGGGAAAGATCATTTTGAGGCAGGGAAACAAAAGAACTTTTAGAGCCAGTCCCTCAGGGTTTGCCCAGTTCTTACTGGTGCTGCAACTAGAAGCAGTTTGTGAATTCTCACAGTTCAGCTGGAGCTGAGACCCTTCTGAAGAAACCAGAAGTGAAGAAATTAAACAAAAAGAAAAAAAGAGACCAACAGTGAAGTCTCCCTGCAGCTGGGATGCCACATTCATGGATGGCAATGAACCATGGACCTGACCAGCTGCTCATCCTGCTGACACATCACTCTTCCAGCAGGTCACTGGGATGTCCTGCACAGTCTGGGTGTCTGTGGTATAGGAAAGCTCCTTTTCCAAGTGCCACCCTTTCCTGTTTGCATTGCAAACTGAGCATTTCCTTGTCTGAAAACAGCCTCACAGCCTCAGTGTCTGGCATATTGTTTCCTCTGGAAAATACTGTGGTGATGTTATCCGTGTGGGCTTGTCAGGGTCCCTCTCCATGAGATGCAGTCAACATGCTAAATGAAGATGTTGCAGTTGGGCAGTGGTGGAACAAGAAAACTCTGCTTAGGTAGTGACTCTCCTATTCTTTTAGTCTATGAAGTTGTTTTTTCTCCCAAAGCTTTGCCATAATCCTCTCAGGCAGCCACCCTGCAGGCCTGCAGCTCTGTTCAGACTCAACCATCCCAGCTGTTTCCAGCCCAAATGCAGCCCACACTCCAAAGTGAGGACTGTCACAGAGTGTCATTACTCAACAGGCCAGAGCTTAAAGCAGAGTCTGCCCTCTTCCCACACTGAACAATGGAGGGGAGACCTGGGAGACTGCAGCCCTGCAGATGGGTGCTGGAGTTTCAGGTATCTGCATGAACCTCCTGGCTGGCTGTGGGTAGAAACCTTTCCTTGTCTGCCTCAGAGATAACAGGCTTTACCCAAAGCAGAGCAAGGAGGAGGGAGCAGAGCAGCCAGGGCAGCGTGGGCAGCATAAGCTGCTCCCCACACAGCAAGGATGAGCAGCCTGGTTTCAGCAAGATGGAATGGGAGCTGTCCTGTGTGGGCACCACACTGCCCCTGCCCCCTGCCAGCCTGGCAGACAGTGAGCGCCCCCAGGATTGTGGCTCCAAGGCCACTGTGCCATCCAGCTCCTCGCCAGCACACGTCCTCCCCCAGCCACCACAGCTGAGCCACCGGCTCTGGACAAGCCTGGGAGGAAGATGAAAGCAATAAATAATAACTGAGCTTGGCAAACACCAGCTCAGGGCAACAAGGGCAGTCTAGGGAAAGGGATTCACTCACTCCCCAGGACCCTGGAGGGGTCACACAGGGCATCTGAGTGCACAGACACAAAGCAGAAATAGGTCCTGGTTCTGGTTCTTGGCTCTGGAAACTTCCTGCCAAACTGGGAGACTTTAAGGCCAGAAAATAAAGCAATGATGTTACACTTGTAGCCTTTAGCTTCCCTTAATTTAAGCAGTAATAAAAAGTGTCTGCAACACGTTCCTTGATGCGCCTCTCCAGTCCCCTGCAAGTCCATCTACAGAAATTAATCGTGCTTGGATCAAAGGTAAAGAAGGACTTTGAAGCAGTAAACTACTCTAAGAAAGAATAAATTGCAATTATGTCAAAATTAATCTAAATTAGTTGCAAAAAATCTCTGAAATGCAGAGTTAACATTTTCCTCCAAACTTTAGTTGCTTTCCCTTTCTGTAGAACAAGCCCCGTGTCACTGGTAGGAGTGGGAGACATCCCCCATGTGAAACCAGACAGCAGACTGGGACACACACATGCAATCCCTCACTGGGCTGAAAACCTGAATTAAATGAAAGCAGCAGTACAGTCCAGAAGACTGGTCACCGGGCCAGGAAATAAGAGACCTTGGATATGCCCACACCCTAATCCTTCCTCCATCCCTTCTGTGTTTCTCATCAGTTCAGGCATTCTCTTTTGCACAGTTGTGCCTCAAGGCCACATTGAGCTCCAAAGGACACTTGGTTATCCTTGACTTACAGGGGCTGCTAAAGTCCCTTCTTCCCAGCACTTGCATCCCAAATGGAAAGTTTGTTTGTTCTGTGACAGAAAAACAACTTCCAAGATGCAGATTCTCTGAATCTAAGTGACACTCAAGCACAGTTCTCCTGAGATATGTCCCTCAGCAGAGGTTGCAGTCAGTTTCTAAGGATAGCTGCAATTTCCTGGGGGACCTGTCTTGCATGCAGAGGGGAGCTTTCCATCCCTAAAAGCTGCCTCTTTCACAGAAAACCACTCAAAGCAGTACAAAGACACACAGGACACACAGACACACACTGAAAGTTAAAAGCAGTGCCTTGATTTACTGTGGGACTAGAAACACCACACAACCTCCTCCCCCAGACCTCTCCACTTCTGGAGCACAAGGCCCAGCTGTCTCCTCCTGCCAGCCCTCTGCTTTCTGACATCTGGCAAAGGTCAAATGACACAGCAAGCTGGGACACATGCAGACAGTTAAGCCATCTTTTTGCTGAAGTCATGATTGAGTTCCTGCAAAATAAATACATAAATAAATAAATGGATAAATGAAGGGGAAAGAACAGCAAGGCCCAGAGCAGATTATGTTATACAGAGATGCCCTCTGCCGGTCAAGCAGGAAGAGGGCCAAAGGACATCCATCCAGCAGAGCCAAGGATTTGCAACTTCCCTCCCTCCTTTTACAGATGGGGCCCTAAAAACATTCCTATGTGCTGTGCAAAATTTAAATTTAGTGGATTTTCAGCCTGACTGCTGAACTGATCTTGCAAAGGCAGTCCAGCCCCTCTACTCTCCTTTGGTTTTGGTTTTAAGATCCTTGGATAAGTTAAAGAGTTTCAGTTAAAATGCAACAGGAAAACAAAGGCATCCAGAGAAATGTTCTGCCACGCTGGCCAGCTGAACTGACTCACCAGCTGCCTTGATGTCATATAAGGAAAGAAATGGAAAAACTGGGCCAGGAAAAGAGACACACCCCCCCCTTATTTGAGACTGACTTTGCTGTAATAGTTAAATTCTGCAGACACATAATCCACAAGTCTCTGCAAGCTGTAACAGCCCTTGCAGTCAATACCAGGAAACTGAAATACACTGAAAACTATTTGAGGCACTGATCAATTCAGATCAGCTTCCCTCTCTTAAGTGGGGTTGTTATTTGATTATAGCTATGATTTTAAACAATTTCTAGGAAACATGGAGAGCTTGCTCAAATGACACAAACTGCAGATTTAAAATCTGTTGTCAGCCTATTAAGCAATGCAGATCCATCGCACACACATCACTATCAGCTCAGCTCTTTCTTGTATCAATTTAATTCCTGCTGGTATAAATCCCTGATTTAATTTACTGACTGGGAATTAAATCAGCATGAACCAGTTTCAGTGCATCTGTGCTGGGCATTTGTGATGATCCAAACAGACCATTTAAAAAAGTCACTGGATCAGAAAGCTGCACTGACAGAAACAAATTCTTAGGAGATGCCATGCAATAATTTTGCACACTAAAGAACAATACATGCAGTGAGTGGGCAGCCCTCTCCCACTTTATTCTTTTCACTGAAATTGAACCTTGTCTGCCAATATATTTTACAGTCAGCAGAGTTTTGTACATGTCTTCATAATGCTGGAATTCTGGGAAAATTGACAGGCTGCAACCATCAGGTTGTCATTGGAATAGACAGTTGGCCAGGGAATGTGTGTACTGGGAGCTATTCTGAAACCAAACATTTTACATGCAGAAGAGTAGCAGGGAGCTGCTGTTTTTCCATCCTTAAGTGTAGTGGAGGATTAAAAGCCTTATTAGAAGAATCAGCTGTTGGGGGTCCTTGTGCTAAGAGCCAACCCACAGCATCTCACACCCAAAGGGCTCTTTGTGTCCCATCACCCTCCCGCCACTCTCTCTGGCCAGCTGTTAAGTGTGTTTGGGATTTGTTTTCATGCACAATATCCTCTGGCAAACTCTGGGTTCATCTGAGAATGGCACAGAGGCTGTGTTCCACCTCTCCACTACAGCCAAGGCTGGGATCCCACAGGCTGTGCAGAACAGCTAAGGGGTCCCTGTGTGTGCTCCAGCTGCTTCTCTGACATGAGGGGTTTCCTGAAGCTGGACCTGCAGGTTTTTTTAAATTTGTGCTTTCCAGGAAGATGCCTGTTTTACTGGGAGAGCTGGAAAAAGCTCAGATGTCTCTCTTGCACACTGGGTACAGCTGGTATATAC
The DNA here is from genome assembly GCA_024865655.1 of Emberiza elegans. Classification (NCBI taxonomy): domain Eukaryota; kingdom Metazoa; phylum Chordata; class Aves; order Passeriformes; family Fringillidae; genus Emberiza; species Emberiza elegans. The sequence continues at coordinate 60,234,375 of JALJVW010000184.1, forward strand.
CTAGTTCCTCACACAAGACAAGGCTACTGTGCAGACTTCTCCCCGAGGTAGGAAGCATTCTTTCCAGTCTTCTTGAGGGTTTCCAAGAGGGTGTCAACGTTGTGCTCTGAGTCAATGTACACCTTCTTATTGGGCAGGTCAATATCAAAGTTGACACCTATGAGGAAAACATTTTGCAGAGTTAGAAGCAGCCAAATGGTGTAAGCCCAGGGGAAGCTCACCTTCACACCTCTGTGCTCCCCAGGGCATCAGTCAAATGGACATTTATCTCCTGCCAGCACACTCTGATACCACCACCTGCCAGCAAAACCAACCTGCTGTCTTGCCAGCAGTGGTATGAAGGAAGTTAAATCTGCTCTAGGTCCACATCAGGTACCACAGTCTCTCAACTGCTTTAATCTGCTCACCCCACCTTGGATCAACACAATCACTCATCTAGGAATTATTGGAATTTGTGTAAGCTGAGTTCAAACCAACCACTAAAATTTCCACCCGGCTCAGTCTGTGCTCTGGTTTAGTGTGAACAGGGTTAGGAAAGGCTCAGGACAAGATGCCTAAACTGGCAGTACCACCTAACAGCTGGAAGTAAAAGGAGGGAAAAGACATTTTACCATGTGAATTTCCCAGTGCCTGATAAAGATGAGCCACTCTCATCTCAGTGAGAGGAACTGGACATGCAGTCTCCATCAAGTTATGTATTTTCACAAAACCTGTAGGTATGCATCAGCTTTGAGAGCTATGCCTCATCATCACTGAGGCTGATACTGGCCAGCCTGTTGAAGAGTGATGGAGGTGTGCTGACAACCACACACAGAGCAAATGGAATTGTCACAGCCTGGCAATGGGGTCTGGAAGAAGGCCTTTGCCTTGGTGGCTGGAAGCTGTTCTCCCTCAGAGGGAAGCAGGTCCTCACAACTGACGAGCGCAGGCCAGATCCTTCTCTCTTGGAAATGCCAGCAAACAGAAGACATGGGTTATAATTTTTATAATTTTCCAGGTGACATTAAAAATAGGCTGCACAGACAAGCACCAAAGGCTCTGCTCAGCAGCTCTTCCCTGTGACTGCTGATGACACATTTGGGGAAGCACCACAGACACCCCAGGCCTCCTTGGAAAGAGGGCCAGGCAGGACATTCACCTCCCTTCCCTCTGGCAGCCTGAGCAGGGGTCTACAGTGTCCTTCCCCAGGGCTCAGGGTGAAGCCCTGGTGACTCAGAGCCACCTGTAGCCATGGCAGCTCCTCCCTCCCTTGACACTTCTCCAAGGGTCACAGACCTGCAAACAACCAGTGACTTGTCACCAGCTAAGGAGCAGCCTCAGAGCAGAGCAAGGAGAAGTTTCCAACTTTCAACTTTAACCCACAGCGTTATCCTTGAGGATGGAGGAGCCGAGGGCACTGCCCTGGAGCTGGCTGTCCCACAGCCAGCACTGACTCACCTCCCAGCCTGTGCAGGACACGGGTGACTGCATTGGAACAGCCCTCACAGGTCATGTCCACGAAGAACTCGTGTTTCTGGAAAGAAAAGAAGCAGTCCAGGGGTCAGGGGGAGCCCAGCTGGAAATGCACCATGAGCACTCCACACCTGCCTTTTTCCTTGGGGAGGTTCAAAGCCTCCCAAGTCAAAAGGTCCATACACACACCACTAAGGGATCCTCAGCAAAACTGAGAACTCTTGGTACTCTTCCCTATGGTGTCCTTGTGCCGTCCCCCACAGCATAACCCTGAGGGGCCTTTGGAGATTGTGTGGCTACCTCAGAGTCAGCACAAATGGCCGTCTCCATGGCCTCTGCTGGACTTACTCAGCCTGTCCAGGGGACCCAAGGAGAAGCAAATCTCCTGCCTCCAGCTACTTGCTATCCTGACTTAAGTCTGTGAGGTTTTCAGTGCTTCCCCATTCTATTCTTGCATGTATGAGGCTTCTGGTCCCCAACATAACAAAAATAAAAGCAAATCAGAAATTTAAGGACCATTAGTGCTTTTTTTTCATCCCTCCACTCCACTGGGGCCCCAGTGATATCTTCACTACTTGTGATCAACACTGGGTCAACAAAACACTGTTTGCCTCTAACCAACCACTGCCTTCAACCTTTGGCACCAGATGGGTCCTAATTTCCTTCTCTTGCACGTGCTTTTTACTTTCCTTTAAAAAGAAAAGTAAAACTATTGTGCATTTGTTAACTGCAAGCCGTATTTCCTTCTATTCAGAATCACCCTGTGCCCCCTGCCACTGTGAAGCTAAAACCCTCTTGGGATCTTTCACCCAGGAAGGAACTTTGGATGGAGGTTCCCATTAGGGTTTTTTCAGTGTAATTGCCATTTTCTTCGGTTTTATTTCCTAAAGGCCCTGGGTGCTTTGGGGAAGTGTGCAGGCAGGGGGGGAGGAGAGTCCCATCAATGCTGCCCTTCTGTGTCTAAGCCCTGGGGATTGGGAATCACCTGGGGTTTGGGGGAGTTTGGGACTGGGAGAGCCCTGGGAGACTGGGGGAGCCTTGGGGTTTGGGGGAGCTGCAGGATCTGGGGGACCTTGGGGGACTGGGGGAGCTGAAGGATCTGGGGAAGCTTTGGAGGGCTGGGGGAGCCTTGGGGTTTTGGGGAGCTGCAGGATCTGGGGGACCTTGGGGGGCTGGGGGAAGCTCTGGAGGGCTGGGGGAGCCCTGGGGAACTAGGAGCGCATCGGGGACGGGGGAACTCTGGGGGCTGGGGGAGCCTCGAGGACTGGGAGAATCGGGGGCTTTGGGGGAGCCCCAGAGCCTGGAAGAACATCGGGGGACTGGAGGAGACCTGGGGGCTGCGCGAGCCTTGAGGACTGGGAGAGTCGGGGGCTTTGGGGGATCCCCAGAGGCTGGAGGAGCCTTGAGGACTGGGAGAGCCTCGAGGGCTGGAGGAGCCTCGGGAGATTGGGGAGCGCGGGAGGCTGAAAGAGCCCCGGAGGTCCGGGGAACCTCGGGACTGCGGGAGCACCGAGGGTCGGGGGAGCCCTCCCTGCCCCGCCGCCCGCCACGTCCCCCGGCCCCGCAGCGGGCCCCGCACCCACCGGCATGGCGGAGCCGCTCCCCGCTCCCGGATCCCCGATCGCGGCTGCGGGCGCGGCGCGGAGGAAGGGGCGGGCCTGCCCCGGCCTCGGGAGGCGGGGATGCCGCGGAGGGCGAGGGAAGAAGCGGTGGGGAGCCTTGGAATGGTGGCTGGGCCGTGTGGAGCTCCAACGCGGCTGCTCTGCTCGCCTCCAGGCTAGGGATCAGCACGGACAAAGGGCTACGGGAGGGCGGTGGGGACAGCCATGAGGATGGGGCTGGGCTGCTAAAGAAAGCTCGTTCGTGTCCGACTTTTGAGGTTTTGAGATTTATTGGCTTGGGAGATCTCCGGTGGAGTGGATATTGAGGGCGGGAGGTTTGGGGGGAGTCTAATGCAGAGGAGGTTGAGAACAAGGTCCCGCTCCCTAAAGATGTGTCTGCTTTATTTGTTGTTTTGTTTTGGTTTTTTTTGTTTGTTTGGTTTGGTTTTTTTTTTTTTCTTCCCTGGCTGTATGGTCGTTTAAAGGAAAAATGAGCCCCTTTCTAAAAAACTTGAGTCAAGGTGGAGGACCCGAGAGCAGGGAAGCTGGAGAGGGGACAGAGCATCACACTAGGGCTGAGCAGAGCTGGCAGAGCTCTGTGTGTGTGACACTTCCCCACCACGTGCTGGCTTTCAGCATCTTCCCCTGGATAAGCCCAACCTGTAGCAGGCAATGTAACCAGCGTGTTTCTTGTTTTCTGCCTCACCAGCTGGGGGTCAGGGCGTTTCTTTTGAGGTGCACAGGATGCTGCTGCTGTACCGATGGTTTTATAAAAGGGGAATTCCCTGCCCCACTATTGCTCTGCAGAGAGATGTCGAAGATTCCCCCTGGCGGAGTTTATTGGGGCAGGCTGTTGTGCTGGGTCACTGGGCTCACGTTAAACTTTGTAAAAGTCTGCAGTGCTGATTTATGAACTGGCAGATTGCAGCGTGGCTTAGGCTAAAAATAGTCAGGAGGTATTGAGGGAGGATATTAATGCCGAGGGTGGCCTCATGCCAATCCTGTCTGTATCCCTTGCTGCAAGGCATGGCAGGGAGGGGTTTAGGCAGTGCTTAGCGATGTGGCGGTGGGCAGGAAGTCATTTTTATAGAGTGAAATCCATCTCTGAGTGCTTCATGTCATAGATACGTGTGGGATGGGATGTGACACAAACAAATGGAAAGCTATGGCTGCCTGGAAGCTGCTTAGCTCTGGCTCACTGCCTGCTCCCATTCCCTCCTGCTCGCTGGGGTCCCCTGGACCAGCACCTGCTGGTGAGCAAGAGGATCCGAGAACTTCCAGGCCTTTCTCCTTTGTAGACGTGTTAGAAAACGCTCCTGCTTGCATTGGCTTTCTTCTGGGGCAGATGATGCTGAGTCTGCTTTGCTCAAAAGCTGTGAGGGAAAAGCAGCAGCCGGGTGAGCCTCCCGGGATGGGCAGGGGTCAGTGACCTCCGGTGACCACCAGTGACTGCCACCTTCAGCTTGGCGTGAGGGGCCGGGCTGGGTGTGGTGGAGACATCTTGGCGTGAGCATTTCCTTTTGCCCACCCGCACTGGGGGTTTCTCTCAGGTGCGTGGGACAGGGGAGCCCCAAGCAGTCTGTGGAGATACAGCTAAAGTGGGCGGCTACTGCCTGTTCACTGCCGGGAGTGCGCAGCGGGGGTCGGGCCCTGAGAGCCCCCTCAGCCCCCTCATGGCGCCCGCCGCCATGTTAGCGCCTCCTCCCTCCCTCCAGCAGGGAGCGCTGCGGAGCGCAGGACGCCGCCCCGCGTGGCGGCCGCCTGCCCCTTTAAGAGCCGCGGCGGGGAACTGTCCGTCAGCGCCCAGCGCGCCCTCCCATTGGCCGCCGCTCCCCGCGGGACCCGCCCCATCTATAACGGGGTTTACCAGCATCTTCTCAAGGGCGCTGCAGTGCGGCTCAACCACACTGCGGCGTCCGGCGCGCGCCGCCTTGCGCGCCTGCTGGCGCAGGTAGCGTCGTCCCATTGGCCAAAGCGCAAATCTATCAGCTGCCGCCCACCTCCCATTGGTTCGCCCGTCTGTCAATCGCTCTCCCCGCCCCGCGGAGCACTGCCGCATGGTTGGCTAGCTGAGCTGCCCATCAGCTTTCCGCCCGCCTCCCCACGGCTGTGAGCCAACCGGCATCCGAGTGAGGGCGAGCGCGGCTCTCTGACTGGCTGAGCCGCGCCCGCTGGGGTAGGCTGCGCGCCGGATATATGTAGCCGGCGGCAGAGCACGCCGCTGCGTGAGGCGCTTCTCGTCCGCCCGGCCCTGTGGTGAAGCGGCGCCTCCGCTCCCGTCCCGCTCCGCCCGCAGGTGAGGGGTGGGGGCGCGGGGAGACACCGGCGTGGCCGCGCCTTTCCCGGGGGGGTCCGCGGGCCGCACGCCCCGCTCCGGCTCCGAGGCGCCCCCGGCTCTCAGTAGGCCGCGGGCCGTGCGGGACGGCGCTGCTGGCGCCCCCCTCCCCCTCATCCCGCCCGCTCCCCGTGGCGCTTTGTGGCGGGCGCCGGCGCCCTCCCGCCCGACCCGCGGCCGCGCGGCCCCCGCGGGCTCCGGAGCCTTCGCCCGAGCTCCCCGTGCCGCGGCGGCCTCGGAGCTCCCGGCGGGAGCGGTGCGGGGCAGGGGGGGCGGCGGGGGATCGGCTGCTCGCGGGCCCGCATTGTGCGAGGCGAGGTGTGCGGGTCGAGCTTTGTTCTCGGCTTTCCAGGCTCGGAGGCTTTTTCGCTCTCCGCTTTTGGGTTTTGTTTTGGGCAGGTGGGGCCGGGGAGGAGCCCACCCAAAGGCCGAGGTGTTCCCGGTGCACGGGGAGCTGTAGCTGCGGATGGAGGGGCAGTGCTGGCTGTTCTCGCGGTCCGGACCTGGGTATCAGCTCGGGGTGCCTCCCTTGCTATAACTTTATAGGTGAAGGAAGTTAAAATTCCAGCAGGAGAGCGTGGATCTTAACCTGGTTTACCGCATGACCTTGGCTGAATCTGAGATTAAGCTAAGATTTATATGCGAAGTAGTGCTTGTAATGAGACTTTCCAGCATCCTGTAAGGCCCCAGATGAACGTGCTGGAGAAAGCCCAGAGAAAAGGTTTCCATACATCTTCCTGTAGCTCCCAGTGTTGATCTGGGTGTTCTACCGCGTTCCTCATTCTCTGCGGGCTTACCTGATGACCTTCTGTGTTAAGGCTTGCATGAATAGAATAAGTAGCCTTTACCAAAAAAAGGATTTTTTTGTTCCACCACCGGGGGAAAGCAGCATTTGCAGCAAGCCGCCATGTTTTCAGTGTGTGCTATTTTTGGCAAGCCCCTGCTCTCACAGCCAGGAGTGACAGATTTAGGAAATCTGGACACTGCTATCAAGCTTTGGAAGCTGATGCTTCCAGATGCCATAGATCAAACGTGGGGAGGGGTGTGTTGGATTTTTTTTTTTTTAGCTAACAAAGCTTGTTAGATTGATGTCATAAAGGGAAGTGCAGAAGTTGACAGACAAAAACTGCATTTCAGATATTTCCTGATATTTTTCCCTTCGACCAAATTTTCACTTTTCTTATTCTCTGTCTCTAAAGAAGCCAAACCATTTTTCCAGATAGCACTTTTATACTTCCATGATGCTGATGGTAGCATCTTCTCATCCTGTGAACTCAACTCACCTTTCCTGGGATGCTTCAGTCACCATATATAATAATGTAAAGTTGTAAATCTAGCTTTTTGTTTTAGTGGATGGTATATGGAGCTAATTTGAAGGTTGGCTGGAAGTGTTCACGTGCTTGAAGTCTTACATCCTTATCTTTATGATGGAGATCTCACGACCTTTTTGGCAGCATCACGTGTTGCAGGGACTGGTTTGCCTGAAAGGCACTACTGAAACCTGCTAGAAAGTGTCACTGTACAAAGTCTCTTAGGAAAAAATAAATCAATGCTGGAACTTTTGGAAATGTATATCACAATTTTATAAATACAAGTATTTTAAAAGACCTTAGGCCTGTATACATCAAGAGGTGAAGAGTGGCCCCAGTTCCTGACTGGAGTGAATTTGCCCTTTTTTTTGCTTGGGTGTGTTAAGTGTGGACTCTTTAAGTTGAAGGCAGGGAAGCATAATTAATAAAGAAGAAAACCTGGTGGACAAGACTTGGTCAATGTATGCCAAGCCCATCAGGATTTCTGTTGGAAATCTTTGTATTTGCAGCCTGAGAAACAACAAAAGCACACCAGAGGATTTGTTTGTGTTCTGATGGCAGGACCACTGCTCTGCTGCTCCCTTTGGTGCTGGCACCACAGCATCAGTAGAGTTCAACACATCTAGTAGAGTTTGAACACCTGAGTTTTAAACAGAATCTTAATGCACTCAGTGAAACAGCAAATTCTTTGTTTCAGAGCTTTATTTTTCACATTGCAAATTGTAAGGCAAACATACAGAGCAACACTTTACTGAAAGGGAAATAAAGCGAAGGTGATGTTACTTTAAGTACATCTTGGTATTTCTGTTCAAAACAGTAGGACCTGATGAGAGAGCACTCATAAGGGTGGCATAAATGGCCTGTTAGAATTAGAAAACACTCTTCTAGTTTTTAATATTAGCACCTGGGCCTTTTTGCCTGACAGGGATGATGACTGAAGAGTCAAGGAGGAAATCCAAGCAGAGCAGGACTTCAGCAGGGTGGTGCTGGCTGCTGTCCTGGCTGTAGTCTGCTCTGCCTGGAACAAACCAAAAGTGATAGTTTGCTCTAGAAGACTGGGTGATTATTATTTTTTTTTTTTACAGGTGTCTATTATAAAATCTGCTGAGTTTTTAAGTAGTTATTTGATTTCCTGGGGTATCTACTAGTAGACTTGATAACCTTAAGCTACCTCATTGAGTAATTAAAAAGAAAACCAGAAGTCAGATCCTCAGGTACTGTAAAAGAATCCTTAAACTTTGCAGACACTGGAGTTGTGCTGGCTTGAGGTCCCAGCTTTGCTATATTAAGTCTGGAGCTCTTCCAGGAGGCCATGGCTGGTGCAGTGCAGCTTTCAGGGCAGGACCTGGCTGCTGTCAGTTATGTAGGAGTGTTCTGTGCTGAACCTGACTCCTTGCTGAGGCAAACGTGCAGCTCTGCACTGCTAGGTGCTGGTGCCCGTCTTCCATTTCCATCTGCTCTGCCCTGTACTGTTTCCTGCCTGCTGCTGGGCTGGCTGTGTCTTGTTTTTAATGTAACAGTGCTGGAATGGGTCAGTCCTGAGTGCCGGGATACAGCTGATACATCAGGTTTAAGCCTCTTCTGTGACCTAAGTGGGTAGATGTGAAAGAGTTGATTCTCTTCACAGTTCTCTGTTGCTTGGCATGCAGAAAATATTTTGAATCTTAATCTTGGTGATTCTAATCTTGAGTGGCATTAAGCTTGAATTTCGCTGTAGTGTTGGTGTAGCTCAGGGTTCTGATCTGCCTCTTCTGACTGCTGATGAATAACTTTTGCTTTTTTACTTTAAGAAGCTGCACTGGAGCCAAATGGAAAATTTGCAGACCTAAGAGAAGATGACTGGATCTGCTGCCAACTTCATCGAGATGTTGGAGCAGCTCTTGGATGTCAAAACAAAACCTGTTCTAATGGCAAAATCACAGGGTCTAAGTAGCTGCTTTATCATGAAGCAGTCTGGAGAGCAGTAGAGGCAGAAAGCTGACTTATTTTTTATTAAAGAAAAAGTAAACACACCATTCAGCACTGTCCTACTGCCCTTCAAGATGAAATTTGTGTGTTTAAAATGTAATTTTGTAGAAAAACATAGCTTCTAACTGAGGGGTCAATGAGGTTGAAATAAGTTCAGTTAGAGAGGCAAATCCTTCCCCCACATTTGAGAGCCCGTTTAGGATAATCTGATTTTAGGATTAAAAATGTAGGAATATTTCTGTGAATTCTCAAGGCTTGGAGTTTTTGGAGAACTCATATTTTGAAGTGGAGCTCCTTTTTGATTTCTGTCAAATCACAAGGGCCACATGTTTTTCTGTAGTGCTAAATGTAACAGAGCTCTCTTTTTGTGGGGATATGAAGTGTTGCTCGTTAGGCTCAGGACAAATCACCTTAGTTTAATGTTACAGCAGGTAACTGCTGAATAGAAGTGATGATTGGTATCAAGTAGAAACTTGTAAGCCAAGTGAAACAGCTTTAAAAAGGAAGGAAAACCCAAACCCACACCATACTAAGCTCAGCACCCAGGGAAGGCAAAGTGTTTTAAGGGATGAATAGAAAAGCCAAGCACCTTGTTGAGAATTTCTTACTATATCACTTAGTTTTAATAGCAAGTTTTTAAGATTCTTCTCTGTTAGATTTTTTTTTCTTGTAAGCAGGACCTGGTTTGCTATTTGTCTTTGGAGCTTTATGCTCTTAGGCACAGGAATAGTGTTTGGGATCATTTTCCTTACCCAGATGAATGTTCATCCCTTACTGTAGGAATATGCTGGTCTCAACTACCCTGAGTTACACTTCAGGTGATCTTTGTGTTTTTAATCTGCTTTTGAGCTTAATGCCCTGGAAATAACATTTCTCCAAAATTACCTCTTTTCTTTTAGATTGAAGATTTCTAATGCTTTCAGTCAGTTTGTCTCTTTCTTGCTTGGTAGAGCTGAAAAACACAAGAAGTGCTGAATTTTGTCTAAAAAATGGCAGACTCCATCATATCCATCAACTTGTGGATCACACTTAGGTTTGTTAGCAAAAACACAGGCAGACTTCTACACTGACAGCTCTTCAGCAATTGCTGGCTTGTTTATTTGTATTCTCCCAGTGTTTGAAGGGCTGTGCATTGCTGCTGAGTAAGGCTTCCCATCTGCCACTGGCAAGCAGAGGGGTTTTGGAGCTAACATGGGCAGTGCTGAATGTAATTCTGAATTATTTTTTAATCTTGTGATGAAAACTTCTTTTTTTATTGTGCTTAAATTTTGTTTGATTGGATGATTTGATTAGAAAATAGTTAAGCTTCTAACTTAATTTTTCTTATCCATGTGTTGGTGTGATACATAGCTTTTCTAGAGAGTCCCTTGTCAGTGTGTCTCAGAAGGAGTTCAGGTATTGCTCTGCTTTTCTGTTGCATCTGAATAATTAAGCACAGAGAAGGCTGATTGCTGTGTGATTTTTTTTTTTTAGCATCTAGTTCCCTGTAACACCTCAAGTATCTTAATGAATGTAGGCACTGCCTGTCTTTGTAGGTTGTGTGGGTCATACAGTGGAGATGAGTCACAAGTGAAAGGAGAAATAGCTGTGCTAAGTTTGACAGTCTAGATCCACGTTTTATTAGGTGTTTGGAAGATTATTAAAGGCTCCTCTGTCTGCATGATATGTCTGACACTTCATTCACTGCCTGCTCCTGGAAGTTCCTGGTGAATACATTCACCTTACAGACTCTCAGTGTTTCCTGGAGATGCTAGTAAGAATTGAATGCCGGTAACTTCACAACTTGTCCCAATTTGAGCCTCAAATATTTACTTACTGCATAACTTATCCCATCATTGAGCTTCCATTGACTGTGGCTACCAAGCATCTTGCCTCCTGTGGAATAGTGCTGACTTAAGGTAACTTCTTCCAGGCTGAGTAGTTTGCCTCTGAATCTGTCAAAAGGCAGCAAAGATGAGCTGGTTACAGGTAGGCAGCTGTAATGGTTTGTGTCTGAAATACAGGCTGTGCTGCTGGGACTCTGTCCCAGTGACATTGTCTGCCTCTGCATCCAGTGGGAGGCAAGTAATGAGACCTATTTTTTAAAGCAGATTAGTGTTTTGGGACTTCATCTGCCTGCTTATTTGAGGTGCATTTTCAGCTCTCTATAATTTAAGCTCAGGTCAACAACTGGATTGTTTTGGGTTTCTTTGTTGCCCTTGGATAGTTAAGGCTGTATTAAAATAAGGGTATCTCATTGTATCTGTGGTCTTTGTGTTTAAATACACCTTTACTTAACATCATTCTTCTACTTGAGAGCAAGTTGGTGTGGTGATATAAATCCCCAGCTGAGATGGGCCCTGGAATTTGCCATGGGGTGCAAGTTTAGCTGGTGTTCCATTGTCCACTTTAATATTTTGTACCATGGTTCACACAGGTACCAGCCTCATGTTTTTTTTTATTTTATTGCTTAGTCAGCAGCAGAGCAGAGGCTAGTCATGTAAAGTGTATGGAGAGTTGGAATTAACTGTATTTGTTGTTTTGTAGTTAAACTTTGTATTATCCCTCTTAAAGGCCTACTGGTGTTTTCTTCCATTACTTTAATTTTTTTTGGTCAAAAACAGCAGCAGTAACTGCTTCTAGAGCTGGTTATTCCATCTAAATAAATGGTTTGTGGCTTTGAGCATGCTCACCTGTTGCTAAGCAACTTGGAGAAATCCCAAATGACACTTAATTATGCAATCCTATTAACTATTGACCAGACCTTTAATTTCCAGCAAGATTGCTGTTTGCCACATTTGTGTTGTGTTGTGCTTGGATACAGGCACCTCTTTTCTGTGTAAGCTTCTCCTGTTTCTTCAATTTCCAATACGCCTTTTTGAGTTAAGGAATTCACTGATACCAAAATGAGGGAGTGGGGTGGTGTGAAAAGTTTGATATTCTGAATGGCTGTTCTGGCACCCTGTAAACTTCACTAGTTTGTAGAGATTAAAGGAATGGAGTTCAGATGATCACCTTATAGTACTTGAGTAGCCAAAGGAGAAGGGGTGAGCTGTGTGTAATATTCCACTCAGGACTAGAGTGTATTGTAGGAACTTTTGAGTTTCTTGAGAAGGTTCCTTGTATAAAATGCAAGTCAAAAAAATGTAATTAAAGATGGCAGAGAACAAAGAAACGAGGCTAATGTTAAAAACACATCAGAGCCTGTTGAGATTATGATTCAATTGTAATTTGTCTTCTTGTTAGTTCTAACTTTTTTCCTTAACAGACCTTAAAATTGTCACACTCTTTGGGAAGTGAAATTTGGGTTTTGGTCCTTTGGCTTGTTCCATCAGGCCAAGGGGCTTTTGCCTGGGTCTTGGGACTGGTTGTCCTGAGAGCCCGAACATCCTATGATGAGCATAACACACAATTCTGTTGTGTAGGAAGTCTAGTAGAAGCAACATTCAGGCTAAGCTTGTCTGATTCAAATTTTTTTTAAAAACCCCAAATCCACAAAAACACCAAACAAATTGAGTTGGGACAGCAGTGATTAGTTTGCTTTCACCACGTTGCAGTTTGGTAAGAAAATAATAACCCATGCTAGATGTGAGTGCTGAGTCCATTTTTCTCAGCACTAATATACTAATAGGTTTTGTGGGCCTAAATCTGAATTTGCTAATGTGGAATTTACATAAATGGCTCTAATTTACATAACACTATTTCAGAAATTCAGTGCCTGACATTGATTTTCTGCCAAGTGGGAGCATTGTAACAGATGGTGGAATTTTCCATCAGCCAGGTGATAACCACTGTAAAGGAGGTATTTGTCTTCCTCTAAGTCCTTGGCTTAAGGAAGGGGCTCAGTTATGCTGCAGAATTGTTATGGTGTACTTGTTAAAATTTGACTTATCCAATTTGTTTTACATATGGGATAATATGAATGCATGATTATGAATGAATCTTAAATAATCAGATTTTCGGCTTTTCCTGTCAATTTTCACCCTTTCATCATTATGTCAATTGACAGGAAAATGTGTGGATAAGCTTTTATCAGGAGTAGCATAGTGACAGTTCAAACATTTGGTGTTATTATGTGCTGTGCAATGAAAATGGTTTAAAGTATTAGCAGTTTTTCTTGGATCAGGGAATAGTGGAGTAGTAAATTGCTCATGAGTGGTAGGGAGCAAATGCTCTCTGAGGAGATGCTTGGCTTCCACCATTCAGGTTGTGCTGGCTGGAGAACAAGAGCAGATGGCAACTGGCAACGTAGCAGCAGGTGCAGCAGCAGTAAAAGCAGATTGTTGTCCTCTGATTAGGTCATGTAGGTCTTTCCCATTTCTTTTCAGATCTGCTTGAGAACAACTGGGCACTCGGCAATTCCTCTTTTCATGGTAGGAGTTAGTTCTGATAGATTTTTCACTCTTAGCAGGTGGGAAATTCTTTTATGTATATTTTTAAGCATGTAAGTATGACAGACCTAATCAAGCCACTTCACTTCCAATATTTCTTGAAATCAACAAAGAAGATGATGTGTCTGTGGGTTAATGTGGGTGAGGGCTTTCACTGAAGATCAGAAATCTGAAAGAGCTGTTGGTGAATCAGCTGTTGAACTTTGAGTGCTATAGGAGGATTTTGTCATAATGTGGGAATGTCAGGCTTTGTACACTGGTGTTCTAGGAAGCACTTAAATAATTCTCAGAAGAGCCCAATTCATTGTTTATCAGAACTGAATAGAAAACCTGCCTATTTACATCTGTAGAAATAGGCTTGAATTCCAGGGAAACTGTATCTTCACAAAGAAATTAAGTGTGCCTCCTGTCATTCTCCAAGCGGTGGTGTATGGTAGGACTGTAAACTGTCAGCACAGAAGCAAATTTTTAACTGTTGTGTAGCAAAGAAATCCTGCCTTGTCAGTTAAGCTGACTGGAGCTAAAAGTGCAGGTCGTGTCTTTCTGCCACTTCTGCTCCCACTGCTTTAGGCTTGGCCTGCTCCTTCTAGAACTTCACAGGTACTGAAGAGGAAACAAAGTGGGATGAGGAAGTCAGCAGTGGTAGTCCCCACTTAGCTGTACTTTACCTTTGCTGTGTTCTCTTATTGTCTGATAATCTTTTATGGGGATCTCATTTAACATGCTGTAGAAGGCGAGAGTTCATCTCTTGAAGGTTTTTGTCGCCTCAGACTGTGCTGGATGTTGGACATCTGTATCTGTAATACATTACATTTTGAGTTCAAAGGCTTCTGCAAAACCACAGATAGCAGAACCGTCCTGAAATGAAAGTGGTTTTGAGAATCTGAGCATTTCCTGCAGGCCAGACCCAGCATGGACTATTTCTTCCTTTCTGCATGGTTAACTCTTGAAGGTCCTCTAACAGCTGAAAGCTTCTGAATGTTTTGAAAAGCCTCTTTAAGTTCTAGGTCATATTTAGTCTTATTTTTTCTGTACATTATCATGTAGGTAACATTTCTTTGTGTGGTGGTGATAAGCACATATCCTGGTGAGAGGGAGTTCATGGACACCTCTTCTGGAGCTCACCAATCTTTCTTGCTGTGTTTAAACCTAGAGAAAAGTGGGCTTCAAAATAGAATGGGGAGATTTCTCATTTATTCTAGACTTAAAAAGATGGTAGCATGTGATTGTATTAAAAGCAGAGCAAAACAACTCAATGTATACAAAATATGGCTCTGCTGTTGTGTCTTCTGCCTTGAGTCTTAGCTGCATTCCTCCAGCAAAGCTGATTGCAGTGCATTCTGGCCACTGCTGGGAGCTTGGGTGTGATCATGTCCTCGGATCTGTTACCTGGATGTTCTGACAATGTGGCTAAACATTGCCTTGTCCCTTCATTACCATGTGTTGGGTTTTTGACCATTGACTGAGATACATGAAATTTGCCAAGTGCATTTGGACTTAGCTTCACCCACAGTACCAGCTTTCATGGCATCTTCTTAACCACATTCATCTATTTGAGGCTTAAAACTTCTGTTTGGCGTTCCTGGTCTGTCCAGCAGTGTGGTTGTGATTTCCTTTGCAGCCCTGTGTACATTGTGCTTGAAATTAACACCAGCCTGGTCACCTCTGTCTCCTGAAGCTCTGTTCTCTTGACAGTTTTTGGTATCTGAAGGACAAGTTCTCTGAAACTCACTAAATACAGTGAGTATCAAATGTTTAAGATCCTTGGATGAACTGGGACAGGGCTGAGTACAGGCAGGTGGGAAAGCCAGTCTTTTTCTTTACCTTTTGCTATGTTTGAAGGATAAGTTGTGGACAGCTCAGTTTTCCCAGGATGTGGGATGCTCTTGGGTATAGTGACAAGAGAAAGCTTGTCCTGAGACATGCCTGGCTTGGCAGGAGCTTTTGCAGGCTCCTTCTGGATTATTCTATGCTAAAAGACTACTTAGGTTGGCTTCCTTTTTTCCCTCCCATTCTGTGTTCTGGCTGTGATCCAGTCTGGTGTTTTCCCCAGTCATTGATGCCACCATTTCTTGTCTCTGTTTATAGTTATCAGTCTTACATAAAAGCCAATAAATAATCAATCATTCCTGAATTGCTTTTTAGAGGCCTCAGATGAGTAGTGCCAGTTTTGACTTCCTTGTCACACCTGGAGAGTGTGCATCTGGAATTTGAGTACCATGGGGTTGGGAAAAGGGCTGTGTAGTGAAGGAGATCGGGGGTCAGTAGTGGGGAGAAAGTTCTTTCAGCAACAAAACTGTTTGGAAAGCCCCCATTCTCTACTGATTGGTACAACTGAGTGTGAAGCAGAAAAGCTGCCCTTGGTTCTGTATTTGGTACTAAGAACATGCCCTGCTATTGGTGCTTATCCCTGTGAGTTAAAAACTATTTTGAATGAGTTTGAACAGTGTTCGAGTATTTAATAACAAGGAAACGTGGGAATCTGCTCTGGTTTGGGATGAAGATACCTGTATTGTGTAACTAACCTGCAAATACTTTATTTTTGTAACTTACAGCTTCATGGAAGGTAGGTAGAAGGTACCGAGATGGGTTTGTCCCTGGGCATGGGTGTTGCTGTTCACTTGACTGGTGGTCTGAATTTAAGTGAGAAATGACTTGCTGAGACTGGTGGAAGCAGGGGAAGAGCAGTATGTGTTAGTTTGTAGCATAATAATTTTAATATAATCTAATATTCCTCCAGAGTGCTTGACACTCACAGCAAGTAGTGCTGTGCTGCTGATAAAAATAGATTGGACTTATTCTGACCTTCTAAAAATGCCCTTAATACAGTAGCACAGGCTTTGCCTGAGAACATCTGACTTTTAATTCTGATTGTGAAGTCAAGTGAGGTAAGTAGAATTTGGATTGACTGTAAATGTCTTAGCCACTTAGCAAATCCTCTTGAAGAACCTTACTTGCTTGCCACCTGCTTTTTCCTGAGGATATGTGGGATGCTTAACTACCGGCAGGTTATGAGGTGACCTGCCTCGGCCTTGCAGCCTCTCCCACCTCTGGTTTGGTACCCAGGAATCCTCTCCCTGGCACCAAAACTCTGATGACTCTGAAAACACATTGCTTAAACTGCTTACAGGGTAAAACAGTCCTGGTGCGTGCTTTCCACTGTGATTAGGTGGCTTATGCAATCAGGATGAGAACAGCCATTTGAAATGCTCATGGTTTATGGAGCTTTTGTTTTTTTCCATAGTTTTCAGTTGACCAAAGAAATGGTGATGGAGAAGCCAAGTCCCCTGCTGGTCGGGCGGGAGTTCGTGAGGCAGTACTATACCCTGCTGAACCAAGCACCTGACTATTTGCACAGGTAAAGTTCTGCTTCACTTTCAGCTGGTTTTCTGTGTGAATTTCTTAACTTGTGTGCTAAAATTGGTGAATGATCTTATTACTGTGTCTTGGCTTGCCGAATTTTGTCACTTAAACTGATTTATTCAAGATGCTGAACATCATTTGGTTTTGTTCATTTGGGTTAAAAGATGGATAAAAAAGATTACAGGAATTCTTTAAATATCTGAGTTCTGGTTCTAACTGATGCTGCTTGCCACTTTTGCTTGTAATCAATATAAATTGAAGTTGGAGAAATACCACTTAGTTGAGCATTTCTGTAGTTCTTGGCTTGATAAAATGCCCCCTGACTAGGAGGAAACATTGAATAAGTTGTGTGCTTGTCTACTGGTCTCTCCTGGGAGTCATACCAGCTCTTTCTTAAAGGAAAGTCAGGAAATTGTGCATATGCAGCTGACTATAATCCATTATCTAAACAAATCAGTCCTGTTTTGATGTGACAGCTATCCTTTTGAAACTAAGTCTTGTGTATGAATATGCACTTCATTTTGTTGTGTTTTGAGTAGCCAAATAAAGTTTCTGACCCCTTCCCCCATCCAGTTTCAGGAACAGTTACTCAGAGTGTTTCTCTGTTTAGGTGGTCAGCTGACCTCATCCCTTTGGGTCAGGGGACAGTTGACTCTGTGCCATGGAATCCATTCCAGTCTTTTATCTGCTGGCAGAGTGCAGTGCCATGGTGCACTGGGCATTTCAGGTGGTAATCTCTCAGTTCCAGAAAAGAAGATTTACCTGGAATACTTTTTTTACTGTAGGAGAGCAAAACAATCCTGTTGTTCCTTGCTGGAGCTTGAGATCAGAACTTGAGAGGGAGCCTTCAGCATCCCAGATGTTCAGGGTGTTGTTGTTTTGGGGACCTCATGCAGAAAGAGGATAATGGGATTGGATCATGAGCTCTTATGAGACTTTGGTTTTGGTTGTTGGTGCCTGGGTCTCTGACACACCTGAATGCTACAGCTAACATTTGAAAACTTTGTTTTTCCCCCACCCCCTGATTAGTAACAGGATTATGAGATTTTGTGGCTTTATTCTAGTGATTCAGACAGGAAACTTACTTGAAAGTGTATTATTTGTACTGCACTCTAATGTAGAGGCTCAATGTTCTTACACAGCAAAGCTTGGCATTAAAATACTTCTTTCCAACAGGTTTTACGGAAAGAACTCTTCCTATGTCCACGGTGGCTTGGATTCCAATGGAAAACCAGCTGACGCAGTCTATGGACAATCTGTAAGAACTTTTAAATAAGAAAGCTGTTATTTCCTTCTATTTTGTCACCTTTGTGGTTGAAAAGAGAAACGTATCCAGCTGTGATTCACCCCCACACTGTTCAAGTGCTTTCTGTGAAAGAAGGAAAAAAAATGGAGAGGAAAAAAACCCTCTTGACTGTAGACAGCAATAGTTAGGCAAAATGTGCTTCCTTTATAGAAAGCTTATAATGTAAAATTGCTTGCAAAGCAAACTTAACAAGTATGCTGCCAAGCTCTCTCTCCAGAGTTAGGGAATGTATCTTAAACCAGTTTTTATGATTTTGCTTTCTCTGAAAGCTGCTAATTGGCAGAAATGGCTTCTGCAGCATAACCCACGTGTACCATTCTTTCCTAGGATATCCACAAGAAGGTGCTGTCACTAAACTTCAAGGATTGCCACACAAAGATCCGTCACGTGGACGCCCACGCCACCCTCAATGATGGTGTGGTGGTGCAGGTGATGGGGGAGCTCTCCAATAACATGCAGCCCGTGCGCAGGTTCATGCAGACCTTCGTGCTTGCTCCTGAGGTGGGTGTGCTGGGCTGCCAAGGGCTGCACTCTCAGGGGTTAGACTGGGAAGGTTACTTGCCACAAAATTCAGCAATTACGTTCTGAAAATTCCTTTGGGAATTACACTACTTCTGTGTGATTGTACATTGACCTTGGATTTTGAAATCAGTTATAAATATCCTGACTTTGTACTCCTAGGTGAGTGCAACACTTGTTTTTTTCTTAAGCATATTAGAATTATATTGTCTTTGATTTGTTATCCTAGCAACTGGTCTTTTTACTGAAAACGAGGTAGAAGAAAGAGGGAAATGCTTCCTGTCACTTTGAAAATATGGGTTCCAGATTTTCTTGTTCATAAACCACTGACTTAGCATTTGAAGTGGTATTTTTAAATAGACTTTTTTAACAAAGCAGTTTACAGAATTGAAAATGATAGTGAAAAAGGAGTGTTGCAAGATCACTCTGTTTGACAATATGACTTGGAGATAAAAATTGATACTTTGGACACCAGGAAGTTGTCAATCACACTTCTTTAGTGTTGTGAGCTGTTGGAAATAAAAGCACTTCAATTTTTTTTTTCCTTTGTTCCATCCATACCTAACTTGTTAGAAGTGATGTCTTTTTTCCTTCTTGTTTTCCTGCCCCAAATAACAATATTTTCTTAAAAGAGACAAATTTGGATTAATCTTGTAGGAAGGACAATTTGCTCAAACCTTGCTTGTTTTCACGTTATTTCAGTTTCTACATTACTGGATTGTTGTAATTGATTCGGTTCTTCTCTTTGATTTGCTCTTAGGGCTCTGTGGCAAACAAATTCTATGTCCACAATGATATCTTCCGCTACCAGGATGAGGTTTTTGGGGACTCTGATACTGAACCTCCAGAGGGTAAGTAGCAAAAATTTTTGGATGGTTCTCTTGGTGTTTAGTACTGGATCTATATCAACATTCTGTTCCCAGATCAAAGGAAATCTTGCTGTAGAATACAGATCAGTGTTAGATTTCATGTGCTTGTAGATTTTTTCCTTGCCTATAGTTCTTTACAGTCCAGCAAGGAGTTGTGACATGCAGATGATTATTTTTCTGGCATAATCTGTTTCTATTACAAGAACTGTAAGACTTATTTTGGCAGTTGCAGTCAGATTTGTAGGTTATAAATCTTGTTCTCTGAGGTATTTGGAGCATGTTTTTTAACCTTGGTCAAAACAGAATAACCAAAGTGATAGTGGAAATATTAAAAAATGTCTGTTTCATGTCACATGTCAAAAGTGCTTCGTGTGTGTTCTTTGGCAGAAACTTCACCTGTATTTTCTGATAGATGCCTTTTACTAAAGATGTGTGTTATTTTTTTTCTTTTCTAACCTTACTTAGAATCAGAGGAGGAAGGGGAGGAACCTGAGGAAAGACAGCAGACACCTGAGGCTGTTCCTGATGATAGTGGTGCTTATTATGAGCAGGCTGTCAGGTAATAATATATTTATAGATCAAGTCAGGTGTTGTGTGAGACAGGCTGCTTGTAGAACAGGTCACATGAATTTGTTGTTATTAATAGTTTTCTTCTGACAGGCAAAAAAATTCTGTTTATTGATTAGCGGAAATTAAAATGCTGTTAGACTGAACATGGAGACTCTGGACTTACTTATTTTTTTGCTGTTTCATAGTGTACCAATGCAAAATTTGCATCCTTGTGCAATGTGGCTTTACTTGGCCTTGTTCTTCCTCTCAGATGTCATGTGCCTGACTTCTGTGTTGCATAAGTAGCACTGCTTGTCACCAGTAATAGAATAAATACAATACCACCTCTTTTTCCTGCTTTTTGTGCTGCTGTATAATAGCAATGACATTGAGGAACACCTGGAAGAGACAGCTGCAGAGGCAGAGCCTGAGCCAGAGGCAGAGCCTGAACAGGAACCTGAACCAGAGGTGCAGGAGGAAAAGTCTGAGCCAGTATTAGAGGAATCTGCTCCAGAAGAGACTGTGGAGAAGAGTACTTCTCCAGCTCCTGCTGATCCAGCTCCTGCAGTGCAAGAGGACTCCAGGGTAATGACAGTGGATCTCTCTTTTCTCTGATGTGGTTTGATCAGTATGGCTCTCCTGTCTATTTACACAGCTTTATTTTTACATGGGGATTTTTGTCACTTCTCAGTGTTAAGAAGGGTAAAAGTGGACAGATTAAGACTCAGGAATCCAATAGTTTGGTTAACCTTGATGTGATACTTGGTGTTGGGCCACTGCTGTGTCCTGTTTCGACACTCGAATTCAGGACTAGAGTAGAAGTGTGACTCCATTGTCATTACACTGAGTCTTTTGAATTTAAATAATGTGTAGGAAATTGTAGGGAAAGTGCTATTGGCTGGCTCCTGATTTTCAAGTACAAGTTAAAATTTGTTCTGTGTCAGTAATAAATTTCAGATGGAGATGTAGTTAGTTATTATCTTTTTTTTTTTTTTTGACATTTTCCTGGGCATCAGTAACCAGCAAGAACCTTCCTCCCAGTGGGGCTGTCCCAGTATCAGGAATACCACCTCACGTTGTGAAAGTACCGGTCTCACAGGTAGGAATCCAGCACCTGGAGAAGCTTAAGTGCTAAACTGGCTGGCAGGGAAAAGAGTGAAATCTGTTTGCTTCTGATTTGACTTCCCAGGCCCCAAAGACTTTAGCATTCTGTGATTCTTGGTAGTCTTTATGAAGATGTTATCCTTGGTTTTTTGGGTTGAGATTTAATTGTTTCTCATGGAGGAAAACGGGGGTTATTCATGGGAACGCTGCTTGCTTGTAGCATATAAGCCAACATGAGCTAACATGTATTTTAGTCACAGGTGGAAAAATCTATTACCTTTTCCTGTATTTTTTTTATTACCAACTTGATAGTGAGCTCTTAAAAGCTGAACCTGCTGGTATGTGTGTCTGACTCTCAACTGTTCACTCCTTTTTCAATTGATGCAGCCCCGCCCTGAGGCAAAGCCTGAATCCCAGACCCCCCCTCAGAGACCTCAGAGGGATCAGCGAGTGAGGGAGCAGCGAACGAGCATCCCACCTCAGCGGGGTCCTAGGCCAAGTAAGAGAAACTGCAAAGAAGCTGTTTTCTGTTGCTTAAAGGTTTTGGGGAGCAATGTGATAATTAAAGCTTTTAAAATATCATTATTTTTGTCAGTAAGCAAATGATTTTTACTCGAGTAAAAATTCAATCTTGGCTTCAGCCAGGTGATAAAAAGCAAATCGTTACACCCTTGCTAGTGTAGACTGCTTTACTTTTTTTATATATGAATGGATAGACAGTGTGAATTGATTGTTTCTTATGGTGATAATTCTGACCATGGTTTGTTTTTCTGTTTGTTGTGGGGACTGACTTTTCTAAAATCAGTTTTATTTTTCTGTTCAAGTTCGTGAGGGTGAACAAGGCGATGTGGAAACCAGGCGGATTGTGAGATACCCAGACAGTCATCAGCTGTTTGTTGGGAACCTTCCCCATGATGTGGATAAATCTGAACTTAAAGACTTTTTCCAAAGTAAGTTGGTTGCTTTGCTGTCTTCTGAGGGGGTGGGGGTTGCAGCCATGGGCGTGGCCAACAGAGCATTCTAATGTATGACCCAAGAACTTGGATTTTCTCTTGCAGGCTATGGCAATGTTGTTGAACTCCGCATCAACAGTGGTGGAAAGCTCCCTAATTTTGGGTTTGTGGTGTTTGATGATCCTGAGCCTGTTCAGAAGATCCTTAGCAACAGGGTAAATAAATTTTCAGGCAGTGGTTTTTGGTCTGTTGGCAACAGACAGTGTTTTTCAGCTTAACAGGAAGAGAATGTACTTGATACCTTTAGATTTTTTTGAGCATATTAAAGTAGATGTGGTGTTTTTCCTTCCTATTACCAAGATCTGTGCAGTCTTTGTCATTGAAGTAGATTGTAGGAACTCATTACAGAGCCTTTTTCTAGTGGGAGGTTGCTGAACACAGGAAGCTTTCAGGAAGACAAGGTAGAGAGAGTCTGATTCTATGGACAAGTAGAATCTTGTTTGTCAGAGGCTGAAAGGAAGAAGCTGTATTGGTGTGCACGCTGAAAAGAATTTTGCTAACAAAGGCAGGAGGTACCTGCTCAGCCTGTCAGCAGTGATTGCTAATGCAGAATGTGTGTCCATGCCTGCCTGCTGTGGAAGGCAGGGACTCTGGATGCACCCTCATAGCCATGCAGGGAGCTTTTCTGAAACTCATCAGAATGTTCTGTGTTCAGCCTGAGATGGCTTTTCAAGGGTCACTCCTTCACATCTTTATTTTTTCCAGTAAAGCCTCAAGACTGGGTGCATTGCCATTGCTATTTTGCTGTTGCCATTGTTTAGTAGGTAATCCTAAGACCCTTCAGTCTTTCATAGAGAGGAGGATATGAGACAAAGTTGCAGGAATCTGCTTGACCTTGAAGAGCTCCTGGTGACCCATTAATGACAGCACCTTCTGTGCTTCTGTTGCAGCCCATCATGTTCAGGGGAGAGGTGCGCCTGAACGTGGAGGAGAAGAAAACACGAGCTGCCAGGGAGGGTGACCGCAGAGATAACAGACCCCGTGGACCTGGAGGCACTCGTGGGGGGCTGGGAGGTGGGATTCGAGGGCCTCCACGTG
Source organism: Emberiza elegans (assembly GCA_024865655.1). NCBI lineage: Eukaryota > Metazoa > Chordata > Aves > Passeriformes > Fringillidae > Emberiza > Emberiza elegans. The sequence goes on from JALJVW010000184.1 coordinate 60,257,172, forward strand.
GAGGAATGTCCCAGAAGCCAGGATTTGGAGCTGGAAGGGGGATCGGGCAACGCCAGTGAATTCATCGCGGATGTTGACGTGATGGCGCAAACCCTCTTTCCTGCAGATTTGTGAATTTCAGCCTTGGGTATCTTGGAATGTGGCCCTAGCCTGTTATAGACTGCTACGTTTGATACTATTTTGGCCCCTTTTTGTTTGTGTTATGGTTCTGTGATTTATTTTTTTCTAGTCCTTGTCCCAGATTCCAGCTTTGTGGAACAACGTTTTAGGAAAAGTGGATTTTAAAAAGTAAAGAACTGAATTTTCTTCCTCACCTCAAACTTACGGACTGATTTTTGGTTTTTTTGGTACCAGTGGTTTTTCCTAAAGGAATGTCTTTCTTTTTTCTTTTATTTTTTTTTCCTCCCCTCTTTCTAATGAATTTGGGTGCAGTCAGCGGAATAATATTTCACGTGCATGCGTTCAAGAGCCTGTAGGAAAACATAGTTCTTGGCAAGTATTCCAAGGGCAGAAAAGCAAAACTCTTGGTGTTTCTTGAGGGTCATATGAACATCCTCTGGTCTGAAGACATTGCCACTTGAAAAAATTGACTTTCACCTTTCTGTGGCGCTGTAAAAGTGGAATAATGGGTATCCGTAGAATCTCTTTTCCTTTTGATACATGATCACAGCAAGGAATTCGAACTACTGTTTTACCACTTTGAAATTTTGGATTGTGGGATAGGTTTTAAATGTCTAGAACTTGACTCTTCAAACACTTTTCCTGAACTTGTGAAATTTTTTATTGAAATAGGGAGTTTTTTTCATGTTTAGTTTGTATTTGTATAAAAAAAAGCAAAATTGTTGTGCCTTCTATTTATCTCTCATTCCAGTTTTGGCAAATTGTTTAAAAAAAATAAAAAAGGTCTAGATTTGCTTTATCAAGTCAAGAGTATTTTGGAGTTTGTCCAAGGGGAAGAGGCTCTTCAGCCACTAGGTTTACAAGGTAGAGGTGGTTGTAGCTAAAGCTTTTAATACCTTCTGTACATCACTTTGCATTTAAATTATTGAAAGCAAATACTTCTTGGATGCAGAAGTTAATAACTTGAACTTGAAGCTGGGCAGGTCCTGTTGTAACTATTGCAAAATTACAAGCAAAGCAGAAATACCTCTGTCACATCCTTTGCATTTCCAACTGCTGTAAGTAATAATTATTTTTGCAGTACTTCATTCCTTGCTTCAGACCTGAAGTGGATAAGAAGGAATTTTTGTCAGAAGTATGGAAGGTGCTTGTCTGTCCTGGTGTTAAGATGTTGAATGCTCTCCACTGCCTCTGAAAGAAGATGAAACTGAAAATAAAATACAAAACTGATTAATTTCAATCCAAGAGATCCTGTAAGATGATGCTGCACAAAGCAGTATTTCTGTAATTCCTGGTGTTAAACATCTGGATAAAAATGGTGTATTTGTGTCTCCACTGGACCCCCAGGTCTCTTGGTAGCACAGTAGAGCTGTGTAGGAAGTTGGCTAATCTGTGTCAGGTGTCAGTGTTTCCATGTTCCTTGGTTTATGACTATAATGACTGTGCATATGCAGTGTATCATCTCTTGACCTGTGCTTGCTGTAAGCTCTGGAGCAGAGCTGCCCTTGGTATTACCTGTCCCAAACAGTCATGTTTTGCCTTTTCCTTGCCAGACTTACTGGTTGAAGTTGGTTATACTAAATGTTGCGAGTATTGGTTTCTGTTTTATTTTTCTCTTTGCATTTGTCACACTGCTTGTCCCTTCCCTCCTTACACCTGTGTCTCAGATTGGCCTGCTTACCATCTGTACCTGGAGATGTGATACCTTAGTGGACTAGGGGAGAGTGTGAGCTGTGCTGTGCTCTCACAGCCAGCATTTGGGGAAATTCTGCTGCTTCCTCTTGTGGTGGTAACTGGTATTTTTTTTAAAAAACAAAAGCTGTCTGCATTTTTCCTATCAGGAATGCCTGTGAGGTGAAAGTATGCAATGGTGATCTTTTACTGAACCCTGTCCTTGTTGTTTGTGATACGTTTTTTTCCCCTGTGTTGGATCTACTGTTCTTGACATTGAATCCGAAGACTGCAGTAACAGGTTGCACTTCAGACTTATCAAAGTGCTTTTAACAGAAGCTTTTATAGCTCTTAACCAAATCTGCAAAAGCATCCATAAGCTTGAACCCCCATTTCTGTAGTGGGAGCTGGACAGTTCTGGCTCATTGCTGTCTGATTTGAAAGAAGAGTGTCAGTAAAGAATTTTAAAGGGTGAAGTGTGTGCTTGTTCTCATATGAATCATACTCAATATGTTGACTCAGAAAGTCATGTTCTTGTCCCAAGATGACAGGCAAATAAAATATTTACATAAAATTCTCTGGGAATGTCTTGTAAAGAAATACTTTCAAAAGAAAGTTACGTTGTAGAGTGACTCCTGTTATTTGCATTTTGGTGGCTCTGGTACTCACTAATAACAAAGTCCTCTGAAGAGATCTGCTGTAAGATGTTGCACATTGGTTTTGATGTTTAGGCTTTCTGTAGCCTCCAGCCCTTCCGGTTTCTGCCTTGCTGTACTGTTAAAAGCTCAGTATCTCTTGTCTAAGGCCTCCAGTCCTTTGCATGCGTTCTTTAAGATGACTATGAAGAAACCACGATTTGATTTGCCTCAGCTGGCTGCAGAGGGCTGCATGAGCTCCAAGGAGGCTAATAACCAAGGTAGTCCAGCTCTTTCTAGGAACCAAATGCTACAGTCTGAAATGTGTCAGACTGTTTTTGTGTCTCCTTTCTAGTGCCTCCAGTCAAGACAAGGAGGTGGTGGTACTGAAGTGCTCTGCAGGGAATTGGCAACTGAAGAAAAGCTGTCTAGAACTGTAAGACTTGTGCACCCATCACAGCCTCATGGACAGATCTGGAATAACCTTCATGGTCATGATACCTTGAGCTGCCCTTCTGAGAGTACAGAGAGTGTTTCATGTGTGACTGGTGTGATCTGGCCTCTTCTGCTTGATCTTAATAGATTAAGACAAATGGAGATGAGGGCGTGTCACTTGCAGGGGTGTTCTGTGGCACTCAAACCAGAACTAGAAGCCATGATTTGCCCTTGCTGCCTTCCTTCAAGAGCATTGTACAATTAAGAATTTAGGTTACCCCTTGAGCACATCTGCAGTACTGGGATGCACCAGCAGACTTGTGTGGGGCTGTTTTGTAAAGCTGAACTGAGATCTTTGTGTGTTTGGGAATGCAGATGTTGGTTCTGCATTTCAGGATTCAGACTGGGATCCCTTCCTTGCTCTGCAGGGCCCTTTTTTCTTATTTTTCTTTATATTTGCTCAGACTGAAGCTCTGGTATTGCTGGATGCCCACTATCCACATACAGGTGAGTGTGGAAGTGGTAAGCTTGCTGAGAGCTTGGCAGAGAGGATTTACTCCTGAGGTAAAAAACAGCCTGTATGGTAACAGTGAGATCTGACTTCAATCTGAGCAACTTCCTTCTGGTGCCACATGGCAGAGATGCCCTTGAGATCTGGGAGTTCACTGGGCGTAGTGAAAAGGGTGGCTCTTGGTGTAGGTATGGAGATCTGGAGTTGATCTCTGCAGCTGCTTATTCTGCATATCATGGAAGGACATATTTTTGATCTGTTTTTGCTCCATTACAAGGTTTTTTTGGGGGATAGGAGCACACAATGTGTGAAGTTTTAAGCTGTGTGTGTTGTGGGAAGAAGGAATTCCCTCACTAATTTTGTTTCCCAAAACTAAGATCTTTATCCTTATTTGAATATTATATGGAAGAATGAGGAAAGTTGGTCCATTAAAAACTTTTGGTTATGAGGCATGAAACTGAATAAAATTCTTTCAAATTCCATCAGCACTTAAAGACAGTTTTTAGAGTAATGGCACGTTCTCAGAATAAATTTGAAGGGCAGGATGCTGCCTTTCTATTTCCTGTCACAATATGCCATTTGCCAAGCCAAGAGGGACCTGCTGTTCCACTGGTGATATTTCAAACTTGACAAAGCACCTGACAGTGGAAGGAAAAACACTTTATTGTGACCATCTTTGTGATTCAGTGTGAGTCCTGCATTCTGAAATGTCGTTTGGGGTGTTTGCACCAAGGCCACTCCATCTACTGAAGAATTTTAAAGATACATATATAAATAATGTCCTAGCTTGCAAAATAGTACAAGAAATACATTTTTCTTTGGGTTTCCAGCTGCTGCATGGAACAACCAGCAGTAAAAAATCCATGGAGAGAAATTTCAGAAAAATCTTTAATTTTTTTAATTGGAATCAGCATGAATGTATGATTCAATAAATATATTTTATATACATTTAACAGCAGAAACTTTACATTCCATCTTCAAACTGCTGAAATAGAACTTCTGTTTTAAAATTTTTTTACAAGCCAGAAAAATAATTTGCCACTGTGGCTGTGTGGTCATGCAAATTGTCTAAGTTACAGGTTTATGTCTTCATGATGTAAAAATACTGATTTGAAGGAAGCAATTGCTTTGCACTCTGACCCATGTAGCAAAAGATCCTTAAATGGAGTGTAAGGCCATACCAATTTTGTGTATGTATAGATTTATACATATGTATATATAGTAAATTCATACAGAAAATACAGGGACATCCCTTTTTAAGGTGGATAGGGAGAAGATATGTAAGTACTTAATGATGAAGCTGATTTATTCATTTTGAAAAATCTTGCCTCTTATGTTTTAAACACAACTGTATTTTATATTTTTTATATCTCACCTGCCTCCTTTGTTCTTGAAGGGAGAGTAGCATGAAAATTAAAAAGCACTGATTTTCTATTCTTTTTTCAACTTGTCTAAATGAACCAGTAGAGGTACTCAGAGAGCACTTGCATTGCCTGCTTCTTTCCTCTTTCTTACATTAACTCCAGAGATACTTACTCTAAATATTTTTCTGATTATCTCCTGTGACATGTGGATATTTCAGCACCCACTTTGCAAAGAGGAAAGTGAAAACAGCTGCATATGCAGCTCTTTAATTGTTTTAAAGAGGCTCATGTGAAGCTAAAGGGAGATGAGTTTTGTCCTGTTAAGAGCAGCTGCTCCTTTTTCCTGTGCTGAAAAGTTGATCAGACTGGGTCAATTTATTGTCACTGCTTCTGAGATCTTGATAAGATTGAAGAAGGAAAACACTCTGACTTTGTTGCCATCCTTTCCTGTTAAAGAGCAACGTTGGAAAAAAAATCTTTTTTGTTTTGTTTTTATTTAGCAAGCACATGAAACCCCACATCAATAGCTCCAAACTGGATTCAGTACTTACAGGGGCTCTGGTGGACCTGTGTGGCAAGAGGCTCTGTCCTACAGCCAAGGGTTGGGGCTGTGTTCAACCGCACATTCTAACCCTGAGGTGGCTGGCATTGCCCTCCCTGGGGCCAGGGAGTGCTGGCACAGGGATGGGACACCCTGGAACATCTCCCACTGCTGCTGCTGAGCCAGCCCAGCCTCTGGCTGCCCCTGCTGTAAACAGCACCAAGGCGCTGTTGTGTTTGGGAACAAATGAGCTTTAGTAAGCCAAGTTTTGGAAACAAAGGTTTTCTTCATACAAATGGCTTGCAGATGGGTGAGATACAGAAAATGGGGCAGTACAATACCACTGCTTAATAGGCTTTTTTTCTGAAGTTTTTGTGAGGTGTTCTTCCTAGATACCAGATTTTGAGGGTTTGACTAGTGAAGTAAATGCTGTGGGAAACTCAGATAATATTTATAAAGGACAGAAGGAAAATGCTGTCTAGGTGCTGAGCTGTTCCCACTTCCATTTGTTTTGCATATTTTCAATTGGAAAGTATTCCTGCTGTGTTTGTATCTCCCCTCCAAAGCAAAACCAAATGTGCAATGGTTGTCCTGAAGAGAAATATCTTAATATTTTTATTTTTCTGCTAAATTCATTTACAAAACAATGTAAATGGGTGTGCGTTTATAGTTGGATGGGAGAAATACGTGGGTCCTCCCCCCCTTTTTTATGTCACGTAAGTGTAAGTTTTTCATTACTCCTTAGCTGTAATTTAACAAGCATGATCTGCTGTACACTGTGGTAGATGGTGAGAGACAACACAGTCCATAAAATGTCACTGTCCACGATGTTTAGCCTGCTCATGGCTGTGGTTTGGTGTTGGGTGGGTGGTGACAAACTGGGACAGGCTTGTGCATCTTCAGGGTTCCAAGGCTGCTTCCAGAGTGGTGTCACCAATGCTGCAGGATGGCAAACTGCGATGGAGTGCAGTGACCTTTGCATGTCAGGCCATTTTTAGGTGAAGTCCTCTGTGTGTTGCTTTGTCTCTACTTCTCTCAGTCTCTTAATCCACTGAAGTTTTGCTGTATTTCTCACACACACAAAAGTATGAATGGCTTTTAGCACAGTTACCTCCTATTTCAGTTCTTTTAAGACAGTCAAACCTTTGCTGCAGCTCGATAAGTCCACGAAAGACGAGGTGAGCTCTGGCCATGATCAGTGCTGTCAGTGTGTCATGGCCAGACTTGGGAACCACACAAACTTCTCTTTTTGTGTAGGAATTCCATTGCACAGTAGGCTTGAGACGCTCCAGGCGGTGCATTTTTCAGGATCATTCATTCCACATGCATGTGGTGAGGTTAAGTCCCTTGGCCTTTGTGCCTCAGGTACCTCTGGAGCTGCTGGTGTCCCCTGACCCCCTGCTCTGGTCACAGGGAGCACCAGGTTGGTTGTACAGTGAGAAGGAGCTCAGAGGCAGAGTTCAAGCGCAGCAGGTCGCTCTTCCCAGTGAGGGGAAGGTTAACTGCTCACCTGCCTCTCAAATTCTCACATAACATCATTGTTTGGATCTTAATGTTTGTTTCCCAAAAATTACAACTTGAACCCTCCCAAAGCTGACAGATCCCCAGCTTAACCTGCTGTTGTGACCTGATGTAAGGATGCATGGATCAATTGTTCTGAAATGTGTGTGTGTCTTTTAAATGCCCTGTCAAGTTAAGTGGCACTGGTCAGGGCTGGAGGGCTGTGAATGGGGTGGGGTGGGCCATCTGGGTGTGGAGGTGCTGTTTTCACAGTTCTCCACTCTGAGCAGGTTAACTTGGGGGTTCGTCAGCTTGGCCCATGCTGTTTCTGAGCTTATTTTCTCTCCTGATCTAACCCTAGAATTGGAAGAATTGACAGTGTTCTGGACAAAAACATATCAGATGTGGAAAGATTAGAATAGAAAGGAAAGTACAGATTCAGTGTAGGCAGAGTGTTTCAAAGCTCTGGTTCAGTTGTTTCCTTGGCCTAGGTAAGCTCAAGGCAAAGGAACTTCTGCTCCCTTTGTTGGGTCAGCCTCTAGCTGAGCTTCTCTTGTACAGCTGAGCTCTACTGCTGTGACCAAGGGACTGGCCACAGCCACTTAAAATGGTAAAGAGAGGATGTAACAATAGTCTAAGTCATTAGTGATTTTTTTTTTTTAATTATTCTAGTTATCCTGATCACAAGTGGGATTGATGGCAAGTGGAGGCATGCATCTGACTTGCCAGGAGGGTCACACTCCTGCCTGTGAAGGATGTACCTGTGTCCCACACCTTGGCCTGCAGCAAGGTGTGTTCCCAGCATCATTCTCAGGTAACAGGGGCTGCCCCCTCTCCATTTCCTTTCCTTCCTGGTCTCTCATGCCCTGTTTTTAGAGGTGACACTGCCCATGCTGTCCCATGTCTCTTCCTCCATGGGACAAGTCCAGCCTCCTGAATTCTCTTTCCAGCCCCTCAAGGAATAAGCAGCAGTATTTAAAGCCTTGACTCTCAGGAACACCATATTGGTTGCAGTGACTGCAGTGACTGCACTTAACTACAGCAAGGAGTGAGTACTACAAGTTCCTCTCCCTTACACGATCCCTAATCTGCTCTTCCTTTCTCTTTTCAAATCCCTGCCTTCACTCTACTCTTGGCTGGGGAGCCAAACTCTCAGGACTCTTCTACTTTCTAACAGTGAAGTCTCAGCAGAGCAGACCTGGCTGAGGTCACAACATAGTTGTGGCACATCACAAGCTCCAGAGCTGGCCCTGCTCCTCAGGAACTCCTTGGTTCTTCACCCCAGCCCGAGTGGTGTGGTGAGGACACTTCTGAGAATGAGTGAGTGCATACCCAGGGGAGGTGGCTAAGGCACCGCCCGTGGCACAATCTTCAATATTGCATAGTTTTCATTCAGGAAAGGTCAGTGTTTTGGGATTAGGTGCCAAGCAAGAAACTCTGGAGCCCAGGCCCCAGCTCTGTTCCCATTGCAGGCTGTGCCCTGCTGATGTGTGCAGGGCTCTGACAGAACCTTGCTGCTTTAAGCACTTGCCAGGCCTCCACTGTAATTGTGACTGCAATGGTGTCATCACTGCAAAGGTGGTTCAGGCTTGAACCTGGAGCAGTAATTTAGTGCCCAAATTCTGTGGTGTGTTTCACCTAGGCCATCTGGCTCAGCTGGTTGCAGCCTAAAGCCTGATTCATGTTTCTGTCAGACAGGTAAACCAGCAATGCTGCAGTGTCACCAAGTGCCTGGATAAGGCAGATGTCCTCCCACAGAGCCTCTGGGGAAGGGGATTTTGGCTTGCTACAGTGCTAACAGTCCTGGGCCCAGCTTCCCAAAAGCCTCAGCAGCAAAAACTGCCTGTGAGCTCTGTGTCCCTCAGACCTGGCAGCTCCAGGCAGCCCTACCTGCCCCTGCTTGTGCCAGACTTGACTCATGTGCCACAGCAGTGACATGATCACAGCCTGGGCACGTGGTTACTGGTGATACCTCATGCCCCAGTTTCCTGGATAGGTGAGGAGGATGTCCTTGTTTGACTTAAGCTACTTACGCAATTCAAGTGGAAAACCTGTAAATAAAAGCTAAATTCAAGCTGTGCTGATGGCTTATTTATGCTGGTATCATCCTCTGCCCAGGAAAACATGGATGATTTTATACTGGAAGCACTGACACACTTGACCCTCAGTCTGGGGACAGGGTTTGTGTCCCCTCTCCTGGCTGGGAGCTGCTGCTCCCTCTCCCTTGTGCTTTTTGAGGCTCTGAGTGCTGCAGGGCTTGTTAAACCCCCACACAGCAATCCCCCTGCCTTTCCCCAGAGTGGCAACATTAGCTTGTGCTGAATCTGTTCCATCTGCTCCCTCTCCGTGTGCATGGTCTGGGTCAAACCACAGCTGACCCAGCCCCAGCACTGCTGGTACCCAGTCCTATCCCAGGATGGGCTTCAGCACTGTCTGCAATGGACCCAGGAGCAGGAATAGCACAAACACAAGACTGTCTTGTCATTTCTGCTGAGAAACCTTGCAGTGAATGCACAAGGACTGCAGCTTAGAGTTTGCCAGACTTAATGGTCGTATTTTAATACAACCATATAATTCCTGCTGCCTTGCACCATCCTTGTTGGCCTGGGATGGCAGGAGTGATGTGGCATGCAAACTAAACCTCTCCTAGTGCTTTTCCTTCCCCTTCCTGTTCTCTGCCGCTCTTTGCCAGGATCCTCATTTGACAATTTAACCAGTAAATTCCTCTGCTGGGGGCCGAAATCATCCCTCTTCTTGTTTCCTGCCCTGTGGTTTGTGTCCTTTCCAATGCTCCAGCAGCAGGCAGGTGGTGCTGGGACAGGGTGATCAGGGGAGGGAGGAGCTGAAACAGGAAAGCTGCAAACAGAGAGGTCATTGTTCCTGGGCCTGGGGGCTCTCAGGTCAGGATTCCTCACCTGGCACAGGCTGTGCTTCCCCCTGCCACGCTGGCTCTGGTGCCTCTAACCTGGGCTGTGCCCTCCAGTGCTCCTGCAGCCTGCATCACCTGAGGGCAACACCCCAGGGCATCACCCCAGGGCTGCTCATGCCAGCAGCTCCCAGAGGAGAAGGTCTCAGCCGCTGCAAACACCTGCAGGCAGAGCTGGGGCAGCTCTGAGTGGATTCTCTGCTCAAAGAGCAGCAGCTCCTTCCACCCTGCCAGGTTCACAGCAGCTGATTTCTGGGGGGGCCCTCTGCTCCACACCACAGTAGGAGACTAAGAATGCAAGGGGCTGATTTCCTGTAAGCAGCTGCTGGTTAGCTGGATCAGTGTAAAACAGGGACCTCTACAGGAATAATAGCCAGAGACTGAACTCCCTCTCACTGACCCTGCTTTCTTTCACAGAGCACAATCAAGAAAGCTCTCAGTGGCCACTTTGGCATTCCCCAGGAGTCCTGTCCATGCCTGGCTTGCCATGAGAGCACTTCCCTGGGAGCTGTCACTGTGCCTGCCTTGGGGAATGGTTTTAGTGCCATATTTTTGCCAAGACACAGGTCCCAGGCCCTTCAGAGTTTGCAGTGCTGTGGAACAGAGCCCCACAGGAATGGAAAAAAGGGAGATGAACACAGAAAAGTGCATTAGACTTGAATGAAGTGAGAGACTCGTGCAGGTTCATTTGAGCAAGAGATGTGCAACTGCCCTTAAGAAATAATTGTTAAGGAGGAAGAAAGAAGGGAATGTGAAGACTTAAAGAACCTGAAGTAATTTAAGATGCTAAAATTAATGACTATTAGCTTCTGCTTTGGTGCTCATCCTAGCACCCTGAAGAACAATCAAGTATCTCAATTTTCTACTTAACTACTACACTCTCTCCATGCAAATAATGGAAAACTATTGATGCAGGAGCAGCTCAAGATGCCCCTTCCATCCACCTCCTTTGGAGAAGAAGACAGGAATGTGTGGGTCATTCCAAGCTGAGAATGGACCAGATAATTCCTTTGCTGAGCTGAACTCTGTGGGATGCTGCAGCAGGATTGGGGTTTCAGGTACTGGGATCCACCTTGTGCTGTCCACTGCTGCCAGTATCAAGGTTTTGAAGCAAGGAATAGGATATTGAAAGAGATTGTCTGTCTTTGGCACAGGGATAAGAACTATGTTTTATTAAATAATGGTAGTACAGTACAAAAATATGATCTATACAACCTTTGAAAAATATGGCACCACTGAAAGCAGCCTTTTCTCCTTTCATATAATCCTTTCTTTTCATAAATATACTTTGTAAATGCTTCTAACCATTTTTCTACCAGCACTGGGAAATGAAGTCTTTAAATCACAGTCAAGATAAAGGGCAGGCAACAGTGTAATTTGAATTATCTTTGCTTTGTAAAATGAAAGATCTTCAGAAGAATAAGAAAAAGCTTCCAGAAAAGTCTGAGGAAAACAAAGCCAAAAAGAGTTCCTGTTTGGAGGATATGAGATTATTCAGCATTTGAAATAGTTTGATAGTTTTAGAAGCAAAGGCTCCCAGGCCTGACAAGCAAAGTCTTCTAGGACAGGAGAATTAGGGCACCACCAGAGCCATGGAGGGAATGACCTGAGTGTTCCCAGGCTGCTGGTGCTGGGCCAAGGCTGAGCTCTGCAGATTGCAGCAGCCCACATGCTCACTACTCTGTCCTGGACCCTCTTCAGCACCTCTCTGGCTTGCATGGCATTGGGATCCCAGATGGATCAAGTATTAAAGTGGGAGGAACTCTTCTACCTGATCAAAATCTAGTAAGCTGGTGGTTTTTTTACTCTGGACAATTATATTTATGTGTAAGGAAAAAGAATTCCTGCTCACAAAGCATTATGTCTCCAGCAACATCTGGAAATAATATTTGGGATAGAGCTCTCTTTTTCCAAAGAAGCCAAGTGAATTAGGAAACTCAATTTTCTCTTTTTACTGCCAGACAACTGCTGTTTTATTCAGAGGTTTTGCTTCTGAGCCTCATTCTTAAGGAAAGATAACAATTATGGAGTTAGATTCCATCAATATGCTGGGAAGTTACCCTGCATTATCAAACCCTGTGCATTCTTACTAATGAGCATAATTGCTGGCACCATTAAACCAGCCTACTTTAAAGATGAGATAAGTTATCAAAATGAGTTCTTTTGCAATACAGAGACTAAACACAACCTGGTACAGATGGAGGAAAACCTTTGATTTTGAAAACTACCCAGACCTGCCAGGGGATCATAGGGCAGTCTAAAGTCTTGTCTAGGTGGTGAAACTCTCTGGCAGGACACCCCTGGGACAGTTATCTCAGCACTGTCGCACCTTCACCAAGATTCCCGTGTGTTTCCTGTGGGATGTGAGCTGCTCACTGTCACCTGATGGCCCAAATGGAAACTGGCAGCTCAAGGAAGAGAAAACAACACTGCTTATGGTGAGCATCAAATGTGCCCAGAGCTTGGGAAAGCTGAACTGGAATCCAAGGCAGGCTGGTAAGAGTGTGATTCTTATTTCAGTCCCTAAACTTCCATGGGCTCCACTGGCAGCTGAAATATGGGCAAGAAACGGCATCTTCTTGATGATCTTTAGTCCCTACATGCCTTATTCTGTGCCAGGAAGTGGCACTGGAGCTCCAGTGAAGCAGCAGCTGTGTCGTAACTGCATCTGCACCCAGGAGGTCCAGGATGAACACGGGATTCTCCCATGTACAGCTGGAGCACAATGAAGTGGGGCAGAAATGTTTTCCTCCTCCTTGCTCTGCTCCTGCCCTCGGTGTTTGGGTTTGATGTAGGACCAAAGCTCAGCTAGGTGGGAAGATGGGAATGGGATTTGTTCACCTACAGGCAGCTCCTTTAGGAAGGAGCCCTGCTGTGCCCTGGAGAGCCAGTCCAGGTAGCCTGGGGGGGACAGAAGGTGTGTGAGCCACGGCCAGATTGCCCCACTCCGAAGTGCAAGGTCCAGGCAGCGAGGAAGCAGGACATTTTTACCCAAATGACAGCAATTTGAGGGCATTCACCTGCATGAGGAAGGAGCTGTGGTATGTGGGCTGCCAAGCCTCTGCTGTGCTGCCGGGCAGGGAAGGAAATTCCCTGGATTTGCCTTTCATCTCAGACAAGGACACAGCAGCGTTTGAAGCAATCACAAACCGCAGCTGGCACAGCCGGCCCTGCGCACGCGGGGAGAGTTCAATAATTCAGCAAAAAACCCAGAGCCAGCAGCAGACTTGGGCTCCAGCCAAGGCTCGGGACGCTGCCCCAGCATCAAACAACGCCTCTGCTTGAGATCTGCCTGCCTGGGAAAGCACCGTCTGCCAGGGGAAGGAGAGATCCTCAGCCCACAGGATTTCTGGTCTCCAGTGCAGGAAAGGGCTGATGTGCTGGCTCATGCTCCCACCGTGTGACCTGGTGACCTGTCCCTGTCTCAGCAGTACAAAGGGACTCAGAAAACTGGGTGGCCTTTGCCAAAACACTGGCCCTAGTCCACACAGCAATGGCTGTGGTTTTTATCTTTTTTTCTCCCTTTTTTCCTCTTTCTATTTTTGTCCTTTCTTCCTTTCTTTCTTTCCTTTTTTTTTTTTTTTTTTATTTTTTTCCTCTTAAACTAAAGTGGTTTTAGTGCTGGTGAAAGGTGCTGAATGGCAGCCTTGGAGATGGATGTCCCTCTACTCACAGCCCCAGCAAGCCCTGGTGTTTTTCTCTGGTGTTTCTCCTCCTGGCATCATCCCTGTGCAGGACAGATCCCAGGTTCCCTCATCCTCTCACCTGCTTCTTTCTGTGCTGGTTGGGACACCCATGGCTAAGCATGACTTCAACCTCCCATGCCAGGCTTGGGTGCTGCTGACCTGGGCCAGGCTGGACCTGGCAGTGCCCCAGGGCACTTTGCTCTGAGCTGTTCCAGCCTCTGCAGGAGGGAAGTGTCTGCTCCACAGCAAGCAGCAGATCCCCAGCCCAGCTCAGGTCTGTTCCCATCCTGGACAGTGGATGCACCCCATGGGTGCCACTTTTCTCTCTGCCTTCTTTTGGTGCCTAACCCAGAGCTGACCCCAAGTGCTTCAGTGCAGACTGATTGTCTCTTCCTTGGTGCCCTCTTTCACCTCTCTCCCTAAAGTGCAAACGAACACAACAGAGTCACCCTGGGTGCTGCAGCCAGCTCACACCCAGGGGCCCAGAGGGACAAGTGGGACATCAAGCCCTTGGCTTGCCCACAGGCCCCAAGCCAGGCTTTCAAGTAACACTCTAGAGATGCTTGGCACATTTCTCCCCACCCCAAACACCAATGCCAACCTGTGCTACCTCTTGGGCAAAGAGAAATTCCTTTGCTCACCCCTTCCCACCTCCCTCCCCCCATCCCCATCCCCACCAAGCTGTGCCAGCCTCCCCATCTCTCTGCCAGGCTGCAGAGAGGGGCAAAGCAGCCTGCTCCATCTTCCCATCCGTGTTCAAGGTAAAATGCAGCACCAAAATAGATACAAAAATAGAATTTGGGGTCCATTGGCCCAGCTTCACTATTAGTATAACTGCTATGAAATGTCAGAAAATAAAAGCTGCTCTCTCTATACACACCTGCCCCCCACCCCCCTTACTGACAGTATTGCCACGCGCCCGGTCCTGTTAAAACAAGGCATCAAGATGCCTGTTTTCTCTATATTTTAAATACAATTTCTTCCATTCCCCCATTGTAAACAAACATGGCAGAAAGGGGTTTGGAAAAAAAAAAGAAAAAACAAACAAAAACTATTAAAAAAATCCTTCATCATTTCTAGTGATCTGAATAATATTTCTGCCTCCTGGGACTTGAATCCTGCCAGGTTGTTTAAAAGGACAGAAGGTACCTGTGATTTCTGATGAAGGCCCTGATGTCCTTCTTGGGTTTCCTTTGGATGCTCTCTGGTGGGGATGAGAGAGATAATGTATTTTCTTTCCTCTATGCAAAAGTCACAATGTATTTGATCGGCAAACCCGTGACTAAAAAAAGTAAATATATAAAATAAACGGCAATCCACAGCCTCTTTCTTAAGTTTCCCCATCTATCCAGTTTTCAAAGTGCAAAACCTAGAGAAGCACAGAATGATTTTCTTGAGGTGTTTTTCCCCTTTTGTTAGGGCTTTTTCCCCCCACGTGCTTGACTGGAATGGCCTTTCTATAGCAAAAGTCAGATAAAGCATAATTGCAGTAGTTTCTGCACATGGAATCATGAATCATTCCAGTGACTTGAGAATGTTATAGGCTAAGCTGTTAATAGGCTAAAAAAAGGATTTTTGTTGGTTGGTCTTTTTTTTTTCTTTTGTTTTCTTTTTGCATTATAATTAAGCATGAATATATATTACTATATTACACTGCTTGGATTGCTGGAGCAATCCACATCTTCCTATGCTGTAAAACTAACTCCCACCCTGCGCTCCCCAGATCAAGAGCTTCTTTTCTCCTCCCCGTGCCAGACATCCTCAATTCACATGATTAAAAGTCCCTCCCAACCCCCCTCCCTTTCTTTTTTTGCTTTTTTTTTTTTTTAGTAGATATTGCCGCATTCTTAAATTCATGCATTGCTGCATTGCTATTGCACATATATAAAGGATTGCTCGCTCCCTCCCGGCTGCTCCCCTCCCCTCACTGGTTGTGCACGTCCTCTCTGCGGACTATCTTGTAGATGATCCAGTAGAAGATGTTGAAGATGAGGAAGGCCATGGGGAAGCCGATGCGGGAGATCTTGTCGATTTTCTTGGCTCTCTGGATGAAGAGCTTCCTCATCTCCTCGGGCGAGCGGGACGGCGGCGGCACCGGGTTGGCCGTGTTGTTGTTGTTGGCTCCCTTGACAGAGATGCCATCCTTGGCTTGCAGGCAAGCTGGCCCCATCCCGTAGGCGGTGAAGTTGAACCTGCCTTCACCAGCTTCGTCCTCCTGGAACAGATTGAGCATGGGACTCTACTTAAAATGAGATATAGACAGTGCACCCTCGCTATAAGGCTCTCCGCTGACAGCGTCCTGCTCTGCACGGGAAAGATGCTCCCACCGTGCCCCAGCACCCTTGGGCAAACCCCTGCTCTTGGGAGATCAGCCTTATAGAGGGTGCCAGCTGTGTGATGCACAGATGCAAATCAGGGGATCCAGGCACCCCGTGGAGAACAGGACTGACTTCCACCCCATCGAGGTCTTTGACCTATTGGAGGGTTTGTGGCACTGCTTTAATTTTTCCAATTGCATCCCCTGTTTTGCTTCTGCCTCTCCCTACTCCCTCCCACCTCCTATCAGCACCTTCTTTGCTTTGCCTGTGCAGTTTCAGCTTGCCCAGAAGGAGTGGGCTCCATGTAACTCACGTAGCCAAAGCTGCAGCTGCTTCCTACAGAGTTACATGGATGTGCAGGAGCCAGGAGCTGTCCAGGAAAAGAGCTCTGCAGGCAGCGTGCAACCAGCCCTCACTCGCCTGCCCACGGCACCCCACAGCCATC
Source organism: Emberiza elegans (assembly GCA_024865655.1). Lineage (NCBI taxonomy): Eukaryota > Metazoa > Chordata > Aves > Passeriformes > Fringillidae > Emberiza > Emberiza elegans. The sequence goes on from JALJVW010000184.1 coordinate 60,273,324, forward strand.
CCCAGGAGCCAGCTTTTAGGTGAGGAACTCAAGTGCTCTTCTGTGGGCCAATGGTAAGACATGGCTGCTTGTGGTAATGCCAATTATTTAGAAAAAATGTAATTTGTATTCTAATCTAAAGGCAAATGGTGTTGCTGTTTGGGTTTTTTGGTGAAAGATTTGCTGGAATCCCAGAATGATTTAACACTATTTTATTGAACACAGGGAAAACTAAGTTTGGTCCAAGTAATTCAAGCAGTGATTTGCAGAGGCAGGGGCAGAAATCTGAAGTCTCTTGACTTCAGGTCACCAAGGCTAATTGTAGAGCAGTGGCCCCAATTAATCATTAACAGATTATGCTGTGTCCCCCAACACAGACCTTGCAGCCCCCTCCCTTGTAGCTGCCTGCCCACTGTGCCCTGCTGCCCCTTCCCCTGTCCTTTGAAGAGTCTTTTCTGGATGGCCCCTGCATCCCATGGGCAGCTGCATGGGATGAGGAGCAGGACACAGAGGATGCTGCCATATCTGAGCAAAACAAAACTACCCAAATAAAATCAACATCTGGCTTTCTGCCACACTCAGAGCTTATGGATCTTCTCATCATGTCTGTAATGCAGGGGTTCAGGTTAAACTGCCTCTGCTCTTTTCCTATTGCACAAACAAACATGTCTGGCTTAACCTAAACCACTTGATCCTTAATTTACTGAATTTTTTTATCATTTAATTGCTAGGACCCACTGGATGTGACTTTGTTTTGGCCACTGTGGCTTTTGGTGAGTGGCGTACTGGGGTTAGAGAAGACAATAGTGCCTTTTTCAAGGTGCCATGCCTAAGGAGAAAGGCAAAGATCACCAGCCACGCTGGGAAGTGTTTCCAAATGCACTCCATGTGGGTCTGATGATGGTGTCATGTTAACCAGACTGGCCCATACCACTGCAACATGTCACTGTTTTTTAGCCTGGTGTATCATGCCTAAACCAGTCAGAGCTACCCAGACAAGTCAGGACATCAGGACAGAGCAATTAGTGCCTTTGGCAGCTGCATTAGCCCATTTACATATTAGCAGTCAGCTTAGTTTTCTGATGAGCCTGCAAACCTTGTTCATTTAGCTTTTGCAAGTGTTTTTGTTTATGCTTTGCTCCAATTAAAAAGCTGTGAGATTGAGCAGGGACTGTGCTACCAGCCTTGTGTCAAATGGAACAGCTCTCCAAATATCTCTTAAACTTGTCTGTGTATTAGTGGCTTTCTTTTCCTTCTTACTCTTTTATCAACAGACTGATCTGCATATAACAGCACAGATCCACAGACAGGATGTCTGCATCCAGATGAAGAGATAAATGCACTATGGAGGCATCCATGTGGGTGGGTTTAGCTCTGCCTCTGTTCAGCTGCATCTTCTGAACCAAAGTTTTGTTGATTTTGGGATGGCAGAGCCCTGTGCTGGGCAAACAAAATCAGTGGGTGCTGAGGGTCCCATCTGTTACTTCTTTTCCCTTGCATTTGTCCAACACTTTTCATCCTTGGTCCTGACTGAGTTGAGCACAAATGAACAATGACCTCCTGTTTTGCAGATAGGATGACTGAAGCAGAGAGAGAAAAATCTAGAAAAATACAGGGATTCCTGCTCTTCAGCCCCCACTTTCTCCTGGAATAGCAGCAGTTCTGCAAGCATACACTGTGAACTGCTGCAGGACAGGCTGGACGCTGGGAAAGACTTTTAATGGTTGGGACAGTGAAACAATGGAATGGGAGAAGGTTTCTGGATGGTATGGATCATGGAAAGTAGACAAAACCTGTAAGGAATATTTAAGGCAAACCTTGGTAGTCACCTATGGGCTTGCTTGAGATTTTCATTAGCAAAATTGTCTTTGTTTTTTCTCTCCTAGAAAAGGTACTGTATTTTAATGCTCTTCCAAGGGCATTTTAATGCTCTTCTCTCAGGCCTGGTGCTGAAATTTTGCTAACCCCTTTCCTGATTCTACCAGTTACATAGGGACAATTCTTAAGTGCCTTTGGCCTTGTGATCACAGCCACCTTTATGGTTCTTTCTAATGTGAGGTGAAGTCTTTGCTGTTGGAGCCCAGGCTGGGGAGCTGTCAGAGCTGCGTGCATGCTCAGATTGGGATTGGGATCAGCCATGGCAGGTAAGCATGGAGCAGGCTAAGGCTCAGAATAAAGCTCTTTCCTTCCAGGAGGAATTTGCAGTCAGTCTCAGAAGCAGATGCTTTTGAACATGGAGATGGCAGAGACAAAAGAGGTGTCACTTACCTCTGGGCTACTGCAGGCTGTTGTGTTGGGGGTGCTGCTCTCTGACAGACACCCCTCACGCCTCCCTGCCTGCCTCCCCCAGCCCTGGCTGCAGCTTCTGGGGAGGAACTCACCCCAGAACATTGCTGTGTGACACTTGTCCTGTTGAGAACAACCCTTTTGGCTGAGCTAGCAAAACCCAGCTTGCTGGACTCCTGGGGCCAGCAGGCTGTTGGAACAGGCACAATCCATTGAGGCAGCTCTGCTTTTTGGTCTGTGAGCCTCCTTAACATCTGACCAGACACTGGGGACCTCCCTGGGGGCTAGTGGCTTGGTTCAGTTGACCATAGTGTTCTGCTGGGACAGACCTCACTGGGTCCTTCATGCTTTATGTATTACCTTATGATGCCTCCTCTTCCTTCTGAACCTGAGCAGCTCTTTGTGCTGCCGGGACACGAAGTTGACAGCAGCGTATTCCAGAAGGGCAGAGAACACAAACAGCAAGCACACGGCCATCCAGATGTCTATGGCCTTCACATAGGACACCTAGGAGTCAGAAAAAGAGACAGAAATGGGGTGGCTTCCTTACCCAAATGCATTTTCACTTGGTGTTTTACATGACTGACGTCTGTTCTTGGATACCAGAATCTCTCTCATTTAATGTCAATGTGTTATCAGGTCACTGAAACTCCTCACAGGCTCTTAAGTAGCAACAATTCCACAGCTTTTAATTTATTCAGGCCTTGGTTGTGATTGTTTATGTGCAAGGAAAACAGTAATCCATCACACCAGAAGCCCTTCATAAAGGGAAATTTAGTGCTGTTATAAAAGTAGGATGGTCAAGTGACTGAAAAGCTAAAATGTAGAGTGCACATCCATGCGTGATTGTTGCAGGGGTTTGTAAAGTACAGAGTTCCTAGTTACTGGGAGTTATGGTGAGTGCTGAATCTTAGGGGAAGTTTTGCTGCAAGTCATAGAGAATATAAAAGTTTTTCATGATGTGACTGGAATTTGCTCTGTTTGTCCTTACACAGGAATTGTGCAAAGCCAGCAGGAGCATCTGTGTAGGCATTTCCTTAGGTGCTGTCCCCAGAAGGGGCACGATTTCCCTGGTGTCCCAAGGTGTTCCCTACCTTGGGCAGTGATGCTCGGGAGCCAGAGCTCTGCGTGGTCATGGTGAGCACGGTGGTGATCCCCAGGCCCACACGAGCAGGTGCAGCATCCATGTTGATCCAGAAGGAGATCCAGGACAGGATGACAATGAGAAGGCTGGGGATGTACATCTGGATCAAGTAATAGCCCATCTGCCTCTCCAGGTGGAAACGAGCTTCTATACAGGTGAACTTGCCTGAGGAGGATGGGAGATACAGAGGAGGTTATTGGGAAGACCCAGTGAGACTCCTGTTCTCAGCCACTGTCTGTCCTTGTGTTGCCTAAACCAGGGTCTTGTTAGGGGAGGAAATGAACAGCTGTTGCCCAGGGCATGTGATAGGACAAAGGGGAATGGCTTCAAACTGAAAGAGAGAAGGTTTAGATTAGATATTAGGAAGAAATTCTTCCCTGTGAGGGTGGGGAGGCCCTGGCAGAAGTTGCTCAGAGAAGCTGTGGCTGCCCCATCTCTGGAAGTGTTCAAGGCCAGGTTGGGCAGGGCTTGGAGTCACCTGGGATAGTGAAAAGTGTCCCTACCCATGGCAAGGAGTTGGAGCAATATGGTCTTTAAGGTCCCTTCCAAGCCAAACCATTCTAGGATTCTATGAACATTAACATAGCAAAGAAAACCTTTTGGCAGCATGTCCTTTGTCACTCAAATTTCAAAGACAAAAGAAGGTTCTAGGGGAGAAGATCCCAACCAAACACCCTTGAAATGATGCAGTTGTTACCAGGGACAAGAGGGTTTTGCACATTTATGCCCATTAGCTTTTCATTTGCTGTGTATGTTTCCACATGTCTGTTATCTCTGGAAGTGTAGGAGAAGGCCAGAGTGCCATCAGACAGAGCAAGAGACTCTGGCAAATGCACAGTCCTGAATTCCTCTCCACTGAACCCCTCAGTTATGGTTAACAACACTGACCTGTGTTGTAGTGCTTCGTGCAGTATCTCAAGTCTTTTTCTTCTTTGAGGATAAACTGAGGCAGTGTCAGCCCATCAGCAACTTGCACTGCTCCTTTTTCTTGCCACTCAAATATGAGATCATTCATTGTGTAGCCAACTGTTGAGAGGAAGGGACAAATGTCACGTCAATCACATTAAATACTGATCTGCAAAGGGACAGTGTTGCAGAAGAGAGCTTGGAGGCAGGGGAGCATCCTGGCCTTCCTTGACAGTGCTGTCATGAATGGGATTTGGGTTGAGGAAAAACTGCTTGTTCATTCTGGGAAGAGCCAGGGCAACCACCTCCACTGGAGCTGCAATGGATTTTCTGCAATAAATAACATTTTTTTCTTGAATTTGGCTTGCTGAACTGTTTTCTACTGTTTCCAACCTGACTGCTTTCTCTGGAAGGAGCTCATCATTATTCCCTCCTTTGGGATAAGCAACATGTACAAGTGGCAGATGTTCATCCAGAGAGGAAAAATCCCACTTGCAGCTGAAAGCACTTTCACCTCTCCTGCAAAGTGAAAGGCCAGTGTAAACACAAGCAAGCCAGGGCTCCCCACATGGGATCTTCTGAGGTTTGGCTTCTCTAGCAAGTGTCACATGGGCTGAATGAATGGAAAATCCTAAGCAAGAGGTTCTCAAGCAAGCCTCCGGTGAAGGCTGGGCTGGGGATGGGTTGCAGCTGGGAAAGGAGAGGGCAGGGGAGAGCAGCAGGGAAAGGAGATTGTCTCCTCTCTGACATGTGCACAGGACTCACAGCTTTCCAGCTGCATGATGCACGTCTGGACGTCCATGGGAAAGTTCTTCAGGTCCATAGGGCAGGCCAGAGTCAGCGTGATCCTGAGGAGAGAGGAGAGCACAGGGAATGGCAAACAGTGGCACTGCTGGGGGCTCTTGGAAGGTTGCAATTTATTGCAGCCCTGAGACACGTGAAAAGTCTCTGTTTCGGCCCGCACGTTTGAGGAATGAGTTGGAGCTCTTCGGTTCTCAGTCTCAGAGTTGTTTATTGTATTTTATCTATAAAAATTTTCTCCTGCCCTGCTGAGGTCCATCCAGCAGGACAGTTCCAGGCACACTGCCTGCCCCCAGGGCAGTGTTATGTCTTTATACTAAAAACTATGTGTACAATGTTTACAATGACTTTCCAATACCTATCACCTATGTTAGACAGTGAGCTTCTACTCTAAACCAATCCAAAAGTGCCAACATCAAAGCAGAAGATGGAGGTAGAGAAGAAGAAAGGCTGGACACACCCAAGTCCCTCCATCTTGTCCCCAAAACCCCAATTCTAAAAACCCCAAAATCTACTCTTTCACCTAGTAATAATTTTATTATTACACTACTTAAACTTCTGTGGCTTTCAGGTCTTCATACAAAGCTGGTAATTTGCTCCATGGGTCATAATTAAACCCACAGGTGCTCTGGGCTGTGTGCCAGGGTCTCTGAGCCCCCTGGCAGCGGTCCTGGCAACTCTGGACACCCAGAGGGATGTCCTGGGTTCTGACAGGGGGCTGAGCTGGGGAAAGACAGATCATCCACTTCCTGCCTGTGCTCTCACTCTGGTGCTGGACACCATCTGGAATGCTGAATGTCTGGGTCTGTGACCCCATTCCCATTCTCGTTTCATTGCAGAGCTCCCTCTCAAACAGCTCTGCTGCTTTTCCTGTCCTGCCTCAGGTTCACAGCAGGCTGGGTGAGCAGAAAGCCCAAGCCCACTCTCTGGAACCCCCAGAGGCATTTCTAGAGACTGGCACTGTTTGTGAGTCTCTGAACAGAACATTTGTATGTGATAAAAACCACCACAAAGAAGTTTGATCAAGATCATATGCTTGTGTGTGGGGAAAGAAATACTTCAGTGGGATTTTCTGCAGGAGAAATGCCTTGTGCTAAGCCAGTATGAACTCCTGCACCTTCCTGAATTCCTGCAGAGCCCTTGAGATCTCTATTTCTGTCTGCACTAGGTGCAGGCTGCATTTTCTGTGTTAGATTGCTGTGCTGCTCTGTACCATGATCTATGCTTAAAATGTTTGGTTGGTTCAACAAGCTGATACTAAATGATTTGCTCCAGATAGTTAGACTTGAGTTATTTGGTTTGATAATGTTGAAAATGCTGTTCCCTGAAGTGTTTAGGGTTTTCAGCTTTTTGCCTTGATGTAGAAATAGCAGATTTACCCAGGGGACAGAAATTGAATTTTTCTATCATCAGACCTACAAGAAACTTATCAGGATGGAAAGATACTTTAATTTAAAATCTTATGTTGTTGGAAATTCTCAGCTTGAGTTTGGAGGCATGTTGGGACAGAAGATGTGACAAAGTCCACCTTCTTGTAAATGCCTTGCCTGGAGTTTGATTATTGCTAGTAGTAGCAAAGAGCCAGTTAGAAAATGGCACAGCACCTCATAGAGATTTTTCTTTTTAAAGGGAAAGACTATTTCTCCTTCTGGAAACTCTTTGAGTTTACAGTGTGCTCTTGTCTCTTTTTAATTTTCACAGGAAAATGTGCTTATAAAGAAACCTATATTTTCATTCAGAGATGAGTGAGATAGGGAAGTTGTTCTTTTTAAACAAGAACTGAAGTATTTTCAGGTTTTTGCCTTGAAAATGGTGATTTTTCCATGTTCCCTGCTGAGTCATTGCTCTGCTTGGCAGAGCAGCCCCAGGGCTGTGGCCCTGCAGCCCCCCTGGAACAGGACTCTGTGTCCTGCTCACTGCCAAGCTGCTGCTCTTGGTTTTGCTTCCTGCCTGGTTTTTAACATGAAGAACTTTGAGGTTTCCCCAGTCAGCTAACACACATGGCAATTCTCTTATTGTTTTTAGGCTGGAACCACCTTGGTGTTTGATGGATGCCATGTACTTTGCAGTGTTAAGCTGTTTATTTCCCATTTTACAGCTCCACACTGCTTTTCCTTCCCATTGCTGCCATTGGGAGCTGCAGTGTGACATGGGGTGTGTGTTCCATAGGCAAATTTACATTATACATGAGGTGGAAGAGTCTTCAATACAGAGTTAAAGCTTCCTAGTCTAAGCCTGTGAATTTTGAACTTAATGTCATTGGTTTAAAATAAAGTGTGAATGGGGTTGGAAGTGAAGGTGGGGGCTAAGGTTGATTTCCTGTGGGAAATTCAGTGCAATTAGTTTGATTTTGCTGATGGATTCTTGGATCTAGCAATAAAGGGATAACTGGGAACAACTAGGCTGAGACAAAGTCATGGGGCTCTACTTAGCATTTTCCATGATTTTTTCCTTTTTTTTGGTCAGGAAATGCTGCAGCTTTGGAGAAAGAGTGTTCATGAGCTTCTACTGGCTTTGACACAGCACAGCTGGTTTTAGGCTTGCAGTAACATAAGTAATTTTACATTAGGGATGTTAAGGAATCTAATCCAAGCAGAAGTCCTTGAACTGAAAGAGGCGAAGATGAGTTAAATTCCATCCCAGACCAATCCTCTGCCTCAATATGCTGTAGCTGAGGTCCCTTTTAACCACATTGCTTCATCACTGCTAATTGAATGATCTCACACCTTAAAACCCCTTAAATTTCTCTTTTCCAACAGCATGCCCAAAGGCTTGGATGACCTTGGTGGAGTCACCTCACCTGATGCTGTAGAGGACGTTGCCATTCCGGGAGATCCTCAGCAGCTTGTTGTCCGTGGTGATCTCATGGAAATGGGCCCCTTTCTCATTAGCAAAGAACAGGTCAGGCTTCCAGATGGAGTCCAGCATGGAGGGGTCCAGGTCCAGGGAGTCGTCGGGGTACTCGTTGTAGGCCAGCCGGGGGTCGTTCCACTGCTGCCGCAGGAAGATGTTCACCCTGTAATCCTGCACACAGACACACAGCAGGGCTCAGGGCAGCCTCAAGGCGCTGGCAGGTGGGGAGCACACTCTAAAATCTACCTAAAATGAGCCAGACCACATCCAGGCCTATGGTTTCCAAGCTATGCCAAGTGGTTTTGGTATTATTCCTCAAGGAACTGTTATTAATTTTTAGCTTTGTGGCTTACAGCTATGGCATAGCATGTGCAGCTGCCTGTCCCTGCGTCCCTCTGCTACAGCAATTGTCAGCTGTTTGGGAAGGGCCAGGACCTCTCTGTCTGGACCCTGGGGCAGAGAATATGAGTAGTTGTGGAGAGCAGAATGGCCACTGTCAGTAGGAGGATGTTCCAGAGGAGTAGGTGGGGAAAGAAACTGAAACCAGCTTCCTTCCTTTCAGTGCTGAACTGTCCCATATCATGGTTATCTGTAGTTCACCCAGCACTGGGAAAGGAACAAGCACAGGGAGACAGATTGTCCATTAAAGAGAAACTCGGTGTATCTGCTAATACAAGGATAACTCAGATGAGCTGATGGGAGCAGCTGCCCTTGGTTAGAGTTTATGAGCAGGAGAAGGATATGCATGAAGTCTGCTCTCCTAATCCTGAGCGTTCTGGGTTCCCCTTTCTAATGTCAAACTGCCATAAAGGCAACAGATTTTATAGGGTGACCATCTTCCTTAATTGAAGGTAGTCCCTCAGCACTATGCAAAATTTACTTGCTTCATAACCACGAGTCTTACAGCTCTTCTAAGTTCCCCAGGTCAAGGCTGGCTGCTGAGGCTGAGTTCAGACACTACTGGAAAATTAGGGGCAGTTTCTCTTCTCCCTGTCTGACCAACAGCTTCCCATGCTCCTTTTCTTCTGACTTTCACATGAGAAAGTGAGCCGACAAATTGAAATGGGGAGAGGATGTGCCAGCTATCAGGAGAGGGGTGAAAGCTCCACAACCATAAATTAATTCACATTTTCTAAGTATAGAGGCAGACTGTGTCTGAAGAGCAGCATATAATAAACCAATTCCACTGCCCAGGCCCAAATGAATAGTCCTTCTCATGATTAAGGGTTTATTTGCTGCCTTTCTAATATAAATGTACTTTGAAGACTTTTATTAGGACACAGTTAATGGAGGGTGTCTGATGTGCTTGCTGGTGTCTGACACCTGCTGCAGGCACTCGGTGAGAGGCTCCTCTCCCTCTGCCACCAGCTCTGTTCTTTCCATCTGGAGAACACAGAGCTCTGCAGTCGAAGGAGAGACTGTACAGGAGAGTTGCCTGTGTAGGAGAGACTTTCTGATGCTGCTGCCTCAAGAGTTTACTAGACTGTGAACCTACAGCCTCTTGTCAACAAGGACACAACTCTCATGGTGCCCAGTGGCACTGGAGGGTTGGGAGAGGATGTTGCAGAAAGGTAGAAAAATGATAAAGAAAGGCTTCATGAAATCAAGCCTGCTCTCCTGGAATCAGTGGCTGGCCTTGTCAAAACCAGCATTTGCAAGTTCCCATGTGAAAGCAATCATGGTGTGAGTAGCTTGTTAACATAATCTATTCCTGGGTAAAAACAACTTGCAACTTTATAAACTGTTTGTACACTTTTAGATAGAAAAATTAAAACTATCTCTTATGAACAACTTTCCCTGCACATACACACTGGGAGTTTGAGTGAACAATCAATACAGGATAACAACTTGTTACTAATCAATAAAAGTGATTGGCAAGAAAGCTCCTGACCAATTGGAGTCCTACACTGTCTGTGAAATTGCATAAAAAGGAGTTATTTGAATAAAGAATAGCCTTTTTCCACATGAAGAAAATGGAGTCCCATGTGGTATATTCCCATAAGAGGATTGTGTGGGGTGCTCTGTGTTTTGGACAAGGCACTTCTAGCCAAGCACATGCTCTGGAGTCTGTTTCAGGCCACTTGGTGCCATCTGCATCCTCAGAGCACAGGAGCTGCTAATGACATTAAGGATTGTGACAACAGCAAATGAACCACGGACTTGACGCTAAAAGGAGCAGGCCTCTGAACACAAAAAAGAGTTGCAACACTCTTTCCTTCTGCTGATATTCCAAGTGTCACCTTCACGAGTCCTAGTGCATCCCTCTGACTTAATTATTCATCTCTGTCGACCCTGGATGATAATGTGTCTGGAGGAAATGAGAATAGCTGGAGACCTGGGTCTCAGCGCAGGGCCAGCCCATCACACAAGCCTGGAAAAGGAAAGGAGCCATGAATTCCCACACTCCACAGCAGGCAGCAGCTCCCAGAGCTAAACCTGTATATTTTCTCCTTTTCTCCCTTTTCTGTGCATCAAGATCTGCAGCCATTACAGTCAGGGGAAATCAATGTCACTGACCTAATAGGTAGAAAGCAAAAGGTTGTTTTGCTTATTCAGCTACAAATAAGCTGGATGCTAGCAGGTCAGCTCCAGTTTGGGACTTCTGTCATGTACAACACAAATTAAACCATGTTTGGAAGAAACTTCGGTGGTAGCTGCCCAGAAGTGTGCTCAGCCTGATGGAGAAGTAGAAGGGGGGAGGGAATGGAGCCAAATTCCCTCCAACAGCCTGAGTTACTGTGGGTAAGCTTTGTTGATGGAGTAAACTCACTGCTTCAGCTCCAAAACTTGTCAAAAGGACAGGAAAGGGTGAAACAGGAGGTGTTGGATGGTTTATGCTGCCACCACAGCAACAGACCACAGGCAGAATGATATCCACAGTCTTTGTAACCATGAGGAAGCATCTTAATTAAACACTTGTGGCCCAAATGAAAATTAACTCTCACAGTGGGTGGCTGTGAGAAGGTCCCTCCTAACTCACCCCGAGAGTGACAGTGTCCTGTCCTCAGGTCCTGCTGAGAACAGTCCAGGGGCACCTTGTGAATGTGTGGTGGGAGAAATTCCACCACCTTCACCCCGGGGATGTGCAGCAGTGTGGGGAGTAACTTCTGTTTGTGTTACTGTGTTCCTCCTTTAGAGACAAGTGTTTGCTGTGGGTGTTTGTTGTTTTGGAACACAGAAATCAAGGCTTTTACGTTGTGATATAAAAAGGGCAAGGACGAAGAAATACAAAACATGCACTGCATGCAATTCTCTGGCTTTGCCATTTCAGGGCATTAATATTTTACCTCTGTGTGTGCATTTATGCAGATCTTCCTACTCAGGGAGTTCACTCCACAGTCCTGGCCTGCTCACTGAGAATGTGGTTTTCTCCCAGATGCCTTTGCCCTTCTGTCATTGCTCTGCAGTGTTGAAGGCTCTGAGCAGCCTTTTAGGTTCCTTGTGTCGAGCCTCATTTAAACATCAATGTAAAACCAAGCCCTGTGACTGCAAACTGGACATGGCACTGCCTGAGGAGCCAGCAGAAGGCATGGAGAGCAGTCAGGGTATGTCTGTGCTGTGACACAGGCTAAGAGAAGGGTTACAGTGCTCTGTACCAGCCGAGCATCCTCTCTGCTGGAAGCTTTGTCTGTCCTCAGCATTGCAGTCAGGCTGAGGGGTGATGAGCCAAGCAACACTCATTCCTTGGCTACCTGGAGATATGCAGCATTTCTCCTGGATGCTGTATAGGACATCTTAATTAGCATCCACAAGAAGTTCACAGTTATTCCTAAATGATGGACAGCATTGGCCAATTTCTGATGTGAACTTTCAAGAAAAGAAAGATGTTTGACTGGGGCTGCAAACTTGGCAAAAAAAAAAAAAGTAAAAATCTCTTTCTCCATATCCTTCTTATCCCTCACATTGCTCATTTGTGTGCCCATCACATCCGGGCATTGATTATCTTGTGCAGCCTGCTCCTCTGGCTGGCTTGGGAGAGGGGAGCAGCAGCTCTGTGCAGTGAAGGCATTCAGGAGCTTGGCAATTTGGCACAAAGGCATTTTACTCCCAAGAGGGAAATGACACAAGGCAGGAAGAGAATAACTGGAGTGATCAAAGTAGTTCAATTTGATAATGCTAAAATGAAATTCTGCTTAGTGACCTCGCAAGGAGACAAGGAAACAGAAGATCATTTGAGACTTTCCCTTGCCAGGAACCCACAGCCTTGACATCTCTGCTGAAATCAGAGGAGGCTGGAGGCAGTGCTGGGCAGAAGGGATGGAGCCCCTCAGGACAATCCTTAGGTTTTCCCTCCTGACTCAGGACCCTGTCAGAGCAGCCTCTGCACTGAGCAGTTCTGGGGAGAGATTTCCCTTTTGATAAATTTACATTTTGCTGGTGGAAAAAACAGGGTAGAGACTGATCTCCTTCAGAAGGGGATTCTGGCACCCCACCAGAGCATGAGGGGTTTTGTTAGCATTGAGTTAATTCTCTAGGATGGGAATGAACAAACACTTTGAAGGCAGCCTGCCTTATCAAGGAGCATAAAATGGACTGCAAAACCACCAAGGAGCAGCCCTAGGAAGGTTTAATAGCCAAGTAGCCAATTCGAAACCAGTGTGAAGCCACACCTGGGCTAGGGGAGGAGGAATCTGTATCAGGGAAGGGCAGGCAGGGGTGGGAGCAGTACCCTGGTGCTTAATAAGTGTGGGGATGTTTGTGCTGGAACCCACACAAGGAAGGTTTTTCTGTGTCTTTCTACAAGAAGTGGGGATTGTATATCTCTCTGAGCTAGTAGAACTGCTGGGATGTGAGCTGCAGCCAGCACCCAGAATTGCAAATGTAGGTATTTAGTAGTGAGGTCTTGTTTTTCAGCTTGAGGGGGTTTTGTGTCCTTGTATTTGAGTTGCATAGCCCTATTTCATGGCTTCTTTTTGTTTTTTCTTTCCCCCCCTACCTTCTCCATTAGTGTAAAGACAAACTCCAATCATGGACAGCTGGAACACTGCAGGTCTGACACTGAGATGGCAGCAGACTGTAAGTAGCTGTGAAAACCTTTTCATTTTGTGTTGTGTGACTTGTTAGGTGCTTATCATCTCTGTGGGACTGATGGTTGGGTTTAAGAATGACTGACTGCAGGATGTTTTGCTCAAAACCTAACTTCTGCTATGGGCTTTGTGCATTGGAACTCATGTCTTTTGCTGATTTTGGAGTGAGTGGGACCAGTATTAAATGTGGGACTGAAATTATTAATCAGAATCTCTGCTGTACTGCGGTTTGTGAGTCTTGGTTGAATTTCTTGGTCTGCTTTGCAGGATGCTTTGTTTTCTTGTTGGGAATCTCGTGTGCAGATGTCTCTGAACAAGCATTTAACATTTGGACAGTTGCAGCCTCCAGCTTCTCCTGTCCCCAGGAGATGCTGGGAGCTCCGTTGTGGCTGTGCTGCAGCTGGCTGGAAGGTCACATTTGCTTTGCTCTTTTCAGATGAGATAACTATGGCATGAAAGCAGCAAAAATGAATTTGCATATTTACACTGTGCCTAACGGAGGCTGTGCTGGCTCTTCTGTCATTTTTCTTTCTTTTTCAGTCTCTTTGCTGTGTGTGGGTCCTTTTTAAAAGAAGAGTCTAGAAAAGCTCTTCCTGAGTCCAGCTGCTAGCATTGCTGGATAATGATATTAAAATGTATTCCTTCTATTCCTTGTGCCTCCACTGTGTATAAAAAGCCAATGGAAGGCCACAAAACTGCAGCTTCCACTGGAAGAGTGAGCAAGGGCATCACTTAATTTCAGGTTTGCTGTTATAGCAGGGAATTTGTTGATGAAATGCTCAGACAATCCTATCAGTTGCCTCATGCCCCAAAGAAAAGCCAAAGCTGGTACAGTTTGTTCACTTAAACCCAAGACCTGTTCCCAAGGTGCTTCACTTCTGTTTCATTGGAATGAGGAATTTCTACATTTGCTACAGGTTTCATAGTCTGGTATAGCTGGGGGGTTGTTTATGCTTTTGAACAGCAAAAAGGGATTTAAGAGCTTGTGTTTGGGGTTGTTTGGTGTTTGTCATTATAATAATTGCAGAGAGTGGCTGCACCTTGTCCTTGGGAATCCCTTGCTGTTGGATGTGCTCTTGCAGTGATGCTTTGGGACAGGAGGTTCTGGCTGCTGGGGCTGGTCCTCTCCCTCCCTCTGGAGCACAACCAGGGATGTGTTCCCAGTGTCAGCCTCCCTTGTCCTCAGAGCTCCAGGCAAGTGGGGCTGGATAACAGCTCTGAGCTGCAATCCAACATAAATGTCCCATCAATTATGTGCACCACTAGAGGCTTCTGTGTTGGCTCTCCAGCTCTGCAGGATCCTTAAAGGAGTTATTTCACTTCCCTGGCTCTAAATCAGCTCTGCCTTAGGAATTCAATTTGGTGGATGACTTTGCCTCTTAATTTTTGTTAAATTCCCCCTAACCTTGCAGCAGTTTTCAGATCTCCATTTATTGCCTTGTTCATTTTGAGCCTTTGTGGGGCAGGTAGCAGCTTTCTGCCCACTCTGGGGAGTTTTCTTTTGGCTGCAGCTCATTTTCTTTCCTTCTTAGGTTTGCAGATCCAGCTGTCTACATGAAATGCCTGTTTTTTTTCTATTTTTCTGTATTTTCTCCTCTTCCTCTACCTTCCATGAGGCCTCAAGCCATAAGTGAGGACTCTCCCTCTAATTTCTCTAATCCTCTGTGTGGTGAGCTCATGGTTTACACTGATTTGTGATATTCAGGCAGTGTAGACTTAGAAGGGAGCAGTGGTATTTTCTGTAGGAAGTATCAGCCCACTATGGAGATATTTTAAAGCCTTCTCTAAGTGCATGTGGGGTACCCATAAAACCCTGTGACTTCTCCTGCAGATAATAGTGTAAGAGTAATGAAATATAAGGTGATGTAGTACTCAGACCTGAACCTGACCAGGCTTAGAGTGCCTAATGATGGGGGTTTAAAACATAATTTTATTTTTCTTTTTGGCCAGTGAAGCAGCTGGGGGAGTTTTGCCATCATCAGTCCCAGGAGTCAGTGATAGGCTATGGCTTTCTTTCTGGTAAAACACTGATTTGCTCTCTCCATTTTCAATCTGCCACCCCTTCCTCTGATGTTTCACCACTTGTTTGAATTCAAAATGGTCAGGTCAGTCTCAAAAACCCTTCAAGACAGGACAGTCTGTTCTTCCCAGGAACTGTTGGGGAGCTGACCCTGCCTGATCCTCAAACAGCAGGGAGGGACTGGCTGCTCTGCAGAGCAAATCCCAGGTTCCAAATCCCCAGGACCTCTCCAGCTTGCTGAGCTCTCCTTTTCAGCTGTTCCAGTACCTGTGTTTCTTGTGTTGCTGTTGGTGTTTACAAGCAGAGCTGCTGCTCCCACACGAGAGCATTAGCTCAGGCTGTGCTGCTGTGTCAGCCTGACATCTGGGCTGGCTTGTCAGGGCTGCCTTGGATATTTCCAGACAAAGCAATGTGCCCACAGGGTGTTCTTGGGCTCCCATGGGGATTTTTTTTTCCATGGAAGATTGCCTATGAAATGAGAGGCATCTGGAGATGATAGCAAGTCCCTGCAGCGTGTCTTGAAGGGGAACTGCATCTCTCTTGTGCTAGTCTGTGCTAATTTTATGGAGCATCCTGCTCACAGGGATCATGTGGCACCTTTGTCTGCTCCAGTGCATCTCTCAGTATGGGACAGATGCACTGAAAAACGCTTCAGTGGAATGTGCTCTGAGCATTGCACAGATCCTTTGTGGGCTTGTCCTGCTCCCTTGCACTCTGGGTTGGTGTGCAGGGGCAGCATTTACTGCCTGCAAGGCCAAAGGAGGTAACCAATAAAGAGTAAATGAGGAACAGATGTGTATTTCATTGGCAGTTCTTCCTCTTTTCCTTTCTATGCAAATGAATCCACTCTACCCACCTGTGAGCCCTGACAAATTCTGCAGGCTAGGTAGGAAATCTGTTTCCTTGTACTTGGACAGAATAACAACTTTTGTTTTCTCCTCCACTACCAGAACTGAACCATATCAACCCAAATATTTCCAGCAGAAAGATGTAGTGTCAGAAGAGACTTAGAACCTGAGCTGTGGCTCTCCTCTGACAGTCTGTGCATGCCAAGCAATTTGTTCAAGTCAAGGGGTGTGATCTCTATGCAAAGCCTGAAACTTCCTGCCTGAATGCACAGAATGCCTGAAGCTGGAGCTTGGCATTCTTCATTCAGCATTTTTCTAGAAAAAGAATTACCTCAGGGTAATTAAACACCGTATTTCTGGATTATCTTTAATTAGCACAGCAGTAAGGCGCAGTACCTCCAGAGCTTTCCTTTGCTGTTCACTGGTTATGTCACAACCAATCTTTAATAGTTTTCAGATGGAGCAATTATCTCCTGTTCTAGTGATCCTCTGCTCCTAGTGCCTTGCCAATTATATGCAGCCTTTAGCCATGCTCACTAATTTTGTATGAAGTGAGCCTTAACTCAGAAATATTGGTTTTGATTTTCTACTAAAGATCATTGTCTACCAGAAATGTCTCCAAGAAACAATCATTGTAATCTTTAATAATTCTCTTAGTCTTTGGGAATCTGATATCCTGGTGCAAGCTGAATTTGAGTTCAGCTGATTTCCCTTCTCTTTGAGTCCAGATTAATTTTGGATTTATGCCCACTTAAACACAAAGTATCTGTAACTGTGGTTGAGCTTGGAGCCTCGGGCAAATCTTCAGAAAAAGATTATTTGTCTTCCTTTCTGACCCTTGTCCTTTGCTCATGGAGTGTTTTTATAAAATGCAGATGGAGACTGTGATCTTCAGCTACATGAAATGAGTCTTGTTGACCATTAATTTACTCAAACTTTGAGCAAGCTTGGGAGCACTGAGGGTTTTTCCCTGGTTCCTCTGAGGAGGAGGGTGATGCTGCATTTTCTGGGAGTGCAGTGAGGCAGAGGCAGTAGCTGAGCAGCTGTGCTGTGATTTTTACTTACCATCGTTGTTTCTGCAATCGAACCAAAGCTGTTGATGAAAATGTTGCAGCTGACGTTCACTGGAGGGCCTGCATGACAAACACAGATTGAACAGCAGTTCAGTGCTTGTGGAACAAAGAATTTCCACTTGCAGTTAAAACCTGCCATGGGAATGGGGTGAGCAGGGGAGGAAGGCCTGGGTGGCCCAGTCTGGGTTCTGATGCCAGTTTGACACCAGGCAGGGCTCGTGCTCTGCCTCTGTTCCCCTCTTTGGCAGTGTTTGCAGATCTCTGTTCAAATGAACAGCAATAGATCAGAGCCAGCCAGGACAGTTTCTAGGCGTCTTGACCTGGCTACATGAGTGGTAATTTCACCTTGAATCAAAGTGATATCAAAGTATCCCAGAAAGGAGCTGAGAGATAACTGACTTTTATTTAGAGCTATGCTTATGAAATAGTCACTGTTCCTGAGCTAGGATGAAGTGCTCCCCTCAAAGCCAGTGCAGCAGTGTGAGCTGTAGGGATCAGGCTGCTAAAGCAGCAAATACCCCACACGATGATGGTGTGCTGCTTGACCCTCTGCATCCTCAAACAGCAGGGAGGGACTGGCTGCTCTGCAGAGCAAATCCCAGGTTCCAAATCCCCAGGACCTCTCCAGCTTGCTGAGCTCTCCTTTTCAGCTGTTCCAGTACCTGTGTTTCTTGTGTTGCTGTTGGTGTTTACAAGCAGAGCTGCTGCTCCCACACGAGAGCATTAGCTCAGGCTGTGCTGCTGTGTCAGCCTGACATCTGGGCTGGCTTGTCAGGGCTGCCTTGGATATTTCCAGACAAAGCAATGTGCCCACAGGGTGTTCTTGGGCTCCCATGGGGATTTTTTTTTCCATGGAAGATTGCCTATGAAATGAGAGGCATCTGGAGATGATAGCAAGTCCCTGCAGCGTGTCTTGAAGGGGAACTGCATCTCTCTTGTGCTAGTCTGTGCTAATTTTATGGAGCATCCTGCTCACAGGGATCATGTGGCACCTTTGTCTGCTCCAGTGCATCTCTCAGTATGGGACAGATGCACTGAAAAACGCTTCAGTGGAATGTGCTCTGAGCATTGCACAGATCCTTTGTGGGCTTGTCCTGCTCCCTTGCACTCTGGGTTGGTGTGCAGGGGCAGCATTTACTGCCTGCAAGGCCAAAGGAGGTAACCAATAAAGAGTAAATGAGGAACAGATGTGTATTTCATTGGCAGTTCTTCCTCTTTTCCTTTCTATGCAAATGAATCCACTCTACCCACCTGTGAGCCCTGACAAATTCTGCAGGCTAGGTAGGAAATCTGTTTCCTTGTACTTGGACAGAATAACAACTTTTGTTTTCTCCTCCACTACCAGAACTGAACCATATCAACCCAAATATTTCCAGCAGAAAGATGTAGTGTCAGAAGAGACTTAGAACCTGAGCTGTGGCTCTCCTCTGACAGTCTGTGCATGCCAAGCAATTTGTTCAAGTCAAGGGGTGTGATCTCTATGCAAAGCCTGAAACTTCCTGCCTGAATGCACAGAATGCCTGAAGCTGGAGCTTGGCATTCTTCATTCAGCATTTTTCTAGAAAAAGAATTACCTCAGGGTAATTAAACACCGTATTTCTGGATTATCTTTAATTAGCACAGCAGTAAGGCGTAGTACCTCCAGAGCTTTCCTTTGCTGTTCACTGGTTATGTCACAACCAATCTTTAATAGTTTTCAGATGGAGCAATTATCTCCTGTTCTAGTGATCCTCTGCTCCTAGTGCCTTGCCAATTATATGCAGCCTTTAGCCATGCTCACTAATTTTGTATGAAGTGAGCCTTAACTCAGAAATATTGGTTTTGATTTTCTACTAAAGATCATTGTCTACCAGAAATGTCTCCAAGAAACAATCATTGTAATCTTTAATAATTCTCTTAGTCTTTGGGAATCTGATATCCTGGTGCAAGCTGAATTTGAGTTCAGCTGATTTCCCTTCTCTTTGAGTCCAGATTAATTTTGGATTTATGCCCACTTAAACACAAAGTATCTGTAACTGTGGTTGAGCTTGGAGCCTCGGGCAAATCTTCAGAAAAAGATTATTTGTCTTCCTTTCTGACCCTTGTCCTTTGCTCATGGAGTGTTTTTATAAAATGCAGATGGAGACTGTGATCTTCAGCTACATGAAATGAGTCTTGTTGACCATTAATTTACTCAAACTTTGAGCAAGCTTGGGAGCACTGAGGGTTTTTCCCTGGTTCCTCTGAGGAGGAGGGTGATGCTGCATTTTCTGGGAGTGCAGTGAGGCAGAGGCAGTAGCTGAGCAGCTGTGCTGTGATTTTTACTTACCATCGTTGTTTCTGCAATCGAACCAAAGCTGTTGATGAAAATGTTGCAGCTGACGTTCACTGGAGGGCCTGCATGACAAACACAGATTGAACAGCAGTTCAGTGCTTGTGGAACAAAGAATTTCCACTCTGCAGTTAAAACCTGCCATGGGAATGGGGTGAGCAGGGGAGGAAGGCCTGGGTGGCCCAGTCTGGGTTCTGATGCCAGTTTGACACCAGGCAGGGCTCGTGCTCTGCCTCTGTTCCCCTCTTTGGCAGTGTTTGCAGATCTCTGTTCAAATGAACAGCAATAGATCAGAGCCAGCCAGGACAGTTTCTAGGCGTCTTGACCTGGCTACATGAGTGGTAATTTCACCTTGAATCAAAGTGATATCAAAGTATCCCAGAAAGGAGCTGAGAGATAACTGACTTTTATTTAGAGCTATGCTTATGAAATAGTCACTGTTCCTGAGCTAGGATGAAGTGCTCCCCTCAAAGCCAGTGCAGCAGTGTGAGCTGTAGGGATCAGGCTGCTAAAGCAGCAAATACCCCACACGATGATGGTGTGCTGCTTGACCCTCTGCATCCTCAAACAGCAGGGAGGGACTGGCTGCTCAGCAGGGGAAATCCCAGGTTACCAATCCCAAAGACCTTTCCAGTGTCCTGAGATCTCCTTTTCAGCTGTTCCCGTGCCTGTTTCTTGTGTTGGTGTTTCCAAGCAGAACTGCCTGTAAACCCCAAACCCCAGGTGGTGATCCTGGTCCAGGGCTCACATCTGGGTAGGAGAATTGAGGGCTCTGCCAGCAGGAATTCTCTGGCTGTCCTGTTTGGGCAGGAGGCAATCCTGGTCTCTGGGCCATGCCTCTCCTGGGCTGGATTTGCTTTCAAACCAAAGCTGTGCTTACCCTGCTCATACTGGAGAAGTTAAGGGGTCACCAAAGGAGGAGTGAGAGTTAAGGAATGGCAAGATTGTAGTTTGAGGCCATGGGGGTCAGTCTGTGTGGTACTGATGCCCAAAGGTGTGACTGGACATGTTTCCTAACATTGCCTGGGAAATCTGAGGTGGAAATGCTGCTTTTACACAGAGGGAGATGCCAAGAGCTGCAGTTCAACACAAAGCAAAATGCTGGGGAATATTTTGGAGCCAGGGCATACCTGGTGCCTGTGGCTTGCTCACATATAATGAGAGGATTTTTTTGTAGAGGGTTGAAGCAAAAGGGGCCTCTGCTCTGGGAGCTTCCAAAGGCTGCTGTGGGCACTGCCCAGGATGCGGTGGGGAAAGGCAGAGAGCCGAGGCACTGCCCCAGGGACCAAGGTCCCCTTTTACACCGGAGTTAATCCCATCTCATCCCTGCGACAGATGCTTCTGGAAAGAGAAGATCTGTGGCAGCAGAGAGTGTGGATTTTCAGGTTATTCCCCCATTTTTTATGGAATTGGGGATGGTGTCTGCATTTCAAACACTGCCTGGTGGCTCAGCCTGCTGGGGGAGTGATGTTCCTGTTAAGGTCACATCTGCAGTCTGGCAGTTGCTGCCGCATGAAATACTGGGGGGAGGAATGGCTTTAACGAGAGCCTGGTGCCTCTAATCAGTGCGAACTTCCTCTTGTGTGGAAATTAATGGATTTTCCTGATTGCTGAGGAACATTTGGAGCTTGGTTTTCTCCTCTTCATTTCTTTCCTCCTCTCCTGCTTTGGCCTCCTCTGAAAGTTTGCGCCTGTCCCCTGCAGTGATGCTCTCTGCTGGGGTTTTCTTGGTGTGAGTCCCAGGCAATGTGTCACAGCAGGCTGTGCCCAACCAGCCCCCAGACAAGCACTGCCAGCTCAGCAGCATCTCACACTGCTCAGTCTGTGCAGCTTTCTCCAGGCTGTTAAACACTGGCATGGCTTGAGCAATCAGACACAAAAATTAAATGTTTTCCCCCCCGCCGCCTTCACCAACCCCTCTTATCCAGAAGTTTATCCATATGCTGAAAGCACACAATTATCAGGCTTTAGTACTGGTTTCATCCCTTCTGTTGAGCTCAGGGGCAATGTTTTTCTATTCTGGATCCATTCACAAACCACATAAAAGGTCCTTGAGCAGGCTGTTCCCCTCCCAAAGGGCACAGTACAAGGAAAACACTGAGCTGATGCCCTGGATGACTGCACATGCTCCTGCCTCTGACAGGTCTGGGATGTTTTGTTCCCCCTCCTCCTGATCCAGTGCTGGCACGAAGCTGAGGGTGGGGTGGGTGCATGTGAAGGCTCCTTGGGGCAGCCCAGCTCTTGTTGAGGCACTGAGCTCTTCTCAGGGTGTCCAAGGTGAGCCGTGAGCTCCCTGCAGGGTTTGGTGATTTTTGGTATTTTTTAGCTTGTGAGAGGCTCTAGAAAATTCCCTGCTTGCCACTGAAATATTCCTCCTCTCTGCAGGGATGCAGCTGTGGAGGAATGGAGTTTTCCAGCAGCAGGGATGAGGGCACAGCCTGGGTGAGAGGTCCCCTGCCAGACTCCTCTCTGTCCCTGCTGGAGCTCCTGACTTCATCCTCCACCTGAAAACCCAAATACCACTCATCTGTTCTCAGAATGTGAATCCACAGCTAAGTCCAGACTTTACAGCATTTATGGAAAAGCTGCAATCTCTTTTTGTTAATCTTCCCCTCCCCCAAAATCAATCTGATATGGATCTTCAGCATTATTTTCATTTAGATCTAAGCAATTAAAATGTCCTTATGAGTTACTGCAGTTAATTTAAATGATGTGCTTTGAGAGCTACAACCCCAAGCTCTGTAAAGCACCTCCTATGCCTCCCATATAAATTGGAGCCTGATTTATGTGTGGGAGGCTAAGCCAGCAAAACTGCCCTGAGGGGAAGGTGTAGTTCATTGAAATAAAACTGAAATTAAATTATCGCAAATAAAAATGCAATACAGCTGCCTTCAGCAGGAAGTGAATGTATACATTTCATTAAATATTAAAGTTTAATTTGTGTGTGTGCATAATTTAGAGGTAGACAGGTTTACAGGGTGGTATTTTTAACTCCTTGTCATTTGGATAAGAACAGCAGTGTCCCCTGTTGCCTGGTTGGTTACTGGGACACAGGGTTCCCATCTTTCTTTGGGTTTAAAAGCCCAGCGCAGAGCTTATTGCTCAAAGCTGGGTGCCAGGTGCTGTCACCAGTGATTAATGGGTCCTGGGACTCCTGTCAGCCCTGCCAGTGCCTCCAGGGGAGAGGGAACTGGTTGCAGGAAGCAAAAGAAGTGAACAAAATGAGCTTTGGAGGTGGCTGGGCAGTGGCTGAGAGGAGCAGGTCCTGCTTTATCTCTGGCTGTGATCTGGGGCCGGAGAGCCTCTGGGAAAGTGAGCTCAGTTAAAAAGAAAGGAAAACAAAAAAAATCACAGAATGTTTTGAATTGGAGGAGCCCTTAAAAACCCTCCAGTTCCATCCTCTCTGAAATGTGCAGAGACATATTCCATTAGACCAGGTTGAAGAAGTCATCAAAAAACCCCACACTTGCTAGAAGAGGTGTTTTGAGGAGAAAAGAGGTTTTGTTGCCTCTGCCAGGGTTTGCCTCAGTGCTGCTTGGCTGCCATGGAATATGGGGCAGACTGGAAATCTGGGTGGGAAGCACAGAGCAGTGCTGGGCTGAAAAGCCCCTTTACTGTGGGGACAGGGATGGGTTTGGGCTCTCCTGGCACCTTGTGGGGTTTCTCTGGAGCTGATGGGAGAGGCTGCAGTGGCCGTTGATGGGTGCTGTGGGCAGTGACTCCAGGGGAAAGCAAAGTTGGGCATTTTATCTTTACCTCTAAAGAAGTTCAGCTCCCTGCCAGTCACTGCTTGGTTTGACAGGATCCTTGATATCTGTATTGAGATTGATGCATTGAGATTCCCTGATCCAAGCAGGGACTGGGGGGCCCTATGTTTACAGTATGTGAAGTTCTTACAAGGTTGTTTCCACTCTGAGCAGACATTTGTTGATGTCTTTCCAGAAATGTACAGGGATCCATGTACCAAATAGCCTTATAATACATACTTGGTAAGAACATAAATATTCATATTTCATACAGCATTAGGAAGATATTAATGAGGACTGGATGCAGTTTTCAGTCCCAAAATGAGAAAAAAGCTGGGTTGTTTTTTTTTTGCATACCTTTAAAATTTGGTCTGATCCTGGCATCGTATCCTGAAGTTCTCCCCATCAGCTTGTCCAAGAAGTCAGAAGGAGACATGGGTTTGGGGGCAGATCGAGCTGCTGCTTCAGCTTCCTTGGAGGCTGCCAGGCTGTGCAAGTAGAAATAAATAGGAGGTTTCAGTGTGTATCCCATGCTGGGGAGGGCTTGGGGTCCAGAAACAGAGCAGTCAGCATCTTATTCCTGCTGAGGCAGGATGGGTACCCATGTGAATTCCTAATGAGGCTGGTCTCAGCTAATTTGTTTGCCCAGCCCAAACATCTCCAAATACAGAATCCCAGCTGCCACCAAAGTAGAAGAGAGATGATGAGCAGTGAAAATCCTTTTGTGAGTTTAGGTGTAGCTCCTTGGTGTGCCACTAAATTACAAATGTGAACTCTGGCGCTGAGCTCCGCAGGTAAAATACACTCTGAGATTAGCCTTGGGCAGCAATTACTGCTTAATTACAGGGCAAATAGCAAGGAGCACGTTCAGTACTCTGTCAGTATGATTTTCCAAAAGGGAGGTAGGATCAGAGAAATCTGCAGTTTGAGGTTTAAATGAGCATCACGTGGTGCTACAGCTCATGCAGAGCCTGTGGGGCTGGAGGGGAGAGGGGTGGTTCTGCTGCTCAGCGCAGCCTTTGCTACTGGTACCTGCAATGCAGGGTCTGAGTTCAACACAGAACTGGAGCGTCTGGATTGTGACTCTGAAATTTTACTCGTGTTGGGTTGAAGGTGAAAGGAAATGGAATCTTTCTGGGACCTGTGTGGACTCTGGAGCAGAAAAGGTAGAATCACAAATTTATCAGTAGAAGACAAAAACTTATGGCTGGCAATGTGCCTTCTGACTCCATGGGCATCTGCAGGGTGATAATCTGGGTTTAGGAAATCTGTTGTTGCCATCTACAGAGGAGCAAGAAACCCTTGGTATTAGGTGCTCATTCTCAGCTTTGCAGGAAGGTTTGACTTCCAAGACAGGAGCAGACACCGTTCAGTGCCCTCCGTCTGGTTTTATGGTTTCTACTTGAACAGCAGTCTCTTCCCAGGCTGCAAGTGTTGAGCAAAACTGCCTAGATGATGCAAAAAAATCCCACAAATCACCTATGCAATGTGGTTAGGATGAGCCTGTGGGTTCAGGTGCCTGGTGCTGAGTAAAGCCTGCAGGCAGCATTGCAATGCAAATGTACAATGAGCCGAAGGAAGCTGCTCAGGAGGAAGTGAGTGCTTCACACTCTGCAAAACTGATTTTTTTAAAGTACAAAGGCTGTGGGAACAGTGAGGAGCCCCTGACAGAGCAGCTGGGAGGTCTAAGGGAGTTTACAATAGGCACAAGTTAGTTGGCCATGCATGTCCTCACAAGTGACACCAGGGTCCTCACTTTGGGAAGTTTTGCAGCACTCAGACCTGCAGGAGTAGTGCTAAATACTGACACAAGATCTTTTGGGAAGAATTTGGGACTGTAACTATGCATGGTATTAATGTGATCCTGCCCCCAAAGATGGGCTCTTCCAATGCAAGTTTGAGCTGAAACCCCAAAGAAACATGTTATCTTGACAAAGTCTTGGTAAGAGCATTTTGAGCTATTTGATTCCTCAGAACTTTAAAAAATCAGATGGTCTTGGGTGCTTAATTTCAAAACCAGGAATCTGGTAACTGCATTGCATTGACTTTCTTTTCTGGTCTCAGCAGCGATGGTTTGCCAAGCCTTGGTTTTCAGTCCTGCAAACTCACAGCTGCAGTCTGGCTCCTTTTGCAAGTTGCCACAGAGTTCTCTGATTGCTGGATTTTTAACTGTTGAAAACAGTTTAATTTGCAGTGAAGAGGGGAGATTAATTCCAGTGAGAGCCTAAAACTGGGATTTTATTTATCCCTTTGTGTACTCCCAATCCACTCCCCCACTGGAGCATTGCTGAACAGGCTGCTGCACTTCCTTCTCTCTGACAAGGTGTGCATCTTGCTCTTGCTACAACCATCTCCCCTTTCTTGTCTTGTCCCCATCTGTGCCCCAAGGAAATACTGCAAAGCAGAACCAATG
Organism: Emberiza elegans; assembly: GCA_024865655.1. Lineage (NCBI taxonomy): Eukaryota > Metazoa > Chordata > Aves > Passeriformes > Fringillidae > Emberiza > Emberiza elegans. The sequence goes on from JALJVW010000184.1 coordinate 60,298,731, forward strand.
TGTTTCAGGGGTAAATGGGGATGTGGAATGGGTGATGGTTTTTAATTTAATTTGTTTTTAGAAGGAAAGCAATAGGGTGCAATTGATTTGCAAACGCAGAAGAAAGCTGGGAGTGGGAGGACAATCAATACTGGGCTTGACTGCTGCATTCCAATGGAGTGTCTGCATGGCAATGAGTCCAGAGAAAAGATTTCAATTAAGCAGCAAATGACTTGGTAACCAAAGACTTCTGCCACTTCAGCAAGATGCCAGACAGTGCAATACACTGATTTCTTCTCATTAACTGTAAACTGGATGAAGTATATGGAAATGGAAAATGTGTGTGGGAGAGGAGAGGCAATACAAACCTAATAAGCATCTAGTAATCTTTAAGTGGAAAAAGATAATTAGAAACTGCAATTCCCCTGGCATTTGTTTTAAAAAATGAGGTGGAAAAAAGAAAAGAAATCAGTGCTCATCTTTCCCCTAAATTCAGTGTTAAAGCCTCTACTCAATATATTCACCCCACTTCCAGTGAGCGAATCTGTATTTCTTGGGTGCCATTTTCTGGTCCTTTCTGCATCAAAGCTGCAAATAAATTAATTTAATGGGCTCACTTCCCATATGGAAATAAATATTTGGATAACTGAAGCTCAGAAAGCTCTGGAAGAGGACCCCCCTCTCACAGCCCCACTGCCTTCTGCAGCTTCCTGCCCATCCCTGTGACCAGTCCCTGGGAGCACCCCTGGGAATGTGCTGAAACTGTCACACAAGGCTTCAGTGGCTTGATGCATGGTTTAAAATCTGTCTGGCTGCTGTGTGGCTTTACCTGGGAATGCTGAGTTCTGAGTTCCCTCCAGTTTGTTTGGTTACTAGATGCTTTCCTAAAACTAGACTCCCCCTGCATCTAACAAGAAAGCAGTGCAAGGGAGCAGCCTTTCTAGAAGCAGACAGCTGAGTCTACTCTCTATCTTAGAAATAAGATAACACCACTGGGAGCTACAGAGAGGCTGATCCACCCCAGGTGGATGGATTCTGCCTAACAGAGCCCCAAAATCTTCACTCTGGTTGCGACAGCTGAGCTTTGCAATGCCAGCCTAGCTCAGACAGCACCCAAAAATTCTGCCAGCTTCCTCTGTCTTCCAGGTCTGTCTGGGCTAGTGCTTTATGTGCTGTCTTGGGAGCTTTCTGGGGTTTTCTCCATCCCTCAGTCCTTCCAGAACACCCTCAAAAGTCCCACAGGACTGTTCGTCTCCTGGCTCACAGAGACAAGGAGAGGGGAATTGCAGAGTGATTCCAAAATTATTGGCACTGGAAGAGAATTTGAAATATAGTGGGGGTTGTTGTGTTGCTCTGAGAGAAGATTTATTCTGTGAATAAACAAAGGGAGGCAAAGGCTGTAACAAACCGACCGAGGATGGAGTTTGCAGTGGTGTAAGAGTTGTGTGAGCTGAGCATTTTAATAGCAGTCAGACAGAGGCTTATCTTATTTATGCTGCTGTAATCCCTAGTGGATCTGGCTGAGAAAGTGCCATCAGGCAATCATCACAGCAGCTACAATGGGAAGGATCTCTTCAAAAGGTCGATGAACTAGCGTAATCTTTTGTGATATTAATGCTGGTGTGTAAGCAGACACCAGCAAGCCCCTGGGAGGTCCAGCCACGAGCAGGATGTGAGAGTGGTGGAGATGAGCAGCCCAGGATTGCATCCCTTAAAACAAAGCTTTGCAGGACACCTATTGCTGGTTTTTCCCAGCCTATACAGGCACTGTTTACTCTGTCTGCATCATTTTGTTTCAGCTAAACAGATGATATATTCCTATAAACATTTATTTGGTTTAGAAAGTGGCTCTTCTGCAGTCTGGATGTGCCTGTTCACTCGATTCCTGGCTCTCCAGTTGGCTGTTTCCTTCTCTTCCTCCTCCCATTTGCATGATCCTTGAGCAATATTTTTGTCCTTTTTTTCTTTTTCTTGGCTGTGGCCATGGTTGTCCATCTAATTAAGTCCAACATCACGAAATGCCCTGTTCTGTCTGAATGCTGATACTGAGAAATAAATTTTTTATTTTTATTTTCAAAGAGGAGTAATGAAGGAATTTAATTAGCACAGGGCCTCTATTCCCTTGTCAAATAATTTAATTGTTAATCATTAATTCTGAGTGTAAAAAATCATGTCTGCCAGCAGAAACAAACTGTTGCCAAACAAGTGTTTGCAAAGAGAATATCTCTCTGCAAAGTGTGGAAGGCTCAGGTCCCAGTGAAGGTAAAGTGCTGCCACATCAGAGGCTCCAGAGAAGTGGGATCTCTGCAGGCTGGGGAGATATAGAAGATGCTTCACCCCTACCCTGGTTCTGTGCTTCTCAGAGGTTTCTGAAGTGGTTGGTTTGGGGTTTTTATTATTTTTGAAACACAGCAAGCCAGAAACCTTGGCAGGGATGCGTTGGGAATAGCGTTCAGGTGAGCTGCCTCACACGGTTGTCCTTCAGATGTGATGTGTTCTTTAAGAAATATCCCGGGGGAGGGAAATACCCATCAGGTCTGAGGCAGGCTGAGGTGTGCAGAATAACTGCTTCCCCCATTACTTCCAAAGCCAGGCTGGGGCAGGGCTGGGGGATGTGGGAGAGTTCATCAGCTTTGTTTTATTGACTCCAGCGGGCTCTGAGAGGGGCAGCTGCACAGAGCACATCAGAGAGCAGGGCACAGAAAGGCACTGTGCTGTCCATGATTAAAGCAGCCTCTTCCTCCTCCTCCTGAGCCCTCTCCCCGGGCACAGAGCAGATCCTGGAGCTCAGCAGAGCCCAGCCTGGATTCAGGGGATGCTGGGGCTGCCTGTCTCTCTCTCCTCCTCTGCAGCAGGAAGGACAGATTGTCCTGAGAAGAAAGAGGGGCAGCCCTTAACTCTGCACCCAGACATTTATTTCTGACTGCACACCAACATGTTATCTAGAGGGGAATGCTGCCAGATCCTTGCTGGGAAGGCTTGGCAGAGACTGCAAGCAGACTTTTTATTTTAATGATTAGATTTACTATCAAAATTAATAGCACAATCAATATTGATATGCAATTCAATTAAATAGGATGAAACTCATTGCCTGCCTGTTTTTCTCCATCACCTTGTCTGAATTTCTGGCCTGCAGCATTAGAGGTGGAAATGAGATGGAATTGTGGAGGTGAGTGGGAGAAGAGAGCCCCAATACTGAATTTTTGGCCTATCCTGGTGCTGAGTAGAAGGAGCTGTGAGTGTTACAGATGTGCTGGCTGCATAGTAGGGATCTCAATCCCTTGGTTGTGCTCAGCTGCTGGTGTGTTACAGCCCCTGGTGTGTGGGGTGTACTCAAGGGAATTTTAAAGTGAATTCTCACAGGTGGGAAGGGAATTTGGACATGGTTATTTTCTTAATTCAGTTGAGTGTTCATGCAGGAGAGCCAGGGAGCAGGCCTGAATACAGGAACAGGGTAGGAGAGTGGACGTGTACAGTGAGACTGAAGAAATATGGAAATTGAGAACCTGGGGAGAGATTTCACTCTGAGAAAGAAATGGGCAATGAGCTATTATTTGTCTCCATTAGTGGCAGGAGGATGGGGACAGGAAAGAAAGAGTAGGCTTGTTAAATGTTTCTGTCCTGGATGGCTGTGCTCTGCTGCTGAGAGCTCTTTAAACCAGTTCTAGCTCTTGCACCAGGAGTAACTGCATTGCAGTAGTCACAGGATGTAATCAGTTAAAGTTTTAACCCAGGGGATCCCAAAACACTCTCAAAGGTGCTTCACCACCCCTGCTGTCACTGGTCCCTGTGGCTGTACCTGAGGAGAGGAGCTGGGAGGTGCCTTTTCATGAAACTCAGGGAATTAACCCTCTGTGGTCATTCCCATCCAGGGAGAGCTGTAACAACTTCACTGGAGTGAGAAAAATCTCTTCAGACTGCAGCATTCTGGTGTCTGTGCTCCACTGCCACGTTCCTGCAGCCCATGGTTCCTATGCCATATGGCAAAACACTCTGTCCAGAACTATAAACCGTCCCAATTACACTGATTAACTCTATGGAAAGACACCAGCACTTGGAACATTTGCTGACGCTGCCTGGACAGAGCAGTAAGAAAATAATAAATGACTAGACAATTGGCTGGGGGGAGGAGAAATCTGCATGTTGTCTATAGTTGGGAATAGCACAGGGAGAGCAAGAAATTGTATGGGAATAATGCTCAGTTTTGTGCTGGCTCTGCTCCTCACAAGAATTGCTGTTGTGTGGTTACTCTTGCTTATCACATACTAAAAAGTGTTAATTTTTGAGCCACAGGCTTTATCTCTAGTGACTTTCTCAGCTATTCCCTCTTCCAGAAGCATCTATAGCTCTTGGAGCCCATGCAGTGACTTTCTGGGGATGTGTGACCCTAAGCCTCTGAGGCAGGTCTGAAAACAGTTCAAACAACAGAGAAACACAAGTCAAAGCTCAGGTTTTAAGCACTTGTGAGATAAATCCAGCAAACACCAGCATTGACTCTCACCTGTGCCTATACTGAGAGGCTTACAAAAAAACCAAAGTTATAATTGCTTTTTGTTTTTTTGTGGAAAAACAAAGGGGAAAACATCCTTGCAAAGACAAAAGCATGTGTCTGTAGCTTCACACACACACTGCATATTCCTTTTAAAGTCAGGAGGGCTAAGTCAGATATTCAAAGTCATGCATAAACAGCCCTCCTGAAGGCAGTAAATAAAGGGGGAAAATGTCTTAACAAGATGAAACTTCATCATCTAGGTAAGAATATTCTCTTTGCTGATGTGCTCCTGATTTGGTGTTTGGATGGAGAGCTGCAATGGGAACCTCAATTGACGTCAGAGGGTTTTAGATCACAGACCAGACAAGTGTCAGAGAATTCCGAGAAGTCGTGGGTGCTCTTCTATCTATAGCTCTGCAGTCACTCCCATCAGTTCAAATAGCTCCCTACAGCAGCTTTTTAAAAATTAGTTTTACTTTAAGGATTTATGCTGCTCGTTAAGGTGGGGTAAGGATACTATAACTTTTTTTTTGCTAAATCAGAAGTGGTACGAATAGAATTCTTTTAATGGACATGGCATGTAATGCAGAGTAGTGATGGATTTTATCTTCTGAATCAGAACTTTTTGCTGCAGATTCTTTGAAGAGGTCTCCTGAGCTAACCTGTGTAACCTACCTGCAAAACTGGGGGTCCTGTGGTAAAACTGGGGCTCTCTGGTGGAATTTGTGCTGTGTAAAGTGAGTTGTGTGATGACAGCACTCATGTTGATATTTTCTGATGGAATTGATCGTTGTAATTGCAACACAAATACCCTGCTGGACTTGAGTGTTCCCTCTGTGCCATCTCTGATTCCTGGTGTAATTCATCAGTTTATTCATGAGTAATAATGAACTGTAACTTCTGAAAGGAATGGCTAAGCCCTGGGTCCCCTGCCCAGGAGGGATTTTCTCCTCCTCACTCAGACTTTGTTTTGTCAGGGAACTGAACAAACCAAACTCCATTTTTTCAGCCCTGGTGCAAGTTGTGTTTGTTGCTTTGTCAGCCACACTGCTGGGAGATGATTTCAAAGTCCACAGCTCTGTGTCAGGGTGTGATGGATGGGGCTGGAAGCTGGACAATGCTTACAATTCCCAGGCCCATGGGGTGGCAGGAGAGGCGGGATACACACATTTTGGGTTGTAAATGAGATCTTGGGAGAGCTGGTGCAGGAAATAATTCTGTGTTGTATATGGGTGTGCCAGCAGCTATTGCCCTGGTCAACAGTGCTTCCAGAGGGTGAAAGCACTGGGAGCAGAGACAGGATTGTAAACATACCCCTCAGAAAGTCACTTTGTGAAGACAGGCTGTGGACAAAATTCTTATAAGGAAAGGTTCCCTCACCCAGCAAGCCAGAGGTTCTCCACTCCTCACTGAGGTAATAATACCTGTGTGAACATATCCTGCTGTAATGGGGGACTGAACCAACATTGCACAGGCACTGTTGGCACCAACAGGGACATTTGGAGCTAAGCTTTTTTAAAGGGTGCTGATAACAGCTGGCCCTTGCAAGCTTTCAGGTTTTGTAACTCCCCCGTAAAAGAGAGGAGGAGGGGTCTCTGCTCGAGGCTTTATACAATGCATCTTTTTATGGGCATCAGCCAAAACAAAAGAATAAAACCAACAAAACTGGAAGAAATCAAGTAAAGGCGAGAAAACCATGATTTTGTTTGGATTTCCAGCAGGATTCCTGGCTCAGCTGCGTTTTGCTGCTGAGCCCGACTGATCCAGCCCTGATCCCCCTTGCGCTGCCGTTTAATTGATTTGTGTTTGCTCCGGCCCTGCCGGGGCTGGGCACAGGATTTGCATTCTGGGCGAGTGGTCGCAGGCAGGGCTGGGGAGCTGCTGGCGGCAGCTCTGCTCTGAAGGCAGCCCGGGATGATTGATGGCACTGCAAGCCCTGCTGTTCCAGCCATGCGACACTCCCGGGCTGGCAGCCCCCTGGTGCTCTGCTCCTCTTCACCCACCCACAGCGAGGCACTGATAAACACAAGAGGCTTCCCTGGCTGGCTGCTAAGGCACTTGGGTGCCTTTTTTTTTGGTCTGTTTTTTTCCCCTTTTTCCCCCTTTATTTCTAGCAGGCTGTGAGCCTCAATGGACGAGTGAAGAGGGAGAAATCAAAAGGAAAGCAGGGGTGCTAAAGTATTTTCTTGTGTTTTGCCCTCCCTCTCAAAATCTAAATTTTGTGAGGCTTGGTAAATTAAGATTTCTCCTGCTCTTTTTGCTGGCACTTACACCCGGCAGAGAGGTGTTTACAGGATGCCAGTGGTACCCATGCACCAGCCAGATGTGGTGCAGTCCCCAAATCAGCAGCTCACCATGGTGCTCTGTATGGATGAACTAATTGTCTGCACAATAGGCAAAGCTCAGCTCCTGTGAACAATGGGTGCACCTGCCTCCATCTATTTCTGTTCTCTGCAGGCCCCCTCTGGGCTTTGGCCTTGCTGAGGGGAGGACAAATATTGTATTTCTGGATTTTTTCAGTTTTTGTGCATTAGTCTCTTGAAGCATCAGAGAGATTTAAGAGCAGCTTGGAGGTGTGTATGGGATCGATAGCACCAGATCAGCTGGACTGTATCAGCACTTTCCCCAGAGGGGAAGGGAACTGTAACATTTTGCAGCAATCTTGGCTAAGAAATCCCAATGCAAACCACCTCCTTTGGAGGGAAATGGTTTCTGTTCTGTCTGCCTTTGTAAACACAAATGTAAATTGTTTGGATACTTGGGGGAAAGGGTGAGAGAAAAGAATTGGTGAATTTTTTGTCTCTTTAAAGGGTACTGACCTGTTGAATTAGCATTAGTTTATTATGCTGGTACAATGCAAAAGTTGCTCTTTCCTGGGCTGTGCAAGTAGGTCTGGAAGGCAGCAGCCAGACAGTCTGGTGTTGAGTTTTCTAGGCATGGCTGCTGCTGATCCTTCCAGTGCCTTGCAGGAAGAATTCCTGCTTCTTTCCCTCCTTCCTTTTTGCTTCATGTATCCCAAGCTGACGTTGGGTTTTGATGTGTTGTTGGTTTGAGTTGTTGTCATTTTGTTGTTTTTTTTTTTTTTTTCCCCATAATAAAGTTATCAAAAGTTCTTGGAATTACTTGCAAAATTGAATCCAGCTGTGGTGGGAAGAGTGTGCTGGAATGATATTTTTAGCTTTTGAAAGCTTATGATGAATCCTTTCTCTTGGAAGGTGTGAGGTGCACAGGTGTAACCATAGTTCATGAAAAAGCCAATAATTTGTGCTCTAGCTGATAGATGAAGGTCAGTAGAAACATGCCAGGTAATGAGAGCAAAAGGGTAATTTACTGGAAATAGTGAATTCCTAATTTAATGTGCCACAACAGTGAGAGCTGATACAGGCAAATAAACCAGATGGAAGTCGTAATTTGTAAACAGCCTTTTTGTTGTCTTAACATTGATCACTTTGGGATCTCAGAAAAGCTCCAGGTTATAGAACATAAGCAAGTGGGAATAGGTGATGTGATTTGACATAATTAAATGTTGTGAGTTAGTGTGATTTTTAAAGCATAATTTATTTTTATAAGACCCTTGTCTTTCATCAGTACCTAAATAGAAATCTATTCATTAGGTGGTCTGACACCTTGTTTTGACACTGGAATTTGGAGAGTCCTTTTAAGCTGCATGCTGGGATGAAATGAGAACAGGCCTATCTGCTGCTTTCCTATTGCAGATGAATGATTGCTGCTCAGTGCCTGGATAATAAAGTAATTTAATTTTGGACATTGATTAACTTTTTAATTCAGATGTTGAGATCCTTTGCTGTCCAGGTCAGCTCATGAGGGTTTGGTGAGATGAATTTCTTCAGCCCACAAGGGATGTGTTTGCCCAGGACCAGGGAAGCTGCCCTGTGCTGTTGCTTATGAGAACTTTCCTTTCCGGCTGGAATCACTTGGTCAGCAGCAGAGTGAACTTGCTGAGCCTTTTCCTGTGCTGTTAAATCTGGGACACTCAGAATCAGAGGGCTGCTGACTTGCTTTCATACCTAAGGGTCTCCAACACCTCTTATGGGAGAAGACAAGAATTCCCATTCCTAAATTCTTGTTTTTGAAGGAGGTCTCTGTAGTGCCTTTGCATATAAGGGCAGGGTCTGACCATTCCCTCCAATCTCCATCTCTTTTCAGAAGCAGCAACTCTCAGGTATTTGAACAGTAAATCTCTGTTCTGCCAGTGGGACTTGCTGCAGTGTGGGGTAATCTTCAGAGCAAGCCAAGGTGGACAGTCAGTCTGCATTACCTAAAATCTGCACAGCACCACTGCCTCAGACACCAAGGATATTTTATTAGCCCATGTGAGAAACTGCAACATTCCTTGTAATGGCTTCGATGAGCAAATTGGTTATTTAGGGTTTTCCTGCTCTTTGTACCCAACCTTAAAGTGGGGGGTAAAATAATGTTGGTTTTTTTTCTCAGACGTTTGTGGAGCCTGTCTTCTGCTCTGAACCATCCACAGAACAGGTCTGGAGTTGTTTAAGGTGGCTGTCTGGCTAAGAAGAAGGTTAAGACTAGGCTGTCAGAAAATGTTTTATATAGTTTATGTTGATTTGTCTTAAATGCAAGAGTCAGGATGGAAGGATCAAAGTCCCTGCAGAAGGCAGGGTCCCCGACATTTTGTACTTTTACTGCAATGACACCAAATTCATCTTTCTTTACAGAATGATTTATAAAGATTTCTAGAATTGTCTACATGGTCACATTTTCAAACCTTGGGTCTGTAACCCTTTTAGCAGGGTCTCTAATAGGGCTATTAAAGGTTGCAGACCAAAGCAGCTAAAGAGTATCCTTAGAACCATCTGGTCCAAGACTTGCTAAATCACTTTTATTTCATGGAGATGAGGGACTCTACAGAGGCACAACAGGTCATAAGGCACAACTACTAGTGGATTTTAGTTAGAATGGAAAATAATCTGTGACTATTGACAACATCTGCTACATCATTTATCTTGTGGCTCTGGAAGTCTCAGGCTGGAGCTTTACTCTGTAATGTTACCTCTCCCTGCAGAGCTATAGCAGGAGCCTTAGAGATAGTGCAGGTTATTCTTCTCATTCTTGGTATTTTCAAGGAGATGAAACCAGCAACTCTCCAGTCATGTCCTTTACTTGCCAAGACAGTTTTATTTGATTGTTTTTTCCTGGATTTTTTTCTCTCCCCACAAAGTTGAGGCTTCATCTTCTCAATGGCACCTTCTTATTGTTTATGAACTGGCAATGAAGAGCTCTGTTACTGACAGGAGGGAATACCAAACAGGCCAGTTGGAGCAATCCACTAGAGACTGAGGCTGGCAGCAACTTTTAGCCTGTGACTCACTTGGAGCAGTTGCCTGGAATCACTCCTGCAAGCTGACAGATTGTTGTTCAGAAGGGGACAACCCTGATCTTGAGACACGAAGGTTGTGCTGCTGATTCTGATATTATGACCAAAATCAGGCCCAGAGGTTTTCAAAGCCTCACAGGACAGTGTCCATTTGGGTAAGGGGTCAGTTCTAGGGCATCTTTTCTGTCCTAGATTGACAAGGTGCATTCCTACCTCCAGCTTATGCAGTGGTGTTTCTGGGACCATTGCAGCTATGAAAATTCAATGGTACTACAGAAAGTCCAGGATAAGAGAGCATTTTGTTCTGCATGAAGGAATTCACAGCTGAACACTCAGGGTGTGTGGTTAGACTTTGGGAGAATGATTGATTGTAAATGTCTCCACAGATATAAGCAGGACATCTGGAAATCCCTGTGTCGAATTTTGCCCCCAACTATCCAATCTATTTTAAAGAACTAGCACTTTGCTTTGTCTAGATACCTGTAAGGAAAGTTTGGTCAAACAAGCTGTTTTCATCTCCCATCCAGCCCAGTTCCCATGCCTGTCCAGGTTCCCAGGAAAAGCCTGAGTCACAGCTAAGTGACTGCAGTCTGAGGAGGCAGGTAGCAGGATGGGAAGTGATCTTCCATAAAGAAAGGCATGTCAGAATAAGCTACATATCACAAATTCCTTCTAAAACACCCCAACTGGAACAGAAACAAATATTATAGTGGCAGTACCATAATGTTTGCATTCACACACCAGCTGTTACTCTTTCCCATGGGGTCTTGTTTTTCAAATGGCTGGTGGAGGACATTTCTGTTAAGCAACAAATCCAGCCTTATTTTCTATATTGGCTTATTTTCCTATATTGGCTGTATATAATTTTCCTTGGAGCATTAGATTTTCTTTTTCTTTTTCTTTTCTTATTTCTTTGATATATATATTTGTGTGATATATATGCTAACACACAATGGATTCTCTTTGACAGGCTGACAGTAAAGCGCGGTGCACTCTGTAATTTAAAGCAATTCATACTTCTCTTATGGATTATTGGATTATCAGCTTTGGGTTTGTTAAACATCATGTTTGACTGAGTGCAGGAGTAATTGGCACACATAATTTATGAATGACTGTTAATTAATAAACTTCTCTTACTGAAAATGAAATAGCAAAGCTATTCCTGCACAAGAAAGGCTGGTAGGTTTTTGGCCTGTAATAAATTGAATCCATAACACAGAGCGGGAGAGAAAAAAAGAAAAACATTGCATAGAGTCAGTTCTGAGCAAGAATTACTGATTGTTTTTTTTGTTTGTTTGGGTTTTTTTTAAAATGTATTTAAAACATTATTGCAGTATATAGACCAATTTTATTTCATTCTTTCCCTGTAATTGTGTTAAAACATTTTCAAATAGTTTTAAATGTTGATTTTGAGGAAATTGAAATTCCAGAAATAACTTTTGGATGCAATATGATGTAATACCACATATGTCTGTGTATAATCGATAACATTATGAACCTTTGCATTAGATTTTGTAGCGACTGGTTTACCAGGGGTTTGAATTGCACGTGACTGTGATGGATGTGCTGGGAACCTGTCAGTGCTCACACGTGTGGTGTGATGGAGCACAGGTATGAGCAGGATCTGCAGGACGAGTGTGCATCAATTTTCACTGTGAGTGTGCATCAATTTCACTGTTCTGCCACTTCAGAGGCTTCAGTGCCAGGGACATAGCAAATGCAAGCCTGGAAGTACTATTTTTTTTTCAGTTATACGATTTTCCTTTTGCTTTCTGGTGTTTGTATTGTTTAGTCTTGTTTGTTTTGTTTGTTTTTTAACCCACTCTTCCCCACTGTTGAACTAAGAGTTTATTGCACATCCATTTGCTCCCTGTCAGCCCATCCCACTGTGTCCTGCAGGGCTGCAATACACTTGCGACCAAGATAGGAAAGAATGGCTCTGAAGTGTTAGTTATTGGGCACTGCTTCTCAGAGATTGGTGATTTTAGGTATTTCTAGAACTCTTGTTTTACCTAACATAAACAATTACTGCTTTGAGTTCATGAGATAATCTTGCTGTCTCTGAATTTCTGTGGAATTACAGGAACAAGTGGGGATGTTCCATTTTTTTTATATCTAGAAAGACTTTTGTGTTCAAAAGGAAAGAGGATCTTAGCTCAAAGTCTGGCCAGTACTGGCAGGTCTGCTGCTGTGATTCATAAAATAATGAGTATTATGCCAGTGATTTTAAGCAAATAATGCCTGTGTTTTCACATTAAACTATGAGATGAGACTTGGGCAAAACACAGAAGTAAGAGCCATGCAACTGAATGGAAGGCTGAGACTGATGAGCAAGTTTAGATCATGAGATAGGGTTTGTTTTTTTTCCAATTGCCTATATCTGGTGTCTCTCACTTGCTACAGCAGGCTGCATTTTTCATTGAAATATAGAAGCTTCTACCGTCCAATTTTTTTTTTTTTAATAAAAGCACTGCAAGGATGGATGGACAAGAAGCAATTCTTTAAGACTAAAGCTCTTCCTTATGTCTTAGCCTTAATGAGAAACTGAACACATCTAAACCAGAGTCAAAATACAGCTGGGGAATAATAAGCATAATTGGAAAAAGCTCCCCCCACCCCCTTTAGCTTTCATTTAGATTCTGCAAAGAAAGAATATTCAAAACAGAATGAAAGAGAAAAACATAAGTTGGGAAGGAAGGAGATTATTCTTTGCTTTTGGTGATATTAAACACAGCCAGCTAAAGACAGAGGGTGAGCCCTCAGAGGCAGGCAGTGAAGGCATCCCGCGGAACTCACCTGCAGTTTGAGCATGGGGAGGGGGCGAGGTGGGAATATTTACCCGGGCAAATTCAAGTGCAGCATTGCCAGCCGCCACTAGCTGTCACTTTGCAAGCAGCCGGGCTCGGTGTTTTCAGCACTGCGGTTAGCGAGATTGCGGTGCTAATTAAACGGAGTAACTCCCCGAGCCGCCGAATGTCCCGAGCCCGGGGCTGGGCAACAGCGAGCCCGGGGGGCACCGAGGGGAGGCAAAGGGCAGCTGGGGGCAGGGGCCGTGCCCAGGGGCTGTGCCCCGAGTTGGGCTGGGCACGGCGCTCAGCCTGGCCGTGCTCCTCGCGTAAAGCCGAGCCTTACCTGAAGAAAACGATCGTCTCCCACACGTAGACTCCGAGTGCGTTGACGTTGCACATTTTTCCAGCTCTCGCTGTTGTGTTGTCTCTTTTTTTTTTTTTTTTTTTTTTTTTTTGTACTCCGTGAGGGGTGGGCCGGTGGGGTTGGCCAATAAAGTAACCGGGCACTTGGGGAGAAGCGGCGGGGAGAGCAGCAGAGCCCCGGCACGGCCGCGCTCAGCACCGCGGACAGCGGCGGGCGGGCTCAGCACCGCGGACAGCGCCCGGTGCGCGCCCGCTCAGCACCGCGGACAGCGGCGCCGCTCCCGCCTGGGCTCGGCCCTCCTCCGCCGGAGCCCCCGCCACCGCCGCTGCAGCGCCGCTCGGGGCCGGGGCTGCTCGCACGGAACCCTCCCTTCAGCGGGATGTCGCTCCGGACATCAGGCTGGCGACAGGGGCGGCCGCAGCGGGTGTAGGTTTGCCATCAGGGTGCTGGCGGTGAGGTGGGAGGGTGGGGGGACACGACGACCCTCAAGAACCCAGGGTTTAATCTCCGCTGCTGGCCGGGGTGTCCTCCTAATTACATCCACGGGAATTTGTCAGTGTGGAGCCGTGCTGCAGTCCCGCTTGTGGCGCCTTCCTGCCCGCCGTTTGGCTGCTGTTGATTCCTGCTTCCTGGGCTGTTTTCCTCCCGAATAAGTTATTGCTGCTGTAGGGAAGGTGTCCCATCGCTCAGGGCTAGAGCGGAGGGGAGCGAAGGGGAAGTTTCTTGGGAAGCACTTCCATTGTGCTCGGAAAGAAAGTGGCTCAGTGTCCTCCTAAAGCATCTCATCTCCCCTCTGCCCTCTCTCTCCTGCTAGGACTCGCCAGATCTTGGGAGTTTCTTGCTGCATTAATTTACTAAACTAAAAAAAAAAAAAAAACGGAAAAGAAGGAAAAAAAAGGAGGGGGAGGGGGAGGTGGAGAGAGGGAAGGCAGAGGGGAGGGGGTAACTCAGCCTCTCCACCATCCCAAGGCCCTCCTCTTAGCTCTGCTCATTGGTCTCGGGGCTGAAAAAACTACTCTAGGACGTGGTTGGATAAACGCATGTTGTTCAGCAGAGGCCGTTAACCTTTAAAGCGCTGATACGTTTTGGTTCATTTCAAATTTTTTAACCTGTATTGCTGTCTTTTTAAGAAGTCTCTGAAATCATCTCCCTTGACAGGGCAAGCAAAACGTGCCTTAAATCTCCATCTCGTGGAAGATCTGCTTGGCTGGCAGCTGATATGTGTTGCTGTTGGCTTTTAAGGAACATCTTCTGTGTTGTGCTTCTTTTGTTGTTTGGCTTTGTTTTAGTATTTTTTCCTTTTTCTCTTTGTTTTGTTTGGTTCGTTGTTTTTGGTCTTTTGCATTTGGTTTTTCAAAGAGCTTTGGCAAACACCAGGGCCATCAAGGCCAGGGCAGGTAAGGAGCTTTCAGTAGTTTCTGATCACAGCTCCAGCTGTGCTCGCTGGGTGCTGAGCTGCTGGTCGGGGCGGGGAGGATTGGGCTCCTTGGTCACTTTGTCAGTGTCACCCTGCTCAGCTTCTCATCAACTTCTGAGAATTGGAAAACTTAGCTCTCTTAAATAATCCAGGATTAATTTCCTTTTCTTCTCTATAGTCCCGCTGTATTGGGATTATTCTTCTTTAAGTTCTGTTTTGTTTACTTGTCCTGTGCTTTGCAAAATTCCCCACGGCAAAGATTTGCTTTTAACCCCTGTTTAGCTGTCATTAATCTGTTCAAGGACTCTTCCTATCCCACACTGAAGGATGGAGGGACTGCTTTCTCTGTGGAGGGACTCTTTCTCTATTGCAGCCCCTCCAGGCTGGGAAAGAACTACGTTTTTCTTCTCCTTTTGAGTTGCATCTCAAAGGACCATACTGCCATACTAGAATTCACCTGATGTTTTTCATCTTCTGATTTTTCTTTTTTTTTTTTTGCTTGTTTATTTTTCTTTTGTTTTGTTTTAATTTTGTTTTGTTTTAAAGCAGTGTGTTTAGGTAGTGAAGCAGATAAAAATATCCTTTGGGTCACCATTCAAAAAAAAAGACCTGCTTGGCTTCTCGCCACTGGTACAGTGGGAATTTAATCGGATTTACTCCAGCTCCTGGGTCTCAGTGTCTGGATAGATTAATAACAGGCTCTGATTTCACCTCATGGAGATTCCTGGGGATGTGATTCCATGCAGCACTCCCTGGCTGCTGCTTGCTGGCTCCTTGCTGTCCCTTCTCTCCTGACATTTGTCCCCACATGGATGAGCCTCTGTCGCTGTGCTTTTCCAGCCCACTGTGTGCTGACAGACCAGAGGAGGAGCTCCAGACTGAGAGTGTTAACAGGACCCACACAGCAGCAAAGAAATGGTCTTGCTCTGTTGGTTTTTTTTTTTTTTTTTCCACTGGGAAGCAGTACAAAGAGCAGGAAGCAGAATCATCTCTTGGCATCTGTGGGTTAATTGTAGAGGCTGTCAGCCTTCTTGTTCTCTTAGAAATGGAAATGGGCTCTGTAGGAGATAGGAATGTCATGTGATATTTTCCTTGCTTGCAAGTTTGATCTTTATACCAAAGGAATCTGGGCTTGTCTCCTCTTGTCCCCACTTGCTGCCCTTGCACTCTCTTGGGCCAGGGGAGCACAGGGCTGTGCTTAAGATCAAAAAAAAGCAGATAAACCTGTATTTATATAGAATAAAGTGTCTTCTTGGCTGTTACTATTGAAGAGTCTCAAACCTGCTTTTCCCATGGAAAGAACTTCTCTGCTGTCATGTCTCCTGGTGGTGATGGTGACCAAGGGGGCCAAGGACTCTTCAGCTGATATTAAAATATTTTTTCCTACTGGAGAGAAACTGGAGCATTATTTACTTTGACATTTGGAGTAATGGAAGAAAAAAAACTTGCAACAGAGGTTTGGAGCAGGTCTAGGCATTGAGGTGATTTAGACCAGGGAGTAAAAAATAAATGTGAATTTAGGGATATAAGTTGTGCATGTCTTATCAGGATGATACTAAAGGTACCCACACATTCTGCTTCATATTTTTGCCTATGCTGTACTATCTCACTCTTAACTGCTTGCCTTGGTACTGTGCCCTATACTGTGCTATGTGAACATTTCAGGCCTTGGCCAGGATGATTTCAGATCCTTGAAATTCACATCCTCTGATTTAACCCCATTGATTCCAGAAACAGCCTCACTGATACCCATCTGTACTTTGTGTTCTGTAGCTCTGGATGTTCTTTCATCTGTAGATATCTCTGATGAAGTTTCCCACATTTGTTCTGTACCATGTCAGATATTTAGATTTTCTTCTGTTCTCCAGGAAGTTAAGGGCAGATAAACTGGAAATAGCCCTGGAGATCGAATAATGTCTACAATCGATTTTATCACTGTTACTTTAAGTCACTCTTGTCATCAGGTACTTCTCTCCCTGGGTCTGTCCTGGCTTCCTCTATAGACCAAGTTTTAGCTTTCTGCTTGGTTTTGCTGCAGTGGTTTGTGATTTATTTTTTTAGGAGAAAGGTTCACTTGCTGTAGGGAAGGTGTCCCATCGCTCAGGGCTGGAGGCGAAGGGGAAGTTTCTTGGGAAGAATTGTGCTCGGAAAGAAAGTGGCTCAAAAGCATCTCATCTCCCCTCTGCCCTCTCTCTCCTGCTTTCTTGGGAGTTTCTTGCTGCATTAATTTACTAAACTAAAAAAAAAAAAAAAAAGACGGAAAAGAAGGAAAAAAAGGTCTGCTGCTTTTCAAGAAGAGACCAAATGGTTTTGAAAGGCATTAGTCTTTCTCTGATAGAATTTGCACAAATTACAGAGTTTAAGATAACTTATTATGTCAAATGAGGCTCTTAAAATTAGAATTACCTGCTGCGTGTTCATCTTGTTCTTGTTTTTAGTTTCAAAGTAGATGAGTCTTGTGAAACTCTTGTAGGTGAAATTGTCTGGGAAGATTCTTTGTCATCTTCTCTCTGGGCTGTGAGTGATGGATTCTCTTCAAGATAAGACACGACAAAGATAATGGTTTTAATTTGTTTTTCAGCGTTGAACTAAAACTTGGGGACATCTGGTGGGAAGGGTGTGCATGAGGATTGATAAAATCCAGGGAATATCAGTTTTTCCTTTATGTGGCTCCTCCCTGATCCTTCCCCTTTGAACAATACACGTGGAATTCTTCTCTTTGAAGAAAATTATTCTTCCTGGTAGGCTGTGGCTTCATTTTGGTTTTGATAGTTGATAGAATTGCTTAAAGGCAAGGAGAACACAGAAGGCCCTGGAAATCACTGCTGAGAATTAACCTAAAGATTCATTCACAACTGCAAGTTGATTTCATTCCTGATCTGTTTTCCATCTCTAGATTTTACAGCAGGTAGAGTCATTTTAGTCTCTTCTTGCTTTTTAAAATTCAAAATCTGATAATAAATTCATCCTGGTGATAAACTCCTTCAAGTTGACCATGCACTGCCTTCCTTCCCCAGATAAGTGACAGGATTTTTGGTGAAGAGGTGGCCAGCACAGCAGTAAAGTACACTCAGCATTATCTTGGGAATACTAAATCCATTATTGTCAGTTTGTTCTTTAGAGAATGGCTAATGAGGAAACAGTGCCCCAAGAACTTGGATTCTGCTTCCCAAGGCAGAGATTCAAATTGCTACAGCAGCACTACTTGCCTTTTTGACACTGAGCAAATGAAAAACAAATTTTAAATTAGAGTTAAGTTCACAGAATTTTACAAGGTTCTATAAAGTAATTTCCTATTCAGCTAATTTCCATGTCGAGTAAGCTATTTCTATGCAAGATGGTTCAAGTAAATACAATTTTCTTAGAAACTTGAGAACCTGGAATTCTTCTTTTTTTTTCTTTAAGAAAGTAATTGCTGGTAAAATAACACCATAAAGTGTTTCTGCAATAAAGTGCAGAAAAAGATCCTTTACTTAAAAGATGTATAGATGAAAGGATTCACTGGAACTAATATAAAGGTCCATCTTCCACTACTTTTGCAAGTATCCATAATCTAAAAATATTTTTAGATTTGAATGCTGATGAAAAGTTTGATAAATTCTCTTTTGATATGCATTGGCTCTTTGGAAAACAATCACTGGTGTCTTGTAAGGGAAATTCAGCAGCCCAAGACTGGAAGGCTACAAGGGATGGAGGTGAGGGGTTTGAGGCGTAGGTGATTGATATTTTTGACTGAAATTCAGAACAAATATCACTTTGACAGCCTATTACCCCACGTGTTTTTAAAATTACAAGTCTGACTATATTTGAAGTTCAGCCCTACAACTTCCCCTGCAGACAGAGCAGTTCCATGGATTGTCCTTGAACTTCTCACTCCTGGGCACTTTATTTCTTGACAAGTAGAGTAGGAACTGATTTCTCATCATGGGAAACATGGGCTCCACGAGCCTGGTGACATCCAACCGGTGATCACAGACTCTGGAGGCGCAGTGGAGCTGGGCTGGGATGACTTCATGACACACTTTGCAGTGTCATGCAGGAGGCCAAGCAAAGATCTCACTTTGTGCAACATGATTTGGGGGTGTGTTTGTCCTCCCATGTCCAGGTTAAGGCAGTAATCCCTGAGGAAGAGGAAACAAAAAAGAATGGATGGTTGTTTTCCCCTAGGAGTGCGGAGTTATTAATAAATTTCCATGTCTCATGTGTCACACAATGACACTTGAGCTGTGAGTAGTCTTGCTGAGCATCACAGGCTTGTCATGGTTACAATTTATGTAGTGTCTTGCAGTAAGAAAGCAGCAAGGACCTCATAGCCCTACAAAAATCACACTACTAGAATTACAGTGCAATCCTAAAAGAAAATTACACTCCCACTAGAATCCGGCAGGATTTAGGTTAATTGTTTCTGACCTGTACAGAACAATTACCAGACAATTCCCAAAAATCCAGAAGTATCATTTCTTTCAAAAATCTTAACCAAATTTTTTTTGGTTGCATTACTATGTGAATGAAAAGAAGCCAAAGCTGCTTTCACAGCCAGTCTTGTCTTCCAACAACTTGTTGGAAGTTGCTGGAAATATTCTTCAGTTGTAGGAAATATTCTCTTACCTTTTAGTGTTGTGAAGCCCATTGCTCCTGCCCTAGCTGCCCTCAAGTGCTGTGGGAAATCAAACTTTTCTACCCTTTATCTTGCTTTTAAATGAAAGAAACCCTCTATTTATTTTGAGCAGGCATCAGGTTTTGCAGAGGTATAGAAGGATTCAGGGCTGACCTAGAGTTATTCACATTACCCTCTTCATTCCTGTTGTCCTGGAATAAAAACAAGCAAAACAATAATCACTCAATTAAAAAACCCTACACCTCTCAAAAAGAAGAGCCCCAAACCAAAGAGGTAAAGGAGGACAAAGAGGGAAATAAATGGAAACAAATACATTGAACACTTTCATTGCTTCACTTGTCTTGTGAATTCAATAGAGTGTGTGTGGGAAACACCAAGAGTGGAACCCTTTAGAGGAAAAGTTTGACTGCAAACGGCAAACTTGGAAAGGAAATTGAGAAACAACCAGTGATGCTGAAGTGGCCCCTCAGTGTCCAAATGCCTGGATACAGGAACATCCTCTTACATGCCCCAATTCACTCACAGGACCAAGCAGCAAAATTTATCTTCTGAAGTGAAAGAAATAATCTGCATTTTTTGATTATTATTTTTTAAGCTTTTGGCAAGAGAAATATTTGCATGTCAGACATCTAGAGGACAAAAAGAATTGTTGTAGGATCCCTCCTCTTTCAGACACTGGAAAGGGGTTGATCCTCCATCTGTTTTAATGAAGCCTTTTGGCTTTGAGGAAGAAGTGTGGAACCACTCTTGTTCAGGATCTCAGGTGCTGCAAGTTGATGACAGGCTGGAATTCACATTGCATTAGCAAAGGAAAGGGCTTTTCACCCATCTGAGGTGCCTCCAGCCTTGATAGCACTGCTGAGTGTCACTATCAGCAGGGACTTCCCTCTGGTAGAATGTGATTCTTCCTTCACAGTCCTCTTGACCTGTCCCAGTTTGTTATTTTACCCACGTGGGAGTGGCAGCTTTGGCTCTTCCATTGCCACCCAAAGCAATTCTACCATCCCTAGTGGGCTAAGCATGGATTTTGAGAGGTCATTAGGCAAAGGATTTATTACCCAGCTTTATTTTATTGTTTAAAACCGTGTACTTGCATGAATTTCCCTGAGCATCACTTTTCAAAAATCTTAACCAAATTTTTTGGTTGCATTACTATGTGAATGAAAAGAAGCCAAAGCTGCTTTCACAGCCAGTCTTGTCTTCCAACAACTTGTTGGAAGTTGCTGGAAATATTCTTCAGTTGTAGGAAATATTCTCTTACCTTTTAGTGTTGTGAAGCCCATTGCTCCTGCCCTAGCTGCCCTCAAGTGCTGTGGGAAATCAAACTTTTCTACCCTTTATCTTGCTTTTAAATGAAAGAAACCCTCTATTTATTTTGAGCAGGCATCAGGTTTTGCAGAGGTATAGAAGGATTCAGGGCTGACCTAGAGTTATTCACATTACCCTCTTCATTCCTGTTGTCCTGGAATAAAAACAAGCAAAACAATAATCACTCAATTAAAAAACCCTACACCTCTCAAAAAGAAGAGCCCCAAACCAAAGAGGTAAAGGAGGACAAAGAGGGAAATAAATGGAAACAAATACATTGAACACTTTCATTGCTTCACTTGTCTTGTGAATTCAATAGAGTGTGTGTGGGAAACACCAAGAGTGGAACCCTTTAGAGGAAAAGTTTGACTGCAAACGGCAAACTTGGAAAGGAAATTGAGAAACAACCAGTGATGCTGAAGTGGCCCCTCAGTGTCCAAATGCCTGGATACAGGAACATCCTCTTACATGCCCCAATTCACTCACAGGACCAAGCAGCAAAATTTATCTTCTGAAGTGAAAGAAATAATCTGCATTTTTTGATTATTATTTTTTAAGCTTTTGGCAAGAGAAATATTTGCATGTCAGACATCTAGAGGACAAAAAGAATTGTTGTAGGATCCCTCCTCTTTCAGACACTGGAAAGGGGTTGATCCTCCATCTGTTTTAATGAAGCCTTTTGGCTTTGAGGAAGAAGTGTGGAACCACTCTTGTTCAGGATCTCAGGTGCTGCAAGTTGATGACAGGCTGGAATTCACATTGCATTAGCAAAAAGAAAGGGCTTTTCACCCATCTGAGGTGCCTCCAGCCTTGATAGCACTGCTGAGTGTCACTATCAGCAGGGACTTCCCTCTGGTAGAATGTGATTCTTCCTTCACAGTCCTCTTGACCTGTCCCAGTTTGTTATTTTACCCACGTGGGAGTGGCAGCTTTGGCTCTTCCATTGCCACCCAAAGCAATTCTACCATCCCTAGTGGGCTAAGCATGGATTTTGAGAGGTCATTAGGCAAAGGATTTATTACCCAGCTTTATTTTATTGTTTAAAACCGTGTACTTGCATGAATTTCCCTGAGCATCACTGATTTGGGTGACTTGTTTGGTGTTCACAAAAGCCTCTTGTTTCTGCCCCTGTGTTCCAGGCAGAGAGGGTTGATGTAGGGCTGGGTTAGTGCGGACACCTCAGCACCAGATTTACTGATAACTGTTTCTGGAAGTCTTAGAGGGAGGTGAAAGGTGCCATTTGAAAATCTCAGCTGGGCTGGGTGAGTTGAGATGCTTACCTCACCTCACCTAAAGTCCTTGCCTCAGGTGTGTTATCTGTGCCTCAGGTGAAAGACTGAGAACAGAGAATTTACCACATTTGCTAAGTTGCTTGCTATTGCCTTGGGCTATGTATTTCTTTGCAGCTTGCTGAAACCCTGTGGCAGGTACAAGGCCTTTTTTATGCCCTCAGCTCAGTGTTCACTGAGGGCTTGGACAAAATTCCCCTCCTGCCACCCCCAGGGTGTGTAAAGTTTGTTCAGTGTGCTCTGATTCCAACATTTGGTCTGACGCAGCTGACTGTTCACCAGCTGGAGAAGGGGATTAGCATGGGCCACTCCTTGGGCTCAGCAAAGGGAATTTGGCAGCTCTCAGCAATGACTTATCCTCTGCCAAATATGAGTGGAGAGAATGTTCCTCTGTGGTCAAGCTCTGCTTGATCATAGCACATGATACAGCTCCTCCTCTAAATGACTGCCACCATTAATGAATGGAATTCCTTGATTTTCCTAAGATACTAATGATTAATTTCCTCTTGCACAGTGAGTATTCCTACAGGTGCATGTTGGAGAATCTCAGATCTCAATTCTTTTTGCCCTAACTGCAAGATTGTTTTTTCTGCCAGAATCAAAATTATCGTCCCTCTTCAAAATATTAAAATCACCCTGGGTTCTACCAACTCTCCAGGCAGGCAGCTTCTGTGTCTACAGTTCAGCTGACACGAAACCAAAGTGCTACTGCTTGCAAGTTTTGCAGCATTGCTCTGTTGCTGCCTTTGCATGCTCTGTGCTAGAAAGCACAACACTGCAAAGCTTTTGCAAATCCCTGTGAGCATCAGTGGCCTGTATTTATTGAAAGGAATGAATGCAAAAAACTCAGGGTGTAAACAGAATGTTTGTTTTTTTTTTGTAAAAATACACTAGCTCTGTTTTTTTTTTTTTTCCCCAAGCATCAATACAATTATTTGTGGTAAAAAATCAGAGTGCTACCATGAATTTTTCCTTTGGACAAATCAGAGAGAAGAAACTCCAGGCTGTTCATAATGTTGCACCACATTGGCCTTTTTGTCTTCTATAGCTTTCCCTTCCCATGAAAATAGTTCTCTGCCAAGGCAATTGAACTGAACAGAAGTGATTTATGTAGTCTGTGCAAAGCGAAAAGGCTTTGTTAGATTTCAGGGAAGACATGGAAACACCGGGGGTGAGAAACAGCTTGGCTGAGAGATGGGAATCACAATGCTCTCATTAAATCTCCAGCCCATGGCCAGGCTGGCCTCGCTTTGCATTTGCTGCCTGATTACCGAGTCCATAGAGCTGCTGTCTGGAAACAAAAAGCAGTAAATCAAAGCAATGGGCAGCTTTCAAAGGGGACTGGAGGATGCCATGCTCTCCTTTGGTTGGTTGTCTAACACCAAAACCTGTCCCTGCACATTTCTGCTTGCACGTGGAAGTGCAAACCTACCTCAGCTTTTTAACTCTTCATGTCATGTCATCATGGTCTAGGAGAGACTTCTCATAGAAACAAATCTTCTAGTCTCCTTCCAGATGACTTATCCACGGGAAAAGCAACTGGTAGAGAATTTTGTTTGACATTGTGGGCTGTGATTGGGAGAGAAAAGGAGGGAGTAGCCTTGGTTTGAAGCAGTTTAATTAGATATTAGGCAGAACTTTGGAGGCAGTCACCTGACTACAGGTTAGTGCCTACATAAATTATACACAAAATGCTTTTTTAACTTTGTTTTTAATTGGTAAAATACCATCTTTTCCTCAAAATATCTGCACTATTTTGGTGAAAGGCTGAGGAAGAATCCAGTGTGAAATTGCCATAACAGAAGGCGGACAAAGTTCTGAATGAAGCAGGGGTTACAGTGGACTTTGGGCAGTCTGACATGGCTCCTGGCACTGGGTGATGTGATGTATTTATTGTCTGATAAATTCCACTTAGCATTGCACCAGCTATCCATAGAGGGTGTGCCTATACTCCTGGATAAAACCTGGGACCTCCGGGACCTTGTGTGTTAAAGTTTGTTGGCCCAATAAACTGGTTCACATGGCAGTGCTGGATGCTGGAAATCAATACAGCTGCTCTTGCCTTGTCCTAGCACAGGAAGGGAAAGCTCCAGGGACTGATTAAGTTCTCTTTGCTGAAAAAGCTACTGCATCCTGAAACATTTTAAATAAATGCCACGCGTCTACAGGTAGTTCTGCATTTAATTCAGGTTTTATAAGAGGTTTGCTGTACACTAAATAAATGCAACTTGATTATAAATAGCTTACTCACTGTAAACACACATCTTATTTAATAGATTGTACATCTCATTATGCTACTGTTTCTTAATTAGTAGGGTGAGTTGTCACAGTGAATTGTCATTGGCCAGGCTTTCTTGCTGCTGTTGTGACTAAATTCAGTTAGCCATTTACCACCACAGCCCCAGAAAGAGGCATTTACTTATGAAATGTTTTAATAAGCCAGATAACATTTGTGCTCCTTTTCACTTGGCTCAAAGATGTTTTATTTTGTGTCCAAAGCCCTCAGTGGCATCAGCTGGCCAGACTGTCCCATGGGGCTCTGAGGTGGAGGAATCTCTGGGAAAGGCATGAGAGGTGTGGATGTGGAGTGGATTTGACAGATTACCAAATTTGTTGGTGCCCAAAATTTTGAACACCAGTTCCTCTCTTGGACTTGTGTTAATGAGGAGTCAGAGCGAGGGCTTGGAGAATGTTGGCTGTGCTGGTGGCTGGGTTTGTGCGAGGGGCTGTGAGTGTGGTACTTGTGCCAGCTCTGGTGATGGTGAGTGCAAGTGACACATGTCTGATGTCAGGTCTGTCCCTACGGGCCCCTCAAGGATTCAGGACTAAAATATCACTGGGGATCCATTTGGGAAGGCAGCTAGAGCTGCCTCAGGGCCAACACGTGTGTTTCTTTCCTGTTCCTAGCACCAAACTGGAAGGGTCATGTCACTACAGGACATGAAAAAACACAAGCGCACACCGCTGTTCTCAAGGTGAAGAAAAAGGGAAGTTTATTTTCTGACTCCAACATTTATAGATTTCCAAAAGTGACAGTGGACTGGAGGGTGACAGTGCCACCTCTCCAATGACACTGGTCAAGCCAACAGTCCACCAACTTTCTCCTCCTCCATAAAGGAATGCAAACCAATGAGTTATTTACAGAAAGTGTGTGAGAAAGTTCACTACAAGAATGTCAACATCAGAAGGCTTAAGAAAATCTTAAAAAAAACAGGGTTACAGGGTCAGGCAGCTGGGAATGTGCCAACACCTCACACTTGCACGTCTGTGTAAGTCTACATGCCCATGTCTATTTTATGTGCTTGTGTTTATCACTGAGCAACAAAAACCCTTTTCCCCAAAGAAATGAAGAGAACGTCTGTTGGTTTATGCTGCCCTGTAAATGATTTAGGTGAAACTTCATGCACATGACTTGTGTGGTTACCAATTACCATTCCCAGAGGAGGAGCAGAAGGAGGGAGAAAAGGGGAACTTGGTATGATGGGAGTTAATAATCAGTTTAATTCACAATCTCCAGCTCTTCAAAGGAGTTGCTAATAAGTGTTTGTCTTCTCTTTCCCTCCCACTCCTTTCCCCTTAGGAGCCTAGTGAGAGACATAGACAGCACTGATCAGAGAAGGCAAATTGTAAAGGAGGGAAGAAATCCCCAGTGGAAACTCTTTAATCTGCCTCTGGAAAGGCCAATTTGTGTTAATAGGACAAAACTGTAACGTTTAATATTAATTATCGGGACTGGGGGAGGAGCACATGAAGGATGGAGGCAGGGAATAGACTGGAGGGAAGGAGAGATCCCATTGCAAGGGCTTTTTGCTTTACCAGGAAACAGAACAGCCAGAAAAAACTGTTTTTCAGTGTAGGAAGGTTTATCTGTAGCAATCCAGTTGGATTCTGCTCCCAGCAAAGAAGTTTCAGGTGTTGCAGACAGACCCTGCACCTCTGTGTGCCCAAGTGGACATTGCTGAGCTCAGGCAGGGTGTGTGGAAGATGAGGAAAAGTGTGTGGAGTGGATTTCAGTGCACAGAAATCCCTCCTCACTGGGCTTGGAGTACCTCAACCTGGCCAAGGAAAGGGACCTTCCCCTCCCTGAGGAGTCCCCCTCCAAAATTTATAACTGGGTGTTGTGGGCAGAGAGCAAAGGGGGAGGAATGTCCTGAGGGCAGCAGGGACTTGCCTTGCATGTCTGAATGAATGCAGCCCTATCAGTGTCAGCTCCTGCTTCTGCTGCTCATGTCAGCTCTGCATTTGGCACCCATTTCTTCCCTCTAAAGTGTGATAAAAAGATGATAGGAGATTTAATTTCCAGAAAGGGACACCCAGGCAGGCAGCAGGATGCCAGCTGTTGGTTAGATTAATGTGGGAAGTTTTCCTTATCAGATGTTTGGAGTCTCTGTTACGGATAAGCAGTGTCTAAAAAAAAATACATATAAATGCCCCTTTGCTGATGAGGCATCTTGGTGATGTTCCATTACAAGCAGGATGAACATGAGCTGAATTTCATCTGACCTTTAAATTACCTCCATTTTATCAGTTCAATTTCATCAGCAGCTCCTTTGAGAATGAGCTCCCACTTGGAATTAATAGATTCCTTCAATGCAGGAAGCTGACAGGGCCCTGTGAATAGCCCAGCCAGAGAGTGCTGTTCCAGAAGAGATCACATCTGGAGAGAGAAGCACACTGACACATGGGAAGGTGCCTGGCAGGGCTGTCTCTGCCTTGATAAGGCTGTGTTCCTTATAGGAGAAAGTTCATTACAAATGGTGACAGTGGCATAAAATCCTCATTCCATCTTCTTCTCTCATCTGCCAGACCTGTGGGGCAGGAGACAGGTTATGTCCTTAGCCTCCAAGAACAGAAGAAAAGAACTTCTGTAGTTCTGGAGATAGAAATCAAATTACTAGGTGCATGAAGGGGTTGGATCTGGGGATTGTTAGGCAATGATACTGGATTTTTTTTGTTTTCTGTGGTGCCTAGTGCTGACTGACTTCTGTTACACCTTCCCAAGGCTGACTTTAGCAGCAAAAGCCACCAGCCAAGGGCAGCTCTTGCAGTGAAGTGGTTTCCTGGAAGGTGTTCTGGGCCTCCATCCCTCTCATGTCTTGGTCTGCCCCTTGCTGGCACCACTTGTGGGACAGAAAGAGACCTCAGAAAACACCCAGGCTTTGCCACTCCCCTCACAGAGCTGTTCATGCCCAAACCACCACAGTAAATGGAGTTTAAATCTCACAGACAGATGTGTCCAGGGGGTGAGATGATGCAGAGGAACTCAGAAGGCTCAAACCTGCTTTCCTGGCCCCAGGGGGGAGCTGGGGGTTGTTCTGCGTTTGTGATTGTGCTGAACCTCAGCACTTTGAGGTGGGACAGCTCCCAGGACCTGCCTGGTGCAAAAGAGGATGAGAGGGGCAGGTGTGGGTTTCCAGCAGAAGGTTCCTTCATATTTAGCTGAATTCTTCTCCTGAGTGACCTTTTGGGGTGTGATTAATCCCTGGGCTATGCATGCACAGATGGGTTTTGTTGTCTAGACTGTGCTTTGTCATATCAGTTCCTGGCAGTCTCAAATACGTACAAGTTAAGCATTTTTGGTTTTTTTTTCCTTTCATTTTTTTCATAGTGCTGTTAGAAAACTCCAGAGTGAATCATGGTCATAATATCATGTATTGTCTTCCACAGCCATTTTTAGGTTGATCCATATATTTATATTGCAGGATGGCACCTCTCTGATTGACCCTCCCTCCTTGCATCACCTTTAGGGCTGCTTCAAACAAAGACACTCCTGCATTTGGTGAGGAAGATGGAGTTTTATAATGGAGAAATAGCCTGTTGATAGTAGTTAATCTCCTTGTTTAAAGAAAAAAAGACCCATTTCATCTTCTAATTTAATGATAAATTGCAGTGATTCATCAGGGAAGGAGGGTTTATTAATAGAGAGGATAATAAATGGGCTGCAGAGATATGAGAAAATAGTTTTGTCAAATAAGGGACTTAGGGGGGAAAAATGCAGAGCTTGAAGTCAGAACTGGAATCTTCAGAATCATTGGTGCCTCTCTGTACCCCTCACATCAAATCAAGGACCTTCTCTCCTTGTGTCAGACTTGCTGCTTTAGGTTAAATTCACACTGTAAATGATCCAAGAACAGAAACACCTACAGACCTATGACACGTCTCCAGATCCAGAAGAGGAATGTTCTGTGTTGAGGGGAACTGGAACTGTCTATGAATTTGGGTTGAACTAAGGGAATTGTTTCTGACAAGACTTCCAACTGTAAGATGAAAAATACAAAATCTTTTTTTTTAAATAGAAAATGGGTTTTGGAATTCCAGGGTCTGGTATTCACTTTGCAGAGATGGTGTAGGCAAAGCCACCCATGCAGTCGTCTCCCTTCCGTACCATGAAATGGGATTCTTCTTAGGTTTGCGTTAATAGGAACTGAACTTTGACATCTGTCCCTGCAAATGCTGTTTAAATTTGCTGAGGACAAAAACTGGGGATGAGATTTTTCAAAAAGTCACTGGCAAAGTCCTTGTTGTTAGGAAATGTTTGCTTAGGAGTGAAGATAAACTCTCTTTTTCTCCAGACAGAGGGGAAAGTAAATCTGCATTTCCCTTTTCTAGCAGGGCTTTTATTGAACAAGGACAGGCAGAAGCTTTTGAGAACATCTACCCCTTCCTGTCCTTTGCTTCTCTCAAGGGGGGACTGAGGTAGAATATATTTCCTGTAGAGCACTTCAGAGGTTCCATTTGGACACATAAATGAGATGCTTTAAAGTGAACAAAAGAAAAGTGGCATTTTGATCAGATTTTTGTGTGTTTTTCCCCATTTGGGGCAGCAGTTCAATTGATTCTCCAGCTCCCAGCTGCTTTCCAGGCCCCAGTGCTGCTTCTGACCAGGCAGGCTGGAACAGCCCAGCATGGTGAAATGGGTGATCCTCCTGATGCTCGTTAACAAACAGTTATTAATTGTGCTTGCTTTGTGCCTCCTTTGAAAGAGGAAAAAGGTTGGGAGGTGCAACACTCAGCTCCTCTTTGCCTTGGAGGAGAGGAGAATATGGGTCAGGCAGAGGCATCACCTGCTGTGCCAGGGGATGGCTCCCGTGTCCGTGGTGCTATTTAGGGAAACAGATTAGAAGAGGGGAGGGAGAGGGAAAATCCCTCTATTAACAAACTCATTAGTGCTGGGACAAGGCAGACCAAATTGCTCTTCAGAAAAGCACTGTCTAGCTGGATTTATTATTCTCTGTAATTAGGGCCAAAACAGGATGGAGTGTGGTACAAGCAGGGGCTGAGAGAGGAAATGTGGCCTGTTCAAAGCCAATTATTTGTAATTACTCAAGTCGAGATGTGACATTTACACCAAATATAGAATATAAGATCACAATGGTATTTCCTCACATCAGGAGGCTGTGCTGTGCTGGCAGGCTGTCTGCAGACCAGAAACACTGTGTGGGAGACGGTTTAAAGGGATTTCTGTGTGACAGATGAGAGGTGGGATGCCTGGACACATTTGTATGCTGGCATTTAGGTTGTACCTGGGGAGGTGGATATTTGTCTTGGATTGTATGGACCCAGCAGCTCTGGGCACCATTCACAGGCTGGCACAGGTCAGAGATGAGCATCCTCTGAGAAAAGGAGCCTTGTGTGGAAGTGACCCCAAGCCACAGCTGCTGCTGGATCTCACAGGGCTTTCCAGGGAGGATTTTCTCTGCTGGATTTGAATTCTCAGTGCCTTGCAGTGACTGCCCTGGCAGCAAAGAGAGGGGCAGAGCCTCCCCTGGCAGGGAACAGGAGCTCCAGCTTCACCTGCCCCAGCTGAGGAGCCCTGGCTGAGCTGCCAGCAAAGCTGTCCTTGGCAGAAACTGGTGCAGAAGTGAACAAAAAATGGTTCCCCAGGGAAATCTGCTGCTTAGTGCCTGCCCAGGAGAGGCTCTGCAGGCACTAGTTGCAAAAGCTTTTGTCTCTGCCTCTTCAAACGCAGCAGCCTGAGGGGTTTCTTTGAAAGAGGCTTTTTGGTGTGCTGCTTTCAAGTGGCAGGAGATGTGTGCTGGAGCTGCAGGTGGTCAGCTCCACTCGGAGCAGTGTGTTTGCAGGGCTGGCAATTCCAAACTCCCCTGAGCAGAGAGGAAACATCAGAGAGATTTGAGGCTTCTCCGTGCCAGGATGTGGCCCGGACTTTGGAAAAAGCAAAAACTCAAAATTCTTTCATCCAAAAATTGTAAGCATCTCTGTGGAGATCCACAGCTGGCTTTAAAAGTTACCCTTTTTAAAAATATAAGTTATTAATCAGAGTATAATAATAGTTAGTTTAAGTCTTTTTGAGTTCAGCAGTGTATGCCTAAAATGTATTTAAAGCAAATACAATAAAAACTTAATCTGGTGTTGTTCCCCTACTCCTACACCTCCCTCAGTGGCAGTTTGGTGCTGCCTCTGGCACTCTGCCACCCCTGGTTTCTCCTGTTGACTTCCTTTCTCTGTCCCAGTTGCACATGTTCAAACCTGACTTTGCCTCCATGTTCCTCCTTGCTCCTTCTTCCTCCTCCATCTGGAGGAAGGAGAGGTTCTGTTTGAGCCCGCACCATTTGATGGAAGATGCAGTTCATGTGTAGCCTGCAGAAAAATCAACAACCTGCAGTCCCATACTTTTTTACCTTCAAGTATTTGAGTGTGTGAATTCTGAGACGGCTCCTTCACCTTTCCCTGTCCTGGGTGGTGCTGTTTCTCTGAGCGTGTCCCTGCTGCAGCACAGTCAGCCTTAAATTAACCTGCTTGGACCTTTGGAGCTGTCAGGTGCTCTGCAGCAGTTTGGCTGCTGCATTCCCAGGGCTGCTCTGTGCCAGCCTGTGTGTTGTGGTGCCTTTCTAAGTGACCACAAGCCTTGTGGCAGGTAGGACAGTGTGACAAAGTCATGCAGGTGTTATCTGAGCTCCTTACAGGCACAGGTAATGGTAACAAAAGGCATCTGAGGCAGCACAAAGATGTGTCCCATGTCCTCACAGAGTTCCCTTGCACAAGCTTGAAACTCTTCTCATTGTCTTCAGTTTTGAGTCCTCTGGTGTGCAGGACAGGAAAGGCTGTACCTGCAGTGTGGCACTTGGCAGGGATGAGTTTGTCATGCCCAAGGATCCTCCTGTGGAACAGTCTCTGTGCTACCCAGGGGGTGCTGGGGCAGAGAAAATGCCATTCTTTGCACATCCCTGGTGCTGCCAAGTTGGAGAGATGGGCACCTGTGGTGGTGTTCACAGGGTCCCAGGATGAGGGAAGAGATGAGAATGTTGACTCTATGTTTCAGAAGACTGATTTATTATTTTATTATATAAATTATATTAAAAGAAAATTATATACTAAAACTATACTAAAAGAATAGAAGAAAGGATTTCATTAGAAGGTTGCCAAGGAATAGAAAGGAAAGGAATGATAATAAAATCTTGTGACTGACCAGAGAGTCTGAGACAGCTGGACTGTGATTGGCCATTAATTAAAAACAACCAGATGACAGCAATCAAAGATGCACCTGTTGCATTCCACAGCAGCAGATAATTATTGTTTTTCTTTTCCTCTGAGGATTCTCAGGAGAAAAAATCCTAGCAAAGGATTTTTCAGAAAATATGCCTGTGACAGGCACCCTTCTGCAGTGCATTGTTGGACTCTGGTGTTAGTCCAGCACCTTGGGCTGGCAGTTCAGTCCCTTTCAGCATGTCTCACAACTCAGCAAATGTAAAAGCAAACCAAAGCTTTCCGTCTCTGCCTCTCAGCCACTTAACGTTGGAAGGACTTGCTGGGAGCCTCTTTGTGTGTGGTGGACACATCTTTGTGTCTGGGGCCATCTGTGCCTCAGGGAGCTGCTGCTGGAGCTCACCTGGCACTCTGCAGAGCCACAGCTGCAGGGCTGGGTGCAGCACTAGCCCAGGTGTCCTTCTGTGTGGTCCCAGGAGAATCCCACAGCTGCCTCCACCCTCTCTCTTTTCCTCCTCCCCAGCCCTGATTTAACACAAAACTCCTTTTGCTTTGAATCAGTTTACTCTCAGTCATGTCTCTCTGCAGCACTGAGCTGTTTCCAGATATGCTCTGAGAGTACAGTAAGGGGGAAGGGAGGCAAGTTTCTTATTGATAATAGCTATCTTTAACTCTACAAATAGCCCAGCCTCTGGGGATGGCCCTGAGCTGATGAAAGAATCGTTTATGTTGGTCCCAGCTCCTGTGCAAAGCTTGAAAACTGACAGGAGAATAATGCAGAAAATGTCTTTCTCTAGGAAAGCACAGCATGACTCGGTGCTTTCTCACATTTCCTTCAGGGAAAACAGGGTTAAGAGCTGATTTATACTGAAAGAAAGGAAAAGCAAGAAAAAAAAACTCAGTGCAAAACAAGCAAGGCATGTTATGAGATGGTTTCACAAACTAGAAGAGAAATTGGGAGCTGAACTTCAGTAGAGATGAATGTTATCAGACAACTTTCATTTTTGCTCTTGCACCTACTGGGCCCAGCATCCAGAGAGGATATCTCACATGGCAAATGGGCTTGTCACCCTCTGGAAAACACAGGTTTTGTAGCTCAGGACAGGAATCCAGAAATGAGAGAGGGTGATCCAACACCAGGAGCCTTGCAGTGGCACAGGCAGGGCTGCTGTGGGGTCACCATGCAGAGGAATCAGGGAGAGGGGTGGAAGACAGGAAATCTGCACTGGTGATGTGATTGTGTAGAGGATGTAAAGGTGGCTGAGTTCTAAACATTTTGATTTTCTGTAGAATTAGATATATCTTGTCTGCTTTGGCTGTTAGAGACAGGACCCTGAGCTAGAAACTTCTGCCAAATGCTGTGTCAGTTGTAATTTTCTAATCAAGTTCCTACTGCAGCCCATCGGAGACAGAGAAACAGATTCTCTTCAGTCTCCATCCATGTATGAACCATCACTGTGTGCTTTGGGGCATTCACAGCTACAAAAGTACTTTTTTTGGGTGAGGGGGTGGCACTTGTGTATCTAATAAAAATAGGGATAAAATGAGTGTGGAGGATTAAATTGTGACAACCAAAGTAATAAATTTGGTTCTTATTGTTTGTAGAGGTGTTGGGTTTTGTTTGTGTTTGGTTATACTTGTGTGACTTTTTTAAAGCTTCAGCAAATGATCAAGATTATTAAAAACATGCCCTTAAATTTGACACAGTTTTTAAACTGTTCCTTTTGATTTGGTCTCATGCTATCCATTATTCTTGGTGTTTGAGGGGTCATTTAAAGTCCATGGTATCATTAGTGAATCTGAACTGGAAGAAATCCAGCCTAAATTATGTCTGGACTATTGTGAAGATGGTGAAAGAAATGACACATTTTTGATGCCTTCATTCCAGCAATGCTTCCGAGTCTTTTTGTTTGTGATTTGTGAGCTCTTTGGTGTCTGTGACTGTATCTTTGGTGGGAAAAAAGGCATTTCTGTGCCTGCTTGTGGATGCTGTTCAATAGCACAATATGTTTGGGTATCTCCTCTCACTCAGATTTTTGTGGAAGTTCCTTTCCTTTTTTATCTTCC
The DNA here is from genome assembly GCA_024865655.1 of Emberiza elegans. Classification (NCBI taxonomy): domain Eukaryota; kingdom Metazoa; phylum Chordata; class Aves; order Passeriformes; family Fringillidae; genus Emberiza; species Emberiza elegans. The sequence continues at coordinate 60,331,854 of JALJVW010000184.1, forward strand.
TTTTTAAATTTTTTTTTTTGAGAATTTAATTTCAAGTGTTACTTGCTAAAAGCTCCCTCCCCATTCTGTTGCAGTGGAAACAGGCTCATTAATGGACTTATTCATAATCTCCAGCCAGACCTACCCAGGAGATCTGTGGGCTCTGAGCTGACGTGTCTGTGGCTACCTCTGCCAAGTGGACATCTATTATTTTCTCACCTCAGCCACAGAAATGGCTCCCCTGACAGAGGCACTTTGCTATACCACAATAGCCAGAGATTGCTGAATATTCATTATATCTGACTGCCCAAAGTGCTTTGCCAGCACATGGTGTTGGAGCCAGGATGTTTTATTGCCTTCTTGCCTTTTGCTTTCCTCAGAGAACCTGGTGTGGCTGCTGTGGCAGCTCAGTCAACTTCCTCATCTGAGCTCCTTCATTCCTGCCCTGCTTGGGGAAGGGGGAACAAAGGGGAAAAACTGATCCAGCCCGAGTGCTTTAGTTCCGTGAAAGTGAAATTTGCAGCCTTGTTATTCTGCTGGAAGATTGATTAAAGAAGACAAGACTTTGAACCTTGTTTCAAACAAGAGGCAGTTGTAATAACTGTAAATTTCTGCTTTATATTTCGCCGTGTGAGGGAGGGAGGAACTGCATTTCCCTCTCTGTCACAGTGGAAATGAGGAGTGTAGGTGTCCTGCATTGAAACAGAGCAGCCACAGATGCTCTTTGTGCCTCTCAAAATCCCATTTGGCCATTTTGTGTTGCTTTCTGAAATTTAAAACTGGCTCAGATTCCTTTGTGGGCTTCCAGCCTGAGTAAGGGTGAGCAGCAGAAAGGACCTGGCCACCGTGTGGCAGGATCGTGGGCTGTGATCTCCATCTGGAAGTGAGAGATCACAGCTGGAGTGAATCTCACATCCCTGGCATTTCCCAGCCTGTCCTGTTTGCTGCTGGGGTGCAAACACCCAAATGCTCATAGACAGGCAGTCTGCAGGTCCAGCCATGGGGGCATTGCCTTTGACCAGCAGCAAACAATGAAAACAAAGTGCATGGAAGGGAATATAGACATAGCTAGCTTTCATCTGTTCTGTAGGAGCAAATGCCAAATCCTTGTGGTCAAAGAGCTGTGTACTCTTCAGGCTTATGCAAATTTACAAAATTCCACTTTTGACAAGAATCCTCTTTTATTCATTGTAAGAAAAAGGCAAAAAAATTGAAATGCAACTTTGATCATTATGTAATTACTTGGGAATTTTTCTTCATGGTTGTAGGAGATGACTATAAAAAGCAGTTTTTTGATAATTCCCTCCTCCCAATGTTTTGAGTGACTTAAGTTTAATCCTTTCCTCTGTCTGACTGGGTTCAAACCTGCTTTAATTGTTTCACAGAACATTTCCCTGGTAATAAAGTTGTAGGCAGGGGTTTGTGCATGAAGGCAGAACTCCTGCTTCAGTAGTTGTACTTTATGTGTAATTCAATATTCAGCAAGGGAAAGAGCATCTCCTCACCCCAATATTGAGCAGTCCTGCATGTTTTGAGCAGTCAAAATACCACATCTGGTGGGCAAGAGCCCTGGGGAATTGTGGCTTATTTGGTGGCTTGAGAGGTCTCTAGAAATGTAGATTCAAATTGTGAATTGAAATGTAAATTCTGCCATGAGGTAGAAGGGGGAATTGAATCCCAGTGCAGCACAGGGCACGAAAGAAAACCTTGCTGTTATTGTCTCATGTTTGTGGCTTTCAGTGCCTACCTAAAGGATGTGGCTCAAATCACTGATAACCTGCTAAGTCATACCTAACTGTTGTGTTATTTCATTAATTCTTTTTAAATTAAAGGGCTCAGCCAATTAATGTAGTGCTTGCTGAGATATGCTGAGCAGTATTTAACTCTGTGCAATTATTAGGGTTTTGCTGCATTGACCCAGACTTTTTCCACTGATCGCATGACTAGATTTCTACTTTTCCTTCTTCTGCAGTGATATTTTCTCTTCTCTAAAGGAATTTAGTTATCAAAAAAACAGAGAATGGAAGCACAAATATGCCTTATGTCTTGGATACTCTGCAGAGATCCCTTTATGCAAGGTTTAATGTACAAGGAGTACAGGCAGGAAGATGTACATGGAAAATAGTGTCTGTGATGGCAGTGAGGTGGAACTACTCTGTTTGATACCAGTTTAGTTTGAGGGTCTCTGTTCAAACTCTCCTGACATTACTGTTGTAAGTTAATTCAGAATAATTATGCCACAATTTACTCTCTGTAGATCCTACAGTCAAATCTCTTCCCATTGATGTTGCCTAGTTCTCAGCTCAGTAGATGTGCCTTCACTGCTGGAAATGAAATAATCTAGGTTTAAAAGACATTTTCCCTATACTTAAAAAAAACTGTTAGGCAGTTTTAATACCAAATCCGTTCCAGCTATAGAGGCAGAATGGAATAAACTATCTGTGTGTCTGGCTACAGGCAAGAGAAAATCCACTTAAAGAACTGGATTTTCTCTTTTCTCATTCAATGTTTGCCTTCACTGTATCCAACCACACTTTGCAAAATAATAGGTTCATGTACTCCCTCTGCCAACAATATTAATATTTCAACACTACATAGCCGAACCAGACTTTTTTGTTTGTTTCAGTATTAATTCTTTTTGTGCAAGTAAACACTGCCCTTAGCTTTGTGGGCTCTGTGGAGAGCCTGCATTTGATTTGCTTTGGGGTTCAGCTGAGTTGGTCAGCACAGGGGATTTATGGTTTTGCTTTCCAATTGTAACACATCACAAACACAGCCTGGTTTACAAGCAAGCTGCGGATTTGTCAAATGGACAGCATGACAGATCTCCTGAACTTGGATGGAGGAATCATAACTTGGAAAGATGTTGCCAATGTCTTAATGGAAATTTGCATGCTATTTATATATCCATGCTGATAACAAAATGCACTAAATTTTGTAGTAAGTTTCCTTCCCTTGTCTGAAGTTCAACTGAGCATTTTGCTGTGCAGTCCTGAGGTGTGTAGAAGTGCTGAGTAGTTCTTTCAATAACCTTTGGTATCATGAAACTTTCTTAGGAGACCCCAGAGCTGCTCTTAGAACAGCTGGAAACTCACGCTGAGCCCCACAGGCACACATAAAGCAGGGCTGTGGAAGGGCTGTCTCAGGACCGGATAATTCTCTTTCTTTGGCACCTGTGAAACATCATTTTCACCGTTCTGCTTGCTTTATCCTAGCTTATTGTCCTGCCAACCTCTGAGCTCCTTGCCTGAATTTTCTCAGCTTATTGGTGTTCCCTTTCCCTCCCAATAAATTCAGCTTGATCTGATGTTTCTGCAGCCTTGTCCTTGCCAGGTCTCTGGCACTCAGGTGCATCAAGCCCAGCCCCTGTGACTCAGACTGATGGAACTGAAGGCTCACAGTGGTGCAGCAGCCCTGAAAAACAGCTCAGGGAATTGAGGAGTCCTGCCTCACTCCAAAATGGGAGTGAGGGGAAGTTAGAGGAACTGCGGGCAGATAAAACAAAATCTGCCTTTTAGCCATCAGTAGGGGGCATGGAAGGTGGAGCTTACAGAGCAGATTCTTTTGGTGGCTGATTTCATTTGGACAACAGGAGAATTCATATTATTTACCTTGTTAGTTTTATTTTAAATGAAAAAATTCCATTTCCTTTGATTCAAGAGGATACCAGTGAGGGGATTTCTGTGTAGAAAAGGCTATTTTTGTTTACCTGAGTATCCTGCCCAAGTTCATTTGGACATCAGGAGATGGATGCTGGACATCTCCCTTTGTTGCCACCTTACACAAAGAATTCAGATATTTACCTTGTTAATTTTATTTTTAATAAAAATTTTCCATTTCCTTTGATCCAAGAGGATACCAGTGAGGGGATTTCTGTGTAAAAAAAGGCTATTTTTGTTTACCTGAGCATCCTGCCCAAGTTCAGTGCACCTCAGTAAAGGTCAGCCCTAAAATCAGCCAGGTTTGGCTACAACAATCACCACATGGGTGTCCTGCATGAAGTGAGGTGCAGGGACACAGCATCACTGTGTGACGGTAGGCGTGTGTTCTTCGTGCCTGGACCAGAACTGGCCAGTCTGATGGAAGTGGAAAAGCCACAATGTCAAAAAGAGGCTGGACTACCCTGGTGATGGGAAATTTAGTCATAATTCAAGTTTCCATTTTAGATGCTTTACAGCCTTGGAAATTTATTGCCATTATATGGCTTAAATTTCAAACTGCTTTAGAACTAACCTTGGGATCAAACTGTTCTTAGATTTTAATTTTTTTTTCCTCCCTGGGACAAAAATATTTAACTTTTGAAGGAGCAATGCCAAGCTTGTACCTTTTATGAGCCAGTATATTTTTAGCTAAATCACAGCATCTATGCTATGCTTTTTTTTAAATTTCTCATACCAAATACAGAATTTTTTTCCTTCAAAAAGAATTTTTGAATAAAAGCAATTTTCCTTTATCAGTAAGGAATTAGCCCCTGTTGGGATCCTTTGATTTCTTCAGTGTACAAAAGGTAGGGCACAGGGGATTTTTAATTTCATGGTTTGTTTGGTATTTCAGAGGCAGTGAACATGAGTGGTTAGATCAGCTGATAGTGGATCAGAAATCACAACGTTTTGTGTAGCTTTTATCAAGTCTTTTAAATATTCTTTTGCCTTATTAACCCCTTCTGATAGGCTGTTATTTATACTCTACTTTAAAATGGGAATAAATCCTCACAAATGACAAATTCACCAAAAAGCAGTAAAAGATATTAAGTAATTTAAAGCACCAAAATGAAAGGGGATGAAGGGGATTTCTGCATGGACTGGTGCTGTTAAACCTCTGCTCCAGTTCCATCTGTTCCAACCCACCCAAGGATGGACAGCTCTCTCTGGGGTGACCTGGGGACACCCAGACCAGACAAATTCCTCTTCTCAGGAGGAAAGGTGTCCTCTACCAAGCTGGACACGTGGATAAAGGGGCATTTTGGGACAATGTGTGTACTGGCTTTTTCCACAGTGTGCTTGCTTGCAGATAGCTGGAAGAGGTCAATACCAGGCCAGTAATTTTGGTTTTTTTCTGTTCTAAAAATCACTCGAAATGCCAATGTGCTGGTTAGTTGTTTGGCATTTTGGGGTTAGTTTTTGTTTGGGTTTTTTTTGGATTTAAAAATTATATGAATTGTCAGAATTAGATTCTGGTGAAACATTCTGCAAATTTTTGAGCAAAACAAATACTATTTTAACAGGGATTGTTTTCAGAAAAAAAATGTATGAAACACAGCATAATAGCAATAATAATTCAAAACCAGAACCTTGAAAATTGTTTTGGCTAAAGTCTATAGAAATCTTAATGAAAAGAAAAAACCCAGAAAAATATGAAGCAGGGGCAATTTCCCAGAAGAAAATTGCCACCTTTTAAAGTAAATACTTTACCTATTCTGCTACATGCATTTGTGTTTATAATTCAGCAATTATTTAGGCTTCTGTTGCAATCTGTATTTAAGGGGCAATTGATATTTAACTACCTTGTGATTATTAATGCATTTAATTAAGCTTGCCATTCCTTCCTTACTGGAACAAAGGAATCCTGGTCACAACAACAAAGCCATTTCATCTCCTTGTACAGGACTGAGGCCATTTCTGCTGTATATTGAAAATCAGGTTTATTCAGTGCTGCAGTGTGAAAGGAAATACAGAATAAAGCCCACTAAAAAATTGAGCCAGGTCCCAGGCACTTTGAAAAGTGAAAAATCTCTGTCTCAGCTGGGAATGTGCTGCTGGTCCCCCTCAGCGCCTTCCTTCAGTGCTGCTGGGAGGAATTCTGCTCTGCCTGCAGCCTCTGAGTTTAGGGAAGGAGGACTAAAGGGTCAGAATAAAACCCAAGGCACAGCAATACTTTCTCCACTTGACCCCTGTGTGTCTTTCCCTCATTCCTAAGGGAAACCTTTATTGTAGGAAATTCAATAGAAATATAGCAAATGCAACAGAAACACAACAAATAAAGGTGCCGTGAGTCCTTTCCTCTCCCACACTGCTGCTCTTCACTAGAAAACTCTGTACCTCCACCTGATAAAAAATCTTATCTGACCTGACAGCAGCTGATTTATTTACCAGCTACAAAAGCAACATCAACAATTCTGTTGTTGAGGGGGAGAAGATGCTGCTCTAGGAAGGTGATAACCTAGAAAGGGATATTTCTGTATAGAGAATTTTGATTGAGGTTAGATTTTTGGAAAGGAGCAGGAAGAAGTTACTTTTGTAGGTTCAGAGGAAGGTCCTGTGAGCAGGCTCTTGGATTTGTGTGGCTCTTGAAATGTTTCAGATGTCACATTTTCTGCACAGTGGTGCTGGGGAATTGTCCCTACTCAGAGTTGTGTACCAGAAGTGCAGAGTGTTTGTTTTGGACAGGATGTTCTTATTTACTGCTGGTTGTAAAGCCTCTGGCCCAATGAGACTCCCTGCCTTGCTGACATGAAGACGTTATCAGTGTAAATATTCCTGCTGTTCTGCATGCCTGCACCTGCAGGGTTGTTGGGCTGGTGGCAGAAATCAATCAGAGCACCAGCAAAACCCAAGGGTGGAGATCTTCAGAGCTGCCAGTTCCCCTGGGCCCCCAGATCCCCCCGGCGGCTCTGCAATGTCAGCCTGTAATTATTATCAGCAAACATTCTGCTGTTGGGAGCAGGTGAGAGTGGCTGGAAGGAGCTGGATTAAACCCAAGGAATTTATATGTCACCTTATTATCATAGTAACTGTGTCAGGGAATAGATGGGGTCTTTTCTTGCTGCATTTCATCACTTCGGTGACTGAGACACAGAAAAGCCAGCAGTCTGACCAGAAATCTCTGTCCATTTGGGAATTTGAATAGAAATGTTCTATATTCCAGGCCAGTGCCCTAACGTGCATCTTTCCTCCCTTGTTATCATGCATTAAGGGAGACATGGATGATTTCAGTACGTCATTTTCATAGGGAGTGTTGACATTTCATTATTTTTTCCTGTATTTCTATGAACTAATTTCTGAAATTCTTTCTTGTAGTAAATTAGGCATTTAGTAGCTTCAATTTTTTTTTCAAACAGGGTTTTCTTCCTGCTTCTATATTGATCCATGCTTTTCCAATTCTGAATTTGTTTCATTGTAATTTTGATTTACAGTAAACCAGTGTTTTAATCCAACCTCATGATTTGTCCCAAATCATCTTCTTCAACAAAAATTTTTTTGTGATTGATTTCACAATATGTCCATTTGAAAACAGAAAACTGGAAGTAATATCAGAGAACTGTCAGCATTCTAAGATAAAATAAAAAGAAAAAATCCAGAAGTACAAGTTCCCAAAGGATCCAGTGGTTTTTTAAAATTTAAATTGGTATAAAATTACTGAAACATAGAAATCAGTTTTGTGCCAGTAGCTTTCCCACAGTCAATCTGTTGAAATGAAAAGATTGCAGACAGTGTTGTCTGAGGCTAACTAAACTCTCACAAAGTAGATACAAAAAAGTAGCGGGAACATTTTCACAGCCATAACCAGAAATTCTCCTACAAAGCCACTGCTGTACAGAAGTTTTGGAACAGAGCAAAGATGAACATTAAATAACAAACCTGGTATTTAGCACTTCTCTTTACCTTGTTCTGCCATCCTCTCTCCCCTTGCAAACCACCTCCACAGAACCTCATCCCTCCTGTTTTTGCAGCAGTGAGCCTGATAGGAAAACAGAGTGAAAATTAATTTAATGTGGGTGGGTAATTGTGTCCCACCTCGATTGCTGAGCCTCTTGCAGCTTTGTGGTACCCAGTGCCTTCCAGGAGAGCAGTGAACAGTGCAGCTCACAGCTGGCACGTGTTTGTTCTCTGTCCCTCCTCGGGGGAAATCACTTTCAGCTGAGTGATTTGGGAGGAATTCTTTCTAAATATGTGCACACGGGATGCTAAATATTTGCTAGGAAAAGGCCAGCCAAATGAATTGCTCCTGGAGTGGAGGAAAATGGAGTTAGCGAGGATTATTTTGTCTCAGGAGTGAACACTGTAGGAATTAGCTCCTACCTGCACAGAGGTGTGTTGTTGCTGCCACAGTTGCAGCATTCCTTTTGGGAGGCTGTCAGGGAACCTGGAGGTGAAGACTCACACACACAGAGAGGAGAATATACAGTAATTTAAGTGCAAATATTTACTCCTTACTCTGCTTAAGCAGAAGAACTCCAAAGCAGTGCTTGGCTGGGGGGCAAATATCACCCATGGAATCTCACTCAGAAAATCAGGATCCAGGTAATTGTGTGCTCAGAGCTGCTCCCAGGTTATCCAACATGCAAAGCAGGAACAGGACATGTTCATCCTGAGACACCGAGTCTCCAGGGTGTTCCAGGGCAGAGAATGCCTCGTATTTATTGCCCTGTGCAGAATTTCTGTGTGTTCCCATATGTAGAGCTCTGTTCCTGACAACTGCTGGCATCTGTGTCCCTTCCAGTGCTCCCCTGTGGGACCCCTGGCTGTGCTCAGTGCATCTCATCCCTGCCTCACTGATTCTGCACTGATCCAGACCTGGGAAGGGTTTTCCTGTCCCCTCACCATGTTGTGTGGAGAGGAAGGAAGGGAGAGAACACCAAGATAAGATGGTGAGCATTTCAGTTCTCTGTGCCTCAGCACCCCTAGCAATAAAAATATGTAAAATATTCTCCTCCATTAAAATTTAAGGTTCATTTTGTGACTCTTCATAAGGGCAGAAGCTACTATAGAAATGGATTTTTTTGAGTGTTCAGTTAATTAGTAGCTTTAAGAATTATCACAGCTCTGAGCTGGGTTTTGCTACACATCTCGGTTTGTCCCTCATTTCCTACAGCAATTTGTTTTTCCTGTGAATAAAACCTTTACAGGCACCTTAAGCACTGTTTTCTTACACCAGTGTTTTTGTTTAGGATGCAAAACAGATTGGTGTGACAATTTTTATTGCCTTCTAAATAACCTCATATAGAGTTGAGCATCATAACAGTACAAGTTCTTCTCCAGGAAGCTTGTGCCTGGACAGTGCATTCTGTAATGGAGCAAATAATTAAATTCAGCAAGCTTGGGTGAAAAATATAATCAAAATGAAGGTGATTTCTTCTTTATGTAGCTTTCCTGCCTTTCCTTGCCCAACACCTGCTCGTTGCTGTTGCACTGAGCCCCTGCCTGGCTCTTTGTGCTCTCCTGCCCCTGGTCCAGGGCATCACTCTGGGTTTCCAGGAGGGCTTCAGGCTCAGGAGAAACTGCTGTGCTGGGAGAGGACTGCCGAAACAAACCCTCTGGTGCCTCTTGGGAGGGGAATTGGAGGTCACAGGCAGCTCTTGGGAAGGGATGAGCAGCACGAAGGATTGGCACCTTCACCTGCTGCTTTCTGTGAATCACTGCACACCCAATTCTAAAGTGAGCTTGACTTGTGAGGGTTTTGCCCTAAAACAGGCTCTGTTCCCACCCATGGAGGAGCCATGGCTGTGTGCAGGGCTCTGGCTGAGGCTGTTTTTGGGGAGGCTGAGTGGTTTCAAGACATGGTGTGGGAGAGCTGCTGCTCCCTTTCCTTTGCTCTGTGACTTTCATGCATCCACACAGACAGCTCTGTTCTCTAACCAGCTTTCCCAAAAATTGGAAACAAGCTAGAGGGGAAATTAAAACTATCAGCTTACCCTCAAATGCCCTGTGAATATGATTTTTTTTTAAATAAAAGCCCTTCTAGATGTAACGAACATTAATCTATCTTTCTCCAGGCTATTGACTCTCCTGTAGAGAACAATGCAGAGCAGTGTCCTTCCTGCAGCAATCACAGAGGCTGTTAAACAGCACCTCCTGGGAGGACCTTGTTCTCATCTAAGCATGATGCTTTTCTGACTAATTTAAATTTATCCTTATTCAGCTTCATTGCTGTCAGGGCTGCTCCTCAAAATAGAACCTTTTCCATAGGTGAAAGTCTCTAAATGCTGATCTGGAAGGAGGCAGACTTTATGCCAGATTTTTAAAGTTATCTATTTAAAATTCTACTTTAAAAATTAATATAGGTTAGTTTAAAGATAATATTTTTATATGAAGTGGCTTTTAGGCAAGGAATTTCTTTTTTCCTTATGGTATTCCCCCTCTACCTTCTAATCATTCTGTGCAAGTATCCCTTGGAATCCAATGTGACAGGACAACATTTACTTTGCTTTGTGGATATCTTCAGAGCTGATGTCATGGTGGCCTCTCTGTGAGGATCTAAAAGTAATTTTTGATGTTTAATGTGATTAATTTTCTTTTCAATATTTTTGTAAAGGATAGTTTCACAGGTTTTGTTATTTTCTTTGTAGAAACCCTTCCTTTGATTTGTCCTCTGTGTTAGAAAACATAGGGTTTTGCAGCAAGGCTGGTTTGGTTTGATTCTAAACATTTCTCTGCTTTTATTGACACTGAAGTCAATAAAAACACTCAGTGTTAGGAGAAGAGATATTATTTTCCTTGTACAACAATACTGGCATCATGAGAGAATTCTGGTGTCCCCCCTTGAGCCCAAGGCTGTCCCAGCCCTGTCCTTCCAGTCTGCTGCCACCTCCCAGCCTCCCTGCAGGTGCCACCATCTGCAGCTGCTGGGAGCTGAGTGCGGAGTCAGGGGAGGAGAACGCACCCTGACTGTGCCTTTCCTTCCTGGAGAAAGGGAGGAGTGAGGGAGAGAGAAGGAGCAGTGATGGCTGCAAGGCTCAGTGGTTTTCCAAAGGATTCTGAGGCACCAGCCGCTCTGAAAAAGCAGCAGCTGAGAATAATCCTGCTGTAAAACTGACTTATTTCTGATCCCTGCCATGAAGAATTGTGATGTGCTGTGATAACAACTGTCCTGTTGGTTTCTGGGCAAGCTTGGCCAGTCATGCACCCTTGTCTGGCCAGTCTCTGTTGCTTTGGGATTTTTGCATCGTCCTTCCCATGTTAATAAATGAACTGTGACATCCATAAAACTTTTCTGAAACAAATCTGGGATTAGCCTAGTTCAGGGAACATCTGGATCAGTGGTGCTGTGCCCTGTGCACTGAGAAAGTGCCAGAGGCTGTCTTTGTCATGCCCTGGCTGTTGAAGTAAGTGGTGGAGTCACCATCCTTGGAGGTGTTTGGAAGACATGGAGGTGTTTTAGTGGCTGGTCTGGCAGTACTGGGTTAACACTTGGACTTGAGGATATTTAAGATCTTTTCCAACCTGGACAATTCTGCATTTCTAAACTGGTGCTCTGGGCTTGGTTTAAAACTCTGACTAAGCTTAATCTGTGTGTCCAGTTCCTATCTGCTGTGGGGTTATTTAAATGAAAATGTCCTCCTCTTGCTTTCCAGGCCCCCTTTCCTTCTTCTCTTCCTGATGCTCTTGACCTGAGTTCCTTGGGTGCTCCTCTGTGATCTGCCAAGGTGCAAAATTTGCAAAATTATCTCCTGCCTCCAATCCCAGCCTTCTCCCACCCATGGGATGCTCCCTCCAGTTCTGTCTGGTGAGTCTCCTGCCTTTCACATTCAAATAATTATTTAAAAAGTCACAATACCTATGCAAGTAGATAGGTAGATCCCAGGGAAATCCACTTGGGGAGTAGTAAAACAAAATGTATTTTGTGCATTCAGCATTGTCTTCACTGAACTGAAGGGAAAGAAGTAAAATAAAAGAGCTTTTAGCTTCTTGTCTGTAAAGTTTGGAACAAGCTGAGATGGCTAACTTCAGTGTGGACTAAAGCTCTAGAGAATTTGATAAAAATATTAGTGACATGACTTGGTTTGTGTGAAAGGGCAAAGAGAACTTGCCACGTTCACACCTCAGCTGTCCTGGCAAAGCTGCAGTGGGCACTGCCCTGCCCAGCACCTGGAGGAGCCTGGGGGTCAGTGCTGGCTGAAACACTGATTCCTTCCCTACCTTTTGTGTGTCATAAGGGTCACCCAGCAAAGAGAACACGGGCTTTGGGCTGGAGACAATTTCTTTTTAGTGCTGGGTGTGCAAAGACCGAGCTGCTACACAGGGAGGGTGTGATGTGCTGCTTCTATGAGGTGTTTACATTCCCTGTGGTGTGATACTCAGAGCTACAGAAACCTGCCCGTGTGGATTGTCTGGACAGCTGCTGTGGAGCTCATATAAGTGTCATAACTTCATATAAACTTCTCTCAGATGTGCCAAACTGTAAACACTAAAGAACACTCTGGGCCAGCTCTTAGAGGGTCCAGCAATTTCTTGTGGCTTAGGCAGTACCTGGGAAGGTTCTGGTTTTGCCCTGCTGACTTCTGAAGATGAGAGGTTTGATTCTCAGCAACATCTGGACCTCTCTTACATCCAGCTGGTGTGGGAAACTTATTAACCTTTGCTGAGCAGAGTTTGCTTTTTGAAAAATGGATCAAAAGAACATGTTTTGATCCATTAAAAAATGCATGTCATAAAACTGCTGTTTCTGTGCCTGCCAAAGCCAAGAGCTGCTCAGGCGTGAGAAAGAGCAAAGAGAAAAAGAGCCAGTAAAACCTATCCAAGCCTAACAGAAATATTAGGAAAGGAGATGAAAGACAACCACCTGGGATGCCCATGAAACAACTGACTTTAATCCCCTGCTGGTGCTACATTTTTCCTGAGAAAGGGAATTTATAGATGAAGGAAAGACTGCATGGATAATATGCTTGGTCAGTGCTTGTAACCCTCAGCCTGGGGCCAAAAAATCCTGAAAGGCAAAGAATGATGCTTTTTTTCTGTAGATATCAGGAATTCCCCTATTTCTTGCATGTTCTCTGCAGATCTGATAGCTCTTCAGGGAAGACGTGTTGGCCTCCAGTTATACAGAAGGAGACAGCAAACATGCACAGGGAGGAACTGCTATGGACTCAGGAGCTGCTTTGGAAAAATGCTTTGGAGCTGTCTTTGGGAAAATGTAGCTGAAATAAATTTATAACTGATTGGAGAGACTGGGAAGAGCTTGGAAATGGTAGCACCAACTTCATGCTGCTGAGATAAAGCTTGTAATACATTGGGCTTGTGAAAACCTTCAGGATTTATCCTTATGCAGCAGTATGAGTTTGGACAGGAGCCAGGATGCCATCTGCAAGTGTCCAACAAAAATCCAGAACACTTTATAGAATAGATATTGCCCTCCCTCCACTCCCTAACAGCATTTCCAGCCAAGTGGGAATGGAGGGATTTTATAAAATTAGTGGGCTACAGGCTGCAAGCAGAGAGCTAACCTTGTCTGCCTCTAAAGCCAGGGGTATAATCTCTAAATTAAATTTACATGATTTATCACATCCAGGAAGATTGGTGAAACAACCAGAAAAAGTAGAGGAGAGGGGAAGAGATGACGGCCATTGGACTGGAGGGGTTTTGTCTTGTCAGTGGTAAAATGCACAATTCAAACCACTGAAATGGGATTAGTAGTGGGTCCCCAAACCAAATTGTACTGAAACACAGAGGTGCTTAATATATTGTGTGCAAAATGCAATATTTCAGGACAGAGACCCATCTGTTGTCATGGAGGAATCAGATGGAAAGTGCATTAAAAGTTGGAATTAATCCCCACTGGGAGATCTGCACTGAGTCATGGTGATATATGGGATCTGTGCAAAGGGAAGAGACACAATATTGTCCCCGTGATTTATGCATTGCAGTCACTGCCACTTTCTCCAGAATTCCTGTTCTCTTGGATGCAGACAAGCAAAGAGAGGGTCCCCCTGGCTCCTTTGCAGTCTCCTTGAGCTGGGGGTTTAATGGTGGGGCAGCTCTGCTAGGATGGGGAAATGTGGTTGAAAAGCAAGGAGAAATTCACATAAAATGCAAAAGCCAACAGAAGCTGGCCCAGGAGAAGAAATAGCAGATTTGATGCATTTTATTCACTTGGTGCCCTAATGTAGAGTCAAAACATAGAAGGATGATTTGTTTAAACATCCCAAGTATGTTCCTTCTTCGCAGCCAACTTCCATGCCATCCAGTAAAGGCCCTGTAAATGCAGATCTGGGGAGAACAAACTGTGAATTAGGGCTGTGCAAGGCCAGGCTGCCTTTGGAACAGAGTGGGTCTGCAACCAGGCTGAGTCCATGGATGAAGAACAGCTAAAACCATTTTGTCTATATGAGTAAAACAAGAATTAGATCCAGGACAGCTGTGATGCTCCCAATAAAACTCACCCTGTCTTTCCTTCTTTGATGCCCAGCACGCCCCAGTGCTGCTCAGCTGCACAGGCCTGGCTTTCATCCAGCCAAGGGCTCTGATTTTACTTTGCTGCTTCTTAAGTAACAGCTACAGCTGGGACAGGTATAAAGCCACATCTTGGAAACCTCCCCTACACACCCTGCAAAGGGACTGATTAAAGATTTCTTGTTATCCCTGGGAAATCTGGGTGCTTCCTAGGGAAGAGCTGTGAAATTGTTTCCCTTGTTAACTGCTGGGATCTTCTTGGAAATCCTATCATATTTCATTTTTATTACCTGTTACTAGAACTATCCAGGTGGCTTATTGAAGAACACTTGTCAAAAAAATGTAGCATTTTTCTTTTATTAGGAATAAATGAAATTTACCTCATAACCCAATCTCCTTCTAAAATAACGGTAGATCCAGGCAAAAAGGAATTGAAGGTAATGTATTTTCTTCATTTACTGCATTAGTATTCATTATATTTCCTTGTATTTTTTCCATCTTTCTTTTTATATTTTTTTCTTTTTTCCTTAAATAAACTCCCCAGGTATTTAAAGGCTAGTAAAGACCATTCTGTTTTGTTTTGCTGAGTTTTGTGTTAGCTGGAACTGGTACATGGCCAGGCTCACATCCACATGGTCTCTGTTAGAACTTGGTGGGGTGCCACTCCAAGGAGACACCTCATTAAATTCGTTTTGGCAAATGTTTGTCACCTTCTCAGGAGCTCTGCAGTGATGAAGGTTGGGATTTTCCTCACCTCATTTCTGAGCCAGTTCCTGGATCCATGCTAACAGACATTTTCACAGGTAGCCAGGATTACTTGCCCTCTAAAATGTGTTTCTCTCTCTGCTGTTGAGGGAGCCTGGATGACAGGCCCAGGTTACACACTTCATTTCTAGATGCTTAAAATGAGACGAATTCCATTCTCCAATTCCTTCAAAACTATTTATTTGATTTTTCTTCCCTGCTGCCTCTGGCAAGAGTGTTTCAGATCAGTTCTTCCCTGCACGGAGAGATCCTTGCTCCATTCCTCCAAGGCTTGACCTTTCCTGAGCTTTTTCATTTATTCCACCTTCTTCCCACATTTGCCATAGCCCTAAACAGTTTCATATAATTTCATGAATTCTCTTTAGAGTTATATTTTCCCTTGGTCACCTCTGAGTCTCCTCTCTCCGAGTGAATACAGGTCATGTTTGCCCAGTGCTCCTGTGTGAGCAGCCAAGCTGCTGAATCAGTCTGGTTTTAACTGAACTCCCTCCTCACAGCAGCATCTTCTGGGCCAGGCTCTGCCTTGCTTGAAATGTGACAGAGAGGGACAGGAAGGACACGAGGAAAGAGTTTTTCCTTGGCAGAGGCTCTTGTGCTGGAAGAGCCCTGGTGCAGCTGAATGTCCCTAGAGTTGGGAGGAGGTTGAAGGCAGTGCAGGAGCTCCATGGAGGGGATTTGTGCCAAGAGTTACATGGTGGGAACTTTTGGGCAAAATGGAATAGATTCATTGCTCTCTGGCTTTGCCAGGTTGGTTTGTTTTCTTGGTTTTTTTTTTGGTTTGGTTTGGTTTGTTTTGGTTTGGTTTTTTTGTTGTTGCTTATTGTGGTTTTTTCCCTCCCCCAAAACAAACATTTGGGACCCTCAGGCACGTTGGAATAAAGATTGGATGTTTGGTGAGCAGCTTCCAGGCCACATATACATATATCCCTCTATTTCTTTTCCTATCTAGTTACCCTGAAATTCACTTTTCTATGATCTGGGTTGTTCTTCAGCTTGGGCACCAGAATACTGTGGTGGGAAGGGCCATAAAAGCAGAGCATGGCATTGCCTAAATGGCACAGCTGTGAGATGTGCTGTAGTTTGGGACTGGTTTTGTGTAAATCACTTATCCAGTACTGAGTATTGCACAAAGTGGAGCACCTTGGTCACAATCTCAGTTCACTGCTTGCTGAAATCTGAGCTTTTAGCTGAGGTAGACACAGAGCCTTGGGACAGCAGTGTAAGAAAGGCTGGCATGAGATAAAATTAGGTTTTTGAGGAAAGAACTGATGAAGAAATGGGAGGGAAGAGAAGCTGTTTAACATTCTGGGCTTGCTCAGATACACAGAGAAATTCCCTCTGGTGAGGGATGGGGTGGGCCCATCCTGCCCCACTGCAGGTTCTTGTCCCTGCCCTGTCCCTGCCTGTTCCTGAGACCTCCAGGCTGAGGCTGGGCCACATCTTCAGCTCTGTCTCTGCTCTGGAGCCAGCACAGGCTGTGTCTGCCAGAGCTGGGTGATCTTGCTCTGAGAGGGGAAAAATATCCACTGTAAACCTCACCCAGAACATCACTGATCTGGAAGAACAACTCACAGGAACCAGGAGAATGAATGATTTATCCAAGGTAGTTTTGACCCTTGCCAGGGCTGTATTAAACACCTTCTTTCTTTCTGGCTGGCTGGAGAGACTGGGCATGTTGATATATGTTTTTCCCATCTTACTCTCCGTTATCTGAGCCGCAGTGAGAGAGTTTCAGTCTTTGAAAATGTGTTGAGTTAGGCTGAGAGGAAAGGAAATATGCATAAAGATGGTGTCCTCTGCTGTTGTAGTGGGGGACAAGTGGTTTGTGGCAATTTTAGTGGGAATTATTTGTTTCTCAGTCTGATGTGGAGAATCTGCTCTGGTCCCTCACCTGCAATGGAGCTGCATGTAGGCAAGTTTTGGTTAATTTCCATAAAAAATATGATTGTTTTTAGTTGGGGGGTGCAGTAGGAGCTGTTCCCCAGGGACAGGAAGGGTTCCCCACTCCTTGGAAACTTCACATCCAAAGCTGGTATTTCCCACCCCAAGTTCAGCCCACTAAATTTTGATTCCAAAGCATCTACGGTGCCCTCCAGACAACCTCCCATTTCAGTCTGGAGAGCCTGACAGGCACCTGCACAGGGCTGAGGCCTCAGATTTAAAAGATGTGCATGTGACACTTGGGGACATGGTTTAGTGATGGGCTTAGCAGTGCTGGACCAATGGTTGGACCCAATGAACTTGAAGATTTTCTCCAGCCCAAATGGTTCTATGATTCTGAATGAACTTATAGTTATTTGTGGAGTTTCCAGCCTTTTACTGCCATGAGTGGGAAGGGGAACTTAATATTCCCCACCTCAGGAGGGAGGTGTCCCTTGCCCTGTGTACAAAGGGTGCCAGCACCTTTTGTACCATAGCTTTTTAACTTCACAGTGGGGAAGTAAGAAAACACTACATTTTGTCTAAAGAAAAGCCTTTGAATCTGCCAAATACTTGTGCAACAACAAAACTTGCAAATTGTGTGGAATGTAGCTGACTTATGGCTGCTTCGTGGGTCTAATTTTCACTGTTTGCTGGTCCTAAGCTTTATTAGCTTTGGGAGAATACCACTGTGAGTGTTTTGGTGTGACATTTACATTTTCCCTCATGCAAATTGGCCCAGCAGCAGCCCAGGGACAGCAGACCATGAACTTATAAGGGCTGGCAGGAGAGTGTGCAGGGAGGTCAATAAGGGGGTGTGATTTCTCCTCCCTGCAGAAAGGGAGCTGCATCAGTGGCTGTGGAAGGATGCTCTGGAGAGCTGATGCAGAATTGTTTGTGTTTTGTTTCAGCTGCCCTTTTCTTGCAGCTAAATCAAACTGGTATTTTGGGGCTACACTGCTTAGTTTCAAGCCTCCAGGCATTTTTCTTTCTGAGTGATGTTATTTAGTTTATTGGGGTTTTTTGTCTGTGTGGTTATTTTTAAGAAAAGTGGTGAGGATATCTATCGTTCCTGTCTTCTGTTTCCCTACACAAATTTGTAATTTGTGTAACTCAGTTTTTTTTTGAAAGAGGAAAGGAAAACACCCTTTGGATCAGAATTTGAGGATCTATCTAGAAAAAAAAAAACATTTTGGCAGAGGGAAAATCAAGTTCTATAATTGCAACTGATTTTTGAGCTTCACCATGGAGCTTGCACTGCAGTGTGAACTTGAGAGCAAGGAAAAAAGAGTCACAGTGGGCATGATGAGACAGTGAGCACTGGAGAACCTGGTGGTGCAGGGTAAGGTGAGATACTGCCATTCTCTGAGGAGGTGCAGGTGCTAATTCCTGTATCTTGGAGGAAGGTGCACTATGCAGCAGGAGCTGGCACTGCTTTTGTGTTTGGCTAGATGTGGCACTGATTTATCTCAGGAAGGAGTTTCATGCAGCGGGGCACTGTAGGGAGATGGTTACTTGTGATTTACTCGTGCCAAACTCGCTTTGAGTTTTATTTTTAAAAAGCCTGTGTAGTCTCTTTTTACTGCCTCTCTCTCCCGTGCTGAGCAGCACTAAATGCTGTTTGCCACTGAGGACGTTTAAACTAATTTTTCCAAAGTGCTGACGAAGCAGGACACACTTTTATTGCTGTCATAACACGGCTCAAGCTCTCTCCCTTGATTGTGTTTGTACAACACCAACCTTAATAAGCTCTCACCCCCAAGAGCAGCTAGTGTACCCTGAGTGACAGAGTGACAGCCCATCTGCTGCCTGTCCTGCTGGCCAAAATGACTTCATTACCATCAGGCTGGGGGGAGAGCAGGGGCTGGCAGGGCAGCTGTGCTGTGCCTCCTGCCTTGCTCCTGCCCTGCTGGAGCCCGTGGTGTGTGCCAAGGTGGTTGGCGGGTGCTGGTGCTCCTGCTGGGAGAGTCTCTGATGGCCCAGCACCATTCCTGCCCGTGGGCAGAGTGCTCTCTGCGTGCCCGCACATTTGCAGGCTGCTGTAGGACCCAGAGAGAGGCAGCAAGGGGAGGAGAGGGGCAGGGCAGGCCAAGAGAAAGAGGCAACTGAAGCCCATCTTTGTGACCGTGTTCACAGGGGTCTGAGGATGAGGGAAGAGATGAGGATCTGACTCCATGTTTCAGAAGGCTGATTTATTATTTTATGATATGTATTATATTAAAACTATACTAAAAGAATAGAAGAAAGGATTTCATCAGAAGGCCAGCTAAGAATAGAAAAAGAAAGAATTATAAGAAAGGCTTGTGGTCAGACAGAGAGTCTGAGCCAGCTGACTGTGATTGGCCATTAATTAGAAACAACCACATGAGACCAATCACAGATGCACCTGTTGCATTCCACAGCAGCAGATAACATTTTGTTCCTGAGGCCTCTCAGCTTCTCAGGAGGAAAAATCCTAAGGAAAGGATTTTTAATAAAAGATATCTGTGACACATCTTTGCCTGCCAAGCAAGTGTTAAAAAACCCTTTCAACTAGCTGCCCTCAGTAGCATGACAAGAAAAAGTTGGAAGTTTGGGGATCCTGCTCCAGACCCAGAAATAACATCCCGTGTCTGTTTCTGATGTGTGTCAAGCGTGCCAGAGGAGGTTCCAGTTGGACATCAGGAAGAATTTCATCACTGCAAGGGTGGTTGAGCATTGGGATGGGCTGTCCAGGGAGGTGGTGGAGTCACCATCCCTGGAAGTGTTCAGGAAATGGCTGGATGTGGCACTGAGTGTTGTGGTAGGGCTTGGTCAAAGGCTGGGCTCAATGAATTTGGAGATCTTTTTCATCCTCAATGATTCAATGTAGAGCAACATCTGTGTGCTACCCAGCAGAGACTGGGCACATCCTGGCACTGTGCAGTCCAGGGCTGGGCACGGCCAGCTGATCCTCACCCAAAGCAGTCCAAATCAGGACTGTCTGTTTCTCTCTTCTGAAGAGGAGGCAATTGTACAGTCAGGCTCCAATCTGTACCATGTAGTGCATGTACAGGCTCCAATCTGTTCCATGTCACAGGAAAGAGAGACATCTCTTCCTTTAGCTGAAAAGAACTTGAGCCAAGTTCTCTTTGATCTCCTGATCAAATCTGCAAATTTGCCTCAGCTCCAACCTGGGGCACCTACAAGTCAAAGCCAACCTGCAGCTCTGTTATGGTCCCCTGGGTTTGACCTGCAGCTACAACAGCACTCCTGAAAATATACATTCTGTCCAACCCCAAACTCCTCTCTTTCTCCCTCTTCCACCCTGGACTCCTCTCAGTCCTGCACCTGCTCCAGCCAGAAGCTGCTCTGGAGGCAGGGATGCCCCTGAGCAGGCTCTAGAGCAGTTCCTTTGGCAGCTGCAGCCTCCTGTGCACATTCACAGTGGCAGCTCTGTCACCACAGCCAGGGGCCCTGCTATTTCAGTCCTGGCCTGGGTCTGGGAAGGCTCTGGTGGCAAATTGTGTTGTGATTCAGTAATAATGAGAAAAGGTTGGGTGTTCACGGAGCTGTGCATGCTTACAGCTGACTTAACAGTAGCTAATTAATTTTCCCAGTGTTGTGATTCACTGGGACAGCATTTTCTCCAACTAAAACCGTCTCCAAGGCTTTGTCCTGTCAAAGACACTGACACAGGATGATAGCATCCCTGTTCTTACCCTCTGCTTCCACCCATCTTTGCTTCTTCCTGATCCTTGGTCTGTTTTTTGGGTCCAGATGAATATGGAAATGGCCCCTGAATGAAAGAAAAATAGACTCTACTGAGTCTTGCTGGGGTTTGTATGTGAAGCATCTCCTGCCTTATGTTCTGCCTCTCCCTCTCAGCGTTTCTTGGTTAGGATGTTGTGCCTTCAAGTCATGTCTTGATGAGATTCAGACAGGGCACTGAGTCCTGTTAAGGAATCAAATACTGGGGGTACCGACTGAAGCTTTTTGGCAATTTGCTTTCAAATGTCTTGGCAGCAGGAATAATTTAGAGCTAATGAAATATCTGGAGAGGAAAGAGGAGGTCATGTCTCAGGCTGGAAAAGGCAGCTTATGTCATTTGCTCAACAATGGGTTTAAGACAATCTGGCTGTCCCAGAGAAGAAAATGTCATGGGATTCTTCTCCCTTTTCTCTCTTTGATGTAGGCACTCACTTGGGCTGCAAGAGGTGCTGAGGCATATCTGGCTGAGTGGGGCTCTGCTGGAGCTGGATAAGTGAAGGAAAAAAAGAAAATCTTGGTGGCACAGACTGTCTTTCTTTGCCATTATAAAAACCTCATGAAAGCAAAAACTGTGTAGGTTTGCAGAGTCATTGCAATATTTGTACAGCTGTGAGCCATCCCTGGCCTTTGCCTGGTTATGAGAGGGAGCAGGGGATTGCATCTCTGAACTTCCTCTGTCTTCCCCAGATCCCATGGTGGCAACCTTACTAGCTAAGGAAGCACAGAATTGATATTTTTGACTTGTCAATATTCTTGTCCAGCATTTTTTATCCTGCTCTCTCATTGCACTCTCCACTGCAGTTGTTTTATTTTTGCTTCTCTTGATTTCCACCTCTACTCCTTTGTGGCATGACCTTTCCACATCTTTAAGTTCATGGTCTTCATTCTGTGTGTTTGATAGAGTCTTAAGCAGTTTTGTAGTTTCTTTTCCTCCCTCAGTCTCTCTGGAATAGATATCATTCAGTCAGGTGAAAATTTCTTCTCCTTCTGTAGATTCCAGCTCCACTTCTCCACTCTGCTGTTGTAAGTAAGGTCCCTCAGTCCCAGACTAACTCCCTGTATCCCTGTCACAAGCTCTGCATGCCTTTGTAGTGATCCTTTGTTGGGCTGCTGTCAGCAGCTGAATGCATTTTCTGAAATTCTCCCCCTCTCTCTGCTGTTGCTGAAGCTTTGTTGGTGAACTCAGCCTCACACCCTGGATGTCTAAGCAAGGTGAATGGGAACTTTCTCATCCCTGTCTCTAAGCCCAGGGAAATGGCCTGGTGAGAAATGGAGATGTTTTCTCCAGTATCAATGCCACAATTGTGCTGCCATGTGGGATTTTGCTTTGGGAGGAGGCAAGAGCCAAGGCAGGTTCTCCTTTGCTGTATTTGAGTTTGTCCCCTTGGCCTCTTCTGCTGACTCTGGGCCCCACTGAGGAGAGTTTGGCCCTGACATCTATATTTCCTCCCTCAGGTATAAATTCACATGGATAAGGTCTCCCTGAGTGTTCTCTTCTCCAGGCCAAACCACCCCAGCTCCCTCAGCCTTATGCATGAAGTCCCTTGGACATCGTCCTTTGCTGCACACCCTCCAGAATATCCACATCTTGCTCTGGGGAGCCCAGCCCTGACACAGGGCTCCAGCTGTGTGTCAGCAGTGCTGGCTAGAAGGGAATGACCACATCTGCCCTGCCCTGCTGGCACTGCCCAACTGGCACAGCCTGGGGTCCTGCTGGCTGCCTTGCCACGGGGACACATTGGCTGGCTCACATTTAGCTTGTCCACCAGGACAGTGAGGTGCACTGCATGCTTCAGTGTGTTTCCATTTAATTTGTGTCATTAGTGTTTCTTCTGGCTGCTGGAGCCATTTCTGTTTGCATTAGAGTGTTCCAGTTTTCACTGAGTATTATCAGATAGCAATTTGATGTGAAATGGGCAAAAGCTGATTGAAGGGCCAAGGCAATTCTCTCCCTCATCATCTTCCAGAATAAGCACTGCTGTTGCAAGCTCCAAAAACACCTGTGAACGAAAGAATGTTCTTAAATTCTTGGATGACTTCCAGCATCTATCTGTGGGGAGGATAATCTTTCTGTGAAGAAAGGATGGAAGCCTGTGTCTATACAAAGGTGACATTAAACTGAGCTACCCTTCCACTCACATTTGTTAATAATCCATTGCATATGTTTCAGAGGCTTAAAGGACCACTGTGAATTCTTTGCTGGGAAAAGGAGCCTTGCACAAGATGGGGTTTTAGGCCCTAGAGACGAGCAAATCTTCCTCAAATATTTTGAATCATTGATGGGTGTTTGTTCCAAGCTTTAATCACTCCTGTCATACCAGCCTCATTTTCACCCAGGTGACTTTCCTTGTGGCAGGAGGGTGACACAGTGGCACTTTCACATCAGAATGGTGATGTCTCAGCACAGCTGGGAATCCCCCGGGCTTACCTGGGAGTGATTCAGGTCCTCTGAGCAGTGATAGGATCAGAGGAGAATTTGCTTCTGAAACAACAAAAAGGGCTTTCCAAGGTCCTTCAGAGACCTGTCTGTTGATTCAGGCTTCCACACTGAACCTGGTAATCATTTCCCTGAGCAAAATTTCAGAGAATTGCAGCCTTTTCAGCAATCCCTTCTCTATCCTGTTGTTTTTGATAACAGGCTGTTCGGCAGACATGGAAAAAACTGCCCAACCTTTTTTCCTCTGCCTGTGGCAATCCTCAGGTGCTCCCACATTCCCCTCTCCCAGCACCACCAGAAAAACCCTGTGTTGTCCTCCAGTGACAAAAAAATCCCACCCAGCAAGTGAGAAGTTTCTTTGCTGTGGAGGGTCAGCAGCAGGTGGATTACACCCTGAAAATCCCCTGCCAGTTCTTGGAAAATAGGATTTAGATCTTTGTATAAAGGCAACTTTTATTAAGCAAACTGCTATCCAGTTGGCTCCCTGGAGTGCTCAGCTATGTGAATTTAGGGAGCTTTTAGCCAGGAAATTGGAGGGACATGGTTATCTGTCACAGGCTTAAAATCCCTGCCAGTGCCCCCAGGGTGATGCTTCTATATAGATACAGGGAGAAATCCAAATGTACTCCAAGCAATGAGGAGGGGAGCATGGCTAGTAGGTGATAATATTTCCATTTTAAATCAAAAGGAAAGTCCTTAATTTATCATGAGGTACTTTTGGGTGGACAACTAAGAGAACCTGAGGCCTATAAACACTGCAGCTTTCTGTATTTACCCATATGAGGGTTTTGTTTGACATGATTGCTTTCCAAAATATTGACAGTAATGTGCTGCTGGTAGGAAGGTTCAGGAAGGAATTGAACAACAGCCTTGTTTCTGAGGGCAGAAGTGAAGAAGGGTTTGGCCATTACTGGGAGAAAAACTATACACATATGTATATATAAAACTATATATAATTATATATATTATATGTATACATAAAACTATATACTATGTACATATATATTGAATATTTTAGAAGAAACACCTGTGGCTGAGGTGCACATCACTGCTTCCACAGACCTCATGGACTTTGGGCTTAGTCTGGACTGATCATATTCCTCAGGGAAATGGAAAAGCCTGAAGGTTGTCATCCTCTGCCAGCTGGAGAGCTGAAGCTCTGGGCTGGGGCACACCTGACACCTTTCATGGGATGATGTTTGCCTGTGCTAACATGATTAGGGCATTAAGAGCTGCCACAATGGCATAAATCTGATCAGACATGCTCTTTTATGGTTGTGCTTCTCTAACAGAGCTGGGAGCTGTTTACACTGAGTAATAAGTGATCTGGTCCTGGAAATCTCAAATGTCATGGATAAAGTCAGCAGAGTCTTCTCCAGAGTTGGAGTCTGTGTCCAGACAAAGATCATCTGAGCTCAGGGAGATAAATTCTAGTAGCAGAGAGAAAAATGGGCCCTTTAAACTGAATTAAAAAAAAAAAAAAATCTCTTGAGGCATTTGAGCCTTTCTGTCCTTGTCCAGAGGAAAGGGTGCTCTGGAGGGAGAGGTGATGTTCCTGCTTTGCAGCACAGCATGTGGGGCTGGTGAGGACTGGTGGGCAGCACTGAGGCCACAGCAGCATTGCAGTCACCTCCCTCCTGATTAATGGGAGCAGACAGGGACCAAATGGGTCATAAATGTGCCCCCGAGCTGCAGGGGAGTGCACCCTGTGATGGACCCTGCAGGCTTGTCCTGACATCATCTGGTGGGGGAGCCTGCTGGATGGCGTCAGGGAAAGGCTGAGGCAGACAAAGTTGTCTCAGAAATGCCTTTGGGTCTCACAGCTCAGACACAGCCAGTGACACCCAGGCTGCTGTCATCCCTCTGGAGGGACAGGGCTCTGCAGAACCACCTGCACATGGCCTGAGTGTGGTTTTTGGTGTGCCTTGCTGAGCCCGCCTTGCTGATTTTTGCCTTGCTGGGCCCTGCCTTGCTGATCACTGCCATGCTGGGCCCTGCCATGCTGGCCCCTGCCTTGCCGGCCCCTGCCTTGCTGAGCCCTGCCTTGCTGAGCCCTGCCTTGCCGAGCCCTGCCTTGCCGAGCCCTGCCTTGCTGAGCCCTGCCTTGCCGAGCCCTGCCTTGCCGAGCCCTGCCTTGCTGAGCCCTGCCTTGCTGAGCCCTGCCTTGCCGAGCCCTGCCTTGCCGAGCCCTGCCTTGCCGAGCCCTGCCTTGCCGGGCCCGGCCCTGCTGGGCCCGGCCTTGCTCAGCCCTGCCTTGCTGGGCCCTGCTGTGCAGCTTCCAAGGCTCCCCCAGGCCTCTCTGCTCACAAACAATAATTGCACATTATCCTGTCCCTGCAGAGGTGCAGCCAGGCTGGATATTGCCCTTTGTGTACAGAGAAGATGGGCAGAGGGTCATTTTTGAGTTAATGAGACATTCCAAAAACAAACCTTTCTTTTCAGAGATAATACTCCCCCCTTCTTTGTTTCCCCTCCCTGTCCCCCAGTGCTCCCTTCTTCCCATTCCAGGTGCTTCTGCTTCTGGAAAGACATTTATCATTTCTCCATCTCTGATGGTAGATTTCCCCTCCCTCTCTGGCTCTCTCATTTTATCTTGCCCAAGGGGTCTGTGCTACCTTTTATTAGCTGACACTTCACTTCTGCAGATGGAAATGACACTAATGGAATGTGGCTGAGGCTTTATTACAGAAACGTTCTTCGCCCTGCACAAGCAAACTTCCAAATAATCCTGCAGGGAAGGAATAAACCTTGAAGGCAGCTGCAGGAGCTGTGCAAGAAAAAGAAGACAGGAGAAGGGACTGATGAGTTAAAAAAGAAAAAATAAATAGGGAAGGGGGAGAAGCAGGCTAGGGCATATTCTTTTGTGTCCAAAAAGAAAACAAAGGTAGTTTAAGTGAGAATCAGCTGCATTTAATGCAAAGTTGCTGGCAGGGGTTTCTAGGTAAGGAGATGGGGCAGTGACATTCCTCTGCCTGGCTGTCACTCCTGTCATTGCCCCAGCTCCCTGCCTGATAGCTGTGCCATTAAAATAGCTGCTGAGGATGGTGGATGCTGTTCTGTGAGCTTTGGTTGTGCTCCTGTGAACAAGCAAAGGGTTTTCAGAGCAGAGGGTTGTCTCCCCAAACCCAGCTGTGCTGAGCCAAGCTGGCAGGCCTGGCTGGCTCTTTTTGCTTTTCCTGAGTGTGAAATCCAACCTGTGACACACTGAGAGGTGACATCAGTGTCCTTGCACTCTGGTCCATCCTTAGCTTTAGTGAGGCCAGACCAGCTCTGCACCACGAGAAGGAGATGCCAACACTTGCAAAGGACCCCTGGGAGCTGTTCTTGAATCCTGCCCCTTGGCTGTTGCCAGCTCAAAACCCCAGGACATAATGAAAACCGAATGGTTGCAGAGATAAAGTGCCAGAAGAGAGAGAACAAACATCTGGGAAGGGAACAGGGCAGCCAGCTGGGAAGGCTCAGAGTAGGTGAGAGGAGTGACATTTGCTTAGCAGCAGCCTCTGTGGTTGTTTTTCTGTGTTATTGATGCTTGCTTTTCCCTCCCACTTTTATTTTCATGGTGTGTCTATTACCTCTATGGCTCATTAGGCAACAAGATGCTAATACTGCCTGTAAAGCTGCAGGATAGATAACCCCCCTCCTCTGTTCTTCTCTGTGCCTTTTTTCTTTATTAGATATCTATTTTTGCTTTCCTTTGTTTTGTTTCCTCTCCATGTCATCATCTTCCCCTGGCTCCCTTCATTCATAGTGTAGCTCAAAGGAGAATGATTTCAGGAGCTGGAAACTTTCTTTGTTCTCTCCTTCTCCTGCTGTAGGAATTTATTCCATCTCTTAAACCAGTTAACCCTATTAAAAAAACCCCCAAAAAACAAAAAAAAAAAAAAAACCAAAACAAAAAAACCCCAACCAAACAAAAAAAAAACCAAAAACAAAAACAAACCAAAAAACCAACAAAACAAAACATTCCAGCTGTGACATATTGAGAGAAGTTACATTAGGGAATGATTCCAGCCTGTGTATTGACCAGTTTGAATTGGCAGGATGGGGGACAGCAGTTAATTAACCCAGACTCAAAGATGCAATGGAAATAGAAACATTTGTGTTGATCCACAGCAGAAAAGGCAACGCAAGCAGCCAGTTTGTTTGTGGCTGGTTCTCCCTGCTCACTTGCTGGCTCCCAGACTAGCTGGCTCACTCCTTGTGGAAGGAAGCCTCTGCCAAATGCCTCCTCTTCCGTGTGGCCCTGGCTCCTTCCAGAGCAGCTCCCACCCCGAGGAGGGCTGACCTGTGGGGCCATGTGTGCAGTCACCCCCACACATCCATCACCTGTGTGCCTCTGATTGCAGATGAGAATTTTATTTATAGCACAACCTTTCTTTCTTCCTTCACCAAAGCACTTAAGGGTGTTGTACATCATCATAATAAAACCCATTACAATAAAATATTACCTCTAGAATATTTGGAAATGAAAGGCAGGCAGAGGAAAGCTCAGAGAAAGTGGGAGAAGCAAGGGCAGGAGTAGAGAGTGGGAAATTTACATATTTGAGGTCAATATTGCAGGTGGAGCTTGGGGAATAACACAAAGATCTTGAGAATCTTTGCAGCAATGGGGTCAGACAGAAGCAGACAAAGCTTGGACAGAAGTGGAGAGGATTGCATGGATTGGTTCACTGGACTGATGCACCCCAAACCTGGGAAGAGTCTGGAGCAATGTCTGGGGCTCAGGGTGAGACTGTGCCTCTCCCCATCTCCTCCCCACCTTTGTCCAGCAAATTCTTCCTTGTGGGAGGGGCTGTGGTGGATTTGAGGAAGGAGCTCAAATCTTTTCCACGTCAAGAGCCCACCATGGTATAACTGGCAGCAGATGTGGGCTGTGATGGTGGGAGGTGTGAACAGATGGGGACTAGACCTGGCCTGAACTCTCTTTTTCAGTTTTCCCTGCTATTTTGTTTCCTACTGTTCCCTTCCTCTTATTTCTTGAAATCTTTTGTGGATGAAAGCAATCTTTCATTTTCTGTTTATAGAGCTGTTCTTTGGTGTGGTTCAGGTATTTTTGCACATCTTCTCAGAGCAGTGAGGTTTTTTTGTTTGTTATTTAGGCTCATTACACAGGCAGTTTAGTCTCCCTTGTCCTCCTCTCCTGTTCTACCCAGACATGCTTATCCCCAAAGCCCTGCACTGTGCTCCTGGTCATTTTGGGTAGCCAGAGTCTGTCTGTCCATCCACAACTGGAGCCTACCCACAGCAGAGGCATTGCTTATTCATTGTGCAGTTGTGAAGAGGCACCAGAGAATGTGCTGACCTTGTGGTAATGAATGGGGTAATGGTTCTCTGTGACACATTACAGAAACAGGATCCAGCACTTCTGCATTTAGGGGAATTGAAAATCTCTGACGTTTATTATTTTGGGCACACTACAGTAACTTTGGTCTTTAAATCTTAAATTAATCATTTCAGACATTTACAGGAAGAAAACAAAGAGCTGGCAAATAAGGGAGATTCAAGCAGTCCATGGAGTGGTCACCCCAAGGAAGGGTTCCACTGCTGTGTGCTGTTCCCCTGGGAGACCTGGGGAGCTGGTGCTGGATCAGCAAACCATGGACTTTTCTTAATCATTGTGGTGTGCTGGCCAGAGTCTCCTCAGTCAGTAAAAGGCTCCTCAGGACAATGCCTGTGCATCAGAAACCCACAGGGGTTGAGGAACCAGCCTCTCTTCTTTGCTACATCCCAGAGCTGTGACTCCAACCACTGCTCAAAAGTCCCTCTGGAGCTTGTACCCCATGGGCCCTGTGGTGGTGAAGCTGCTGGAGTCCAGATGGGAGTTTGCCACAGTTTAAACCTTCTGTGACCTTTACCAGAGAGAAAAGCCTCTTTTGGGGCAGGTTTGTCCCTCACTGGTTCTGTGGTAATGTTCAGTGCCAAGAGCAATCCCTGCAGTGGCTGCTGCATCCCTGGTGTAGAGCACCAGCCTGGCTCCCTCAGCACCTTGCAGGGTTTGCTCAGGTGAGCAGAGACAATTTTCTGTGAGAATCACTTTGCCAGCTGAGTGCTCTGGTGTGGAACAACCCATCATTAAGGCCTCACCTGTTATTTGTGCGTAGAGGAGGTTGCAAAATTAAGGGGAGAGGTCTGTAATAGCCAGCTCTAAGTAAAGGGAATGTAACCAGGCTAATAGAATCCATTTCCCTCAGCTGCTCCATTGTAGCAGTGCCCCAGACTGAGCTTTTGCTTCACAAAGAAGGAACCACATTAATTTTCACTCTGTTATTTTAAAACAAGCAGGAAAACAACTGCTTGTTTCAGCCTTCTCCTCCCACTCACTTGTGAGAAAGGGAGGGGGTGGCACAGAGTGGTACAAAATTTTAAAAAAAGGGGAAAAAAGACAAATCCAGAGGAAATAATACCAAGAGCTAAAAAAAATCCCTATGAAATATTTTTCAGTGCTCTGCTTCCTTCCCTGTCCATAACTTGTTTGGTACAGTGTATTCCTGGTGAGAATTAGTGTGAATTTTCAATGGTGGTGAGAAAAGTCAATTGGGGAATTCCCCAGTGGTGGGAATAGGGAGAATTCAAGCATCTAAATTTAGGGAATGCAGCAGTGTGCTCCACCCAGGAGCCCAGGCTTCATGTGCAGTTGTACTGATCTTGAGAGTTGTGTGTTTCTCCTGTAGCTATAGAGGGAGGCAAAGATTATTGCCTATAACCCCCAAGAGCACAGAGAAGTCCCACAGAGTTTCCTGTTTGGCTTTTCTTTTGTCTGCCTTTATTTCCTCTTTCAGTCCTTCAAAGTGTGGTGGAAGGATTGTTTCACTCTCCTCTGGATGGTGTGTTTAATCTCTAATTAGGCAGTTTTCTCCTTTCAGCTGCCACGGAGCAGGTTACAACCATCAGATTTGAAATGAAAGTGGTGATAACAGAGACTGGGCTTGCTGCCTTTCAGGCTGACTGGAAAAGTCAAAGAGAAAATAAACAGCAGCATTGTGATGTCCTTGAGTAGTTGAGAGAAAAGAGCCTTGGCCAGAACCATTGGTTTGGTGGGGAGACAGGAAGAAGATTTGCTCCTACAGCTCCTTCCCCCTCTGTTCACATTTCATTTGCAGCTTCTGAGTGAGATTCCCAAACGCTTCCTAAACCCAAGATATGCTGGGATTTTATGGTCGGTATTACCTCATACAAGATTGACAGTCATTTCACTCCTCTGCAATGCTAGCCTCTCTTAAAGTGGTGTTGTTATTCCTAAGGGCCAGTTGTGCTTTCTCTGTTCTGAAAAAAAAAAAAACCTTGCTAAAGTCAGTTCTTGTACCTAAAATTTCCCAGGCACTTATTAAATGATTCCTGTCAATAATATTTACAGGTTTGTAAGATGCAGCAAAAAGTGCTATTTCCTTCCAGCCATATCTGCCTCTCCCACAGCACATGATAAGGAGTCAAGGACAAATAGACAGATAGTCTGAAGACTGGCTTGATCAGTGCATCTGCACTAAATGTTCTTGCTCCTGCCTGGAAATGACAGTCCAATTTCATGAATCTGGAGTCTGACACCTCCCAAAGGTGCTCCTTCACTTGTTATTTCTTTCCTTTTGATTTCTATTTGAAAATCCCAGTTCGTTTCATGGTCAGAGAACCCCGTCTTTGTTCCCCTCTGTTCATCAGAGCCCTTCATAACCTGGCATAGGATGAAAGGGCTGTATAGATAATTTATGGGAAATCAGTAATTGAATCTTGGCTGTTCCCATAAATCATATCACCCAGCTATCAAACAGCCATGGGTAGCGTAACATATTCCAAAACCTGCATAATTGATGACTCCCTTGCAATAGTCCAGCACACATAACTGGTGATTTTTCCTTCCTCTCAACAATGTTTTGAAGATTTCAGTGAGGCAAATTCAGTACCTGAGCAGACCTGCAAAGCGAGTGGCCAAAGTCGTTTAGGAAAAAGATGCTGATAAAAGGAGAATGTAATCCAAATTGATGGGTAAAATGAATCCTTCATGCTTTTTCCTAAAGGGATTGGGAATGATGAAAGCACCTGAGGAGGGAAGCTTTATCTCTGAGGTTTATGGGTGGTGTTTATGCACCAGAGACGTGCCTGTGAAAATGGGATGTGAGGGAAGCTGATACAGAGAGACAAACACGGAGAGCATCGTACGCCTCGAGGCTCCTGCTGAAACCCTCCCTCAGCACATCCTGGAGGCACATCCTCACCCACTGTGGGCTGAGGTCAAGTGCCAGTGAAGTGCTTCGAATTTATTTCATCCAGCGAAAATCCCAGTTCGTTTCATGGTCAGAGAACCCGTCTTTGTTCCCCTGTTCATCAGAGCCCTTCATAACCTGGCATAGGATGAAAGGGCTGTATAGATAATTTATGGGAAATCAGTAATTGAATCTTGGCTGTTCCCATAAATCATATCACCCAGCTATCAAACAGCCATGGGTAGCGTAACATATTCCAAAACCTGCATAATTGATGACTCCCTTGCAATAGTCCAGCACACATAACTGGTGATTTTTCCTTCCTCTCAACAATGTTTTGAAGATTTCAGTGAGGCAAATTCAGTACCTGAGCAGACCTGCAAAGCGAGTGGCCAAAGTCGTTTAGGAAAAAGATGCTGATAAAAGGAGAATGTAATCCAAATTGATGGGTAAAATGAATCCTTCATGCTTTTTCCTAAAGGGATTGGGAATGATGAAAGCACCTGAGGAGGGAAGCTTTATCTCTGAGGTTTATGGGTGGTGTTTATGCACCAGAGACGTGCCTGTGAAAATGGGATGTGAGGGAAGCTGATACAGAGAGACAAACACGGAGAGCATCGTACGCCTCGAGGCTCCTGCTGAAACCCTCCCTCAGCACATCCTGGAGGCACATCCTCACCCACTGTGGGCTGAGGTCAAGTGCCAGTGAAGTGCTTCGAATTTATTTCATCCAGCTCCTGATTGGGATCTGAATCCTGGAGTCTGTAGAGGCAGCTCATGTTTTTGTCACTTGCTGTTTCCCTCTGCACCTCTGACACTGCAGGAGCCGAGGTGAGCTAAAGAGGCCAAGAAGGATGAGAAAAACCATGGCAGAGTGTTCTGCACTGGGGAGACACAGACTTGGTCTGTGAGAGAATCCCCCTGGGTGTAATCTGGCTGTGAAGGCAGCTACTGGCTTCACCTGCTTTGGGTTCTGGGGCTCAGCCTGCAGCCCCTGTGGCCACATGCGGCCAGGCAGACAGGCTGTTACAGGGAGAGCTTTTCTGCTGTTTGCTAGCAAGGAAGAAAGCATTTTTGTACCCTGGCTAACCCTGACTGCACAGCCTAGGGCTGTGTGCTTTATGGCTGAGCCTGTAACAGTGTCTGCAGCTGTCATAGAAACCTGCAGGCTGTCTTGTGTGCTAGAGCTGCTGTAGAAAATGATGCTCTGTTTTGGCAGAAAAGAGGTCCTGCAAGCCAGGAGCAAAGCACATCGAGTGATGTGTGGCTTTTCCCATCCATTTAACCAAGGTGTTTGCTGAGGCCTGTTGGAAATGTATGGCAGATTTACACAACCCAGAGAGACACAGTAATATACTGTTTGGTGTGTGTGTGCTGCTGGCTGGATGTTTGTTTAAGCCCACAGTGCTGCTGTTTCAACACAGAGCAGCCTACCCCGTTTCTCCTGAGGGAAAAATGATTTTTCTTGAAGTTTCACAGCTCTTTAGTACTGGAGACCAAGGGACCTGAGGCCAATTTTCCTTGCAAAAGCCCTTTCAGGGTGGGCCCTCATTAAAGTTTTAGGGGACTGTTTTTAAGGGAATCTCTTAATCATCCCCTCCTGGTGCTGTTTTTGAACTGGGGAGTGAAGTGTGAGGCAGAGGGGGAGCAGTGTCCATCTGGGAAAAGGACAGAGCTTTGTGCCAGTGAATCAAGGCTCTCTCCATCTGGTTGGTTGTAAATGCAACACAGTGAACCTGGAAACTGAACTGCACCATACAGGGACTCTGTAACCTGAGTTAGGGATGCAAACTTCTTCAAAAGTCGCTTTTAAAAAAATTGGCTGTTATTTTCATGAAGTACTGACCAAAAAAGGAGCTCCTAAAGAGATTAACAGTTGCCCATACTTAGCCATAATTCATCCTGGAGTGATATGAGGTTCCAGTATGCTGAGGACTCTTGGATCAGGATGCAGCTGCAGCATCTCCTCTGCACCTCTGCCATGGCCCAGGACACCTACCCAAAAATGTGTCCTTTCATTGCTATTTTTTGGCCATTCTTCTTGTGAGTCCTTTGTTCACTGCCACTGTTAAATGGAAAATCAGACAGGTGCTCTGAGGTTTGGGGATCTGTCCTAAGATTTAATTGAAAAGTTTTTGCTAAATTTGTTTGCTTGTGTTTAAAATGAAAAAAAAATCCCTGAAGGGAATAAGAGTTTTAAATTCTACCACTACTGAAGAATTTACGTGCTCTGAATTTTAAGTTCAGGGTTTGGTTGTTTGTGTTAGTTGCAGGGAAGCCATACACAGATTTTCTGTTTCCCTGGGCCATCACAAAGCGCTGGTTCCACTGTGCCCTCCAAGTGCTGCTGCAGAGCTGCCTCATTGGGACTGTTTCTGGAGAAGTTTTCATAAATTCACTCCCATCTTCCAGCTTCCTGTGGCTTCCTCTGGGGAGGAACCCTGTGACCTGTCCTGACCTCTCCCCTCAGCAGAGCACAAATGAGGGATGCCAACCTCAACAAAGAGATCACCAAGCTTTGTTAAATGAGTGACTCAACAGAAACAAACGAAGTAGAAAACACCAAGTGACACTCCCTGGGCCACTTGTATGTCCATGGGAATTACAGGGGTTTCAATACCAGCCTAAAAATTCTCCTGAAGAGAGCTTGGGGAGGGTTTGAGCTGCAGCTACCAAAACCATGGTGGGAAGCGCCACAAAGAGGGAATCCAGAGGTACCCAGGGTGAGGAGCAGCACTGCAGGATGCTCTCCACAGTCCCAGCTGTGGTGCACATCAGCCAGCAGTGATCTCTGCAGCCTGCTCCCCTCTGCAGCAGAGCTGTGACTGCAGAGCTCACTCTGTGATCGCTCCTGGGCTGCCTCTCCTATCTCAGACCCTCCCAGAAAAGTTAGCTTGAGTCTAATGATAGCTTATCTAGTTATTATAATTAGGTATATAATCATTAATAACCTGCCTTAATTACAGGTTTTCCTCTAATGTAAAAGATTCCAATTAAGGTTCATTACATGGAAAATCTGTGAGTCTGTTATTTCACTTCTAAGATCATCCAGAACAAAGAGAGCACATGCAGACGCTAAGTTTCTTTTAATGGCTGTATTTTAATTAATTACAGCTTCTGAAACAATTAATGGATTTACTCATAATATCTCAGGAAATTCATGCTCATCTCTAGAGAGAGAGTGCCACGAGCTCAAGGAAGATAGGCTGCATTTCTTGCGCATTACTGAGAACCAAAATTTTAAATACACCGTGGAGCTCATCTTGAGAATTTTGTTCTGGTGGCTTTGCCTAAAAAGACTGAAAATTCCCCCAGGGTAAAGAAGGTGATTCCCTGGTACTACCACAAGCAAATCTCTCTTAGAGTTGCCTGGGAGCTTTCTGTCCCCCTGGATTGAGCAGGAGGGAGGGTCCTTGGTGTGGTGGCAGAGTGACAGGGATCACATGTCCCCACCGTGCTGCCCTAGGGACAAATCCAACACTTAGGATGGAGAGGACCTTTGCCTCCTTCAGCTGAGCACTGCCTCCAGCAGGGAAAGCAGGGCAAGCAGCAGCCCATGTTCATCTGTACCTGTTTCCATGTCTCTGTACTCCTCTAAAATGCTCCAGGATTTAATTGTAGTGTGGAGAGCAGATTTGCTGCCAGGATGGCTGGAGGAAATGCTGGAGAGGGAGGCTCTGGATGAATCTGCACTCAGGACAATTTGTCTGTGTGATGGACGAGAAATGAGCTGGCAAAGGTTGGGCTCTCCTCTGTCCCCCCTCTCATCTTTTCTAGTTCATTTATTTATTAAATACATCCATCTATGCTCAGACTTGGTGGTAAAATAAGAGCAGAGCTTTATCTCACCATGTGCAGCTGTGCCTTGTGTGATGCTGACTTTATTTCCCTGCATACATCTTCATGTGAGGTAAACTGGAAGCATTTATAACTTGAATCAAAGAACCATGTGTTGTTTGGAGGTCTGTGGAGGGAGGACAGCTGTGGTTTGCAGGCTGTGCTGTTCATGAAGCACTGTGGGGGACTGGGGGTTGTGGTGATTCCCCAGGAGAATTGGCAGAATAATAAGAAAGAGATGCTCTCCAAAGGAATGTGGAAGACAACAAATGCCAGACATGAGATCCAAGTGGAATTTTCTTGCAGTCTGGAGTCAGATGAGTCCACTGTTTGAGGAGTGTTGATGCAACTGTGTGCAGATAAAATAATGCTATTTTATAGTTCATTTCATCGAGTTACTTGCTTTGACTATTCCACCCACTCTGAGTTTTATGATATTGCCTAGAGAACACCACAGCAGATTCTTTTCTGTCACTGTATTGTATTTTCTCTGCCAATGGTATCTCTCTGTGCTGGAGCCCTGAATACCCATGATTTCAGCTTCCTTGGTACAAGTCTCACACTCCTGTGGCCAAGAAGACATCACTAATATCCACCCATATTTTTCACAACATACCGCAAGAATGGGGCCTCAGCTTTAGATCTGGTGATACATATTTATGCTCTGCAAAAATGTCTTGCCATAGTTTACCCAATCTGAGTTGAATTGTGAGTCTCCTCTTCCCTACTAAGGAAATTACCATCTGCAAGGGCACCCTGTCAAAAGGAGGGAGGGAGCTTACAGTGATATGCAAGTTACATGTAAGAAGAGCTGAAAGTCTCAGCCAGCATAAGGCGAACTCCAGAGTGAGCTGTCAGAACAGAGCAACCTTTAATATTCATGTATCTATTCAGGATGCATCGCTGCATAATGTCTATTGCAGTCATCAGATACACATGTTTAGCACCTAGAAACAGTAAAATCACTTGTTAAAGCTAAAATGGAAATTATGGGATTGATTTACCTGCGCACTTCTAGTCGCTTTATGCCAGGCTGGTGATATGAAGAAGGCATAAACCTCATATAACTGGCTGAATAAATTAGATTAATGTCTTGTTCTCCTTTTTGGAAAGGTCTAAAGCAGACAAAATGTACCCTGAGACTGTACAAATTCCTTTTCTTGCACGCCTCTTGCAGCCTTCCTCTGCTGCAGTTTTTATGGTCTTTCTTATGGTTTTAAAAAATATCTTTCAGCAGAGGTTGGTCTCCCTTTGTTGCTGGAAGGTGACTGCTGTGAGAAGTCCTCTCTCACATACAGGGCACACGTTGCAGGCCCAGATTTACACTTTTGGGGACAAGACTAAGACCCCTGTGAGCACAATGTTTTATGGGTTTTCCTTTCATTCCTGCTCTCCATTCACTGTTGCATGGATTCTCTGGGAACACAGTCTGTGCTGCTCTAGCAACACCATTCCCTCCTTTCTCCCCTGCAAAGACAACAGAACAGGTGAAGCAATTTTGGCAGCACATTCATGAGCTTGCAGTTGGGTGTGGTGTTGCATTCTCAGGTAGGGATTCAATGCTCTGTTTGTTTTGTGGCTCTGTGTGTAGAGCTGTGCTTTGCTCCATAGATAAAAATACATATCCTTGCGGATATTTTCATTCCTAAGTGCTTTTTCTGAGGAGGCAAAGATGGAGTTTGTGCAATCACAGTGATTGCACTTGGCTCCTCTTCATTACAGTCCATTGAATGGCTCCTTAGATTTTCCTTTTTCTAACATTACTGACATTCTCATTCTGTGGAAAAGAAATCTTCAGTTTTAAGGGATTTTGCCAACAGAAAATAGTTCAGGTCACATCTTGGAGTCCTCAGCATGATGTTGCCTTTCTAAGACCTCAGTATATGTTTGATTAGTTAGCTCACGTAGAGCCAGTTTACTAATTCACCTGATACTCACCCTATAAGCAGGGAATTTATCCTGCCTCTGGTGATATAAGCACCTGTGGACAAAGGCAAGGGACTGAAAACTGAGGGCTGAAGATGAATCCATGTGAAGGAACAGCTTGGAACAGAGTTGTGTCAAATTCACAAGGCAGATTGTGCTGCTGTCAGAGAGTGAAGCTGGGAGAGGAGCATGTCCAGCTGTGGGTGCTCCTGACCCTGGCTCCAACCAGCCAGTCCTGCCTCCCTCCTGTTCCTCACCATGCTCATTCCCTGATAAAACCAGGGGTTGCTGGTGCCAAAACCAGGCAGACTTTTCTTTCACCACCGTGTCTTTGGAAGTCATGGACCATGCATCCAAAATCCAGTTGGAGAAACATCAGGCATGTGCTTTACTGGCTCTCTGAGTTGTGGTGGAAACATCTCTGGGTTGGATCCAGCTGTGCAATTAGTGAATAAGCAGGAGTGTGAATTCCCAAGAACATTTATAGCTGATGGGCTTCTTTTGCTGGCACCAGTTGTGCCCTGAAGCATTTGTTAAATTTAGTTGGATCAGAGGATCTGAGCAAGTGCATTGTGGGAGGGAGAAAATCAATGCCATGGGCATGTTCCCACTCCAACATGATTCTTCTGGATGTGATCCTTCTGGATGGGGGTTCAGGGGCTCTTTTTGACTGGCAGGTTGAGAAGAAAGGTTTGAGCTGAAATTGGATGATTACATTAAGTGAGATGATTGCATCTTTTAGGGCTCAGTGTAAGTCCCAGACGATTCTGGCCATCATCATTATGTGAATCCACACACTGAATATTGAAGTGAAGTATTGAAGGGCTCATCAGTGGCAGAAGATGTCAGCTGGTGCCATTTAAGGCGACTGGACTGTTGGAGCTCATGATCCAAAATGCAGTCCTGGACTGCACTAGCAGGGACCACCGAGGATGCTGTGCTCTCATTTCCTGGGAGACTTTTGAGAAATCTGACCTCAATTCTCTCCTTTCTTCAGCATCCTGAGAAAATTAACAAGGCTTAACAGCCCATAATACTCTCATTTTAGCTGCAATCACAAATCAGAATGTGCTCATCATGCCTTGTGGTCCTTACTAGACCTGCATCAGGGGCTGATTTCTGGTTGGACACTGATCAGAGCAGGTGAGGCTGAAGGCAGGAATTTCAGAGGGCTTGAGGCCCCAGCAGTGCCCTTGAGGCAGCCTTTTAAGTAGCATAATTTTATTAAAATTTAATAAGCAATCAGAACTTGTGCACAGCTTTGCACTGGCATTTTTAAACAACAAATTAATATTCCTACTGTAGAATTTTATTTTTAATGCAATTTGCATTAAGTTTATACAGTTTTGAGTCAAATTCTACAGATTTGTGTCAGCCAGACTGGAGGGATTGCAGGAGCACTCAGATTTGTGTCTGTCTATTTGAACCAAGCATTAAATCTTTCACTGCCTTGTCCATCTTTAGACACACTGAAGGGAATGCAGAAGACATGCTGACACACCTGGCTCATGTTTGAAATTGAAAAGCAAAATCCTGGTCCCAATTAATTTAATTTCAAAATTCCCAGCAACCTCAACAGAGCCACGCTTTCATTGAGAAAATTAATTTCATTCTGTGTATGTCTCTTCATACCTTTCCATCCACTGCACCTGAACAAAAGCCAACATGGAAAAGCCAATATTGACAAAATGCAGGCATGGCTGTCTTAGGTCATTTCACTTTTGGCCTCTTCAGCTTCCCGTGGCCCTGAGGATAAACAGAGGATCACTCAGCAATAGAAGCAGCATTGGTGTGCTTCAGCTGGCTGTGGCTGCTGGCCAATGGTGTTGGCTTGTACAGCAGTCCTTTCACTTTGAAGTCCCTCTGAATGACACACTCAGCTGGTTCTCAGGGCTCCTGCCAGCAGCAGGGCATGGTGGGTGGGTTGTGTTCCCTGACAGTGGAATTGGGATGCTCAGAGGGGAGAGTCTGGCTTTCACATGGAGAAATCTTCAGGGAAATCAGCTCTCAAGCAAAAAGCCTCAGAAGACACCTATTTAGTGCAGCTTTGAGGAACTGAGGTAAAGCAGTTTGAAAGAGATGAGAGGGAAAGGCTGAGTAGAGCAGTTGTGTACAAAGTCTGTGAATTGCTTATAAACCTTCCAGATGTGCAGGACCTTTTGTTGGTTATCACAGATGTAATTTCCAAGCCTTTGGTCAAAAAATTCCAGTAGACACAAAACTGCCATCCCATTGGGTGGTAAAGTTCAGGTGCAATCAGGCTGGTTTGTAAGATCAGGGATGTGTGTGTTTGGAATGGATAACTTGTCTGAGGAAAATATGGCATCATAGTTGAAAAGTTGAGTAGGTTTGCTCCCATCCTTGCTGGAAAACTTTGCTATTAGTTTGCTGGAGGGATGCAAGTGGACATTAAAGGGAATGCCAAGGTTTACAGTAGCTTGGTGGCCATGGGAGTCCTGTAGAACCCACGGGATTTGCAGAAGATTTGTCAGAAGAGAGGCTGCTGTTCACTGAAAATATTTCCAAAATGCTTCCTGATACTATGACAATTAGTAACAAACTTGTGAAATGTGTTCTGCTGAAAACTGCAGACCAAAAAGAGCTTTTGTTTTCCTTATTCTTCAGTAATTTCCCCCTCACTTTCTGTTTCTGCATCTCTTTTTTTTCCTGATGGATGTCCCTCAGGGGAAATGTCCTTTTGAGGCAGAACAAAAGACTAGGTGGATTATAAACTTTTGTCATTAGGATCATAAAGCCTTTTTTCTCTTATAATTTCCCTCTCTTCTCTATTATTTCATGTCCTTTGTTTCCCTATGTGACCCTTCCTCAGAGAGAACCATCAGGCCTTTACATCTTTTTCTCCTTTCATTCCACACAAAATCCTGTTCAGAGTTCTTCAGTGCCTGCCTGGACGTGAAGGAGCATGGGGTGATTTGAGGATTTTCATGTCCCAGTGAAAATCCTTGGAATGGATTTTTACTTGTGGTGGGCATCCCAGGGGATTACAGCACAATAATGTGGTGGCAGAGATTTTGTTGGGAAGGCAGCACTTCAGATTTGCCAGGGAGTTTTGATGTCTGAAAAAGCCAATGAAAACCCAGTGTCAGAGGTGCTGGGGTGTTTTTCCAGTTCCATCCACCAGGACCAGGATGTGACTCAAAATAAAAACTCAGAGGAGGCTCAGTCTTGAGGGTCTGATGGACCAGTACCCTGTCGTCACTCAAATTGGTTAAATACATTCCTGTGCTTGCATGATCTGATGGATGGGAGTCAGAGAACTCTATTCCTTACAGCTTTGGCACTTCCAGTTTAAATAATGTGCAGCAGGGAACTTGTTGGGGTTGGCAGGACAAGGATGCTTGGGAGAGAAAGAAATTTTTTTTTGCTGTTCCAGTGAGACTTTCTAGCTGTTCTTTTGCAGGAGCAGAGATCTCTGCCTTGCTGTTGGTGCAAGCTTTCAGTCATGATTTACCCACAAACAGTCACGTTGCCCTTGTGATTATTTGTGGTTCACAAACTGTTTACTGTTTTGGTGCTCGAGTCTGCCTCTTTGTCTACTTAGTGCCGAAAATATTGGGCTGCATTCCTGGCCTCAGCTCTCACAGCTCTGCCTCTGCTCCCTAATTGAATGCAGACAGCTCTTGGAATAAAATTTCCGCTGCAAATGTTTCTGCTGACAAGTTCAGAAAGCGCTGTCTGGGAGCTCGCTTTGCTCTCTCTGAGAGGTGTCTGTCCCAAAATCATGCCTGCCTATACATTTCCTGACTCAGAGAACCCTCAAATATGACAGGACACAAAGAGGATTTTAATGAATTCTGAAAAAATGAAAAGGAAGGAAACAAAGAGAAACCATTTTCTGCCATGTTTTAGGTGGTTTAGTAAAAAACCTGCAGGCAGTTTGATGCTGCTGTTTCTTTTCATGTTATACAGATACTTTTCACCTGTGTGAGTGCTGAGTTTTGGTCTCAAGCAGGTTTTTTCACGTCTCCTAATTTGTCTTATTTAAAAAAAAAGGGAAGAAGAAAGAAGATAAGCGGTGTCTGTGTGTGTGTTCCTGTTACTTGTCCTTAATGCCTGAGTCCTTAAGAATGTTCCAATTTTTTTTTTTTTTGGTGTGATTTTTGAAGGACTGCACTGGTTCCTTCACACAGCTAGGGAAAATCAAATCTGATTATTAGTGCTGTGATTCTTCTGGCAGGTTTATATTGCTGCCTTACAACAGGCAATCCTTAACCAGGTGCTTAAAAAAAAAAGAATTATATTTATATGATTTAATTCCTCCCTGGTATCCAGAGGTATTAAATGCTCTTTTTTTTGCTTTGTATTATATTTTTCTAATGCAGAACAATTTGCTCCAGAGGATTTACAGTGGGTCACTATATCTAGGTGTGCAGGAGCTTGGTAGAGGCGAGATAAGTCAAAGTACAAAAGCTTTATGCTTGTATTTCAAAGCTGAAGGAAGGGACAAGGTGCATGAACTGGGCTGCAAATTGCAGAGAGAAATAATTTTGCAATATTTCACTCTCAGTCACAAGAGGAGGCAATGGAAGAATCTATTTCTCCAGTGAAGCAGAAGTCTTCTGCTTGTATTTATCAACATTTAAAACACATCTCTAACTGTAATTTCTAGCAAGGCAAATGAAATTCCTACCAATCACTCACTTTGTTCCTATTAGTGCTGTCAATAATGTAATTTATTCAGCTAAAGGGCTTCTACAGAAATATATAAGAGGGGAGAAATAAAAACTGGGATGATACAAGCAGTAAAACTTGGCTGATTACACGGGAGCCTTGCTGGGCTGGGGGATCAGGTGAGCCTTGCAGGATTTTTCCAGGCACTGTTGGCATGCTCAGAACTGAGCTACTGATTCAGAGATGCTTTAACTGATTGGCTCAGAAGGTGCCCTGGGAGAGGGACACAGCCCTGGTGCTGGCCCTGGTGGCAGTTCTGTGCTCCAGGAACCCTTCCTTGCCTTCCTCCCTGCAGCCAGGTGCTTCAGCCCACAGCAGCACCGATGGCTTTGTGTAATCCCGACTAATCCAAGGAGCTCAGGAAATTACTCTGCATTATTTGTGCACAACAGGAAGGACCCCAGAAGGTTCAGAGTCAAGTGAATCCTTACACTTCAGGCAAAACTGGGCATCAACTCCTTGCCTGTCTCCTTTTCTGGTTGCAGTGTGAGGCTCATTACAGTGACAGGTTCATTTTGTACTTGAGGGCTCTTGAACATTTGGCCCTCAGCATATTTCCCAATTATTTATCACTGCTGTTAACAGCTGCTCTTTTGCCCTTGATGTTTATTTAAAATGTGGTATTCAGTCCCTGAATAGCTCTCTTGGGACTGCCCATGGGGAGGCTCCTGAGCTATGCTGCAGGCCACAGGTTTTTGTCTGAGCTCTGGAGCAGCCAGGCTGGGAGAGCTGAATGAGAGTGAAATTTGCAGCTTTAGGGAACTCTATACATGGGCACTTATTGGAGGAATATCAGCATTTTATGTGTCTTGTGGTGCATCTATCACTAGTAATTCATTTTGCAATGCATTAACTGACCTAAGCCTATTCCTATTGTGCAACAGACAATCCTTCTTTCTTGCCTTCACTTCCCTACAGTGTGTCGAGGACCTTAACTTGCTCTTATTGGATTTTTATTTTCTCTTGTTTGGAAACTGAGTGTTTAAGGGCTAGTTTTCACAGCAGCAGAGCATATGCAGCAATAAACATCATCTCCAGTTGATTAAGCACCATAGCTGAGTTGTTCAGCTTCCACAGAAGCTGTTTATTGTAAGTATCCTCCAACTCTGAGGACATCATTTTAATTATATTGCATGAGAAGGAGCAAAAACAATAAACCAGAACATTAGAAAAAAATTAAAAGATATCATTTTCCTTCCCTGAGAGGAAGATTTCAGTGAAGGTCAGAGTAGATTGGAGGTATTTGTACAGCTGGGAGTGTTCTTGAAAGGCCATTTCCCTGTAGTTATTTTTTTTCAGAGGCTGCAGAAGACATTAAGGATAGGACAGGCCATTTCAACTGATCTTCTGAGGCCAGACTGTGAAGTTGTTGTGAATCATGCTGGTGATTTCAGAGAAACTTATTGCACAAGCTCACTATTTGTCAGTGCAAATAATGTGTTTGCAGCTTGACCAGTGGAGTCTGGCCTTGACAGGGTGACAGTAATGGCAGCAGCTTGCTTAGGTTTCCTTGCTATCTGTGCTGAAAGATGTGAGAACATCCATTTCTATTACTGCCATTCTGAATCTTTTCTGGTTCCAGATACCAGTTTGGACATTTGTCTTTCCTGCCATTTGTTTGAGAGAGGCAGTGAAGAACTGTAATAATAATACAAAAAAAAAAAAGGTTTAGCAGGACAGGCATGGGAGGACAATGTCAAAATGAGGCTTCTCAAGCACATCAGTCTCTTATTTCAGACTCATCCCTTACCTTTCTGAGCTGCCAGGAGCCCCAGCACTGTGACCAGTGGCTGGGTCTTGGCCCAGAATCTTCCTTGACTGATGCTGAGGAAACCAGCTGTGCCACCTCAGAGGGCAACCCTTTTCTTGTCCTGATTGTTGTAATTGTCTCCTCTTTTCTAAAAGTGTTTAAGTGCCAATTAAACCCTACTTTAAGTCAAGCAGTGCCAGTCCAAGGCTGGCTGATCCTCAAATAACCCAGAGCAGAGAGGGCAGTGGCAGTTTCTGCTGTGGGAGTCTGATTTGGGCCAGGCTTGTGGAAAGGTTTGTGAACTTTCCAGTAAACCTAGCTCTAAACAAATCTGGGCTGTGTGGGACAGGTAAAACATTAGCTCAGCACATGCTTCAATTCCTGCCTCAACTCCTGCACAGTGTGCTCTGAACCAGATAAACCCTTACAATTTTCACAGGGATTTCAAAGGTTACTGGTGCTGTGACCCTGCAGGGCTGGTGTGAGGTGAATAAATGGATCT
Source organism: Emberiza elegans (assembly GCA_024865655.1). NCBI lineage: Eukaryota > Metazoa > Chordata > Aves > Passeriformes > Fringillidae > Emberiza > Emberiza elegans. The sequence continues at coordinate 60,375,691 of JALJVW010000184.1, forward strand.
AGTTTGGCATGATCTTCTTTTTAACATTGATTTTTTCCCTGCTCTGGTATGAATAACTCTGAGGAACACAAGACAGGCAATGGGGCAGGATCTGTCAAAAAACCTGTCACCCAGTGGTGCCTGCTCCTGTGACCAGGCTATGAGAAACACCTTCTTTGTCCTCCCCACTGTATTTTAATTGACACCTTCCTTACCTGCTTTAATTCAAGAGCACCCCCTGCACTCACTCTCAAACATATACCACTACTGTCTTTTGGTCCCTTTTAAAAATCCCCTTTGTTGCAAATCCTGCTCAGTACAAAGCTGCTGGAGGCCTGTGAATTTGCCTCTCCTGAGACAGAGTATTACCAAGGTGAGAATCCAATATTTTTTGGAGGACTGTGATCATCTCTTCTGCTATAGGCCCCACAGAGAAAGGCTGCTCTGTGATCATAAACAATACAAACAAAAACAGCCTGCAGTCACATTACTTCATGCCAGCAATTTTTGCTACTTCTATAAATCTGTCTTCTACCAGCAGCTAAATGATGCTGATGTTGACAACATTATTTACTCCTTGGTGTTTGAAGAGTTGCTCTTTCTCTAGCCACTGGTGCAAGCACTTTGAGAATGGAATGCTAAGTTGGAGAGAGGCAGAAAAGTTCAGTTGTGGCTTTTTGCAAAGGTCTCAAGACCCTTCAGAGGAAGAACACAGCTTGCTGTTCATATTCCCACCCCAAATTCTACATTTTTTTTTTTTTTTGTGAGACTGAAGGAAGAGCAGGAAGAGCTCCTAAACCCATCACCAAATGCATTGAACAAGGTGATGTTGACTAAAACTGGCCCTAATCCTGATACCTGTGGATTTGCTGCTCATCCTCCTCCACCAGAAGTGCCCATCATTCCTCACTGCTCCTTTTACACCTTTGCCACCAAGCTGTCCCTTTGATTTGCTGGACCTGGTTCTCAGTTTTTGGTTTGTCTAAAGAACATCAGTATGCTGAGATATTTCTAAATGCAGAATAGTTATGGAAAAACACCTTATAGTCAAAACAAAAGGAAGTTTGTGGGCACCGAAGATTCCTCATTGTTTTTCCTCTAATGTGGAGAAAAGTAGCAAAGCAGCAGCTGGTCCCTGCAGAGACACCAAAGCAAAAAGCAATAACCAGGAGGAAGCTGCAGTGCAGAGACTTTGAGACACACTGCCTTCTTGTGATGTTTTTGTGGCTCAGGTGACTCCACTCCACCCAGAAAACAGGAAAGCAACAAAACCTATAATGCAGAGGGTCAGAGAATCACATATTTTAAGGCTAGAAGGTGATAATGAATCATTTCCTCTCAACTCTTTCATCTTGTCAGCTTACATTGTGCAGACTTGCAGTCCATTACATCTGCACAAGACACATAACCTTTGTGTGATCATCCCCACTTGCTTTAAGGACTGAGAGAAATCTGCACAAAGCTCTAGACAAAGTATTTTAGTGGGTAATTGCTCTTGTAAATAGCAAATCTGACGTTGCATGTGCCACTTTACCTTTTTATTCTTTGAATATATTTATAGCCTTGGGCACTGACCTCCTTTCAAGTTGTTGTTCGACTTTTTTTGGTTTTTTTTTTCTTCATTTCAAATATGTGAATTAGTCCTGATATAGAATATATTAATGAAAAGATTTTAGAACAAAGTTAGTGTTTTCTAGGTAAAAAACTTGCTGTAACTGATTTTTCCTAACAAATTCTTCCTTCTCTTAATTTAAATAAGCCCACATGTACAGAGCTAGGGCTGTTGTACTCTTTCTCAGAATTTCCTAATGGAAACTGCTGGCCACAAAACACTTCACTAAGCTGGTTTGACTTGGCCCCTATGGCCATTCTTTCTCTGATAAGAATTTAAATTTTTAGGTCCCTTCCATGGTAATTTTCTCTTGTTTAAGAAAAAGATCTTTTTATCTTTCTCTAGAGCCAAAGGTGCTCTGAAGACATGTAGGAACAATGAATCCTCATCCTCAAGTCTTTGGATGTATTTTCAGGCTGAATGAACCTTTCTGATGGTCTCCCACCCGTTATATTTTTATCAAATTTAATGCAAAAAGTTCTAACTTTTTACATTTTTTACAATGAAACATCTCTTATGCTACTGTTTATTGCAAATTCAACATGTGATCTAAAATCTCTTATAAACGTTGCGGGAATTTGCTGAACTTGTGGTATTATTGTCTGCATTGCTTTCTTGTTCCTGTTTGCAGCAAGTTCAGTGAAAATTTGCTTCTGTTCCTCATTGCAGCTACATTGCTTTTGGTGTGTGCCACTGCCAAGAACAAAGCTGTAGCACTTAATAACAGAATTTTGTCATAGTCTTTATCTCTGGGAGCTACTCCAGTTTATCATTTTAATAGCAAATGGAGTGTTTTATACAGTTGCCTGATAAAAGTTCCCATAAGCATCTCTTTAGGGTTTTATTCTTTCTTCCTCTGCCTTCAGAGCTTTCAGGGACACCAATTTTCCCCACATCTTTTTGAGGCCAAGGTCAAGCCTAGTGAAAGATGCTGTGGGACACCTCAGGTGTCAGACATATGACAGAGCTTTGAGACAAAGCAATAAAGCAGAGTACAAAGGGTCCACAACCAAGTAACAATGTCATGGTGATGAAGAAACAAAAGATGATGGGCTCTGGTGAAAAAAATCCCTGCCAGTGTGCACTGCAGTTCAGGCTCCAGCCAGCTGGAATGGAGAAGAGAATGAAGGTTGTTTCTGTCTAATTTTACTATCCTTATTTCTGTTTCACAGACTGAAAAACTTAATGAGTTGTGACTTGTGTCTGTTCTTCACCCAGGCAGGTTTCAAAAACCAAGGAAAACCCCATTTAAGTGGAGGCAGCCCAGCAGTTACCAGTAAACAAATTGCCAAGAGTTCATTTAGAGTGCCCACATATCCTGTGTGGTGAAGAATGTCCTTTAGCTGCTATTTCATGTCCCTTATGCAGTAATGAATGGTTAAATACATTTCTGGTATGGTGCAAAGTGTTGTTTTAATCTGTAATAGGAAAATAGCCATGTCAGGGGCTCAAAGGAGCATGAGACATCCTGAAGTGAAGCCTGGCAAATAAGTTTTGGGGTTGTGTTTATTGAGATTGCTTCTGAGACAGGGATGGTGGCTGTGCTGGTGAGCATTAACCTGCCATGGGTGCGGTGAAATAAGAGATGATTGATGGGCCAAAGGGAAATGCAATTTTGGGTGAGAAAAGGTCTGCAATGATACAGGAATTTAGGGGCAGTGTGGTACCTGGCTTGAAAAATTGCCTTGCCCATACTTAATAAGAGGTGGATTTTTCTGAGCTGAGATTTGCTTTGGTTTAGGACTTTCATTTCAAATCCAAGGTGTGGGGAATTGATGCTAAGTAGGGAAAGGATTGAGCTGTGCAAACTTGGACAACATCAGCCTTCCTGATGACTTTGTGGGGCTCTCCGGCTATGGACAGGCACAGCCTAAAGTTGCGGTCATTGACCTGCAGACTTCAACTTGCTAAAACCATGTCCTAGAAATATGGGTCCAACCTCATGCTGGGAACCTGAGCTTCCAAACATGGGCCACAGCTGAATTCTACAAGTGTTTTTTACAGTTGGGTACAGAATGAAAAAGAGAGAAGAACTTGTTGCCTGACAGTGTAAAAAATCCATTGAATATTAGTAATGAATGAATGGATGAAGGGCTTTCATCAATAAAATCTACTGAGATGAAAACATCAGCACTTATTCCTCAGGTTTTGTGATGGGTGCCTGTTCAGATGAGTCTGAAATGCTTCTAATTAATGTTATCAAAAGTGTGACATTTAATTAACTCAGTAACACGTTCAGCCTAATGGTAACACATTTTGATTCACCACAGGCAGCAATGAGCTCTCCTGAGCAGCTCCAAAGGTGGCAAGGACTGGGGGAAGAAGTAGAGCAGGAGTGCACACAAATACACTTTTTGCTGCAGAAAGGCAGAGTGGCAAGAGAGATGATTATGTTGTCAATCCCCATCTCACATCAGAGAGACATTTATGAGTTCAGAATATCTGCTATCAGATATTTATAACAATAATCTATTTTCCTTGGCTTAATTATTGCAAAACTCATTTGCCACTGGAAGGAATAACAACAGGATGCATTAGTTTTGTATTCTTGAGTCAGATCTGGTCAATGAAACAGTGCCTTTTTGACATTGAAACCTATTGCAAACATTTTCTAAAACTGAATCAGCAAATGAATTTTTTTTAATTTGAAATGGAAATTTCTGCTGTGTCATTCAGCTGATCAATAAGGAGTTATCCAGAAGAAGTAACACAAGTGGGAGGGAGAGAGAACCCCACCTCTGCTGGGCTGTTTCTGCTGGTTTTGCTAAGCATGTAACCAACCAGTCAGATAGCAGCATGAAATTTCCTTCTCCACAATATTTATGGGAATTTAAATGCTTTTCAGAGATATCTTATTTCGTTTAAATAAATAAATAAAAAGAACTAAGATGAATGGGGACTATGCTGAAGTATCCTGTAGATGTTTGATCACAGGGGATGCTTCTGCATCTCAGATATACAGTGAAAATATTGGCCATTGGCCCTTTAACCCTTGTAGGACTGACTCTCCCACCCTCAATTTATGACATGAATTCTTAAGTGCTCTTAGAAATAACAACAGTAATTTGTTCTGTGTGCAACCTGCCCAGCTGGGTGAGGTAAAGAAGCTCACGAGTGAAAGTGAAGTTTTCTGAAGGTGTTTTTGATTACTCACTCCTCATTGCAGGAAAGAGAGAGGCAGGAATGAAGCTGGGAAGATGGGACAGGCGAAATTATCCAAGAGACCCAAGGACAGAGCCAGGGGAGATGCAGCAGAGCACAGAGCAGTAGAAGGAGTATGACAAGCCACAAGTTCACAGATGCTGCTCCTATCAGGTTGTTTGGTGGCAGCTGATTAAGCCGTGCCCTTGAAGATTCAAGTCTGCAACTCTTCCCTGACTAAAACTCAGCCTCTGTGGGTTTCTGTTGGTATCAGTTAGGAGTGGCTTCAGGTTTAAGGTGGGACATCAGGCTGCCAGTGCTGTTCCCATCTCCTAGACGTGTTCTGAGGCTCTGGGGGTAGATGGTGTGAGCAGGACGAGGCTGGGGCCCACGGCACGAGCTGACCCTGGCAGCAGTTCCAAGACATGGGCTGCACCCTGGGAGTTGGACAGTGACTTATTGCTCCTTCCAAGAATTTTATTTGCATAGTAAGAGGCAGAGGAGCACCGCAGTGTCCCCACAGCAGGACCATCATCGCAATTTCTGCCGGGTTACGCTCCCATGTCAGAAGTATGCATGTTAAAAAGGGGGGACGGGACCCAGGGACACTGTGGCTTTTGGGAAATGAGTTGAAGGACGGCAGACAATGGAGCCAAGGTCCATTCCCGAAGATGTATGAGGGGGCGTTGGAATCCCGTTGTCGTGGGGGGTTTTGTTCTCCCTTCTTTTTCCTCCTTCCCTCGCATGCGAGAGGGAAAGAAAGGGGCGGAGAGGGAGGGCGGGAGCGGCTCCACTGCCGCGCTGGGTGCCAGGCTGGCTGCTGCAGTACCGTACTCAATATTCTGATCACCTTGCGAGTCAAGGAGCCTTGTGGAGCCTGCAGTGGTGTCAGAGTGAAAAACGAGCCACGCCATCACGCTTGGCCAGGCGGTGGCTGCCTGCCCGCAGCGAGTGCCAGCCTGCAGTGCCTTCCTTTGACAGAAACCCGCTCCGAACGGGGCGCTGGGCTGGTGTCCGGCTTTTTGTTTGCCTTTCTGTCTATAACACTATTTCCCATGGCATTTAAATAAGAGGTTTCACTGCGGCGGTTCACAGTGCCGGGGGCTTGAACTCCTTGTCTCTTAGGGTCTTGGATTCCTCCCACGGTTTGGCAGTCGTTTGTGAAGAGGTAGGAAGGGGTGAGCTCTGTTGAATGTGGGTTTGGATGTGGTTTTGGATGGGTTTTCTTCTCCCTCTGTGCTGTGTGACATGGAGGGAGCTGGAGGAGGCAGTTTCCCGCAGTGAAAGGCTGAAGGAACGCGCCAGTGCCTGTGCCTACGTGTCCATGTGTGGAGCAAGGAGCTGGCTTTTCCATAGGGAGATATTGCTCTGGGGAGAGTTACACAGACCCCTGGGTGCTGCTAACCCAAGGCATTGTCTTTTATTTGATTTATTGACTATGGCAAAGGCATTGCCTAGGCAACCATGATGCTTCTCCACTCTTGACTGGCGCATTCTGCGTCATCGCGGTGGGACGCGGCAGAGCAGCCAAAGGAGCAGCAAGCACCAGTGCTGCATGGCTCCAGGCACTCAGAGCCTGGCAGGGCTGCCCAGAGGCACCTGCACACCAGGGAGAGGCTGCTCAGGGCTTTTCCTGTGCTCAGAAGAAGCATGCAGCACCCTATTGTTATCCCAGGGCTGGTCCATGGCTGGGTTGGGCACTTTGGTTGCAGTCCGCTCTTCCCCCCGGCATTTTGGTCATGACATCTCATCTCTGCAGTGCTCACACAAATAGTTCTTTGCTTGCAGCAGCCTCCAGCCTGCCAAGATGACTTTGTGCCATCTCCAGGGAAGGAGGCAGAGGGAGTGGCTGGTTGTCTGTTAGGTTACACGTTCCCAGTGCCTTTGCTCTCAGTGCAGCTGCAGCCCAGAGCTGTTAAAATGAAAATCGTTCCTTCCCTCGTGGCTAGAAAACTGTCCAGTTATAAGGGCTTGTGATGGTAACTTCAGGGCTGACCCACAAATAAAATAATCCAGTCCTGGAGAACAAGGAAATAACACCCTCTGGGAGCTGCATCAACATCATGACCACCCTGCATGGAGACTCTCCTTTATGGCTGTCCTCTGAGCTGAGGACAAGGTTCTCATTGTAGAGGAAAGAAACCTTCAACTAAACGCATTTCCAGATGACCAGATCAGCCAAGAGTTTCCATTTGCACAAGGCATAAGCACAATTATATCCTGAATACTGTAGCCATCTTCCAGTTGTGGTGAGACTTGCTTTGATCTGCTGAGGAAATTCCAGGGTGGATGTCTTTTGTCTGTCATTTAGAGAGGGAAAGAAAGAAAAAAGGAAAGAAAGAGAGAGAGAAAGAAATAAAAAACTGCCTATTATTTCTTTAGCTGCTAGTACCTAGAAATCATTCTGCATATTAGTTTATTACAAGTGGCTTAGGCTAATGGAACTGTGATGATGTAGAGTCATGAGGACAAGAATATTTTATTTAAAATATGTTAACAATATAGCTAACAATTCAAGCTTGCTATCCACTCCTGTCTTGGGATAAAATGAAAAGGAGGTGTGAAAGTTTTGCTGCTCAGTGTACAGGTCACATACAAATCAGCATTCTGGCAAAAGAATACAAAATGTTCTGCAATGTGGAATTGCTCTCATGGGGACATTCTGAATGTCCCATTCAGATGCATTTCTTCTTAGAACATCCCCTTGGGTCCAAGCATATAGTTGAAATGTTTTAAATTTTTAAAGCTCTTGCACACTTTGGGGTTTTTTCCCTGTGAATTTTTATCATACTATTTAATTATTTCTTTATTTTATGCCTTTTTTTTTAATTGTACATTCACCATTTTTCTACCATCCTGTGGTTGTATCAGCTCAGAAAGTCTTCCTGCAGAGTTGTTTTCTGCATCAGTGTTTCATAGCTTTTCTTGTTCTCCAAACTGCTGTGCTACCAACAAACTGACGCCTCTTTCAATTAGGCATTTATGGAAAGGGGAAGATAAGACACTGACTAACGAGGAATGGTAGGAAGGAACAGATCTTTTGTTTTGAGTATGAAGGAGAATCTTATGCTGATAAACTAACATAATATTTTTGGAGGTGATGGTGAAAACCCCTTCAGAAATACTCAGTTTGGTCTATCTGAAATATTCCATTTCACCCAAAATGAAAGGCTACATTTTATTTTAGGTCTTTGAAAGCAATTACAATTTTTATTAATGCTCCTGTCCTCTGGTTCCAAAATAATCCCAAATATATAATATAGAATTGAAACGCTCCACAAATTTCTAAACTTTTTGGGGTGATAAATGCTGAATTAAAATATTACAACAGTGGAGAAATAAATGACCTTTTTTTCCCATTCACTGAAAATCATTCCCTGGGTCTGCCAGGAACCATCATAAATTATGCACTTCCTCTTCAGGGGAGCTACTTTTAGGCACAGGTTTTGCAGCAGCTGAGTGGTTTTGCCCCATCTGCTCCCAGGAGAGTTTGCATTGTTATTTCCATGGGTGGCTGGAATAAATGTTTGTGCACCCAGGGAGGATGGAGGGAGGCAGGAGGCAGAGCCAGCCCTGACCTGGAGCATTGCTGGCTCTGGGCACACAGCACTCAAAGTGATCTTGTCACAACAGGCTGCCCAAAATCTGTCCTGATGAGAATTTCATGGAACTGACAGGAATCCCTCAGTGAGGGGAAAGGAGTATGACTGGAGGAGTGCCAGGGAGGTGCTGCTTTCTCTGGTGGATGGAGGCCTGTCCTCCACGTGTGGCTACCAACACTGGCCATTCTTCTGACCCTAGTTATAGCCCTGGTGCTGGCCTTAAGCCCAAAGGAACACCCTCAGCTATTAGAAAGTGTGATTCTCTTCTTTCCACTCTCATTTCTACTTGGGAAGAAAATAGGGAACTATTCCCATTCCAGGAAAATGTATGATCAAATGTTGTCCCATTCCTGACTGAGCACTGGCCAGCACCACGTAAAAAAGGCATTCTCTTCTAGATTTATTTTTCTTCTGCGTTTTTTTTTTTTGGTTGGTTGTTTGTTTTTTTTTTTAATCTCACCCCACAGCAATTACTGAACTGAAGAGACAGGTCCAAATTAGTAACAGGCTGGAAGCGTGCCCAGGGGCAGTGAGCACCCCAGGGGATGGGGAGGCAGCTCCATGGATGCAGAGCGCAGCTCCCAAGGTGAAGTTGTCCTTCTGAGTGCAGGCAGGTTGTATGTGAGATCTGCACCTCTTCAGCCTTGCTCTTGCTCTGCTTTTGACTCTTTTGCTTCACTGGGTTGTAGGGCTGATGGAGGGAAGCAGAGCTAATGAGGAATGTAACAGTCAGACACTTTGTGAAGAAGGCTGCTCCATCACCTCAAATAGATCCAGTGTCCTCTGCCTCTGTAGCTCTCTGGACACTTGATAATTTAATTATTCCTGTCTGGCAGGTGCAGGGCCCCCTGTAGGAGCAAATGATTTACTGACTCAGGTGACTTGTGTTCAATATGCAAGTTCAGACTGTCATCTCAACTCTGCCCCCTTGGCTCTGCTCCAGTGATGCAAGAAGGAGAGAAAGCTGATCTAAAGAGTTAAAGAGGGGTTTTCTTGCATAATGAACAGAAAAGTGGAAGGGAGCATCCAGGCCAGTCTTCAATCCAATAAACCTGAATGTCAAAATCACAAAAAGCTGGTTGTGAGCAGCACAAGCCACAACAGCCTGGTAGCTGCTCTACCCAGCATGATGGGCAGAGGTATGGGGAAGGTGTAAAGATGATGACCCAAGTCTCACTATAGAACAATAAAAAAATAATTGGATTTTGCTATATGAGGACTTTCACCTCTAGTTGCCTTCATGACTCTTCAGAGGTAGGGAAGTTGGTAACTCTGGTGCAATGGTGCCAATAGGGAAATCCTATAGAGTCACAAAATAAGTGTCCTCTTCACCTCTGAACCATCCCATGGAAAGACATGGATCATTCCATCAGGAACGTGACTCCAGAGGGCTTTTGGGAAGTCTATTGATGTGCCCTCTTGACAAAAGCAGAGAAGCACTTGAGAAACAAGTCCAGATGGAAAAATACAGCACCAGCGTTTGCTCTCATTGCTTTTAGGAGGTGGCAGTGAGGTACGGGCATGGCTCCTGCAGTTTCATTGTGAATCCTCATCTGAGCTGTGCTATTGCTTTATTCTGCATTTCTCTTGGGATACCAGGCAAACACCAGGCTGCTGTCAGGCTCCTTGGGCTGGCATGATCCACCTCCAGCACATCCACAGTGCTGCTGCTGCTGCAGGAGCTGCGCTCCCATAAAACCACTGCAGCTGCTGCTGCTGTGACCAACAGCAGCAGAGCACCGTGGCTGGGAGCTGAGCAGACTTCTGGGACAGACAGTGCCCTGATTTGGGTGATTCATGCCTTAGTAATGTCCTTTCACTTCCAGAGAGAGGTGGCATGACAGGCGCGCGCCCAATCCCCTTCCGACAGGGAACCTCGACATCAGCCGTGCCAGGGAATCCGAACAGATCAGGGGCTCCAGCTCCATTCCAAATGTGACAGGGCTGTGTAAATAAATAATCCCAATCTTCATAATTATCTCTTTCTCAGGGAGGCATCACATAAATCAAGCTGATACCGAGGGATGTTGCATGTGGAATTCACGCATGCACAGCCGGGCTCTCCTTGCTGCCTGGGTGCTTTGAGAAGGGTGAGATTTTGTGTTCTCTTGAACATCACAGATTTTCTTCAGAGGAAGATCAAACGCTTGGATCATTTTTACCAGAAAAATGCTATCCACGGCAGATTTCCAGTGGTGATTGAAAGTGTGAATTCTCATGCAAACAGATTCCTTTGCATCCAGTCGTCTGGGAGCTGGGCCTTTGATTTTCATTTATTATTCTCCCTGGCAGCATGTTCAGTCAGTATGCAGATTCCTCCTTCATTCAATTTTCAGTGGGCAAGAAGACTACAATTAGTCATATTATCATCAGTGTGAATAAAAGGGAAACACTGAACTGGATCTTTACGAGCCAGCAGTTGCAGTGGCATGATGCAGATTCATTACACATGAGTAAGGTATGAAAAAAAGCTTCAGGCCAACTGCATTTGGCTCCTTGCTATCTTCCTCCTTTCTGGAGCTTCTTGACTTTTGCTGCTATTCCAGACCTCCTCAAGTCAGCCTAGACAGGGAAATTGCTGGATGGGACAAAGTTGCATCTTGAAGAACTGACAAGGACAAATAAATTAGCACAGAAAGCTGGCTGGAGGGGCAGCCAGAGGGTTGCTGAGGGGAGAGCACTGCAAGCCAGGCCTCAGTGTGTTTCCAGAGATGCCTCTCTAGTGAGCCTGGCTGATCTGGGACCTACCTGCCAAAGCACACAGCTCAGAAGCTGGCTGGGCTGCAAGGCAGGAGATAAGCACAACAGGCAAGGGGATAAAGATATTCATTCTGCAAGCAGGATTTTTAGGGATGGAGTAAGGAACTATGTCTTTTTTTTTTCCTTGTGAACTTATTTTACAGGGTTTAGATTGAATGAGCTGTGTTGAAAGGAGGATTCAGCTTTTGTGGAATCTGTCCCTCTGCTCCCTTGCATGCTATCAGAGGTAATTTAGGTGTTGCATGTACTTGCATTGCTCTGAAGGGGTTGGCATCTCTAGGGCACACATTCACATGCTGGAACTGATTCTGATGCCTCATTTAGTTAGAAAAAAATTGTAATTTCCCTGATTTATAAGAAGAATGGGGACTTGGGAGTTGACTGTAGTGTTGTGCCATGCTTATGTTTCCATGCTGTTAATAAATCACAGAGAAAAAGAAATTAAAGACAGATATTTTCTCCTTCCCTTATGCTGAAACATTATTAATTCACCAGAAAAAATTCATTTGGGATATCCTGGTAATTTCCTCAACTTCACATGGTGACATTTCCTTGGCTTAGCAAGTCCTCTGGCAGCAGCATGCTCTGACTTCTCGTGTTCTTGAGGATCCTCAAGGTGCAGATTAGCTGAGTCTCTTAAAGCCTCCATGAGGCCACAGGGACACAGCACAACTTCACAGAAATCAGAGCAAAGAAATGTTGTTTTTCCACAAGCAACCAAACACGGGAGCCAGACATCTTCTGTGGCTTCTCTGAAGGCTGACAAGGAATTCTGGGGACTCAGCTGCTCCCAGCACATCCCTGCCTTTTGTGAAAGATGTGGGGTGCCCTTGCCCCTGAGGCTGAGCCCCTGTGTGGTGCTGGGGTGGAATGGGCAGAGCACACACACACCTGGAACAGGACTGCAGAACTGTTGTTTTGTCAGGAAATCAGGCAAAATGAGGGTTCACTTCCAGCAGGAAACTTCTGCTTTGACTTCCAGCTGTCCTTGTTTTATGGACTTCTTTCCCCTCATCAGGATCCTCTCCCAAGCTCCCTTTTGTTTTTCCTCTTCTCCTTCTACATTTTGGCTTCTCTTTCCGCTTCCTGGCGTGATGTTTACAGCAGTAATGAACGCAGGGAGTCACGTGGCTGGTGGCAGGTATTGACCCTCCTGTCACCACACTGCTGCTGTCCCCCAGCCTGACAAACCCAGCTGCTCTGCTGGCAGTCTGTCAGCCTCACACTGATGCTTTGCCTCACTCTGGCTTTGTAGTGTGCTTTTCCTACTCTAATTTGGGTGTTCTTTGCCCCCATTCCTGATGAATTCTGTAAAATTTGGACTGCTATCTCATTAAAGTATAGCTTTTAATCAGTAGCCTCTTCATCCCTCCCTTTTGCCTTAGCTGCTAATACTGTAAGCTATTTAAGCAGTGGAATTGCAGAGCTATTTTTTGAAACTCTAGGTGTTCCAATTAATAAATGTGAATATAAATTATACTAACTAATCTCACCCTGGTGCTAGGGCATTTGACTGTATCAGGAGACCATTCATTGTATATTTTCTGTTTTAATTTCACATTTGGATATGTAAGAGACCCTGGAGTGAGTTTCTGAAGACGGGTCCTAGAGAAGCCTGCATATCTGGGTGCTTGTTATGTTTTACCTGTTCTTCTGGATATGGAGGAATTGAATCTCTGCTCCTCAGCTGATGTGAGGAACCTGTTTTCACTCCTGATGCTTCCCAAATTTGATCCCTTGCACCTTCTGTTGCTCTGACTGAGGTGAATATTCCCAAGAGTAAGTTCTGTGGACATTCAGTTGAAAGTAAATAAAATGGGGGTGTTTTCCTCCAGATTCCTTTGACCAAGCCATGCCAAATCTCACAATGAAGTGTGACCAATCCTTCCCTTTCACTCCTGGGTTTGTCCAGGACAGACCATGTTATCAGCTCTGATCCATGACCATGTCATCAGCTCTGATCCATGGCGTTTGCATTGTCTCAGCTGCACTTGGGGGATGTTTAGCTGGGAGAAGGTTTTTTCTCTCACAGTGCTGTGTGAACACTGGCCAATGATCAGGCATCTGGTGCAGGTAAGGGTTAATTCCTTCTGTTTTAGAGACCAGAGACACAAAGGGAACAGCAGATAGACTTTGCTAAGCCGTGTCTGAAGGAAACCACCTCCCTATCCTCTGGCATTGAACTATTCAGGCCTGTGTCATGCACATGTAAATCTTTTAATCTCACACCCCTCGCACTCCCATCCTGGGCCTGTGGCTCCCTCCTCCCCCTCCTTCTTCCACATCTCCATCCTCAGTCTCTTCCCTCCTGCCAGCCAGCTGTCCCTAAGCCCATGGGAGTTGTTGCAGCGGGGTTCTGTGTGCCAGGAAAGATTACTTTTGACTGGTTGCCAAGTCTCCTGCTCTTGCTCTGGCACGCAGATAAAATGTTAATAGGGCCGAATGTGTTTGACACTGAGGGTGAAACTGCAAGTTCCAGGCACGGAGCCTCTTGCCATCCATTTAGCAGCTGCATAGGCTGGAGCCTTCCAGCTCAGTTTTGCTTGCTAAAGAGGACCTGACCAGGGGCTTTCAGGTTTGACAGAAGCCAGGGATTAAAGCTCCCTTGCGGCAAGAAGCTTAAGCAATGTCACCTGCTTGCTGGTGGGTACACAAAGAGAGAATTATTTTGTAAGGACAAGTTTGGAATTCTTCTTGCTGGAACAGCTGAAATGGGTGTGGGAAGATCTGAAGCAGGTTAAAATGTGGTCTCTGTTCAGCTCTGATCATTTTTGTAAGTGTTGAGGCTTCCCAGCAGGCTGAGTGCTGGCTGAGGTCAGCCCAGTGCAGGAGGGAAGTCAGGATCCACCATTCCTCACAGCACAGTTTGGGGCAGGAAGAAGCTGCTGCTCAGGTTCAGCCAGCCAAGTCTCTCCAGGTCTTGCCAAAGAAGAAGGTCAGAAGTTTTCTTCCATTTGATGTGGCCAGCAAAGCAGAAGGAGAATGTTCTTAATTAAGCCCTGGTGAGAGTCTCTCTGCATCTTGACTGACAGGATTGCATTGCTTTTATTGTTTCTCTTCAGGGGAATTCCGGCCTGAAACACATCTGGCTGAGAATTGTTTCCTTTTCAAGTTCCTAACTGAGAACTTTGCACATTCTAGAAGTGGTTTATATTTTATCTTTGGCAACTTCCCTTGTTAAGTCAGGACTGGTCTCACTCCAACCACAGGAGCAGATATAAATCTGAGGAGAGGGCAGGCAAACAAGGTACTGCCCCTGGAGCAAGGAAGGCTGAGGGGTCTGAACTGACCAGATTTTCCACCTTCATAGCTCCTGGTAAAATCCTGATAATCTATCTTCATAGTGCCATCATCCAAGAGGATTATTGCCTTCCATTGGTGTAAAGGTGGCAAGGATGGAACCCCTGAAGTGTGGGACTGGTTGTTCCTGGACAGAGGTTTGCTATGGCTTGTCCACCCGGAGCACATCCTACAGGCATGGTAATGCCAGGTGACAAAAGCTGTGATCAGGTGCACAAATGCAAGCCCAGGAACTGTGTTTTTCTGCAGAACAGCAAATAATTTTGCTCCTCAGAAGCACTCGCTGGACCACTTTTCATTGATAATTATGATGCACTTGAGAGAAGGGTTCTTTTAATGGGGAAATGCATTTTTTTTTCAGACAGTATGCAGTTTCTCTCTTCTATCCTTCCCCCTCAACAGTATGCAATAAACTCATCATAAGATTTATTAATGAACTGTCATGGTTTCCTTGAGTACCTTATTTAGCCAGAAATTACTCTAGGGACCAGACCCTGTATATGCTGAATTCAGTGGAAAATTCACATCCGCTTCAAAAAACTAAGTAAGACCTCTGAGTAATTAGGGAAAAACAGGAGATACCATGGGCTGGGAGACAAGCACTGTTCTAGGATGGGGTAGGGAGAAGCTTGGAGACTATTTATTAATGACATCATGATCTCGCAGAGGGTCTCCTGTCCTGTGTCCACAAAGCAAACACCCCAAAGAGCTGTGGATCCTGGCCTAGAGCAGGCAGATATGTGATGATTGTGGCCTTGCTTACAATAACTCAAGTGAGTAGGGATCTTCCATGGGAATACTGTAATTGAAATGTTTCTCATCTGGTTCAGCAGGAAAGAGACAATATTTAACATGTTAACCTATTAACATCCTCTTAAGCACTGTTAAGGGACAGTGCCAGAACTCTGAGCTCTTCAAATGCTGCCCAGGTTGCTTCTGAGCTTTCAGGACTGATCTGAAAAGGTTGGCAGAAGTGAATCTCTAACGTTTGCTGCCATTCAAAGGTGTCATTCTGGGATGCAGGGAGGATGGGAATGATGTATATGGTCAGGAATGAGCTTCAGAAGGAGATGGGAAAGGCAGGCAGCAGCTGCCGGTGGCAGTAGCCTTTGTTTTAGAAAATCCTCTCCTCCCTTCTCCCCTCTGACTTATTTAGCATATTTGAAGGAATTCTTAGCAGAGCAAGTGCAAGCAGTGTGGTTTGGTTGCTGGATCCCAGGAGGACAATGAGCTGTGGCTTTGCAAGCGTGAGCACTCTGAGCCTGGTGCTCCTGGGAGTGCACAGGCTGGGTTTGGTGTCTGGGGACACAGCTGTGCACATCTGGGTGCTGCTGCCATCAGCCACCCTGGGGAGCTCAGCCGTGTGGCACAAACCCTGCTGGTCCTGGGGCAGTGCAGCTGCACTTGGGGTGTCAGTGCTCTTGCAGGAGGGCTGCAGTGTGGGGCTGTGCTGGGCACACACTGAGCACTTGTCCCCTGCTCCTCTGGAGCCACCACATCCCCTTTTTTATATCTTCAAAGCCTCCTGACTCCTCATCATCATTTTACCCTTGAGACTTTTGTCTCCTTTTAACATTAAATGAGTCTCTTGCTTCCAGAGGTTCTCAAGGGTTGTTTAATTGAGGAAGACCAGCAGCCTGCCACTACTCTGGGAGGGAAGGCACATTCCCTTTCTCACATTCCCTTTCTCACAGTCTCACTCCTCTGGACGTGTTTTTGCTATAAATTGTTTGGGAAATGTGTTTATATAAGAGGAAGCCAATTCCCCCTAGAATGGACACAGGACCATTGCTACTTTATCACCCAGAGTACCCAGGTGTAATTACTTTGGAGTGTAATCACTGAGTAATTGAGAGGCAATATAATTGGTACCTGGATGCAGAATATGTAATTACTGTGTTGTGTAGTGACAGGGTATTTGCCAAGCATATCTTCTGTAGTTACCAAGTAATTTAGGAGAATTTGCATGGTATTTCTTGTCTGAGAGGCAGAAAAAAAATCACCCAGCTGAGATCTCTGCAGAGGACTATAAACTTTCTGCCAGCAGGATTTGTAGGCTTTTCCAAGCAAGCAATGTTGGAAGAATTTGCTTTCTGCCTTTCCTTTTCTTTCCAGTACAAAAGTTCTCTGCCTGCACAATGCTACCAAAAGAAAATTTTCTTTTATTTCCTGCCATGTGGAACATGTGTGTCAGCCAGGAGATTCGCTGGGAAAAGAGATAAATAAAGAGAGAAAAGCTCATTTAATGAGAAGAATGATAAAAAACCCAAATAGCAGGCTTTGAGATGTCAGAGCAAACTGCCCCATCTCCCCATCAAAGCCTGAGCACTGAACATCTCACTGGGGCTGAAAATGTGGGACCTCAGGCAGAGAAGTGGAGGATGCAGCTCCAGCCTGTGTGTCACCAAGTGCAGAGGTGGAAGGTGAGGGTGCCTTTTGTCCAGAGTGCCATGAGCTCCAAGGACAGCTTCAGCAGGATTTCTGCTGTTCCACAGCAGGGAACAGCAGGATTTATGGCTGTACCTATGCTAATGACCTGCAGAGACAAAGCAGCCATTTGTTTCAGTAGCCCCTTTTAAGGCACAGCAGCATCTTTCCCTTTTCTCTCGGTGGGAGAGTGATTGGTGTTTACAAACTGTCTTTTTTGTTCTGCTTTTGGAAATACCCTGCTCTGGTAAATCATGGAAAGCAGCTTGTTAAAGCTGTGTCCTCATTTACACAGGACTGGGGGTGCAGGATCAGACAGCATACATCACTGAGGTAGCTCTTTTCATCACTGCACTTGGCCTTAATTACCTTATATTGCCCTCTCCAGAGAAATCTCCCACACTTTGGGCTTTCATAAAGTAATACTTTATCTTTTTCATTAAATAGTAGCTACTTGTTAGGGCAATACAACATGCTGCTTTTCCTTCACCTTCTAATGAGGTTGTGCTCCTGCAAATGAGTATAAATAAACCAAGATTTTTGCATTTTAGCTATTGAGATTTTGGCTTTACCTGGCCAAAAAAAACCCAAAAAAGCAGATAGATTCCCTTCTGGTATCTCTTGGTGCTGTTTTGCAGCATTTGCTTTTGGGTGAGTTGCTCTTTTGTTGCTGATACCTTGCAGCCAAGGCGGAAAAAGTGAACCACAGCCACCACATTTTCTGCAAAATGAACTGGGCTAATCCTTTGCATTCAAACCAGCTCTCACCTCTCTATTGATAAATACAGCTTATGCTCTAGTCCCAGGGAATGCAAATGCTGTTTGCAGAAATAGTGCTATCCTGTCTACTTCTCATTATCGTGTTTTTATTGCCAGGGATCCTGGAGCTTTTTAGTAGCTACAGAATCAATAATGCTGTGACATTCATACATTTCTCAATGCCACTGTGCGTGGTGCAGCATCAAAGTGCTGGTTCTCAGGGGCTCTACCTGATAGTGATACTTGTGTACTTATATAATCCTTTTTATCTATAGTTTACAGATCTTAATTAAGATTTACAACGCTGTTGTGAAGTGGATCTTCATGTCTGGGCAGAGCAGCATGGGCAGATGCTAGAGAGGAGTGTTTCAGAAAAGCTCAGGCTTTTTGTCAGAAGCATTCAGCTCCCAAAGCAAGGAACTCCTTGGCAGCCAGGCTGCTTTGCAGGGAAATTTGCCTTTCTCAAAAGCCAGTACTGGAGACAGGGACTGCAACCCTGGAGTCCTGACACCCACCTATGGTGACATTCCCTGCTCCACTTGTTCCATTCTTTTGCAGCATTTTCTAAAAATATTTGATTTTTGAAAATCTGTTGTGCCCAAGGCTTTAGCTTCCCTCTTCCTCTCAAATCTGTGGAGGTTTTTCTTGCAGACTTTAAAAAATAACTAACTCAATAGTTATTTATTAAACAGCAAAAATAACTAAAAAATACAATCAATTTGATTCACTCCAGCTTCTGGAAACACTGTTCTGGAGACAAGGAGGCTTCCAATTTCCTACATGAGTCATGATGTTCTTGGATTCAACCTATCAAACTATATCAGCAAATCATATTATATAATGTAATAGAACAAGACACAACTGCCTGTGTTTAACCTAGAAAAGATTAAAAAACATGTCCTACTGTGGTCATTGGGCTGTCCTGGCAAAATTGTCATTCTCTTTTCTGTCCAGCTGCTGCCCCTGCTGTCCTCCCCAACCTGCTGTGCTGGAAGGAAAGTGCCATTTTTAGGAATAAAGAGCTGAACAAGTCTGGTAACAGAGAAACGAGTCCTGCTTGTGCTACTTCTCTGGTTTGGAGGCTGAGTGCTCTAAGGTCGTGGGCAGGGTTTCACCTTTTGCAATGATGCAGAACCAGCATCTCCTGGTTGAGAATTGATGCACTCACAGTGCTGTGGGAGTGGGAGCAGGGAAAGACTTCTGAACTGCTAATGTTGCCTTGTTCTCAGTGTAAAATAGAAGTTAAAGGGATGTGTAAATGTGATGAAGGGTCTTTCTCCCTTGATTTTTCATCTGTACAGAATGAGGGGATTTGGAGACTTTTAGCTCTCCTTCTGGGTCTTGCACTTGCCTGGTGTAAGGCACAACCCAGAGAATTTCTGGGGAGGGTTGAGCTGGGGATGGGAGCACATTGCTGTAGTCTGTCCTTACCTTGGCCTTGGGGCTGCAGGGAGGCTCCCTGCATTATGACTGCCCTGACATCTGCACCCCTCTACCCAAATCCCCTGAAACAGAACCATGCATTCACCAGGGCAGTTCAGCTGAGGGGGATTTACTGACTGGAGGTTGGTACAAAAAAGGAGCTTTCCACAGTGTTTTTGAGAGAGGAAAGCTGTGACAGGGTGCAGCTCCCTGTGCCCTGGCAGTTTCCTTGTGCTATCACAAGCCTGGCTGCAAGGGCTTCATGTATTTAACCAAAGCCTGAGGATGTTGGAATGGAAGGAGAAACAGCCTTCAGTCTTCTCAGTTTTCTCATTTCCCCTGAGGATTTCCTCCTTTTCTCTCCCAGGACCCTGTGAGCAACAGCTCAGAAACAAATTTAATTTAGCACCTGTCAAACCTGTTGTGTCTCAGGTGTTGGCCTTGCCAGTGAAAAGCATCACGTTTGCATTTGAGGGGCAGACATTGGGCAGGAAGAACAGGAGCCAAGCAAGGCTTGTTTCAAGGGTGATTAGGAAAATCGTGCCACAGTCCAAGGGACAAACCTCACTGAGCAGCAGGGGCATTGGTGCAAGGCATGATCTGGCAGGGCTGGAGGGGAAGCAGTGAAAGAGCCTGTCCAGCCTCCTTTTAAGCATTTCAGTGATGCACCTCTCTGCAGAGCCATTATGGAGAAATGTCTCAGGGGAGGAGATTTTAATGTATTTCAGCATGAGGTAAATGATCCCATGTTGAGAGAGGCTGGCACTCACTCTGTGCCAGCCTCCACCACAAGCAGCCAGTCC
This sequence comes from Emberiza elegans, assembly GCA_024865655.1. NCBI lineage: Eukaryota > Metazoa > Chordata > Aves > Passeriformes > Fringillidae > Emberiza > Emberiza elegans. The sequence continues at coordinate 60,395,496 of JALJVW010000184.1, forward strand.
CCAAGCAAAGCCAAGGCCAGTCCTTTATGGAATGCAGCATAGATGCTGGCATTAATATTGCTTTGCTACCAGTTACACTTAAAAAAATAAAAAAAGAAAAAAGAAAAAAAGGGAAAACTACCAAACAAGCTCCGAGAACAACAGCAGCAGCAGCAAAATCCTCAAGCTGTGCTGGAACAGAAAGTAATTAAGAAATATTTCATATCTCCAAGCGGCCCTGAAATTTTTATTCCTGTGCATGAAGCTCAGTAGGCTCCTCACGGGCGGTTGCTGCTGCTGCTGCGTTTCAGTGCAATAAATCCTGTTGCCTTTGGAGCCTGACAGCCAGCCCAGGATGTGATCAGAAAACCAACAGGCACTGTCTGTAGGGTTTACTCTTTGCCTGCCTCAAGTCTGCTTAAACCAACCAAGCCAGTGCAAACCAGTGGGCAAAAGCTATCTCTGGGAGGTAAAGATCAGAAAGGTGGGAGATGGTGTCAAGAGGAGGACTGGGGAGAGTGGGAATTCAGACAAATAAGCTCCCATTTGCCAGATTTCTACCCCAAACCCTCGAGACTCACCCAGCCTTAGCCCAGCCCTAGAAGTATTTATGACCCTGTGAAGGCTGACAGACCCAGACCTGAATTTATGTGGAATAAGCAGTGGTGTGTTTAATCTGTCTTGCAGTGAGCTCTGTCAGTGCACCCCAGAGCCTGCAGCCTGGCAGGGCACAGCTCAGGGCTGAGCCTGGCTGCAGGACCTGGCCTTGGTGTTGGTGTCCCTGGGTGACCCTGCCAGCTGTCACCCCACCTAGGTGAGCTCAGCTGAGACCAAATGTCCTGCACAGTTGGCAGCTGCTCTGGGAGGCACTCAGGGGAGTGGACAGCCTGTTTTGCTTTCTCCTATTCTTAATCGTAAAAGAAATTGTTTCTAAAGCTGTAACCCAAACGATTGGGTTCTAAAGCCATTAACTGCAAGAGAACCTCTAGTTGTGCCTTTGGATTCAAACTGCTGTCTACAGGCTCAACTCTTGCAGGTCTGAATCCTAGGGAATCCTATTCTTTACCCTCTTTCCTATCATTCTCAGTCTCCACAAAATTCAGAGAACCACTAGGCTTGTGCTGCACCCTCCTAAAGGAACCAAACAGAGCAGGTCTCCCCAGCAAACAGCTAGAGCAGCAACAGCTTTTAGCAGATGAGCCCCTCCATGTCCCACACCAGGGCAGGGACAGGGCCCCTCTGCAGGCGATGGGAGGTGACTGCCTCTGTCTGAGCCAGTGCCTCCTCCAAGCCCTTGCTCACGAGGCAGCTTGGAGGCTGTGAGCTCCATTTTCTTCCTTTTCCTCACACTTGCCATCAGGTGAAGCAGGATGGATGGGATGTGGGGGAGTGACTCCACCTACTTTTTTGTGTTTCAAACTGGTTTTGAGTATGAGAAAATAAAAAGCAGAATTATTTTCTAAACAAGGGCTTCATTTTGATTGCAGCTTTTTACCCTGTACTTTTTTCCAGCTTTTGCTTTTGTAGGCTGGTAGGACTAACATTTTGGAAAGGAAAAGTCATTTTAAGGTGAAAACCCTTTTTAATTCAGAGCCAATCAAATGGGACCTATAGCTTCACTAATTATTTCTTTTCATTAGGGACTTGTCAAAACTGAAATTTTTTCTTTAAGACCTTTCTTGGGTGTCAAAGGCTCATCTTTTTTTTCCTAAAAATATAGAACTGGGATGGTGCCCAGGTCCCTTCACTCTGTGGATGATTTCGTTCCTCTTCAAGTGTCCGTGGCATAAAAGAAGCAAATTGTTGGACCTTGAAAGTTCTCTAGTGAGGTTTTTCCTTGAGGAATGTGGAGGAAAGCCAAACCCCCCAAAGGTCATGGAAGGCTGCTTCTCCTGGGTGTGCTGAAGGCTCAGCCCCTCCCTGTGCCCATCTGCATTGCCCACCCTGCACACAGCTGCCAGCGATGGCAGGGTCACAGCTCTGGGGACTGCAGCCAAGCTGAGAGCTCTCCCACTTCTATCCCTCAGAGCACTGATCCAGGGAAACACTTTAAGTCATCTCTTTCCTGCTGTTTCTACTCCCTTCTTCTGTATTCTCCCTTCCTCCTTTTTCTCTTTGTTTTCTTTCCCCTTCTCCTTCCATGCATGAACTAATTGACGTCTGATCTATTCAGAGGTTCGGCCCTAAAAAGTAACCTTCACTTAACTGCTCACATAACTTGCCTGTCACTTTTGATAACAGTCAGGGCATCATTTTTGCAAGTGTTCAACAGTAAAATTACTGCTTTGCTCTTGTCAAGCAAATGAGCCCTGAGGCTTGTGTGAAAACCATTAATGATGATGCCACGGTGGGACTGGTGCACTGGGCAGCCTGCAGAAGCACCACTTCTCAATTCTCCGTGCCCTGCTGAGCAGTTTAGGTTTAATTAACCTGCATTAATGCCTGCTGGGATAGCATTTTCTGTGCCTCCTTTTTCAGGGGGTCAAGTGGAGCTGGAGACAGCTGCTGGTGTCTCAGGTGCCCTGCGTACGTGGCTGGGATTCTGGAAATGTTTATGGCTGTGGTGTGGAAATAAACTCGGATTATTGCTCCCATAAAAACAGTGGCTGTAGCCTTGGGCTTTGCCAGGCTTGCTGAGCTGCTGGGAGAGAATTATTGCCAGAACATAAACCTGCCACAGCTGGTGGTGCTGGGGCACAGGGCTGTGCTGTGAGGTGGGACAGAGGTTCTGCAGAGATTCTGCACAGATCCTGGGGGTGTTTCCATGTTACTATAGGACACGAAACAACTCAAGTGTACGCACGCTGTTCTCAAGGTGAAGAAAGGAAAGGTTATTTTTTGACTCCAACATTTAAATCTTTCCAAAAGTGACAGTGGATTGAGGGCTGAAAGTGCCACCTCTCCAATGACACTGGACAAACCAACAGTCCATCAAATTTCTCCTCCTCCATAAAAGAATGCAAAACAATAAGTTACTTACAGAAAGTGTGTGAGAAAGTTTGTTAAAAGAATGTCAATATCAGAAGGCTTAGAAAATCTTAAAAAATCAGGGTCACATTTCCATCCTCCAGAAGTTGTTTACCATCGGTGTGGATGCAGTGAAGTGATGAAGTCCACTTGATCTTTGCTTTATAATGGAAAAGGGCTCTGAGATTGGGGTTTGTGTCGCTGAGCCTGCACCCAGCCATTATCAGGAGACTGAGCACCTACCACAATAATTGTAGTTATAGTTATGAGGCTGCTGCTGCTGCTCTTTTACTGATTAGTAACAGGTTGAGGCAGGGGCCTCCACACCTGACACTGGAGTAAGTTCAAGAGAGTTTTGAGATCTTGAAGACAACAGGCAACATAAATCCTACTTCTTTAGAAAACTGTGCTTCCGTGGGGCTCTGCTGAATTGAGTACCATTCCTCTTCTGCAGAAAAACAATTGCAAGGCTTAACTTCATTCTTCTTTCTTTACCATTTATGTGTCCAGGAAGGAATACAAGTCCAAGAATCAGAAGCTTGGGCAGATCTCCCTGCTTATGAGGTTCAGATGAGGCAGGCTTTGCCATCAACTTGTGTCTTCATGTGGCTTGATGAGTGAATGAAAGGAATTAGGAGTGAAGTGGTCATTAGCACGTATTTACATAGGTTAATTGCATGGGGTAAGGAAAGATCAATTTGATTTTCAATGGGGCTGCTGATGGAGATGTCTTCCCGACAGTGCTTCATGACCCCTTTCTTTGGCATTGAATTCTATTTTTCAGGTGTCAGCAGGCTGTAGCTAAGGATTTAACAAGCTTCTAGGTCATGTCAGACCTTGCCTTTGTAGTTCTGGGTATTTCGCTTTGATGTGCCACATCTGCTGGGTGCATTTATTGAATTTACCCTGGTAGTCCAGTGAGGAGATTTCTAAGAAGGGAAACTGCCACCATTCACACATATAATGAAGTTTAGAATCTTAGAATGCTTGGGTTTTGAAGGGACCTTAGAGCTCATCTCATTCCACCCCCCTGCCCATGGAAGCGACGCCTTCCACAATCCCAGGCTGTTCCAGGTCCCATCCAGCCTGGCCTTGGTCCTTGCAGGGATGGGGCAGCCACAGCTGCTCTGGGCACCCTGTGCCAGCTCCCCAGCACCATTCTGGGCCCATGGTCAGTGACTGTGGCAAACTCTGATCAACCAAGATGAAGAACAGATTGGTTTAGGCTATCTGAATACCTACAGTCTGTTTAGTGGGGCATTATCTCATTATTGTTACCAAAGGCCCTTGGTCACCCTATTGCCTGGGATGGGTGTGAGCAGCTGTAGCTCATCCTGCTTCCCCTGGGCCAAGCCGCACCTTGCTCTTGGTAAAGCACTCCTGCCACTGGGGCAGACTGGCTTAGGGCTGGTTCTGTCATGTCTCCATTAGTCTGCCATCTGCCACCCTCACCAAAGCTCCCCTTGGCCCCAGGCCAGGCCTCTTGCAGGCTCTGCAGATGCTCCAGCACCCCAGTGGCTGCAGGATGGGAGTTTAAATAAAACACAGCATTGATGTGAAGATGAAATTAATTAATGTCCCTGCTATTAAATTACTGTCTCTAAGGGAAGACTTTTATTTTGCCTCTCAGATGACAGTGTTTCATTAGGGAAAAAAAACATCAGGTTTGAGAGCTCAGGCTTTGAAACACTTTATCAGGTTTATTTATAAGTAAGAGTTGCATCATTTTTCTTGTGACTTCAGCCCTCTATTTTTTGAGTAGAGAATTGCTGAGAAAAAACTGTTCCTGTGAACCCCTAAGTTGCAATAGAGTCCTACCCATTTTTTAAAGATCAGTCCTTGACATTCTACACAAATTGGCAGCTGAACACCTCAGTGGGGTCAGCCATTCCTTTATCTATTCATTTATTTCCAAAAATGCATGGGCAAAGCTGCACACACCTTTCAGAACATTCATCAGCTGCTGACCCTTCCCTGTGTCCTGGCCTTGCCTTGCTGCATATGAGAAGTAAATTATTTGATTTTGTGAGTCTGGAGATTCATATGTTCCTTATTTAGGGATAATAAGAAGTGTGAGTTGAAGAGAAGTAATGCAGTGTTTAGGGAAAAAAAAAAAAAAAACACTGGAATATGACTGGGAAACCTGGAGGAGAGCTGCAGGCAGACACAAATGGATCTCCAATTTTTATTGTGTGCCTGCTGCCCACTGCCCATCCTTCTGACATTGGCAAACTTCTGTGGACTGGCATTGCTGAACTAAACCAAAGAGCCTCTTGAGGGAGTGGAAAGATCAGGGTAGAGGTGCTATGGTCAGGAAGCACAGGAGCTGCCTTTATGACTCCTAACTGCAGCCAGAGCTGTCATTTCTCACTGTCAGAAGCATTTAAATAAATAAATAACCTCGCTGTAGACATCTCTATTGTTTTTTTCTGTAGGAGCTAGAAGAAAAAGTGTACCTGGAGAGTATGTATAATTTATATAGCAATATAAGAATGTTAAATATCTGCAGAGAATGAAAAAATTCCCCAATCCTTGGGGTTATTTGATCTGCTAATTATCCATACTTCAGAACCCATTATTCACACTTTCCTGCTTTCCTCCAAGAAATCTATTTGGCAGACATCTCTATATATTTTTATAGCTTTCTGTGAGATCAGTAGGAACAAAAGAAAAGAAAAATTTGAGTTGTAAACCATTAATAAAATGCAAACGTACAACAGTCTTCTTTGTTTGATTTTTGCCAGTAGGCAGATTGAGACCAACATCTCTGCTATGTTGATATCCTGAAAGATTGAACAAAAAAAAGTTTTTCAGACTTACCTTTGCCCGGTGAAACAACCAAGGGCAAACTGCAGCTCTGTTTGGAAGCATGTTTGGCACAGGCAGCAGTGGTGACTCACCAATATTAACAGCAGCAGGGTTTTGGATCTCCTGCACCTTGCTACCACAGTGCCAAGCTATTCATCAGCACAAACACTGTCCTGCACACTCTCCTCCAGAAGAATAGCCAAATTAAGGAGGCTTTGGAAGCTCTGATCTATGCCAGGCTTGGTCCAAATCTTGCTGGAAAGATTGCCTTTGAGTGAAGGGAGCTGTGGGACCACCTGAAATGTCCCAGTGCAGGTGGCAATCAGTCCCCAGCCTGTAATTCCCATTTTACACCCTGAACATTTTGCAGCATCATGGAGAAGGTCACCTTTGGGATGCAAAACTGCTGGTGGAACAAGACCAGCAGAGAGAGAGCTCACAGCCATGGCAGGGGTTTGCAGGATGGAGGTTTGCTGGCTAAGAGAGAAGGGGTTTATATGTGTCCCAGTTTCTTTTTTGGAGGCATGGTTGGGCAGATTTCTTTTTGACATGAATGAATTCATGTTGAGATGGCTTCTTTGCTATTGTAATGCACCTCCCCTGATTGCACCCTGACTCCTTATGCTCTGTTTTCCCCTGGGTGCCTCCCTATGTGTAATGGTTGGAGCTTGTATCCTTGAGCTTATCCTTGTATATCCTTGCAATCAAAATGAAGGAAAATGCCTTGATATCCTTCAGAAAGGAGCACAGTTCTGTGTCTGGTATCACCAGCTCCTGCTGAAGATGGTAGTGGAAGTAAATGATCACATCTGCAGGGGAAGGCTAAGGGAATTTGATATTGGAATTGAGGCACTGTCTCATCCTTCTGTGGGGTTGTCTCTGGACCTACACATCTCTGCTCCTTCTTCTTCAGTGCTGTGGATCTCTAGACATCCTTGGATTCCTGCAGGAGCAGGAATTAGCCAAGAAATGGGCAGATTTCTCTTACCTGGTGCCCACTCAGTGAGTGCCTAGAGCAGGGTGTCTCTCTTGCTCCGGTCATGGTCATGTTGTAGGGAATGTGTTAAAGATACAGCAGCTGGTATTTGTTCTTGAAAAACACAGGATCTTCTGTCAGGATAAACATTTCCAAAAGTGCATGGCCTCTGTGACAGCTACAGTCCTAAGAAGGACTTAAATGATACACACAGGGTTAGAACTGACCTTCACCAGACTGGATTTCACTCTCTGAGTTGGAGAGCTGTTTGTTAAAATGGGATTTCTATTGTTTCTCTACCCACTGGCAAATATATCCTGTGTGTTTGGATCTATATTTTCTGAGTACTTCGTTTAAACTCTGAACTCTGGAGGGAGGTGAGCAGGGGAGTCTGGTGATAGTGGCAGAAAGTGTTTCAGACCCCATAGCTGAAAAGAGGACAGCAATGGAACTTTGGCTGGCTCTCAGTGGAAAGTCAAAGTCCATCCCTGCAAACACTCTTGTATTTCATGTGATGTCTTCTGCAGGACAGAAGCCCAGTTAGATGTGATTTTCATGGGTATCAAGTGAGAACAAAACAAAAACACATTTTGAGGGACATAGAGGAAAATGATCCATTGCTAGAGGTGCTGGTTTGAGTTTTATGGGCAGATGTGCATTAAAGGATCATGCTGAAAGGTCACAGTCTAAGAAGAGGAGCTTTAAATCACAGGATTTTCTTTCTCCTACACTTTCTCTGGATGTTAGTGCTTTTTCAGGAACAGATCTATTTGATGGGGGCATGTGTACATTTTGAGGGGGCAGATTTGTCATCCCCCGGGGCAGCAAATCTACCAAGGCTCCAATGTCAGACTGTCAGGCCACTGAACCTTCTTCTTTTCAACCACTTCTGAGACAGGTTGAATATAGTGAGGCAAGTTATGTACCCAAGACACAAATCCTCCTCCAAGAAGCAGGGGGCCAGCCTGGGGGAAATGAGGCATTTGAAAAACAAAGGTTTGGGAGTGCAAAACTGGGTTGTTTTATGTTGCAAAAGTGACTTTCCACATCAGTGATCAGAGTGCAAATCACTCAGTCTGGTTATTTGAAGAACAGGATGAGCAGCCAGGACACAGCAGAGCCTGCCTGGGATTCCCAATCCTACCTGCAGGTCATGCAGGGTGAAGCAGGGGACAGAAGGAATGTCCTGCCTCTGGCTGATGATGTTGTGTTGTTTGTTTTAATGTAGGTCAGAAAGTCACATTGGAACTGTGGTAGGGAATAGCCCTTTGCATGGGGTCATGATGTAAAACCAGGGGACAACTGACCCCAAACTGTGCGTGTCCTTTCACGCCAGCTGGCCAGGGCATGTCAGCCTGCTGCAGCTCAGCTCACACCCTCACAAAACACAGGATAAACTCCACCACTAATCTGACCTTTTATAAACCTGCTGTGCTGTGTCTCATCGTTGAGCCTCTGGCCCAATCAATTTTAAATGCCAGTGTTTGCCAACCTTGCATTGTTCCCACAAACCAACTGAGTGTGTTAAGAGAGGATAATTAGGGAGAACACAGTAATTAATACTGCTGATAATAACCCAGAGGTGTAATTTAGCTGCCTGACTTAGACTGAATTCCCTGTGCTGGAGGAGGAAAAGGCACCTGCTGAAGTATTTCACAGCAGCTTAGCTCTCCACAGGAGGCAATCACAATCACGCACAGGAGCCACTGAGGTCTCTCCTGAGCTGCTAATGATTGCCTTGCAGACAGCGATGGCATGTCACTATTGATTATTTTCCTATTATAAACTCCTTCCTCTTCTCCCTTTTTGCCATGATCTGTTGGGTAAACACAGGAAACAAGTAGGAGCAGCTGAGGTTTGTGGTTATGAAGTGTTTGGAGGAGGAGGAGGAGGGGAAGCACTGGTTCAGCAGGCAGTTCTTGTTCTAAGAAAGTGGCTATGGCTGAAAAAACAGTCCAAGGGGATGTGGTGGTATCAGGATAAAAATCATCCTTCAGTCCTCTGCAGGCTTTTCTGCACTGACATTACAAAAGGCATTTTTAAACATTGTCTGCTGTCTTGAGCACGCTGCAGTGGGTATTTTAGGTGCCAGTCCATGGTCAGGGATATTTGTTTTTCCATACTGTAGTCACTCCAAGTATTTTATGACTTCCTTTTACCCAGAGATCCTTAGATCTCTCAGGTTCCTGTGGTCTCCTATTGGTGTGGGTCGAACATGGGAGACAAATCCTCTTTTCCACCTTCTGGTCACTACTGGCTTCACATATGGCAGTCCCACATTACTGGACACCTGCAGGTGTCTAGCTGTTGTCTGCAGTTCCTTTTCAAAGTATTTCACATAATTTAGTCCAGAGCCAGCATTAACTTCATTAACTTTGTGCAATGCAAAGTCCTTCTGTTGCCTTCAGCTTTTGCCCCAGTTCTATTGAGATTGCACTTTTGGTTCATTTTGGTGAGGTTATGCTGTGGTGGATATATTCCTGTGCCTTGGCTTTTTAATGAAAGCAGTTCCTGAAAATGCACAGAATTGTGTTTTCCTGCTACTAATTTCCTCAGAAGCTTGAGGGAAGTGGTGTGCTACTGCTCATGTAAATGAAACTCCAGTTAAACATATGCAATGGAAGGTCATGCTTTTTCTTCTGATATTTTTTTTCTTTGCATTTGGCATTTGAACTTTCATTTCCTCAACATCATTCCTTGCAGGATAAATTAATGTTTTATTCAGGACACTGAAGTGCACTCAAGAGACACAAGTGATTCTAGTGACCTTCTCTGTGACCTTGAACAAATGTTTTCTCTCCCTGGATCTGCTCTTTCCCAGGGGTTTTAAAACCAACTAATTGTTACTGATGTCTGTGAGCAGCTTTTAGTCTTTGGACCCATCCTTCCTTTTGTCCTGACAGTCACACATCTTACCCTGGAGCTGTGTAGGAGTTGGACATCCAGTCTGTACTAATTGTCCAATCTCCAAAGAATGATTTAGTCAATCCCAAAATAGCTTTCTAAAGAAGGTATGGTGAATCATTCTTCTGACTTCCCCTTTTTCTGCTCACTGAGGATAGTAGAAGCCTGGATGGCTAATGAAACCAGATACCTAATTATTTAGAGCTGTAAATTTTGTAAGAGGGAGTCTACCGCAAAGTCACAGAACCCAAATGTGAGAGTTTTGTCAGTAAAACCTCTTCTTTTCCTATTTATTATGTTTTATTGGTTTTGTTTGTTTGTTTTTTGGTTTTTGTCTTGTTTTTGTTTTTTTGTTTTGTTTTGTGTTTGTGATCAGCAGCAATTAATAACCTTTCCTTGTGCAAAGATGTCAGGTTCTGTAAGTCAACAAAACAGAGAAAAGAAATAGAGAGAACTTGTGAGAGGAGGAAAGAAATTAAAAACAGAAGAACCTGTTAAGGAGAAAAGAAATGAAAACCCCAAGAACCTGTTAGAGCTGTATTACAAATGCTATCAGTGTTTATCAGGGAAATAAGACAATAATCACTGGGTCCTGCTAGGATAAGTAACCTCCTTCCTGCCTTATTATGCTGATTTTTTGTGGGGAGAAGGTGGTTCAAGCTTGATTTCTCAGTAAGTGCATGATACTAACTCTTGTCCTCTATGATGGTTAGAAAGAGTTCAGAGATTGGTTTTTATTTTATTTCCTTTCTTGTTTTCCCTTCCTCTCCTGACTGTCAGGGTGAATTTGTATCTTCTGGCAATGCTGGGGAGGTCGGGAAGATGTCAAAAAGAGGATGGAAAATGCATTTTGAAGTGAGCTGTTAGGAATTGCTTTGACATTTCTGACAAAGGGAAAGGTTACTGCACACAACTCTTCAGCTCCTATCTTCTTATTGCTTCTCTTGTCAATCACAAGAGGAAGCAGAGGAATTCCCTGCCATGGCTGGCTTGTCCCATGCCCATGGTTGATCTGGCAGGTAGGTTTGGCTTGGCATGCAGGCACTGATCACACTCTGTAGGGGACATCTGCTCTTACCAGTGTCCCGTGGGGATCTGCTAAAGCAGAATGGTCAGTTCAGAGGTAGCCCTGGTCCCTCTCCCCACCATCTTTTTTGCAAAAGTGAGAAATGCCTACTCATTCCCTCCCGCGTCTGCAAGGAGACCTTGATCCTCAAGTGAACTTTATTGACTGAATTGCTCCAGAAATTTAAAATCCCAGATTTGGAGCCTTCTGCATAACCCAGTGAACCTCTGCTGTTGATAACAGACCAATAATGCTGACACCAAGTTTGGCACCAGAGACATTTGGCCTGGCTCACTCTCTTGTCACCTGCTTGGGAGGAGGGAAGGAGAAATTAAGACACAAAGTTTAAAGACAGCCCACAAATGGTCGTGCCAGAACAGAAGGGAGATGTGTTCAGGAAGGAGCTTCACTGGTGAAAAGATAAAGCTCTAAATGCAGAAATATTTTACTGTTGATGCTTTCAATTGCAAATATGCTGAGCCTGAAACAGGGGAAATCAACATGCATGATCTTGTACTTTAACTAATAGTTGCCGGCAACATGTTTCAATTTCTGCATAACTCAGGAACTGGAAAAAATAGAAGAATCTTTGCCAGTTCAGTTCATTCTGAAGAGCAGTAACTGGTTCTAAATAGCCCTTTATTTCTTCTCCAATCTTATTATAGGAATGGATTCATGGCTTCAGCTTCCTGGTTTGTAATAGGAAAGATTCAAGCACTTTCAATATTTTGGTAAAAATATGCAAACCTGATTGTTTTTCCAGAAGCAACTGAGAACATCAACTTATTTGAGGAAACTCTCAAATGTCTTTTCTTTAGCTGAGCATTAACATTTTCCGAGACAAATGCACCAAACAAGTTTCATTAATTCTTTTCCTTTCACCCAATTCTTACTGGTTAGGTGGGAGGGAGGAGGGCAAATCTCCTTTGAGCTTTCACCTCTTCCTCTGATTTGCAGCCCTTGGTTTTGCTTTTTGCCTTTCTGGATGAAAACCAAAGGCAACACTTGTAGAGGCCCTGAGAAGCCTTTAGTGTCAGAGCTTTTCTTGGCAGCCACAAGAGCACAATTGCAAAGCAGAAAAGAAGAGCCTTATTTAGCAAGCAGTTGTTGCTCTCCAAGTTGATGAAACAATTAGCTGGAGATGATGCCCTGGTGCCATTTCTGCTCTTTTCATAGCACCATGATGCTCCTTTGCCAGGACAAGCCTCTTTGTAGGTTTATTAATCCACGTGAAACTGCACACGACATTCCTCACATGGGCTCCTTCAGGCCTTATAGAGGGAGGATTTAGCTGGCCAAGGGCAACATGATCCTCCTTGGAGGAGCAAACTGTCTCCCAACAAGGATACTCTTTGCCTATGAAAACAATGAATAAAAGCTGGAGCACATCTCCTCTTGCCAGTGTCTGCAGCAGCCAGGAAGGAGCTGCTGTAGCAGACTCTGGCCTCATCCCCCAATGCTGGTACAAGCTGTGCAGGGCTGTCTGGTGAGGGCAGGGCTCAGAGCTGCTCACAGCCACACAAGAGTGACAGTTTTCCATATTCCTGACAGCCTCTATTAAGCCATACATGGAGATTGATGAAAAGCTCCTCTGCAAAGCGGCATTGCCACAGATCAGAGCAGTTCAAGCAGCTGTTGAGTTAGAGCACAGTCTTTTATTTGTTTCCTGGTGACTCTTTTTCCACTACTTTTTCTGGAAGCAGATAGTGTTGTTTGCCTTGCTGCAAGCTGAGCTTGATGCTAAATCTGCTGGAAATGCTGAGCAGTGGATGCCTCTTTACCTTCTGTGCAATTGCATATGGATTGGTTCCTGCAAGAGTTTCCAATAAACATTTTGATGGCCCTGTTTTTTCAGCCACATAGGAAGGTGATCATAAAAATGAAAAAAAGAAATCCCAGAGGAAAGGAGATTAAAATTACCAGTGATCTCAATTCCCTGTGTTTCAGTTAAACAACATTTTTAATACTGTCTGTAGTGCATGTACTATGTCTGTGCTCCCCTCTCTTGACAGGTCCCCAAATCACATTCACTGCCATTCATTATGTGCAGGGGAATAAAACATTTATTCCAAGTCATGTTTTATTCCTGGGAAAATATCTATTTCTGCAAGCTGCAGACATCTTTTTAACTATTAGCACTTCCCTTCATGGCCCTGGGCTCTCTGCCCAGGAGATGAGTCCTGCAGGTCTTGGTGGGATTGTGTCACCATGCACTGCAACCCTGCTGGGACAGGCACAGGCTTTGCAGACTCTCATGGTTGCAGGTAACACAATTTGGCTTTGAAAATTTAAATGCAATATTCTTGGTGGTTTTTTTGTAATCCCTCTCCATGCTGTTGAGACAGGAATCTTGCAGCCAGTGTAAGGAGGAGCACTTTGTATTTTGCTGAAGTCCAAAGAATTTTATTTTTAGTTTAATGAGCTTTTGGTCAGCACTTGGATTTTATTTTAGGAATAGAACTAATGGCAATGCAGCACCTCTTTCCTGCAGTGTCTACTGTCCTGTGGCCAGAGCACACTGGGATTGACTCTTATTCCAAAGTGAGGAAGCTATGGCCCAACAGAGCCATATTATTATCTAATGGGCAGCAAAAGCTGGATGTCCTGACTCCAGCTCTTCCCTGCCTGCTTGACCAAGCTGCCTTTTAACTCCTGTTAACTTAACCCAACAATTAAGTGCACAGTCTGTGAAAATGAGCATCCTCTGATTTACCGTGTGCAGATGAAGCAGTGGGGCTCCCTTCCAGCAGCCCTTTGCCCCAAAAGCCAGCCAAAACCTCAACTCTTCTGATGATGAAACAAAGCTCTGAAGGCAGAGGGGAGTGCAAAACCACAGGAAAATCAGGTTTTGAGCTTTACAGCTAGTCCCCAGCCTACCTCTGATATTGACACCTTCAATAAATCAGCTCAGCAAAGGTGCAGACTGAGAAAGATTCACTGTGGCTCGGTGACAGCTTTGCTGTTCAGAGCCTACAAATCACCCAGGGAGCTTTGTTTCCTGCCTGAAGGTGCCTCTCAGGGCTCTGCTCCATGGGTGCTTCTTGCACTACCTGTGGGTACAAGGAGGATTTGCTTCACCCTTTGCTTGTCCCTGGCAGGGAATGGCATTCATTGCTGTGCAAAGGGAATGCCACCATGTTGTGGCTGTAGCAGAGTTATTTATAAACAATGTTCAACAAGCATCATGTCCAGAACAGCCTGGACCTCAATGGTCTCCTTTGTGAATGTAGGACCCAGCCCCACTGTCCTCTCCTGGCCTCATGCCCCATGGGATGTGCCCACCACAGAAGGGACAGGACTTGTTCACCCAAGAGCTGGCACTCAGAATATGCAAGAATTTGCTCTGGCTCTTCACAAAACCTCTGAGAATTTTACAAGTATCACAGCTCTGAACCCTGCGACAAATTTGGCTGAAAATGGCCAATGCTTTTAGGAGTTATTAGGAGGGATAGTCTGTATGCTCTGTTAAGCCTTGTTTCCTGAGGAATCCAGGCTAAAATATTGCTTAGATATCTTAAAGCAGTTATGCCCAAGTGCACATGCTGCTTTAAATCAGAAAGCATGAAAGCAAATTAAGGTTTTAAATCACCAGAGGTCAATTACCAAGTGGCTACTGCAACCTGTTATCTTTGCTGAACTACTGTGCAGGCATGAACATCTAAATCAGTGCTGTTTAACCCAGAGCTCTCAAAACAGGGCTTTCTCACTGCTGCTGAGTCTCACTGCTCTGCAATCATCTTGCTTTCAAATTGCTGTAGGAACAATAGAAAACAAAATCTCTGTTGGTAAGGTTCAAGTGTAGCTCTCAACCATCTTCTGTCACCCAAGTAATAGATGTGACCTGACTTGACTTTCTTCAATTCTTAGAATAGTCTTTGCTTCAATTCTTAAAGTACTCTGTATATTTTAAATCTGCCAGCATCTGTAATTCAGAATACCTTCAAAACATCTTTGCCACCACTCATTCCAGCTGCTTTCATAGCAGGAATTATTTCTTCCTTTACTGAAACTATCACTGGTTTGAACTGGGCTGCTAGCCCAGCAGTGTTTAGGGCTCTGCATTGACTAGAGTTACAATGAAGTCAGAGAAGTGTGACTATTTATGATTTGATTATGAAGCAGTTGAATTTTGCAAAGCAGAAGGGACTTTAAGTCTCTGTTTTCATAACTCCAGATGTTATGGCTTTGGGCTTTTCTGAGCTACAGTGGACAATTGTTCCCATAACTAGAATTGTCTCAATTTAGCTCCTAAAGGGAAGAATCCATCCAAAATTAATATTGTCAGCAGTACAAGAGCTAACTTTTGGGAAGAAGACAGCATATGCTATAAAAAACCATGACCCCACAAACACAATTTCCCCCTATAGACTGGTAATGACTCATTTCAGTGTTGAAAACATAATTGAATTGCTCCTTGCAGCAATTAGGAGACTCTGTCAATGTGCAACTACTTAATTGTGTTTTCATACTGCGGGCTTTCTGTGGCAAGCTGAATGCACCATTCTGATGTTGAAATTATTGGTCTTTGCTGCTTGTTTTTCCCTGAACTCTATCCTGGATAAGAACTCAGAGCTGGGAGAGTGGTTGGGGTTTTTCTGGCTACAGGTCAGGGTTTTTCTCAGCTGGCTGGACTGGTCAGTGTCCCAAAGCTTGTTAAACCTTTAGCAGCTCATGGTGTTGAACTGTGCTTGCCCTCTGCCCACCCAGCCCAAGGTGAGGATGGTTAGCAGAGAACTCTGGGTTAAACTGCTTGTGCTAATCCATTTGTTGTGCCCCAAGGGGATTAGGGAGCAGTCACACACGAGGCATGTTAAGAGAAAGGGAAGTGCTATGTATTGGGGCAGAAAGTACCATCTGAAGGTGGCCTGGACTCACCATCTGTGTCTAGGCAAACAGAATGGCTAGGGGAAAAAAAAAAATTACCTTCTGTCCATCCCTTACAGCACCCTCAGCAAGGCTCACTCTCCATGGGAGCTGGTTCATGTGTGTGGCTTCAGCAAAAACACGAGTCCCAGTAGGGCCAGATGTGAAAATAGCAAGGGCAGAATTCACCTGGTTAGAGTGGCCTGGAGTTGCATCTCTGGTGGAAGGAAATTCCTTTTTAACAAGAGTGGGTTTTTTATATGCTCATTGAAAGAAAGAAAGAAAGAGAGAGAGAGAGAAAGGGATAAAGAGAGAGAGAAACAGAGAGAGAGAGATAGAGAGAGAGAGAGAAAGAGAGAGAGAGAAAGAAAAAGAGAGAGAGAGAAAGAAAAAGAGAGAAAGAAAGAGAAAGAGAGAAAGAAAGAGAGAGAAAGAAAGAAAGAAAGAAAGAAAGAAAGAAAGAAAGAAAGAAAGAAAGAAAGAAAGAAAGAAAGAAAGAAAGAAAGAAAGAAAGAAAGAGAAAGAAAGAAAGAAAGAAAGAGAGAGAGAAAGAGAGAAAGAAAGAGAGAAAGAGAGAAAGAGAGAAAGAAAGAGAGAAAGAGAGAAAGAAAGAGAGAAAGAAAGAGAGAGAGAAAGAAAGAGAGAAAGAGAGAAAGAGAGAAAGAGAGAAAGAGAGAAAGAGAGAAAGAGAGAAAGAGAGAAAGAAAGAAAGAAAGAAAGAAAGAAAGAAAGAAAGAAAGAAAGAAAGAAAGAAAGAAAGAAAGAAAGAAAGAAAGAAAGAAAGAAAGAAAGAAAGAAAGAAAGAAAGAAAGAAAGAAAGAAAGAAAGAAAGAAAATAGTTAGTTGTTTGTTTCTGTGTGAGGGGAGTCTCAGAGATATCCAAGTGGCTGCTGGGAGGTGTGAGGTACCTAGGGAAAGAAAGCTGTGCCCAGGAACATCAGGATTCCTTGTTAGGGGATTGTGTAGGGAAAAGCCAGCAGGTCTCTCTGCTGCTCTGGCTGCCTGCCACGTTTCAGGCATGAGCCAGCTCTGTCTGGGCAGCTGGATCTGCTGGAGGACTCTGCCAGGGACAGGGCAGCCAAGCTGGGAGAGTGAGAGCTGCTCGAGCTGTCAGAAACCATCTCTTACTTGGAGCTGCTGTGGAGGGGGCACAAATGCACTTCCCTTGCTCTGGCCAAGACCAATACTCTGGGCAAAAAAGCACCTCTACCTGCCCATCAGCTTTTGGGATTTGGTATGGGCAAGTGGATGCAGGGCTTTGGTTGTAAAATCTGATGGTTTGGGAAGGTTTCAATTTCTTAGTGCATTTATGTAGCATACTTTCACTTCAGGGCTGCAAAATTATCATTTTATCTTGAGTTCTATTACCAGCCAGCAGCAGCAGTCATGTTAGCACAGTCACCCTGTAGCATCCCAGTTGAGCACATTATAAAACCATAAAATAATTTGATTTGGCTGCTGAAACACCTGAGTATCCCCCTGTATACCTGTATCCTCCAAACCAGGAGCTTTGGAGCTAGATAAGAGTCTTCAAATCCCAGAAAGAATTCAGATCCAGGGCTGCTCCCAGGCCTGATTGTTCCACAGCAGGATCTCAGATACATCTCTGAAACTTCTGCCATTAACAAAGATGAATCAAGTGGGTCATTTTTGCAGCCAATATCTTGTCTGAGTCATGAGTTAAAATATTGTGTTAGTCAAAGACTGAGTTTCACTTGATGATATACTGTTATTTTTGCAAAAATTGTTTTGTTGTCATTAGGCAAAAAGGTAATTCTACTGAAAATGGGAAGACTTGTCTGGTCTTGGCTGATTAGCATTGATAAATGGATTTGGAGAATGAAGTCAAGTTAGGAATTTCTGCTGTCTGGCTACTTCATATTCATTATGAAAGTCTAGCAGGGGTTTCAGTCATGCTGCTTTGCACTTGGAAACAGTTTAGCTCAGCTCAAGACAGTGTGGGAACAGTCACAAACGCCAGGAAATATATCTGTGATGCCACCAGAGAGAGGAGAGGGATTAGAGGGCTAGCAATAAGAGCTGAGAGCCAGATAAGCCCATAAACAGCTCAAAGGGAGTCAAAACTGGCATCCCTCTGCCTTGTAATGGGTGAAAATTGAAGGAAAATCATCCAGATTGGTCATAACACAAGGGAATGTTTGAGGGATGTGTTTTGGGGACCCTTAGGGGTGTTGGGGGCTGTGAGAGCAGCTGTCCCAGCATGGCAGGGCTGCTGGTGAGGGCTAAAAGCCCAGGACTGGCACACTGAGGGGTCTGGGCTCTCCAGCCTTGTGGGAGGTCAGAGGGCACATTGAAGGCTCCCCCATGAGTGCAGGGATTGAGGGGTGAGGACGTGTAGGATTGACGGGGGGTAGGATGGTCGGGACGGATGGAGACGAGAGATCTCTGCAGCCAGGCCGTGGAACTTGTGGTTTATTGCAAAGGGCAGGGTCTGGGGGCAGGGCCCTGCTGGGATTTGGGGTTCATTGCAAAGGGCCTGGGGCAGGGCCCTGCTGGGATTTGGGGTTCATTGCAAAGGGCCTGGGGGCAGGGCCCTGCTGGGATTTGGGGTTCATTGCCTGGGTGCAAGGGCCTGGGTGGGGGGCCCTGCTGGGATTTGGGGTTCATTGCAGAGGGCCCTGGGTGCAGGGCCCTGCTGGGATTTGGGGTTCATTGCAGAGGGCCTGGGTGCAGGGCCCTGCTGGGATTTTTGGGGTTCATTGCAAGGGCCCTGGGGCAGGGCCCTGCTGGGATTTGGGGTTCATTGGGGGCCTTCATTGCAGAGGGCCTGGGTGCAGGGCCCTGCTGGGATTTGGGGTTCATTGCAAAGGGCCTGGGTGCAGGGCCCTGCTGGGATTTGGGGTTCATTGCAAAGGGCCTGGGTGCAGGACCCTGCTGGGATTTGGGGTTCATTGCAAAGGGCCTGGGGGCAGGGCCCTGCTGGGAGCTGCCAGGCACAGTTCAGAGCAGGCCCCAAAGAAGAGGGGGGGAGAGAGGACGAGAGGGTAAGAGAGTAAAAGGGTAAGAGAGAAAAAGGGGTAAGAGGGGTAAGAGGCAAGAGCTAAGAGACAAGAGGTAAGAGTAAGAGGTAAGAGTGTGAAGTTCCCGTTACAATACAATAAATCATCTTCTGCGTTGAATATTCTGATTCTCACTAATCAATCTAGTACAACATACAAATCCTATAGCATTTCCATACAGCCTATAAGAATCACTACATTACCATGCTGTGTTACATTTTAAACCCTAAAATCTCCTCTTTGGGCCCCTTCTGCCAAGCTGGCAGGGTCTGCTCTGACCCTTGGGCCTGTCTGCAAGCAGAGGGTATTGTTTCACCAAAAGGGGATTACCTTCAGCCAGCCATGCCATTGTTTTCTAGTTGTTCAGTAACTGAGGGATCTCAAAGCTTGCTTTCATTTCAATCTCGCTTATAGTTTCTATATTCTCAAAACCTTTTGCCAGACAATCATATTTATAAGGCTTTCCTGTTTCATCTTCCCCAACAAGGACTGGCACCCCAGCAGGGTGTTGTGTGTCACTCTGGGCGTCACACTGCAGCCAGGGCTGCGGGGACCTGCTGGGAGCTGTCACAGGTTGTGTTTCTCCTCTGGCTGCATAAATCCCATTTCTGAATGATTTGCTGTCCAAAGGGGCTTCCCCACAACCAAAGGGACCTATAAACTCCTTGGGTTTTCTGTAAAATAAGGAAAAACAATCACTGAAAAGAAGAGGCATTTTTTATAGAAGTATTTTGATTTATTCCCTGTGTGAAGCAGCTGAATGCTCTCTTTCTTTCCTGAAGGGAAGAGATGGGGAAAGGAAGAGGGAAGGGAAAGAAAAGAAAGGAAAGGGAAGAGGAAGGAGAAAGGAAAAGTAAAGGAAAATCCCCAGAGGTTTTCTGCTTTCCTCACTTAAAAAAATCTCAATCAACCAAACCTTCAAAACACCAAAGCAATTTATTTTGGTAAATGCACCAGTTCACCATTTGGAAATGAAATCCTGAAATGGCTTGGTTTTAAAGTGCTAAAATTAGTCCAGTTGGCATTTAATGAATTTTCTTTAGCAGAAACTATTCCTGTCACACCCCTGAACAGCCCCTGCTCCTGCACTAGTGGAAGCTGGGAGCAAGGTTAGAAATAAACTATTTACCTGCATAAAAGTACTTACTCCAGAGCAGCCTCATCTAATCCCAGCCCTTTGTGTCTTTTGGCTCTGATTCTGCTGGTAATCATGCTATTAGTGGGATTGAAAAAAAAAAAAAAAAAAAAATTTTTTTTTCACATATGAAGGTGTGTTTCAATTTTTGTGCTTCAAAATGTCACCCCCCTCCTTTCAAGGGGCCAAACTTTGTTTCAGACCAAGACAGGAAATAAAATACCACATTTTGCTTTGGGAAGCTGTGTTGGTTTTTGGTTGATTTTCAAACTGTCAGTGAACCACATATTGGGTTGTTCACAGAGAGTGAATTGATAGTCATTCACCACAAATGGGGAAACTGAGGCACAGATGGGCTTCCACTCCCTAGAAGGAGGGGAAGGGCTGGCAGTGGGACCCAGTTCTCTTCGGCAGAGCTCCATAGCAATTCCTGGGGAAAAGAGATACTGCCTTTTCCATGGGTTGTTAAGGCAAGGCTGAGCAAGGGGTTCAAAACCTCTGGATGCAGTTCTGAAACTGGAAATCAAGGGGCAAAAAAGAGGAAAAATCAGAGGAACAAGGCTTCTGGGGGGCAGGACTGGCAGCTGAGCCAGGTCCAGCAGGTCCAGCCTGTGCCCCCAGGTCCTGCCCATGGGCTCAGGTGTGCAGGTGAGGGCAGGAGGATCCCCTTGCAGCAGTGGGAGGCTGATTCCTCTTGCACTGCTGGATCCCTGACGGCGTGGGTTAATTGAATGGACATATTTCATTAAACAAAGCCTTCACCATCTGTTCCGTCCCAATTAGAAATGCAGAAAAGAACATATTTCTCAATGACAATGGCAGGGAGGGGGAAAAGATATCAGTGGTTTCAAATCATGTAAAATTTTTCTGCAAGACAGACTCACAGCTGGGAACTTTAGGTTTTTTTTCTTGGGCCAGGCTCCCTAATCTTTAAATTCCCTCCCTGAAACTCCATTTTGGCTGGGTTGGAACTTCTGCAGTGTTGTCCCTCACACGATTTGGGAAGGGAATGAGGATCCCCTTTGCTCTGCTCATTCCTGGGACCAGGGCAATAAGGAAAGAGCTCCCTATGAATTGTTGTGTTGTTTTACCTTCCTGGTAATAGAAATTGCACATTGATGCTATGCTGAGTCCCCATCTCTTCCTGAGGGAAGCTGAACTGAGGTACTGAGTAAAAGAACTCTTATTTTTTCACTTACAAATCATAGTGATACACAGACAGGAGAAAGTTATTCTCTGAAATTAAAGAGCCAGTGGTGTTAACCACAGTTTCTGTCCATATCTTGTGTGTCTGACTAAGAATGTGTTTAGTTTCTGCTCCATCCACTTGCTGGGGATGTCAGGAACCAGCAGTTATCAGCAGGGAGAGGCAAGAGGGGGATGCAGAAGCAAATGCCTGATGTTGTCCTAGGAGACGATTTCCAAACCAGGAGGCAGGTTTGTTCTGACCTTTAGGAGGCAGAGCTGATTTGTTTTATTGCTGTGGTGTGTTTTATCTTTATGTTCCCATTAATCATTTTCATTCAAATGAAACCTGCAAGCATGTAATGTGCAGAACTCATTTCATCAGGTCCGTGTGTGTGTTTGTGTTTCTTTAAGAAAATGCCGCAGCCAATTCCGTTAAATTATTAGCCCTGTAATTCTCAAATTTACTGTCACCCTCAGGTAAAATTGCTGCTGCAACTAAATAAAACCTCTGGAAATGAATTGCAGCTCTTGACGGCCCTTAAGCCCTTGAGGCATTTAAATTCTGGATTTAGCGCAGGATTATTACTTGAGTGCAGCAGTTACCCGTGTCTTTAGCAGGGCTGCCTGCCCAGCCCGGCCTTCCCCATTCCCCCTTTGTTATGTGCTGTATATGTTATTCCCCCTTTGTTATGTACTAGATATGTTATCCCCCCTTTGTTATGTGCTGTGTATGTTGTTCCCCCTTTGTTATGTACTGTGTATGTTATTCCCCTTTTGTTATGTGCTCCTGGTATGAGTGTGGATGGAACATCCTGCACTGCTGCCGTTGCAGACTTGCAGCTGGGATTATTTTCCATCTCCTGCTGCTGCAGACTCACAGCTGGGATTATTTTACATCTCCTGCTGCGCTGTCCCACCCCTCATTTCTCAACCACGGCTGCCCTGGCAAACATTCCAGCGCCTTTTTCTGTTTGTTTGCCAGTGGTGTTGCTTTCCTGATGGCAGCAGCTCTGCAGGAGGGGTCATTTTGCTGTTTTTTAATAGCTTCAAACTCTCTTTATTGCTGAAGGCAGCACGTCCACCTGCTGAAGGGGCTGTGCATGGCTGAGGCCATGGAACCAGCACTCATGGAGGGGCAGGAGGAACTGGGGGGCTGCTGGGTCAGGTCCTGCTCCCACATAGTCAGAGATGCTGGAGCACAAAAGAGTGAAACCAGCCAAGGAAGCTGAAGCTGTGCAGAGCATCAGCAGGGATATGTGCTTTTCCTCTTTTTTCATGTTAATGCTGTTAGGAAAATTAATCCACAAACACCAGAGGTTTATGTCCAAAAAGGAGACAGAGGAGTCCTTTTTGGCTTATTTGAATAAAGGGAGAGGCCATGGGGCATTCCCTTGGGATGTCTCAAATTTTTGGAGGACACAGCCTCCTTTTTTTCCCAATTTCCTGTCTGCATTTCCCTTCCCTCTTTCCCCATTTCTGAGATACTTGAGAGGTACAGACTCCCCAGTACGCCTGATACCAAAGATTTCCCTCTAATGTATAACCCTCCCTTTTCATTTTTAATTCTTATGAAATCTAGGGGGTTTTCTTCCCCATTGTTTCTTTCATCTTTCAATGTCTAATTTTGTTTGTCAGCCAACCTGAAGTTTATTTGTAAAAGCAAATATATTTTTCCATTCATCAATCAGTGGAATCCTTCCCATTGTTTCTTTCATCTCCCAGTGCTGGTTTTACCTACCAGCAGATCCACAGCTTGTTTGTAAAGACATATCTGCTATTCCTCTCAATGCTTTAGTGGTATTTTCTTTTTTTGGGGCTACTGTCCTTCTGCAAAGGCCGTGTCAAAGTCTTTTTTGTGCCATTGCACGGGAGAGGAGGGAGCAGAGCCTGGCAGCAGTGCCTGAGGCACAGGGTGGTGTCTGGGGAAGCGCTTTGAGCTTGGGGAACCAGGGGCAATACAGCAAATCAGAAGCTTTATCCCTGGAGATAAATATGTAATGGTAGCAAGATCAGCAAGGATATTATTGATAATATCTGAGGCTTTGACAGGCAGTTCTGGGCTCTGATGTTTAGCCGGAGGTCACCAGCAGAAAGACAAAAGACAAACATCACCATGCTCTTTATTTTGTGGTCTCTGGAGGAGATCTTAACCCCATGGCAGTCTGAGTCCTGATTAAATACCCTGTGTGAATACTGATGAATTAATGAGCACTTGAACTTAGAGAGAGCTTCTGGCCAGCTTCTGCTGCTCCCACCCCAGACAGTGTTAGTCTCGATGCTCAGTGGTTCTGAACAATTTGGATATTCTAAGATAGGATAGTCCTTTTCTCTCCCACCCACATCCCAGCTTTCACAGGTTTGAAGACACCATCAGCCTTTGGAAGAAGGAAAACCAAGTCTGACTCTATCCAGAGCCAGTTACATCAGAAAAGAGCCCAAACAGACTCCTCTCACTTGCTATTTGTGCTCAGCTCCTGATCACTGCAGCTGCAAGACATTTTTAAACAGACCTAAAATACATCTCTGCTAATTGCTGATGACTTTCCTTGATGACCAAATCTCAAAGAAGATCAATATGGTGATGGTTTCCAAGATGCCTGTGTCTCAGCTCACCTTGGCCAAGTCTGTGGTGAAGAATCCATAATTCAGACATTTAGTAGTGAGACACTGTGGGAGCTTTGCCTGTCCCTCACCCAGGCTCCCAGAGGAGAGGATGCAGAGGCAGGTGGTGCAGAGATGAGGGATGGGAGCAGCTCTAGCCCAGATAAAGCAATGAGCATAGGCTTTGCAGCACCCCAGTGTCACTGCCAGCCCAGCAGGCAGCCCCAGGCTGGAGTGGCAGCAGCCTCTGGCCAGCACTGGGGGCAGGCAGGGGCAGGGAATGCCAGAGGAGAGCAGGGCATGGCAGCACTTGGCACTCTGGAAGGGTTTGTGAGCTGGAGAGCAGGGCTGCAGGGAGGCAGCCAGGATTCAAGATTCAGGATTCAGGATTCAGGCAGTGTCCAGGCTGATGATGCCCGAGGTTCCTGTGCTGAGCTCCGAGCCCCTGTACACAGATGCCTCTCCCCCACACTCCACTGAGCCGTGTAATGGAGAGCTGACTGTTTGTGACAATTTAGGGCTGTGCTCTGGCTGGGAGGTCAGTGTAAATTAAGACAGCATGATGAGAATTGTGAGGACATAACTGATGGGCTTAGCATTTTCTAGCCAGGAATAAACAAATTCCCCAGTGTCACAAATTTATGATGAGTGAAAAGTGTTCATCCCTCTCCTCTGACAGGCACTAATGGGGTATTAGAGGCCAGCAAAAATAGCATTTGCAAACCTTAAGCACAGAGCAGTGCTCAGACACTTCTCTGCTTTTGGGTCTCAGGTAAAATGTGTGCCTGCCTCGGGAGAAGGTACCTCCTGCTGTAGGAGACAAACTGGCTGTGTGCCTTAGCTGGAAGACTGAAAATATAGGGTTCAGTTGGTGTGCAGTGGCCTCAGTGAGCCAAACCAGTCCTATCAGCCGTGGGCAGTTTCATCCTGTCCCTCAAACAGCACTGAGCACTTCTGCCTCCCAGCTCTGGGCTGTGCTCCTGGGCACCAATGCAGGAACGAGTTCTTTCCTGGGACTCTGGTTTTAGATGTGGACGCCTGACCAGCTGTGATGGAGAGCACAGCAGGATGCAAAGAGAATCTGTCACAGCCTCAAGCCATGTTGTCTTAGCAGGAGTAGGGAAGGAAGTCCTGGCATGTAGGACCTTCGTGGTTGTTGGACAAGTGATGGGCACAGCTGCCACTGGGCTCTGGGATGGGTTCAGGGTTTGCAGATTTGGGCTGTGATTATGTTATAGAGCTGAGAGCAACGGCTAATTAATCTGCTGAGTGACAGAGCTGGGGGAGCAAACCTGCCCCTCCTAGGCCCAGTTCCAAACACTGGCATTACATACCCTGCTCTGTGCAAATGGAAGATTGCATGAACTGTTCTTGTGCCACTGAAAGAATCCCTGCTCAGGACTGAAAAGCTGTGAGCAGCTTCCCCTCCTCTCCTGGTGAGGATGAACAGAGAAAAGGGATACCCTTTCCCTTCCCATCTCCCTTCCTGTCTTCCCAAGCTTAAAATACAGATAGCTGCCACAGAGGCAGTGAAAAAAGAAATATTTCTTATGGTTGTATTCCTGTCCAGAGAAATAAATGGTGTGCGCCTGCATGTATGTGCACACACATACACACAAAAATGCTGCATTTTAATTATCCTCATAAAGGATGAGGAACGTGCATCTGGGCATGACTGTGAGCCAGGAACAAGGCGTTCATTTCCTCACCATTGCTTTATCCCTTTTGACCTTAATTTGAATCCCTCGGAGCTGGATGGTTGCATCTGTCAGGGCGGCTGTGCCTTAACCTGCTGGGACCGAGAGCCTGACGCAGGGAATCTCTGTGCCATCCCTCTGTGCCCCGAGCCTGGCATTACCCGATGTTCCCCCAGTCCTTCCCTGGCTGCCCCCACCCTCCTGTGCTCCGTGCATCCAACCTGCATCTGCCCTAATTACTGCAAGCAGAGCTTGAGCGCGGGCGGCGCTGTCCCAGTCCCGGTGCTGCAGCCATCGGGGTGGGCAGGGAGGCAAATGAGGTGATTCCCATTAATTCCACCCCTGACATTTCCCTGCCTGCAGCCTGGCTGATGAGCTTGTCAGCCCTCAGATGACAGCAGGACAGAAGGGCAGGTTTTGCTAACAGTGCCCGAGGAGCTTGATCTGAGTAGCGTGACCATGCTATTGCAGAAAGGCTCAGGCTCAGGCTGCCTTTGCACAGCTTTGCTGCAAAACTTTCCCATCCTGGATAGAGCCTGGCTCCTGCAGATCCTCCCAGATGAATTTGTTAAATGATCCCCCCTTTCAGTGAGTGTCACTTCAGCCCTTAGTCACAGTCTGAGGCACTGCAGGCTGTTTCTGTTTAGGTGGAAAGGGATTGGGGTGAAGGGTGCTGTGAGCACAGGGTTGGCTCCTGAACCCTCTTTCTCAGGGCCGTCTGCACAGTTTTTTTTAAAAATAGCTCCAGGCAAGTAATCCCAGTGCCTGAAGGCAACTGGAGACCCTAGAACTGTGTGGTGGCTTGTGAGCCTGGGCTTACAGAGGCTTGATGCAATGGGGTGACCCCAAACTTGAGCACATTATCTGCCTGTGATACCCACAGCTGTAAAATTAGCCTCAGACTCTGCTCTGTGTTTCCCCTCATATCCTGGTCTCTTCAGCCATGCCTAAGCTCAGTGCTTTTCTGCATCTGCTCCTCCCTTGCCTGCCTTTCCTTGCTCTGCTGTCCCTCTCTCCAGAGCATGTCCTGGTTTGCATCTCCTTGGCAATGGGCAGGGACAAGAGTTGGTTGTTGTGTCCCACCCCTCCCTGATCTGTGGAGCTGCTTTTCATTCCTGGCTGATAGCAATTGGAAAGCCCCAAACTGCAGCATCTCCCAGCCTGAGGGAGGACAATCCTGGGGTTCACCTCAGCCCCCCTTAAGAAGAGATTCTCCCAAATCCCATGCAGTTTCTAAGAGGTCATGGTTTATCATTCCTGGTGATAAAAACAAAAGCGAGCTCCCGAACTAAAGTGATTTCAGCTTTTATTATAAGTAAAAGAAAGGCCTAAAGCATGGGGGCTTGCAGGCCGAGCAGGAACATTCCCATCAAGGATGCTTCAGCGGCAATGTCCCCGATGTTCCAGGTGGAGCAGCACAGGTTCACTGGATCAGATGCCCCTTTTTATCCTGTTTTTTGTCCCTTTGGACTGGTTTCTGTTTAGATCCTTCATTTGCATGAAGGCTTAAGGTGCTTGATTGGTCCATTACAGTTCTGTCCAGGCTGGCTCATTTTGCTCGGGGGTGGTGCACTTTACTGGGTGTAATTTCTTATAATTTCCCTTTTAACCCCTTTTACAATATAATCAATATAATAACCAAACTAACAGTACATGCTTAACGATCTAGCAACTATATTGTAACAGTTTCTAACCTATTTTTAACACTAGTGCTGCCATGGGGATCATAACCCTGTAGCATCCTCACTCTTTCCCTGTAGCACTGGCTGCCAAGCCTGAGCTGGGGGTATTTTCTAAGGCTGGATGGACCCTGTCATTTTTCTGTCTCTCTCCAAGCAGCACATCACAGCTGACCCTGCCAGACTGCATCAGGACCAAAGAGCAGCGCCCCTTCTCTCTCCCTTGTTATTTATTTATTTCGAGGCAGCGGTGGGATCGGCTCCCTCCTCGGGAGGCAGAGATGGCAGAAGGGCTGCTCAGATGCTGCAGCGGGCAGATGGCTGCCAGAAACCCCCAGGGCAAGGCTGACTAAAGAGCACAAACTGCGCTGGGCCGCGGCCAGGAGGAGGGAGAGATGGCCAGGAGGGGGAGAGATGGTCAGGAGGAGGGTG
Source organism: Emberiza elegans (assembly GCA_024865655.1). Lineage (NCBI taxonomy): Eukaryota > Metazoa > Chordata > Aves > Passeriformes > Fringillidae > Emberiza > Emberiza elegans. The sequence goes on from JALJVW010000184.1 coordinate 60,422,811, forward strand.
AGATGGTCAGGAGGAGGGAGAGATGGCCAGGAGTGGGGAGGGATGGTCAGGAGGGACAGAGGGATGGGCAGGAGGGATGGAGGGATGTCCAGGAGGAAGGGATGGTCAGGAGGAGGGGAGGAATGGCCAGGAGGGAAGGAAGGATGGCCAGGAGTGATGGAGGGATGGCCAGGAGAAGGGAGGGATGGCCAGGAAAGAGGGATGGTCAGGAGGAGGGAGGGATGGTCTGGAGGAGGGAAAGATGGTCAGGAGGAGGGAGGGATGGCCAGGAGGGGGGTGGGATGGTCAGGAGGGAGGGAGGGATGGACAGGAGAAAGGGATGGCCGGGGGGATGGAGGGATGGCCAGAAGGGAAGGATGCTCAGGAAGAGGGGATGACCAGGAGGGAGGGATGGTCAGGAGGAGGGAGGGATGTCTGGAAAAGCAGAGGGCAGCACCCAGCCCATCCGTGGGGTGCTCCCAGCAGATTCCTGACGGTGTGGTGCCCAGCAGCACTGGGAGGGAATGCAGGGACCATCTGGTCAGTGCTGCTGCTCTCCTGGCAGGAGGAGCTCTGAGAGTGGTGGCTGGGGCTGCTGGTAAACCACGAGTGGCTCTGCACTGTCCTGGCTGGCTCAGCAGGAAAATGGAGCTGGAAAAACCATGGATGTGTCTCCCTGCTGAGAAGGGAGAGAATCATAGGAAAGATGTGATTCAGGAGATGGTTCCCTCTGGAAGCTGGGGGCTGGAGGTGGCTACATCAAGGTGAAAATGATCTGGAACTGAGGGTTTGGTGGTTTTTTTCATCTGTAGCTGATGTGGGATTTATACATCTGCTTTTATGAATTTGAATTCCTCAGTTGAACCTTACCTCCTGCATCCAGATGCTGCAATTCAGCTGTGACTGTGGTCTAACAAATGTTACCCTTGTCCACTTTGTCTTTTGTATTGGCTTCATAAGAAACCAGAGTGTGAAAACACAGCACCATCAAACCTAGATACAGCAGGTTATTCTGCAGTAAACAGAATAATCAATTGCTTGGTATCCCAGTGTCTGCTAACATTGCATCTGTTTGAAGTATGTTTTTCAGTGAAAAGATGGCTCTGCATAATGCATAAAACCTCTCATCTCCATCAATATACCTGGCCAACAAGGACTGAGCTTGAATTTGAACTGAGTAGGAGTTCACTCTTTTACCACTCTTTTGTTGTTTTAAAGGTTAATTTTTCTCTCTTAAAATGGACTGTTACCATCCTTTCAGAAAAGACAGTGTAAGGGCTGGGGAAAAATAGTGCTTGAAAATGGCTAATTGAGCTATAGGAAAATATAATTTATGAAAGGAAAAATAACTGTCCTAGTCAGTGCATTAACTCATGTCATGACTTTTTAATGGCAATGTTATAGGTTAATTAGTATCTGGGCTGTCCTTGTGCCTACCAGAGTTATTCACAAAGGATCATGGTCTCATTAGGTAGGACTCCCATAAAGACAATCCTTCTATAGGTGGTTTATTATCTGCATGCACGTGTGGAAATGTTTTGCTGTTATCAGCAGAAAAGGGTATTAAAGGAACCAGAAAGTAAAATACCTGCACACTGTTGAAATTCCGACTGAGGGCCTAGAGGGGAAGTACTTTCTCTTGGATTTTCCTACACTTTGGCTTTGTTAACCTGGGAAAACTGCATTCAGGCACTGAGAGCTGCGAGGTGTTTCCTTTTGAAGGACCCTTGTGCTGCAGCCAGAATGGCAAAGATCGGCCTCGTCTGAGCATCAGCAGCTGCTAACACAGGATTAATGTTGCATGGGCTCAGTCTGCTGAGGAACACAGCAAATGCCTGAGGTAATGCAGCGTTCCTCCTTGGAATTGAGAGGGGAAAATAGACAAAACGACCTTTCAGCTGTGAAAGTGAATGGAAATGGGAGTGTCTGAGTCTGAAATGGAAGAGGCAGAGAGGGCTGGGTGAAATACTCCCCTTGTCAGACGGAAAGGTTGGGGAAAATATTATTTTTGTCCCTCATTCTCTGTATGTGTGTCACTCACCTTTGACATGCACATCCCCTCGTTTACCTTCTCTCTTTTCTTCCCTGTAGCTTCACAACTGCCCTGTTCCCCAGAAGAAATGGGGTGGATGGGATAGCATAGGAAAAACTCTTGGTTTGCACTGGAGTTTCCAGACTGATGGTGGTCTCTACCATGGCAGTGCAGGAATTTCTGCCCTGCTGCCCAGCAGATCTGGTTTCCAGAGGCCTTTGCAGCTTGAGAAAGGTGGCACACAATAAAAAGCAGGTCCTAACACCTTGGATCTCATGCATTTCAGAGAATTTGTAGCAATTCAAACAGATAATTACAGCATCTGTGCCTGAAACGTTCTGTGGTGGGATTTCTATGACCAGAAGGATGAATAAGCACAGCCCAGAGGATGAGTGCACATCCTCACAAATCCTCCACCAACTGCACACCCAGAGAGGCCAAGGAGGGACCATCACCTCTGTGAAAAATGATACTCACTTCCAAAATTTAAAAGGTTTATTAAAACCTTATCAAAATTACAACAGAAGACTGAATAGAGAAAATATTACGGTGCCAAGAGCAGAGGATTTTTCCCAGCATGTGCTCACCCACACAATGGAGGTTTTGCCTTTTAACCCTTTAACCCCTTCCAAAGTTCTGTCCAGTGCTTCTTCTTTTCTGTCCAGTGGTGCAGTTTAAGTCCTTAAATCTTGATTGGAAGCCAGGTGTTGCCACAGTAATGAGCTGACCCTCCCAAATGTCCCAAACCCAGGTCACCCCCTGATAAAAGCACAGGGGGGTAAAACATAACCATAAATCTATAAAACATAACTGTAAATCCATAAATCTTCTCTTAACATATATACATGATATTTGCCTCTTAATTGTGAGAGTCAACCATGGCATTACTCATGTATCTCACCTCCCTCTGGTCACCCAGGTGTCCCAGGACAGGGATGAAGTTTACCCTGCAGGATGTTGGTGTCTCCCAGACCTGCTCACACACAGGGATGCAGCACCAGCTACATGTGGCAGTGTGATTTTTGGGCTACAGCAAACTCAGATTTTGCAGGGAAATGCTAAAAAACCTTGATGTTCTGTTGATCCTCAGACTCAGGCTGGGGTAAGAAGACTTAAACGTTAAACCTCTTTGTCAGCTCGCTTTCCTTGGAGCAGTATAGACACCTCTGAAAGGAATAAAAATTGTAGACTTTTCATTTTTTTTCTACCGCAGCCTGCTTCATAGAAGATTTCTTAGGACAAAGAACCCATAAGATTTATAAAAAGGAAGGAATACTTGTCAAGTTGCCAGGACCAGAACAGCATCTTCTTTTGAATCTTGAAAAGCAGATCATGGGCAAGAGGAAAGGAAATGGTGACCATTTGGTTCCTGGAGAGAAACCCAATTGCTTCATTAAAGAAGAGTTGTCACATGCTTGTTTCTTAAATCCTGCTAAATACCTGCTTAGCAGCATTATTGACAGGCTTTTCTCGTGAACATTGAGCTGTTAAGCTGCTCCTGGTTTACAGCAAGAGGTTAAAGGATTTCTCAAAGCTCCCAATGAAAGCCTTACTAACTGGATTAACTGCTAACATGGATTTAGGCTTTGAGTCAGATTAACCCCCATTGCTCAAAGTAGGTTCTACTTGTTCATCTTTTCTTCCTTTTGTCTTCTTTCTTTCCAGCTCTTCCCTTTTTATTTTTATTGTAAGGAATAAGGGAAAAATAATCCTCTGTGCTTGTGTTTGAGCAGTGGGACACTGGAGGCACCGTCTGGGCAGGGTGGTGGCCTGGCCCCATCAGATGTGACAGTTTCTGTTTGGAAAACGGGGGAGAAGCTGTGAAAAGAATGAGGAGAGTTATAAATTGGTTTGCAAATTTGGCTTCTGTTTGCCTTTGCTGTTCTCTTCCTTGGATTTCCTTAGCAGTATGAGAATAATTTTATATAGTGATGAATTTATTTCTTTATTTATATTCAAAACTATATTATGTTATGTTATGTTATGTTATGTTATGTTATGTTATGTTATGTTATGTTATGTTATGTTATGTTATGTTATGTTATGTTATGTTATATTATATTATATTATAGTATAGTATATTATGTAATTTATACACCTGGCCGGGCAGATAGCAGAGAAAGTACTTCTCAAACTGGATAACCCACGGTCTTCATAGCACCAAAGAGGAGTTAATTAATTTAGGCTGTAGTTAAACGTGTGTTTCTTCAGCATTTTAGGAGGACTGAAGCACCACGTGAGCTCCTGTTTTTGGCTGATTGTTTCTGCCACTGCGCTGTTTTCTGGGCAAGGGTTTGTAAGCAAGTTAAAGCATCTGCTGCCCCATTTAGAGGCATTTCCCACTCAGTCTGGATCCCTAATAAAGGGGTGAATTGGCAGCCCGACTCATTGCTGGGGATGGTCTTGCTGAGTGAGGGTCTGCTCCAGCCCATTTCACAGGACCTGCAGGGCAGGAATCTGCCAGCAAATGCTGAAGGATGTCAGGGGAAGCAAACAGAGATGTAGCCTGGAAGGAGCCGGGGTGCAGCACTGTGGCTGCTCTTGCCTGACCAAACTGGCACATGAGTTGATTCCCAGCCCAGAAAAGAGATCAAGGAATGGAGCCAAGGCTGTTTCTGCCTCTCTGTCTCCTGCTCACTGCCCCGTTCAGACCTCTCAATTACCTCTCTCCCAGCGAGTGCGGCGATTGCCATGGCCATGTGATGCCCAGCCCAGGGGTCACAGCCCGGTCTGGCCCACCCAGGCTGCCAAAGAGTTCCTCTGTCCCTGGGGAGGGAATCTTGTACCAGGGCCACTCAGAGTGCCCCTCAGGGTGGTGGCGTGTCCCCAGGGATTGGAGCTGTCTCATTTAGCTCTGTCTGCTCTGCTGGCTGGGATCTAAGCCCAGCTGGCTGAGGACCATGTTGCTAATCAGAGACTGCAGAGTAAGGAGCTCTTGCAGAGTGTTTGTACCCCACTGAACATCACCCTGAGTGGAATGTGTGCAGCCCTGGAGCAGCTGGGTCTCACAGCGTCACTGTGCTGTTCAGACAGGGCTGTTTCTAACCTGGCTGGCTGATGGTCCCAGAGGGCATTCAGGAGGTCTAGCAGTCCCCTGCCTTTCTCTGGGCCCCCTGGGGGTTTCTGCACATCTGTTCTGCTTTGTGGCCAACCCCTCCCTCAAACTACTGAGTCTCTTCTCTAAAAACCATCAGCAGGATGCAGACGACACTGCCTTCTCATTTCCCCCCAAAACTCATCATCTCCCCTGCGCACTTCTTAATCTCATCTTCTCTGAGTCCCTCCCAGCTGCTTTTATCAGCATCTAATCCATTTTATCTGAATTGCCAACCTGCTTTCTGGCTTCCCCTCCACCATCCTTACCCCCACCAAATGTCTCTTTAAGCTCCCATCTGATCCTCCCCCCTTTTCCCAGAGAGCCTCAACTCCTTCTCCTCCCCCTCCTCTTCCTCCTCCTCCTTCCTCCAGCCCTTCTCTGCTTTCTCCCCGGCCTGCACCACCATCCCCCAGCTGCTCAGCATCAGCCTGTTCCTGCCTCCTCACTGCCAGGGGAATCTCTCACACATTTCCTTTTCTGATTTCCTCCCACAGCTCACTGAACATCCCAGAGGGGACACCAGGTCACTCCTTTCATGCTCCAGGTGTGTGACACAGCTGATGCTGTCCCCCAGGGACAGTGGCTCCCTGCAGGACCTCTGACAAAGGTCTCGGGAGGTGACATGGCCTGTCTGCCTGCTGGCACATCTTGCTCTCAGCATGTGGAAGAACCTCCCAGAACCTTGCAAACTTAGGCAGGGGCACTGCCTAAGTCACTGCCTTTCTCTGCAATGCTGGTGCACTTAGCTGAGCACCTGGGGGGCCATTCACATCCTGCCTCCCCTTTTTGGACATCTGAACAGTTATTTGTGGAATTCCTTATGGTTTGATGTGTGACATTTTATAGCACAGCTCTGTCATATCCTTTTTACATCAGATGAGAAAATTACTGTTTCCTGCTGCTATGACCTGTAGTGAGACTGGCCAAAGGAAAGGAAGAGGGGGGAAATAAAATGAAAATCTATCAGAAACACCAGAAGGAAGTGGGCTGTTTATGGGGCCCAAGGGGAAGTGATTCAGTGTGGTGATTGGGAAGAGTTATGAGTAGATGGTTTGGAATGTGGCAAGGTAAACCACAGCTCTCAGTGTAGCCCCTTGCTCTCAGGGTGTGAGTTCACCTGCAGTGAGACAAGCATGAAAGCAGAGGAGCTGTAATGTGGATCTTCCTTTTTGTTCTTACCAATACTCCAGAGCTCTTCTGAGCTCTGTGCAAGTCGAAATAACATTAAGTTTCTCCAGCTTATTCTCTCTATTCCTTTAATTCCCTTTGAGCTAAGGGAAGCAAAACCTTTGATGCATTGATACGACTTTGCTTCCCACTGCCTGACATTCAAATCCCCCTCACTGCCAATGCAGGGGCTCTGTCTGGGGAAGGGCCCTGCCTTCAATTGCACAGCAGTTGGGAGACCCCTGCCCTCCTGATCTTCTTAAGGGTCTGTTTTTTGGAGTCCCTCCCAGCTGCTTTTTATCAGCATCTAATCCATTTTATCTGAATTGCCAACCTGCTTTCTGGCTTCCCTCCACCATCCTTACCCCCACCAAATGTCTCTTTAAGCTCCCATCTGATCCTCCCCCCTTTTCCCAGAGAGCCTCAACTCCTTCTCCTCCCCCTCCTCTTCCTCCTCCTCCTTCCTCCAGCCCTTCTCTGCTTTCTCCCCGGTCTGCACCACCATCCCCCAGCTGCTCAGCATCAGCCTGTTCCTGCCTCCTCACTGCCAGGGGAATCTCTCACACATTTCCTTTTCTGATTTCCTCCCACAGCTCACTGAACATCCCAGAGGGGACACCAGGTCACTCCTTTCATGCTCCAGGTGTGTGACACAGCTGATGCTGTCCCCCAGGGACAGTGGCTCCCTGCAGGACCTCTGACAAAGGTCTCGGGGGGGTGACATGGCCTGTCTGCCTGCTGGCACATCTTGCTCTCAGCATGTGGAAGAACCTCCCAGAACCTTGCAAACTTAGGCAGGGACACTGCCTAAGTCACTGCCTTTCTCTGCAATGCTGGTGCACTTAGCTGAGCACCTGGGGGGCCATTCACATCCTGCCTCCCCTTTTTGGACATCTGAACAGTTATTTGTGGAATTCCTTATGGTTTGATGTGTGACATTTTATAGCACAGCTCTGTCATATCCTTTTACATCAGATGAGAAAATTACTGTTTCCTGCTGCTATGACCTGTAGTGAGACTGGCCAAAGGAAAGGAAGAGGGGGGAAATAAAATGAAAATCTATCAGAAACACCAGAAGGAAGTGGGCTGTTTATGGGGCCCAAGGGAGGTGATTTCAGTGTGGTGATTGGGAAGAGTTATGAGTAGATGGTTTGGAATGTGTGGCAAGGTACACCACAGCTCTCAGTGTAGCCCCTTGCTCTCAGGGTGTGAGTTCACCTGCAGTGAGACAAGCATGAAAGCAGAGGAGCTGTAATGTGGATCTTCCTTTTTGTTCTTACCAATACTCCAGAGCTCTTCTGAGCTCTGTGCAAGTCGAAATAACATTAAGTTTCTCCAGCTTATTCTCTCTATTCCTTTAATTCCCTTTGAGCTAAGGGAAGCAAAACCTTTGATGCATTGATACGACTTTGCTTCCCACTGCCTGACATTCAAATCCCCCTCACTGCCAATGCAGGGGCTCTGTCTGGGGAAGGGCCCTGCCTTCAATTGCACAGCAGTTGGGAGACCCCCTGCCCTCCTGATCTTCTTAAGGGTCTGTTTTTGAAGAGGTCCTCATAGCAACTGTGGCATAAAAGCACTTGAGTGTGACTAAGTATTGGCCTTGATGGATTTCCTGGGTCTAATCCCCTGCACATTATGCTGGCGCTGGCTTTACAAGAAGAATGATGAATTTTAATAGCAAATCAGAGACTTTCTGGTGTTCATGCTCCCCCTTTAAGGGGGGCACCAGACAGAGCTAGAAGCTGTGAGGTCTGAAATGGGCTGTGGCCACTTCTCTGCCTCTTAGACAGGGTGGAGTCAAGTGCTGCTTTGAGCTGAGTCTGAGATCTCAGCTTGGTGCTCCTGACCCCTCCCTGCCTCTGCCCAGTGGGTTTGATATGGGACACCTTCTGGCAGCCCTGTATTTAATAACAGACACAGAAACACAGATGAGGTGGTGTGTCAAAGCTTTGGGAGCTTTCCATGTCACCTATCACTGCTGGGAGACCCATCATTCTCCCAGGACTCCATTGGAAGTAACTTAATAATCTCATCCCTGGAACAGGACTGACTTGCCTGTGGGGCTAATTTCCTTGTAGTCTGCTCCCCCAGTGATGATCTACACAGAGTGCTTTATATTAAATGTGCAATTTGTGATATTTCATAGTTGAGAGATGCTTGCCAGGTGTTATTGGTCTGGATTTTGGCATGTAATGAGCAGGGTAGCAAGCACTAATAGATGGTCTCTCTGACCATTTTCAGCAGTCACCTTGCCTACTTCTTGCTGACATAGTTCTTATGGTAATTAATGAGTTGGCACATTCCTAGGAGCCTTGTCAATGAATTAATCTCTGCACAGAGGGAACAGCTGAACACAGGTTTCCTCCTGTTGTCTCTGGCAAACAGGGGAGGTGGAGAACCTGCAGGCAGGTGGAGAGGGGGCTGTGCAAGTCTTGCTTTAACAGGGGCTGGAATTATGCATCTTGCATATTTTGCATCTTGCATACATTTCTGTACATCTGGTTTTATCCTCCTGAGCCCCTGTGTGTCTGATTAGAGTGTCCAAGGTGGTTATTTTTCCTGGCAAGGGAGTGCAGCTCATAATTAACTCGATGCTACGGGAGCAGAGGAGAGGCTCAGCTCTGCTGGTTGTGTGAAGGTATCTGTGTGGACTCATTTTGTCCAAGCAAGCAAAGAATGGGGAGATATAGAAAGATGATCAACCCAAGCTGCCTCTTCTTGATAAATTGTGTTTCAAGACTGATCAAACTCCAGGACTGAGACTGGAAAAGAAATAAGGAGGGACAACAGTCCCTTCCTGAGGGGCTCCAGACATAAACTTTGTCCCACTGGAGGAAATGTCTGTAAAGACAGTGAAGAAACATTCCCTTCCTAAGGGGACCCCCATGCCTAGCACTGCCATTCTTCTCCTGTGAATCTCACTATTCTCAGAGACTGAGTGAATTTTTGAGAGCCTCTCCAGGCAGCTCCTGACCAGTTGTCCCCAAGGACCACCTGCCACAGCTGACCTGCTGCTTTCCTTCTGCAATGCTTTATTAAACACTGGGCAGGAATTATCCCTTCAGGAATTATCACTAAGGGTTGGGGAAAGAGGGATGGGTGAAAGTTGTTGCTAGTGTGAATAAGGCAGAAAACATGAATGTAAAGAACTTGTGGCTAAAACCACTGAGCTCTGCCTTGAGACTTCACTGGGCTCTGAGTTGCCATTGCCTTCCTTGAGCCTTCTCCTGGTAATTGGATCAGTGGATCATTACACATGCTGTTAAATGTTCAGGAGTCACTCCTGAAAAGCAGGACAAATACCTCCTCCTCTGCTGTGACACTTCTAAAGGAGGAGGTTTTGCACTTTTGCAGTAGAAGTAGAAAGGACTCAATAATGTGGGTCAGGGCAAGCCCAAGATTTGATTTGCTGAAATGTCCAGCCCAGGGTCTTTGGTTGTGAATCACCTGGGCAAAAGGTTGTTTAACTTTTGTGTTTGGGAGCTGTTCCTTGGTTTAGAGAGAGTGTAGGGATAATAACCCAGCTGCACAGCCAGTGTTGTGTTAGAATCCCAGGGCTGCTGGTATTCATCCCAGCACTGATCTAAAGTAACTCATGACTCTGTTAGGAAAGAAAATTGTATGTTTGCTTGAGGGACAAGGTGATCCATGAGAACTAAGAAATGAATGTTTCCTTAGAGTGTTTAGGAGTGAGACAGAATTTATCATCTGTTTCAGTACTTGCTTGCTTTTCCCCCTCTAGTTGCTAGCCCTAACCAGCCATGGGAAAACTCTTAAGGTTATGGGATATCTCTGTTTATTTGCTTGTCCAAGAGACTGTAAAATGGCCTAAACTAAGGTCAAGTCCATCCACAGGTAATGAGGAGATAGACTTAAGTAAAGAAAGGAGAGAAACTGGCTACAGTTCTGCACTGAAGCCACTGACCAAGCTCTTGGAGACAAGCTGGGTTGTTGTTTGCCTGTGGGACACTGGCTCTCCCCTGGACTGTGCATGTTCTGCTTTCATTGTCATCAAAGACATCTCAGTGATGAAAGCAAAAAAAAGCAATATGACTGGTTTTTATAAAAATCTATTTCCAATTTTGGTCAAAAGGGAATCCCCCAGGCCTCTACTTTTCTAAAATCATCCAGGTGCATCAGAGCGTTTCCAAACCAATTTGTCATCATTTCAGGGGCTGACTGCCTGTAGGAACAGGGAGAGCAGTGATTGGATGCACAGATCTGTTTGACCCAGCCCCAGCCCACAGCTTCAAAAGGGCTTTTCAGTGTTTCTTCAGCTCCAGTGGATTGCACTGAGCTGGATTCTGCACTGGTATTCCAGCTGTACTTCTATCGGTGTAGAATTACACTAAAATGTCAGCTGGAAGAACACAGGAATGCTGCACTCACACCTGGGGACATTTTGATGATCAGTGATGCAGCTAACACCACATGTCCAGTCCAGCATGGATAGAGTGCCTGTCTTGCTCTATTGAACTGCTAAACTATTTTTTGGCTCATGTAAGTGGCTCTGAAACTGCAGTAACAAACAGAGCAAAAATTCCTGCAGAGAGCTGAAATATTTACCTACCACTGCCTTCATACTGCAGGATCACTGGAGACTTATGGTAAATTGCTCTCATTTGTGACCCCTAAGAAAGAGGTAGATACATCCAAATTTAATGGCTGAATGAAGTTCCTTTAAAGTGTTCACACACATGTCCTTTAATGCTTCTCACATTGTGGGAGGCTGTGGATGCCCCATCCCTGGAAGTGTTCAGGGGCTTTGAAGAGCCTGGTCTGGTGGAAAGCTCCCGTGGCAGGGGGGAAAATGAGATGACCTTTAAGGTCCCTTCCAACCCAAACCATTCTATGAATCTGTGATTGAATCGCAGAGTATTCACAGCTCAGGGTGTTCTCAGCTGATCTCAGGGTGTTTGTCAGCTGATTTTGGTGATGACACCATTCAGTGGCAAGAGTTAGGCTCTCTCTGTGGTGTTTCTGAGTTGAGAGGTGATTCACAGCTTTCAGGTAAAACTTCCCACAAAGATCTGTTCTGTTGCTGTGACTTAACAAACCAAGATCCATCTTGGTTAGGTGGAAGGGAGAGGATGGAAACTTGCCAAGAAAATGGCATGTGAACCAATAAAATAAAAAATGCTCTGGCAGTCCTCATGTTAGAAATCACATTGTATGGCACTTATATTAAATATCGTTTTTAGTTTACAGCAGAGTGTAACTGGTGGCTTCAGTTTTGTCACACAGAACAGAGTTCTAGTGGTTATTTTTGGTTAAACACTTAAAAGTGTTTTCTTCCTAAGTCTTCTAATAACTTCTGTTTTAATTGTGCAAATTGTCCCAAAGTGCTTGCTCAAATATCAGGTTAGACACAAAAGTGCCAAGTATAATTTTTATATTCTTGACCATGTCTGTGTTGTATTATCTTATTCATCCTTCTGATTTTTCTTCAATGGACATTATATTTGTAGCCTTTTTCCATGGAGGAAAAAAAATCTCAATTATCCTTACAATCCTTTTTGAAATTTTGTTCATTTTTTACCATTCCCTCCTGAGTTTGTGGCATGGATCTGATCGCAGCACTCACCAAGGAAATTACTTGTGGTTTCCCTACAGCACAGAACGTTGGCATGTTCTGTTTTCCAATATTTTGACTCTGAAGCAGAAGTTTGACACAGCTGCTCAAAACATCTGTGGTGTTTAGAGAGTTTGATCATGCTGAGTGGATCAAAATGACCTTTGTTTTCTCAGCCTTTCTTTTTCTCACCAAATGTTACAGTGAGTTTAGATCCTTTCAGGCAGACTCCCCCAACCCTTGCCACTGTCTACAGCAAACATCATCTGAAGCTGTGCCGACCACCTCACTCAAATTTGGCAGTCCTATTGAAATGGTGTCCTCACAAATCCTGTTAAATTTTCTATTTCTCTATTCATTTTTTCATCTCATTATTCATTGCTTTCCATCCAGAAGCTGAGAGGTGTCTCCAAGTCTTGGGCCTCTTTTCTCCTCCCATTGAGGCCACCAGAGGAGATCCAGGCAATCCCCATTGTGGCTCTTTGCCTCCCTCAAGTGACTGGCACCAACACCGACCTCTGTGACTCAGGTGTGCTCTTCACCTCGAGGAAGCTCATCTCTATTTTTCCTCTTGTTTCTTTAGAAACATAAATATGAAGATTTTTAGATAGAGGAGTTTTTCTTTGCCTGGTCACATCAGGATGAGAAAATGATGCCTCTGACATTGCTGTTTGAGATGGCTGCTCCAGACCCAGCCTTTTCCAAGACATCCTTGCTAGTCCATCTGACTTTCTAGCAGTCTGAAAAATTCCACATTTAACTTTGTGCCCAGGTCTGTCTCAACAGCTGAAGTGAGACCAGACCTTGTTGAACTGAGCTTGGGGGAAGTGAAGGTGCTGGGCTACTTCCAACCCACCTGCTGATGACCCACTGGGTCATCTCCTAGGCTTGGCAGTTTCTGCCCAGAGCTCAGTACACGTTGTTACTAAAGCTGTGCTGAGCAGATCAGAGCCAAGGTTGCTTCAAGAGAGCTCAACTCAAGCTCAGGACGTTGCAGAATTGTCCTTTAGTTCTTTTGTCATATATACCTGTCTGTTTTCACTGTGTCCTTTAGCTATCCAAATCCTTTTTCCAAAGTCACCAGGCAGCTCCAGTCAGGGCAGTGGCATGTGAACAAGCAACATGAGGGACACTTGAAGAGACAATTCCCACCTGGCTGCCTCCCTCCTCAGCTGCAATGATTAGTCCAGCTCTGAATGACAAAGTGCAATAAAACTGAGACAGTTCTGTCCTTGGTGCATAATAAGTGAAAGACGAGTGGGAAATATCTCTGAAAAGTTTCCTCCCCTAAGAGCAGATGAGTGAGCACAGCCCTTTTCTGTCTGCCTTTCTCTTCACTCAGCAGCAGCCTGGAGCTGAGCCTTCAGTGTCTTTGCCCTTCTCTTTCCTACCTTCTTTTGCAGCTCCTATAGATAAAAAAATAATGTGGCTTTTCTGGAGCCCTAACCCCATTCTGTCACTGCTGTGCACTCCTGTGAGTGTGCATTATCTGACCATAAAGCTGCTGTGCAGCCAGCATGGAAATGGTATTGGCAAAGCTGTAATGGAGGCAGGAATTTATGTCTGTGGCCAGGTGGAGTTCTGAGGGATTGTACCTGAGCTAATAATACCTTGCTGTGAGCCACTGAGTTCAGCTATATCATTTGGGGCAGGAAAATCTATTGGTGCTATTCAAGTGTGGCTATCACAGTGATATCATTTTTCTTTGAAAAAAGAAATGTTTACTTTTAATTGGAATCAATGCCAGTCACTTGTCTCACACTGAAAAAGAGTTAATGAGAGGGAAGTATAAAGAGAGGAAAACCGTTGAAAATTAAAAATATTTTGTTATGAGTAATTATTAAATATCCCTGGTTTTAAGTCATAATTACTTGGAATTAGGCCAAGTGTAGCTGACAAGTCAAGGAGCCAATTTGTGACTGGGTAATTTTGGAGTACACCACCTCTTGGGCCAGAGAGGCAGGAGAACAGGGAGCCCTTCCTTCCTCCATCCTCACTTCCCAGGGCTTGGGAAGAGCCCTGCTTGCTCACTCAGCCCTGTGAGTGAGCCCTGTGAGCTGGTGCAGCCTGAATCCTGCCTCCCTGGAGATGTGGCTGCAGAGTTGTTGAGGGTGGTACTTGGAGGAGTCATGGATTGCTTTCAACTCCAATTTTCCATTCCTACCTGTCATGGTTTAAGCCTGGCACAATGCCAGTGCCCCCATGAAAATACTTACTCCCTGGTGTCTGCTGTGAGATGTGACCAGGAATAAGCAAAGCAGTCCTCTACTTAAAAATATAGAAAACAAAACTTTATTAACTACACACTACATAGGAAAGAAAAGAAAATCTCAAGGAAAATGAAAACTCTACAGAATACAGCTCCTCCTCCTCCCCCCACCAAATTCCCAATACAATTACATCTCCCAGTCCAGCAAAAAACCACCCTTAAGAATACTCTATCTCCAATTCCTTAAGAGGAGGAGTCCTTCTTGTATGCCCTGGGCTTTTGGTCACATATCACCACCCAGGATTGGAGATCGTGACCCCCTCCTCCCATGCTCAGTGCTCTCACCACTGAACATGGACCAGAGCTACTTTGAGGGTTATCTTTTTAAGGATTCCGTTGTTCCCACTCCAAAAAAAAGGCACAGTCTCCACTTTGGGACATCTGTCCCCCCCATTATTTCACCTCCTGGGCCGGGAGGCTTCCAAACTGCCCTCTTAACTCTGGGACACGGTGGCTCCCCCTGAAAATAGTCTCTGTATTCAGGAACAGTCCATGGCTCCACAAAAAGCGTCCAGCAAAAAATGCCACTCCACATCTCTTCCACCCTGGGTTCTTCTCACAATCTCTCCCTTGCTCAGCCCTTTAAAAACTTGCTCAAATTGTTCTTCATCTCCTCTCCAGGAAGGGCCAGTACTCTGCAAAAGCTTTCATTGTCCAAGAAAGGGTTAAAACTCCACAGCTCACAACCCACAAGCAGCCAGACGGACTCCTTCAGGGCCCAATCCCCCTCCTCTCCACAGGCCGGGCAGGCTGGCAGCACATGATACTGAATTTCAAGGCTACAGCCCAGTCCTAGGCAGCCAGCACAGACACAGTCTCTCTCTCTCTGTCTCCCCAGGGGAGGGGGGGGGCTGCCCAATAGCTCCCGGTGTCTCTCTCCTCTACCCTGGGGGGGGGAACCAGGCCAGGCCTACTCCCATCACATGACTGCCCCTCCCCTGCCCAGCAGCAACAGCTGGAGTGGAGGAGAGGTCCATCCTCTTCCACACCGAAGTCCCAAGAGAGCTTCCCAGGGGCAGAGCTCTGCTTTTAACCCCTGCGTGTTCTCAGAGGCGTGTCCAAATCTTAGTGGTCATCCAGATGTCAATCCCAAATCTAAACCTTCAATTGGACTGACCACACACTCCCAGAAATCCACTTCCCCTCAAACTACGACACTACCCTGTCGCAATAGGACACGAAATAAAACAACGTGGACACTGGGCTCTAAGGTAAGAAGAAGAAAAAGAAGGGAAGTTTATTTCCTGACTCCAATATTTATAGACTTACAAAAGTGGATTGGAGGATGAAAGTGCCACCTCTCTAATGACACTGGACAAGACAACAGTCCATCAAATTGCTCCTCCTCCAGAGAAGAATGTAAAACAATAATTATTTACATAAAAGTGGGTGAGAAACTCCATTACAAGAATGTAAACATCAGAAGGCTTAGAAGAACTTAGAAGAACAGGGCAACACTACCCCATCTGCTGTCCCTCAAGAAGTGGGTACGTCCCTCAACAGAGACCTGGCCATGGCTCAGCTGGACACAATACATGTCCTGGCACAGGCTTGGGATCAACCTTGGGAAAGTCTTAACCTTGGCTTTCAGAGTGAAGAGCCAGAGTGACAAAAATACATCCTTTCCCATCTCTTGCCACCTTCCCCACCCCATCCAGAGCTGCACTGCTACAAAGCTGGTGCCCCCTTCATATCTCCAGCATCTTCATGTAAACAGATTTGTTGTCCCTCCCAGCCAAAGTATCCCAAGGTATCTGTCAGCTGCTAAAGGCATCATTTTCTGTTTATCTTCTCCTAAGCTGCTGCTCCAGCGGAGCTGCAAAATTAACATTGTGCTCAGCAAAACGGTCTGTGTAAAACAAGGGCAATTTATACAGAAATAGCCATAATCCTTCACATTAAAATCTGGCTGTTAAAATTCTGGCACCTCTCAGAGGTCACTCTAACCTAGTTAAGTTCTGTTAAGAAAAGCTGTTATTGTGGCTCACAGCTTTTTTTTCTCCCCTACAAGATTGTCTCCTTTGGCTTGTGCTCTTCAGCACTCACCTCTACCTCCCCTGCTCTGCTCTTGCCTCTCCTGGTTTAAATTGCTTTCTGTCATACATTATTAAAGACTAAGCTTAACTATCCTAGACACTATGAAAAGTGCTCAACAGTGGGGTTAAAGTCCTTGCAGTATTTCCTTGTTTCTTCTTTCCCCTGGTTGGAATTTTGACCACAAATGAAGCACCTTGAGGGAGGTTCCTTGTAGAAAAGGTGCTGGGCTGGAACAAAACAGATGTGAGTTCAGCTCCCTGCTGTGACAGGGGTTTCCTGTCTGTCCTTGGATATATAATTTAATTTGTCTCTCTCATTCTGTCTCGTTCCCCACCTCGCTGCTTTGCAATGATAATATTTGTTTTCACCATCCAGCATATCTCAGTGTGTTTCTTCTTATGGTGCAAAATCTGTATTAACCAATGTGTACACAGGACTGTGGAGAGTAGGATTTCAGTCTCTGGACCTCAAATTTCATAATACCACACAAATAAATACATTAAATAAATGCCTCTCCTTCCAGCTTGTTCATCATGACTGTATGATGTTACAAACAGAATGATGTTAAGGTTAAACTTGATCTCTCTTGCCTGAAGCTTTTAATGAAGTAAAAAGGAGATTTCATTCCAATATAACAACTCTATGACCTTAAACAGAGTCCTGCTGAATTTCTCTGGGGGAAAAGTACACAGCTGTATAAATCATAGAATCATAAAATATCCTGAATGGGATGGGACCCACAAGGATCATTGGATTTCAGCTCCTGGCCCTGCACAGGACACCTGCAGGACTCACACCGTATTTAGAGCCACTGACTTCTGGTGCTGCTTTGTGCAATATTCCCTTTTATCTGCTGCATGGTGAAGCCTGGATCACCATGGCACAGGGCTCATGAACACTTCAGGGTGCATGGCATAGGCCACATTTCAAGGAAAAGCTTGCAGAAAAAGGATGGCACTTGGCACATCAAGACAGAGGAGAACTCCCTAGCAAGCATGAGAGGAAAATCTCACTTGCAAAATGAGTGGATCTGGAACCATGACAGGATCACAGTTTGGATTTGAGGTTGCAATTGCAAAGTAGGAAAATGCTTGTGCCAGTGTAAGCGGGCAAACCAAGAGTGGCACAGAGAGACTGGACAGAGAAACCTTGGGCAGTTCTCCCTAGGGACCTCCTGTTTTCTGGCAAGAAGATAAAGCAAACCTCACTTCCCCTTGCATGAAGTTGCAAGAAGTTTATTCTCAAAATGTGCTTGAAACAACCATGATACAGTCCACATTCCTCATTATACAGGTAAAAGTGACTAAATTGGGGCTACTGACAACCACACCTGGGCTGAAAGTGAATCTCCTCTCTGAAAGTGAATCTCCTCCTCTGTGCAGAAAGAAAGGTAATCACATTCAAAGGGCCCCAGAGAGCTCCTATCTCTGACACTGATATGGAGAAACAGACTGGAAAAGATCAGCCTGACAAACAAAACTATATTTATATTGCAGTAATCTCAGGGACACAGGCACTGGACCCTGGGAATGTTGCCTTCCTCTTTTAGGGGCCTTATCTGATACTGGCACGACCACCCCCTCATGTGTTCAGTTATGAAGCTACTCCAGGGTATAAAAATCTCTATACTGCAAAGTTTGAACTGGCAGAGGAGCACATTTCAGTGGCTCCGCCATGCAGGTAGTTTTGGGGCTATCAGTGAAACAAATAGTATTACTGGAAGTTAGTCCAGGGTTTAAACAAGATGCAAAATGAAGTGGCAGAGGTTCACTCATCACCTTGGTGTAACACCCTGTGGGTTATCCTGGCTCGCTGAGAGGTTTATGAGGACTCCGCAATTTCACTGCAGGAGACTTTGCTCTAGTTCTTTTTGACCACATCCTTGGGATTTTGCATGGACTGGGGTCTCTTTAGTGGCTTTATAGGATCAGAGAAAAACAAACAAAAAAAACCAGGTGAGAAGGATTTTAAGAGTTTTCTTTATCCATTTTTCTCCCCCTCTAGCAAGGATCAGCTATCTGTCTTTATAATTTCTGATGGATGTTTGTTCTTTAAAAGCCTCCAACAGTGAGACTGCCCCGCCTCAGGCAATCTATTCCATCCCCTGCTTCCCTCACCATTAGGAAGCTTTTCCTGAAGTCTAACCCTCATAGCTCTTGCTGTCACTTAAGCCCATTATTTCTTGTGCTTGCCACCTGGTTGTGGCAAACAGATTATTTCCTTCCTCTTTCCAACAACCTTTAAACAATTGATGGCTCTTGTGCTCTCTCCAGTGTTTTTCTCATGTTCTCCAGTGCTTTTCTCTCCTCTGCCTGAACCAGCTGCTCCCTTGTTGCCCCACATAGATCATGGTCTTTGATAGTTCTCATTTCTCTCCTCTGGAATGTCTGCAATTTTTTTTTTTTTTTTTTTTTTCTGGTTGAGGTCCAGTGCCCCCAGTGGGATAAACTGAGGTTTTATTGATACAAGCTGAGGGAAATAAATCAGTTACTTTTGCTTACAGCTCATGACAAATTCCCATCGTCACCTTACACTTGTAGAAAGGGAATTTAAACTAAGACAGAAAATGGTGGGAAATTATTATTTTCTTGTGGCGATTTATCTGTTATCTTACAGAAGATGCTATTAAAACTATTAAGTTTTATCACAACTCTGGTTCTTTCTTCAAATCATTAAATCTCCAGGACAGCTGGTACTGCTGCAATGACCACAGCCCATCAGTCCCTGCTGTAAGTGTTGGCATTTGAGTGGGTGCAGGTGTTCCCAAGGAATCAGGGTGTCACTGGAATTACCCAGTCTCACAGACCCTGACTTTGGCATTAGAGTGTTTGGGGGTGGAACTGTGGTTTTTGTCCCAACAAAGCAATAAGGTGGCTGATATTGGACATGGGCTTCCAGATGAGCAAATGGGAGCCAGCTGGTCACATTTTTTTCACCTTTTCCAATTGTAACTTTGTTTTGGAGATTTTTTCATGTGCTTTGAAGGAAAGCCAGCCCAGCAGAATTAGCTCTGTGCTGATACAGCACAGGGACATCTTCTCCCCATTACTGATACCACACTATTGCCCAAACACAGAGAAAATGAAATAAGAAAGGTCAGTGTGATTCCACTTCCTGAAGGACACCTCTGTTGGATCCCTCTCTGAGACTGACATAGAAGTGACAATGAGACACCCACAGAAAGTATGACAAAGAGCAGTCCAAGTCTGGGTCCTGAGAGTACTCCTGATGGCACAGGATCTTATTTCACACTGGCTCTTCTTGGCTCTGGTGAGCAAATGAGATAGAAGCTTTTGTTGTGAAGGGAGAATGGTGGATATGAAAAAACAGGGACAGAGAGAAAACATCTTTCCTCCGAGGAAGTTTCTAACTGTGGCTTTTGACTTCAAAGGAAGGTTTCTAGGGACAGCTGATGTTGAGAGGAGATGGAGAGCTTTGAAAAGTTTTGATGTGTTTTGGGTTTAACCTTCCTTGCTTCTTCCCACTGAGGTCATGTAAAGGCCCTTCCCCATGTTTGTCTCTCTGTGTCACTCCCTGGGTTGGAACCTCAAAGGCTTAGAGAGGATCAAAGAGCCTGTAGTGAAAACAGGTTGATTTTCCACAGCTTTTGAGTTTGGTTTGAGTTCTTCTACTAAAACATAAAAATTCACAAAGGACCATTACTCTCAAAGAAGGGAAAGAGACTATTTTTTTCAATGTGTGGACTTTGCAGCTGACTCCAGCAGGTGACATTTTCCAGCTCTGAAAGTCTTCAATAAAATCCAGATTTGGTGCATTGAGATCGAGGTCTGTCCTCCCTTGCTGTAATTTTTGGATGTAAGGGCTGCTTAATTGCACTGTGAGAATCCTTTTTAAAAAGCACCTCCTGACAGGGATGCTCTTTAAAATAGGCCATTAGTCTTGTGACAATGCATCAGGGAATTAAGTGAGTTTGTTAGTGAGGCAAACCTCACGTTGCCTTGCTCAGGCTCTGCCCCTGTGAAATGGAAATTTGTTGAAGGAAATCAGAAAGGAGGCACCATGGAATGCACAAACAGGGACACTGGATGGGACAGCAAAGCACATGGAGAGCTTTCAGCCCTTCAGGTAGTCTTTTCAGGCTCTTTTCCTTTGGCACAGATCTGCTGGTGGGTGTGACCCTCTAAATAAAGCCCCATGGCCTGAGGTTCACTCAGTGGCCATCACAAAGACAGGTGTGAACCTAGACAGAGATTCACTTAGGGAGAGATTCAGGTGCCTACACTTTTAATGCTACTATGGATTCCCAAATTATCTGGGATGTCCACACAGGGCTTTTGGAGACCCAGCACTTCCAGAAGTTCATTGGGAGTTGCTCAATTATCTGAAGTGGTACCAAACACCTCAGCTTAGGGAATTGGTCCTAGAAATGGCGCTTGGAGTCATAGAAAATCTCCAAACACAATTCAGCCCATTCAAAAATATCCATAGAAAGTGTAAGTGTGAGGGGCTTGGTGGAAATTCCACACCTTGCACTTGAATTTTCCTGTTATTGCAAATTTATGACTCAGTCCTCCCATGGGGCTGGCCCAGTACCTTCCAGCCTTAGGCTCTGCTCCTGCTGGTGAACAGATGACACAAAACAGGGGCCATAAGGGTGTTGTGTAAAGAACAAAACTGGAGCACGTTTGAAATTGTCATAAGGGAAAATGGGAAGAAACAAAGAAACATCACATTCACTTTTAATTGTGCTCATGTAAAAATAAATATTCCAGTATCCACGGCATGTTTTTCACCCTGATATACCATGGTTCAAACTTGCTACAAGACTTCAGACTTCAATATTTTGTTGTGTTTTCCTGTCAAATTTTCTTGCTGATAGCTACAAACACCTGGAAACCTCAGCAGCATCAGCAAAGCACCATGCTGTGCTCATGCTCAGGAGAGTGTGAGAGACGCTGGCTGCAGATTGTGTTGACTGACCACAACAGCCCCAGCACATTTCAGTTCAAAACATGGTCAGGTGCTGTGTCAGCTGCCCTGCTCACTGAGAGCTGCACTGCTGGCAGCTGTGCTCCTGGGAGGGAAGCAAGGGACCAACATCTCTGCCCTGTGATCTGGATGCTTTACTCATGATGATTAGTCCATGGAAAATGTTTCTGCCCTGCCCAGTTGCACAGATCTGCTGCTGTTTGTACCCTGCCATGCAGAGGTGTGATAAAAGTGTTAAAGGAAGAGGTTTTGTTTTTATTTTTGACTTATCTCATTGAAATCCCTTGATTTGTGGGCTGTATTTAAATTCCAGATTTTATCTGGATTAACCTTGTGAGGATTAGATCTACACAAGGAATGGGATGCTGAAAAATGAAGAAAGAGGCAGGAGGAGGAGGATGATCAGCTTTGCAGTTGGCTTTGACCTGAAGGACTGAGCTAACACATTGTTGGTGGTTCAAGTTTTGGATATTATGAAGTTCTCACATAGGACAGGCTCTTTGGCTCCTTTTCACAGTGTACATGATGAGGTTATATATTTATTTTAGGTAAACACTCAGCCAGAAGGAAGACAACATGTGGTGTAAGGTAAATTATGCAGATAATGTTCTATTATGTGCACAGAGCAAAAAGTACAAAGGACATGATTTTCCCCAGGGAAACACCTCTGAGAGAGGAGGCTGGGACAACATATGAAATAAAAGAAAGAAGAGAAGGAAGAAGGAAAAATAAATTGGAAATAGTCAGTTCTGGCAGATTTTGCTTGAAGGAAACAGAAGACTGAATGAGCAAAAGATTGTACTGGAGGCAATTCCTTCCAAAGAAAGGACTTTGTATTGACTGTCACATATCCAGGTCCCTGCTCCAGCTCCTGAGGACAGGATTTTGACCCTGCAGGTATTTATGAAACTTGGAGTGAGAGATTGGAAAGTGTGAGAAGAATCTGTTTCGAAAACAAGTTGGAGCATCTCTTCCTTCCAGACCTTGCCTTTGTTCCAAGGTGGGGAATGCAGTGATTTTGGCCTGTTCTGTATGGCCTGCTGAGGTTTGGCAGGAGCAATTCCTATGGGTTGTGTGGCAATGCAAGATCAGATACAGCAGAGAAAGCAGCCCCTGGGCTGAGCCAGGCACAAAGCACTGCTGGGGGTGGAATAATAATTGTATTTGAACAGCAGAACACAGGGAGAGTCTCAGTGGGCAGTAACACTTCATTTCATCAGCAACAGCAAAAAGAGGCTCCTCTGCTGTGTCTCTTGTTTCACTCCCAGGGCTGTGCCTGGTAGCAGCAGGTCCCAAAGCTGCTGTTTTGGGTCATCCCTGGTCCTGCCTGCCCTGGTGCTCAGCTCCACTGCAGCTGCAGTCCTGAGGGGTCTGTGTGTGTTCTGTACAGTGGAACAGGCTGAACTGTGCTCAAGGGAAAAAAATTGAGAGAATAAAATAGGCTGGGGGATTTCCAGTCCTTGTGATAGGTCCATAAGGTGTTAATCTCCTCCAGATTTTCCTCAGTGTGTTCACCCTCAAACTCTCTGACTCTCTGGCTTTTGAGACTCTGGGATGCAGGATTTTGCAGGATATGCTGCAGCCATTGACAGAAATACAATTGTCTCTTCCCATGTGACTGCCAACACAGGCTTCACTGCAGATAAAAGAATGGGAAAACAAATCTTAAATGCTGGAACCCTGTGGCTGTGCCTTCCCAAGCCTGTTTGGGGTGACCCCTGTGCTGTGCACTGCCCTCCTGCAAGCAGCTACTGGCAGAATCACTCCCCTGCCCTGAGCTCACAGCTACAGCCCCACAGTAAGAAAACAAGCTTATCAGTCTTTTGTGTTTGTGTTGACACCTGCAGGTTCAGAGACTTTTTGTTTGTTTTCCCTGTTCTCCTCAGTGTATAATTGGCCAGATTGCATTTACTTTTTCTCTCTCTTGCACTAATCACAGCTGCAGACTGGAGTAATTTGCTGATGCTGTACAAGGAATTGTCTCTCCTGGAGACCTGGCTGGTGTGATCAGAACTCACATATGGTACCAGAACAAAGGGCCCTTCAGGCAAGTGGTTCTGTTTATTTTGGCTCAGGTCAATGTTCCTCTCCTCTCTCTGTGTCTTCTCCTCCCTGTGTGCTGTGCTCATCTTTTTCCCCTGATTTTGGAGCTGCTGGCTCCTTGCTGTCAGATCTAGGGTGGCCTGGCTTATGCAGCATCAGCACCGTAGATTTGAAGGATGTGGGAGGAAAGTGTCCAACATACTGCTTGTAGTTAATATGCTGTGATGCCTTGCTTCCCTTTTCTCCTACTTCCTTTTCACAGCAAAGAAACATTCCAAGTCTTCCTCTCTGCTCCCCCTCCTTTTCTGGTTAAAGATACTGTGAGTGGCTTCATGTGGACTCTTGTTTTTCACAGACACTGTAGGTTCCACCATCTACAAATTAGTCTAATCCTAATAGCAGTTATTGGCCTTGACTTATTCCTTATTTCCTTTGGAACAGCTGCTGGCAAAGCTGCTGCTCTCCTGATGAATTTTGTTGGTCTAATTTTTGATAGCATACTTACAGCTAAGGCTGACAGCCTGTTAAAACAGTGCCATCTCTGCATTTAGTACTTCTCTGCCCCCAGATCTCATTTCAGCTAAGTATCAAACATCACTCACCATGTTACAAAAATCAGTAGCAGTTTGCAGTATTAGGAGGAAGAAAAATGACAGGAGGTAATGGATGAAAAGGTAGGTACTGAGCATCAGCACCTTTGGTGGTTGTGTGCTGATAAGGGATAAAATAGCTGCTGTCTCCTTCCCTCCTCCTGAGGCTTTCTCTCTCGACAATGGGGCAGATATATAATGGTTAATGTCTCTCTAGCATCAGTATCCTATCTGTGGGCTCACAGATTTCTTGTATTTGTGCTGTTATTTACAAATAAAAGGTTTCTAGGTTTTATTCTTGGCCCTTCCTGTATTGTGTGTAAATGTATCTTCTGTCATTTAGCAGTGCTTTAGAAAACAGTTGGTGCCCCCAGGGTAAACCTCTAAACAATGTCCTACTCTGACAAAATTCTGCTGCATCAGCAAACCATGTTGTGCATATTTCTCTCATTGTTTTGCAGATTGCTGTTACAAAGAGATTTTTCATTTAAACAGAATCTTCTGACCTAAGAGATAATAAAAATTACATTAGAGATGCCACTGTAACTTGTCACTGTGACCTGCCCTAAATAGCTGGACTTATTTCACTTGGATAAATCATTTAGTTATAATGACCTATTATGTCATCAGAATTCTGCAGCAGAGATGCTTCAGCTCCAAGTTACATGAATATTCTTTTGAAGGGCTAATCAGAAGATATATACCATCAGGATTATCTGCTTTAAAAATACAGTTCTAGACAGCACTGCCCAAACTGGGAAGTAATGATTAATCTGTTCTGATTACTGTGATCATATAGATCCTCACTATATGATCTCAGTTAGAGAGAGCTCTAATTCTTAGTTCCTTTTTTCCCTAGAGCTGCATTTCCATGAGCAAATTTGCAATTAGAGCCCAGTGCTTCCAGATTTCCTTTGATAACTTCAGAGAACAACATGGTGCAAAATTTTATCTCTCCCTCTGCCTTTTCACAGACTTTAGTGCCTCATTGTCTGATGGGAGCATCTCTGTCTGGTTTGGATATGTACATGGTGCTTCCTGAACCTCAGGATTCCCTTTGTGCCATTCTGCTCGTGAAAAGCCAGCCACAGAAAGTATTTTGTCCTTGCAAATCCATGGCACAGGGAGGATGTTCTGTATTGCTTCCTGTCTGCTGGCACTGAGGTCACTGTTCTGGCACAGAGTGAGCCAGGAGCAGCTGCAGAGATCCAGGGATCGCCCTGCTATTGCTGCCTGGAGGGATGAACGTGGCAATAAGTGTCAGGAAAAGGAAATTGCCAGTCATGTTCTGTGTCCTGGCCACGTGCTTGTGGGAAAGGGTTGGCAGGTGGCTCCTATTCCTTCTGTGGAGGGTGGGAGTAGCTTTTTTATCTGCTAAATGTCTGCCTAAACAAAACTGCCACAAAATATTTTCACACATGGTTATTGACCTCAGCCCCAGCTCAGGTCTCGTCTTTATGTCACACCAGCCCTTCTGCTGCTTTTAAGGACTTTCTCCAGAAACATCCACTGAGACAATGCCTCACAAACCAGGACATTGGGGAATGACCATCCCCCAGCCCTGACCATACCCTGTGTCCACTGTGCACCTAAACACTTCTGAAAATGTTCTTATAACCTAGAGAAATCGTGACTGTAAGGGAATATAAGTGGCCTCAGAGATGGTGTGTAAATGTGTGAATTTTTTATTGTGTAGGACACTGACTCTGGTAAATTTCTGTGGGCAAAATGGTCCTCAAAGAGCAGTGAAAATCCAGCAGTTATTGCAGGCATCTGGAGAGGATGGAGGTGATTGCACATCACCAGCTGTTCTGAGTGGGAGCCAGGAGGCTGGGCCAGGAGGGCCAGCACTTGCACACTGCCTGTGGGCCCCTGCAAGGATTGCTTTTAAAAGCTCTGTCTTCACACCTTTACAGTCCAAGTAAAGTGGAGAAATAAATCACTGTGCACAGTTGTCATTTTCCCCCTCTAAGCACCAGCCAAAGTGTTTAAATATAGCTAAAATACTGTATTTCCTCAGAATAAACACCCAGATACTCAAAATAAATTGCTAGGTCCTGGTATCAAAGGAATGATTTATAACCCAATTATACTGGGAATTTTATTCTCTATTGTTTCACTGATAGGTTATGGGTCAATTAGGTGTTTTACTCCTGAAGGAGCATCTCCTCATTCCACCATAAAGTGTGAATATGGCACTCTGGAATTTGCTCCTTCCATCTTGTAAACCACATCCAGTTTGTGGGAAAACTTTGAGAATCGTTGTGCCAAGGGCCAGGTCTGTAATTTTTGCAGCATTTTGTCTCTGTTTACTGCTCAGGGCATTGGCAGGAATGCAGACAGTTCCTTTCTGGTGAATTATCTTCACCATCTTCTGTTTTCTCATCAGACTTGCAGTGTATGGGAGATGTTCATGGTGCAGCTGAGCCTGTAAGGTCACTGGGGAATGGATATTTGTGAGCCTTCAGAGCAGGCTGACAGCATCAGTAATGGGTCTTCAGCAGGGGCCATAAGCAGACACCTGGTGAAGAATAAGAATAGAAAAAAAACCTGTTTAATCTTCCTCTATAACATTTTTACTCTCTGAGTACAGTCAGCTCAGGGTTTCCTAAGACTGATGTGATTCTCCCAGCCAGCTGTCATGGGTCCCTCTTGTAGCTGCTTGTCCATTCTGCCCTTGAACATCCACAGTTGTAGAACCACTGTGGAAAAGGCACATTGCTTTTAGAACAAAACCTATTATCCCTTCCAATGGTACAAACCCACTCTTACTCTAAAGGCTTTAGCTGAGTAATTTTTTATCAGTGAAATCTGAACAAGGGAGGCGGTTTGACCAAGTTAGTGAATGTAAAAGAGGAAGTTCAGGGGGAAACTGTTTTATGATTATGCCTCTTAAATCTTGCATTATTTTAGCAATGCAAATTCAATGCTGCATTTTAATTCCCTTGTTAATATGGACTTTTCCAGTCCTGTATCTGTGTAAGCCAGAAAGGGAATCCAGCCCAAGGGTTGTGTATCATCCTCTATTTTCTCCTCCTCCTTTCTTTTTTTACAAATTAGAGTAACAATGTCATAATCTTGAATAACATTATTCTTTTCTATTCCTATAAACTACAGTCATGTTCCCTAGCCACAGGGGTATTGAATCTAAAAGAGAAATAAAATCCAGCCCCAGACACATTTCTGCAGGCAGATGATGCTTTTGGTATTCTCATGCCCACGCTTTTTGGTTTCCTGGATGTGGCTCTTGGCATCCTGGAGCTGTTTGTAGTAAATGGTGTTCAGTGAGAAAGCCTGTCCCTCCAAATGCCTCCCTCTCCTTGCTGCTCCTCTCCCCACACCTCGAGTTTCTAACACGTTGATACAACAAGCACTGCAATAATTAGGGCACCATATGGCATTCACAATCACAGAGCAATCCCAGCATCCGTGGATTGGGTGAGTAGTCAGAAAGAATAAAAGAAGCAAGGCTGCTGGTGTGAGCAGAAGATGACTAAATCAGTGTACTCACATGGCAGAGAAGCACTGAGCAAGTTATGTGTGCGTACAAGCTGGACTCGGGGAATTTTTTGGTTTTGTCCCCATCCATGATGAAAAGTCCCCTGGGTTAGAGGGGTGCACTGAGCTGCTGCAGAGGGATAAGTGCCCTTCATGGCACATCTCTCTGAGGATGATCTTTATTATATTTGGCTTCCCTCAGGTCGCTGAGTTCTCTGATATTTCCCTGCCTGAGACTGTATTGCCATTTACTAGTTATAATGGGTATTTAGTGTTTTCAATTATTTGCTACTTCATTGAGAGCACAACAGTCATTGGAGCCATTGTGGGATTCTCAGTTAATCCTCTAAATAATAAAAGGAATCAGGGAGCATGTATAAGCAGTGAGATTTTCCTGGCCTGGCTGTCAGCTGGGAATGTGAGCAAATCATGCCCACGAGCCATCATAGTCACGCTAACAAAAGCTTTGGGGCACATGCGAAAATACAGATTGTGAAGTATTCTTGGGTTGTATCTCTGGAGAAATGTTAAAGCTGTGCTTGAAGAAGAGTCTTGTGGTGATGTAAAATGCATGTCCTTTATGGATGGTTGCTCATATGTGCAGAGTGTCAAGGATTTTGGTGTAGAAAACCCCATTTGGTATTTTCTCTCTGCTAAAACATCTTCTTCCAACTGAAACACTTCAGCTGCTTGGATGAAGATTGTCTTTCACACTAAATAGCTGTTTTCATATTTGCACTAAACCTTGTCTAACAACGTGGAATAGACATGATGGATGCCACAGAAGGAAGGGCAGTTCCCAGGGAAGGTTTGTGGGTGACCTCCCAGGATGTCACCTTCTCCTCAAGGAGCCCCAGGACATCCCTTCCTTTGTTTCCACAGAGCAGATGCAAAGCAACCAACCCCTTTTTTTCCTGAGGACAAATCACTTCCAAGTACATCTGGATGAACATGAAGAATGAGAATATGAATACAGACAATTATGATGGAGTAGAGGCCTTGTAAATTTATACCCAAACTTACCCCCTGGTAACTCATTCATCTGCGTGTCTTGACAGAATGCATGAGAAATAGTGGGACAATAAAGGCTTTTGTTATGCTGAAAGATGTTAATAGCTGGCCTCAGGGTGAGCTGGGTTTCCAAGACAATCACAGATAACACAGATAACACAGCAGAACTCCGAGAATGAACACTGAAGCCTTTATTTTGTAAAATAGAGAGACTGGGGCTGTGTCAGGGTGGGGGTTGTCTAAAGGCACAGGTTTTACAGGACCTTATTTTTATGGAAAAGTACTTTCTGGGGCTGTGGTGCAGCTGAACTGCTCATTACACATATGGAAATATCCAGCAAAACATCATTATAGACTACTGTGCCTCAGCGGGTGGGGTCTGGGGAGGTGTCAGAGGGTGCTGGGAATGGCCCTTGTGCCCCTCCAGCCTCTCTGCCCGACTCCAGCATCACGCTGGGAACAAAAGGCAAAGAAATACCGGCAAAGAAATACCGCAGGGAACTGCTCTGACAGCCCTTGGATGGTTAGTGATGTTTCAGAAAAGCTTCCTTATAATTCAGTCTCTGAGGAAGGGAGGTTATAATGCAGATGTGTCCTCACCCCTGGTGCACAGTGAAGCTCCTTCTCTCATCTCCTTTCCGTCTCTTTTCACTCTTGTCTCTACACAAGCTGCTGCCCCTCAGGGGAGACACCACCATAATCACAGCCAGTGTGAGGGATGGGGAGGTTTGCTTGTAGTTTGTAAATGTAAATCTGGACTGGCTTGGTTCTGTCTGAAAATAGTGTCCTTCCCAAGGTGATTCTTCTGTGAAAAAGCTCAGGAATGAACAGCTGGAATGGGTCCACCCCTATGTATTTAGGGAAACATACACAGGTGTTTTGGGTGGATTCCCCTGGCCTAAATGTAATGCCTGAAGGCTGGCTTCTGGTCTAAACAAGGGTATAGGCTTGCTCTGTAGTTGGTAGGACTAAAATGTGACTTTCAGAAATTGAAATTTCTCATTTCTCTTGGACAGCCACCTTAGAATGAGACAAATGGTCCTTGCGAGGTGTCTCTCTCTCCAGTGACTGCAACAGGAACCCAGAAATCCTGCAGGTCAGCTGCCCACACTCCGTTGAGGGGAAACCAGCACAGAGTTCAACAGCACTGGCAAGTTTGCTCCATGCACCCCTGTACACTTGATAAAAAAACCTTTCCAGAGCCTTCACTACAGCTGCAAAGCGCAAACCCCACAACTGGTCTCTGCCAGAGGAAGAAAGTAAGAATATACTAAGGGAAAATGCACAGAGAGTCCTAGGGAGTGCTTTTACCTCAGTCTGGACATGTGACTAGTAACAAAATGACAGGTGAGCAAACAAGAAACGGGAATTTTTTTAAGACAATGCCAGTTTTTTATATGAGAGCCACTGATGTGAATGGGACAAACTAGAACTTTGATGGGATGAACACACTCCAGAAATGCCAGCCCCAAAAGTTAAATGTGAAACAGAGCACATTTTGCTCTTGGTATCCATAATATAAGTAGAGCCATTTATTTATTTTAGCTTTCATCTTCTTCTTGCTCTTCTGTCCTCAAAAGAGATAGTTTGGATCAAGTCACTTAAGTCCACACTGAAACAAAATGTACCTTTGTGATTGATATCTACAAAAACTCAGAGTGACAAGGTAATAAAACTGCAAAGGTTTGGGTTCCTTCAGGGAAATCCAGTTGTACTCACTTTGCTGTCAGAATAATGGGGTGTCGATTTTGTGGTCATAGAGTTAATGCATTTGATGCAGGTAGAGTGGTTTTCAAGTAATTTCATTCTGTTTCTCAAATATATGCACATGGCACAGCATTATAGACTAAATGTCTGTAAAATGGGGATGCTCTGTAACCCCAAATTATGTCTGAGAGAAAACAAACAATGCCATGGCTCCTGCTGAGCTGCTGGGGCTGGTGCTGCTTTGGAAGAGGATGTGTGCACATTTTTGAACAAAGCAGTGGTGAAGCTGGATAAACACAAATGTACTGAGGGTTGATGTTTGAGATCAGGGGAGGACTTCAGGAAATTCACTGGATGTTCCTTGTGCTTCTGTGTTCACCCAGAGGGACAGCTTAAGCAAAAAGGAGCAGTCACACTGAGAGACAGATGCCAGCTTTTGGAGCAGGGCAAGCAAAGGACAGCAAAATGATGCAAGGCAGAGAGCATCTGATGGGTGATGAAGAGTTGCTTTCAGGATTGTTAGGAAAATTAATCCACAAACACCAGAGGTTTATGTCCAAAAAGGAGACAGAGGAATTCTTTTTTGGCTTTATTCAAACAAAGGGAGAGACCATGGGGCATTCCCCTGGGATCTCTCAAATTTTTGGAGGATGCAGCCTCCTTTTATCCCAATTTCCCGGCCACGTTTCCGTTTCCCTTCTCTCTTTCCCCACTGGCTGAGGTACTTGAGAGGTACAGACTCCCTGATACGCCTGATACCAAAGATTTCCCAAAGATTTCCCTCTAACGTATAACCCTCCCTTTTAATTTTTAATTCTTAAGGAATTTAGGGGTTTTTCTTCCCCATTGTTTCTTTCATCTTTTAATGTCTAATTTCATTTATCAGCAAACCTAAAGTTTATTTATAACAGCAAATATCTTTTTCCATTCACCAATCAGTGGAATCCTTCCCATTGTTTCTTTTATCTCCCAGAGCTAGTTTTAGCTACCAGCAGACCCACAGCTTGTTTGTAAAGACAAATCCGCTATTCCTCTCAGGATGGTCGGGTGTGCAGTGTTTCTGAAGCTGCTCAGTCACCATTGGGCTCTTCCCCTTGCTGAGCAAAGTGAGCGTTAGTGCTGCCATGTTCTGCCATCCAAAGAAGGAGGAATTACAATATCCACTCATCTCAAACAGCAAGGATGAGTTGCATTGCACAATCAGTGGCTCAGGTTGCTGAATATGCAGCACCTTCTACTATACAGTGAAGTGCTGCCATATCCCCCTTGTGAGCTGAGGGAGGGTGGCAAAACTGGGGCTCCTTCAGCTCATTCTCATCCTGATCCTGCCTTTCCCCCTTCCCTGAGCAATTACTTGTCACAGACATCTTTTAATGAAAATCCTCTCCTTAGGATTTTTTCCTGCTGAGAAGCTGAGAGGCCTCAGGAACAAAATGTAAACAATGGTTACCTGCTGCTGTGGGATGCAACAGGTGGGTCTGTGATTGGCCCATCTTGGATGTTTACAATTAATGGCCAATCCCAGCCCAGTTAGCTTGGACTCTCTGTCTGAGACACAAGCCTTTATTATTCATTCCATTCTATTCTTAGCTTAGCTAGCCTTCTGAGATGAAACTTTTCCTTCTATTCTTTTTAGTATAGTTTTAATGTAATATATATAATAAAATAATACATCAAGCCTTCTGAACATGGAGTCAACATTCTCGTCTCTTCCCTCACGTGAAAACCCTTGTGAACACGGTCACACATACTGTCAGATCTGAGGTAATGATGGCTTTCCACTGGATTTAGGAGAGGGATAAATCTCCTTACAGGCAGTAAGAGAATTGTGGTTGGAGTTGCAGATGGAAGGGAGAAGGGGTCAGATGTGTGGAGCCCACTGAGGAGAGGCTGACACACACACACACAGAGGCTGAAGAATTTAAGATTATATTGTAAACAACAGTGGTGAGATTGCTCTCACCTCACTCCAGGTATTTAATCATCTGGCCTGATTTCTACATTAGGTTAAGATGAATCACAGCCTGAGCACACCCCTCTCTCCCCACTGGCTGCAGTCGGTGTCTGAAGCAGATGAAGTTGTCTGAGCTGGAGCTCTCTGTGTCTGCTGAGCTGGAGCTGGCCCTGTATGAGGGAGAGTAAATTTGCCTGTGCAAATCCCAGTTTGAGCATTGGGATATTGCTCCCTCTTTCAGTGAAACCTGCCTGTATAGCCATTCCTACACTCCCAGCAGACTAATTATTACAAAATTTCTGTGTCATTGCTTTGCAACGGTCCACAGCTTAACTAATTTAAAAATGCAAATGAATGCTAAATTGCAGTTGAATCTAAACCATCTCCTTCTCCCTCTCTCTCTCCTCCTTTCTTTTTTTCTTCTCTGCTGGGAAAACAAAGATACAGCAGACATTAAATGCTGATGGTGAAAATCAATCTTTCAGATTTGAGGTAATTTTAAATTAGGTCCCAGTGCCAGGGATAGTGACATCACCAGAGCTGCTTGATTGATTGGTGATTTGAGGAGAAAGAGCTTGGACTCCATCCTCCCTTTGTCCTCACAGAGAGAAATGAATGTTGCAGTCTTCAGCTCTTTTCCCTGGGAAGCTTTCACACTCAGATGGTCTCAGATGTTGGGGAGAGGCATTCAGGGAGAACAGGAGCAAATGCCTGAGCTCAAACACATCTCCTTGTGCTGCCCTGCTCCTCGGGCATCAGGCTGGGGCTCTGTGCTTGTGCACCATCAGCTGAAGGGCTGTCCCCTCTGTGGCATCTCTAACCAGCTGCTGGCACTGAGCTCAGCTCTTGGTACATTCACAGTCTGTAAGATCTGCACAGATTCACAATCTGTAAGATCAGTCAAGATTGTCTCATCTCTGTCCCCTCCTTTCCCTGCCTGCTGACACCAGCTCTTCTCTGACAGGGTAATTTTAAGAGTCTGTAGCTGCATATGTGAGAGGGACTTGGGCAAGCTCTAGCACCATGGTTAGTGGTTTTGAGCTGCAGGATCACACTGACAGTAAACAGCCATTCACAGACAGCCTTGTTGCTTTCATAATGCCAGCACTGCACTGTAACACAAACACGGAGATGGATGCTCAGAAATGGAGCCCTTGAGCATTTAGAGAGTCTCTGATGGGCTCAGAGTGAGGTATTGGGATTGCATCCCTCCATCCTTGGCAGGAGAGTGTGGTAATCCAACCTTCCCCACTCCTGACTGCAGATCTGTGTGCTGTGCAGCTGAGTTAGATACCCAGACAAGAATATCCAAAACAAAACTCCTCTGTGCTTCAAGGCAGGGGATAACAGACCTGCTTACCTGTTCATCCTCAGCTCATGTATTGATGATAGTCTTCATGATAAATGACATCTTGCTGAGCAAAGGACAGAAAATTACAAGAATCACCTCAGAGGGCAGCTGCTGGCAGCTGTGTACACAGGACTATATTGCTGTTCATGAAGCATTTTTTCTATTTTGCAAATTGATGCAGAGATGAAATTTCATGAGTGTTTGTGGACACTCATGTACAGCAGATGGATTTCTAAATGGGCTCTGCAGAGATGATTGAAATTCCAGCTTGAGTTCCTCACTGTGTCCATTGGCTTTGTAAAATCCCAGGTTGTTTGCTGGGTTGATGTGTGATGGGAGGTAAACACGGTTCTTTGGAGCTGTGAACCCTTTTGTTGCCCCAAAGCAGCTGCCAGATGTGCACACCCCTCACAGACACACACACCTCTCCTCCCAGGTCCCAGACCAGTAAAGTGTGTGGGAGAGACTGGTTTTCAATTACAATTCAAATGTCACAATGATAGAGTCCTCCTAATCCTTTAACAAAAGCGTGCATGGCTAAATCAAACTGTAATGCCTCGGGCTCTGGGTAGTTTTGTTGACCATCAGCTTAGTGCCAAATCTCCTGGGATATTTTCATGGATTCAGAACATGCAGGGGATGCTTCCAGCCCTTGCTCTTGGCTGTCAGGCAGATGTAGCTGTTGAATTCCCATATGTGACCTCTTAATAATCCTGTGAGGAAGAGGAACCCTTGGCCTTCTGCTCCATGCAGAAAAGCTTTCAGTGTCTCAGTCTAGGTGCAAATGTGTCTGTGAGAAGGCACAGGTAGTTTTCTGTGTGGATTGACTGCATTCAAAGAGGGAGGAAGGGAGAGAGAGGAACAAGAAAGTTTCCTGCATTTTCCCTCAGGGAGCTCCTTCCTCTGCCCTGGGTTCCCCAGGGGCTGTAGCTGGAGCTGGCAGTGCCAGCCCAAGGTTTGCTGGTTCCCTGTCCATGGCAGGGCACAGAAAGAGTTCTCTGGTGGAGATTTGCTTTAGTGTTGTTCCATTATCCTGAGCTCCTGAGGGGGAGGAGAAGTCATTGCTGGATAACCCAGGTCTCTGTAGCTCCAGGCTGACAGTTTCTGTGTTCTAAGCAAGAACCTTCTGGAGGTTTCTCTGTGCGTGCCCATTAAAGCCCTCAGGGGATCACCAGCACAGGGTTGAAGGATGGCTGGAGAATTTTCCCAGCATTTCCCCGGCCTCATGTCCAGAGGGAAGGCAGAGGATCTTTTATGCAGACGAGAACTGCAGGAGTCCTAATGGGCTGTCATGCTGGCTGTGCTGGAGATCTGCATTATTGGTGGTGTTCTTGTAGGAGCTTTATAGCCACACATGTGACAGCCTTAATTCTGGATGTGTGTACAGGGCCAAATCCTCATCTTGGTGACACCAGTGCAAAACTGAGATTTATTATTATTATTTTAATTTCAGAGTAAGCTCTAGGCTTTCTTTGGGAACAGGATCTGACCAAAGACCACCTGTGCAATGGGAAGGGATGAAGAAAACCTGGTAAACCACAGTTCCTCTGGGCACAGAGTGCTGCAGGTCTGTGTTTGTCCTTTCCATGTGTGTTCTGAGTCAACCCCTTCAGTATAAAACCTCATCCCTCCTGCCTCAGAGAGTGTTTGGGGGAGGAAGACTGAAACTCCTCTGTGGGCAGGTGTCAGAATCCCATATGTATGTGTGTGCAAACACACACAGATATATGTGTATGTATTTATGTATTTTTGTTTCCATACACCTGGGGGTGTTTTTCCCTGTGATTCTCTGCTAGTAGGCAACAAAGCAAATAGAAGATTAATTCCATTTAATTTTAGTGATAAAGAACATTGCAGTCACAAGAGGTTTACCATTAATGTTGGAGGACATTAAGTATTTGGGTTTTTTTTAGTTGCAAGATAATAATGTTCTGGTGTAAATGTTTTATAATTATCTCATGAATTATTCATGGTTAACTTGTTAACCCGGCATTTTATGGGATGTGGTCTCTGGAGTGCAAGGAGAAATTTAAAGATAAATAAATGTGAAGACAGGACCCAGCTGCAACAATGAAAATGCATTGAGGCCTCTGATTTATTTTGTGTCTGTGCTGAAGGGTGGTTTCATTCTTTTATTTATATTTTTGTGGTGATGAGCCACAGAACTTGAGTAAGTGGATGAGGTTATTTTCTATATATAGAGAAAGAAAAGAAACACTGGGAAATAAATCAAACTCTCTTCACTGTTTTTTAATCTGAAAGTGGTGCTTGAATTATTTCACCTATTGTTCTGCAGCTCAGAGGTTCTATTATTGTTGATACCGTCTCCATCTGGTGAAGCATTAATGAAAAATGGAAACCAGCAGATATTTTTCTTTATGCATATTATTGGGTCTTTTTTCTGTCTTCACCTTTCCTTCTACTTCCCTTTCTTCTCTCTTCTTTCATCCTTATTCTCATTTTAGTTCTTTAATAATTTCTTTTTTTTTTAATGATTTTTCTCTCTTTCCTTTTCTATTCTTCTCTCTGGTCCTCTGGAATTGTCTCTTTCTCCTCGCTTTCCTCTGATTCTTTCACCATGTCTCACCTGTCAATGTTTTTTATTGTCTGCAACTCCCTGTTTGTTCCCCTGTTGCTCACAGGACCTTTGTGCTATTTGCTGAAGTCCATGAGCCTCGATCCCAACTTCTGAGGGAAGAATCAGACCTGGAGAAAAGTTCCTGCAATTCAAAGAAATGAGGTGGCAACTTCTGGGAGGAGAATGTTGAAACGCAAACCTGGACTTCCAGCCTGAATGGCCTTGATAACCAAACTGCACCAGGAAGATGAGCAATAACTGCATTGCCATGTGCCAGGGATCAATGGGCAGAATACCCTGCAGGGGCCTGAGAAACCTCCCAACTTGACTGATATCCATGAATCCAAATGGAAAAGAGAAAATGGCAAATGACATTTAATCCCAAAGTGAGCAAAGCTGTCCTTGTACCCAGAGAAACAACTGGCAGCTGACACAGGACTGGGACCTGCAGGGATCTCTGCAGGAGCAAAGGCGCCTCTGGGGAAGATTAAAGCTGGCTGCAAACCCCAAGGTCACCTCTTGAACAGTGAGAAGGGAGCAGTGTAAAACTTGGGATCACCTGGGCTCACTGGCATCCAGCTGCTTGGCGGGGTTGGGGTTTATTGCACTGGAGATTCCACAAGGAGCTTTCAGCCATCAGGAGCTCTGGGCTCTGCAGAGTCTGATGGATATCCTGAAAAATTTTGGAGTGACAGTTTGGAGGGTAGCTGGCAAAACACAAGCCAGCAAGACATTGTAGAAAGATGAATTCACAAGCAGAAAGTTTTAGAGAGGGTATTTGAGAATGAAAGAGTGATTCCACCAACCTTCACCATTCATTTATTTAAATTTATGCTATAAAGTGGACAGCAGAGGAAAGTCAAAACTTGCACTGATGATTTTTCATTCTCTTCCCCCCACTGCCCCTGATCTTTTATTTATGGAACTGGTCTGGGTGCACCTTTCAAATGACTTTTTTTGGCTTACTGTTTATTATGTCTTCATCAGCCTTGAAATGGCAGCTGCAGGCAGCTTGATAAATGGATGGAAAAGCTGCTTCTGCCAGAGTCAAACTAACAAAAATCCCTCAGTATCCATAAGCCTTTTTGTTTTAGCATTTCTAAAACAAGCACTATTTCCCTCAAAGCACCACTGGAGAGTGATGCTCCAGTACCCCTGAGTGTTTCAACAAAGGGATTTTTTTTATCCAGTGGTGCCCAGGGCAGAAGTTCCTCACTGGGTCATGGACAGGACTCAGCCTCCAGCTCTGGAGAGCAAGGGCAGAGAGAGAGAGAGAGAGAGAGAGAGAGAGAGAGAGAGAGAGA
Organism: Emberiza elegans; assembly: GCA_024865655.1. Classification (NCBI taxonomy): domain Eukaryota; kingdom Metazoa; phylum Chordata; class Aves; order Passeriformes; family Fringillidae; genus Emberiza; species Emberiza elegans. Next base: position 60,459,953 of record JALJVW010000184.1, read on the forward strand.
GAGAGATGTGGTCTTAGGAAGGCTGAGAAAATCTTCACTCCAAAATATGCTGGGCAGATCAATACAGTAAATGAGGCAAAATGTATGAAGTTGGGTCCTGCTCACAGAGACTTGCAGCTTTCATGCAGCTATTTTTTACCCAGATACTTTCTGAACTCTTCATTTCCTCCCAATCCTTCTTTAAATATGAACAGCTCAATACATTCCTCGTTCAAACCTTTTGTCCTTAGCACATTCATATTCCACAGTTGGCCCAGCCTGGCAGTAAACAGGGGTTTAGCTACTGTGGCTTATTGACAGTGGTGAATGGTTCAGTCCCATCTGTGAAGGTACAAAATACCCACAAGCAAATAAATACCCCAGAAGAAAGTGGTGAGGAACCAGGGAACCATCCAGATGAAAACCTGCCATGTTGTCTGCTGCAGCTTACAGCACAGATGTTGTAAGGGAGAGGGGGGAAAATCCACCACCAAAAAAAAAAAAAAAAAAAAAAAAGAGAAACCAAAAAGGAATGAAAACATGTGCCTTGTGAGAGGAAGGAAGAGCTCTAGTGGTGAATACTGCAGGCAGAATGACAGAGGCTCGTGCTCTGTTCCTCACTAAGGTTGTTTCATGGAAAGGTGGTGAACATGCAAGGAAAGAATGTGAATCTCCCCTGGCCTGAGCTGTTGGTGTGGAATTTGCCACCCTGGATCACCCTGGCAGCAGTACACCCCACTCCTGACACACTTCCTAGAGAGGTGGCAGCACTGCAAGGACACTTGATGGGCTCTGCCAAAGTTAATAATCTTTTTTCCTCTGTCCTTACCCATAGCTTGCCTGGGTTCTGGCTGTCTCTGGCTGTCTCTGTCTCTGATTGTCCCTGGCTGTCTCTGCCTGTCTCTGCCTGTCTCTGCCTGTCTCTGGCTGTCTGTGGCTGTCCCTGGCTGTCTGTGTCACCAAGGGGATCCCAAGGTCCTGGCTGCTTAGGGACACATCCTCCCAGTAGTGATTCCAGTGCCATGGCCACACTTGTGGTTTTCTTTCCTAATTATGGGGAGCCACGATCACTGAGTTATTGCAGTCACCCAACCCTGCCTTCTTTTTTCTGTCTGCTGCAGTCCCTCTTGAGAGCTGCCTGGGTTCAGGGAAAGTTTTGCTGTTCCTTGAGGCAGGAGGTGAGTGTGGGACAGAGGGATGGATGCTGCTTTTCACTCCCTGGGAAGATGTGGCTGTCCAAGGCCAGGCAGGCAGGAATGCTGATGGTAATAAGAGGTAACAGCAGAAGGTACCTGGACCCTGTGATTCTCTGGTTATTTAGAATGCATAATTGCAGTTTGTTTAACACCAAAGGATAACTGATCATTCACAGGAAAGAAGCCAGTGGTGGGAATCAATATTTCTATTGCTCTGCTGGAAAAATAGCAGAAAAGGAATGGCTCTTTAATGATTACAGCAAAGCAGAAGTCTGTGCTAAAGGCTGTTTGTAGCAGGGGCCAGGAGAGGGTTTGTGCAGTGCTGGCTCTCATTTCAGACTTGAGATTCAGTGAATGAGTGTGGATGATGGACCCTGCACTCCAGATGTGGCTTGGCTGGAGACAGGGCAGAGAACAGCTCTGACATCCTTGATCCAGTGAGAAAAATTAACTCACCCTGAAGATAAAATAAGGAACTTGAGTCAGTAACTTGAGTCTATCTCAACTGAGCATTTCAGTCTCCATTTTCTACTCAGACCATACTGATGAATATTTTTTATGCAGGCATAAGAGTTACCAAGAGCTGACTTCACGTGGCACAGCCAGAGCTGGGTTTGCACTGGCACCTGTGAGATGCTGTGGTTGAAGCACAGACAATCTGTTTTACCCAAACGTTTAGCTGAAAGTTTGTGTTTCCAATTAAATATTTGCTGAGCCCTTCTTAGAGGGTCTTGCAGAAGGAGTAGGGGGAATTGACTCTTCAAATGGGATTCTGTGTAGTAATTCTTTATTATAGGCACTGACAAGGAATATGGCTCAGAATTAACTATAACTGAGCTTGTACTTGTTTTGGTCATGAATCAATATCCTGATTTCTCATCCAGAGCTTGCAACTTGTATTTAATTATTCCGCCATGCCCTGTGAAACAAAAGACTGAGAATTGTCCCAAAACGAGAGTATTTTCTAAGTTGGGTTGGATGAGGTGGCCAAGCCTGGCTCACCATCTATGTTTGCACTGTTTGCAGTGTCCTGAGGAGCAGCCTGGGCTGACTGAACACACGTGAATCTTGTGCTGACCTTATCCAGCAACAGACCACTGAGTAGTTTCGAGGAAAAAAATAAATGAAGGATCTCTACATCATAAATCAACACTGGGGGAGCTGGAGCAGGTTTTCTCTTGGGGTGTCCACAAATGCAGGCTCGGCTCCCAAGGTTTCAATCAGGGCACCCCAGTGCTCAGTCCCACAGGTTTGCCTGGCACAAGACTGACCTCCAGTGGCACTGACTTGTGTGGTTGGGCTGTGAATCTGGGGAAGATGTGTCCAAATGCTCTTTAGAGGCCACATGTTCAATTTTCAGGGCAGATATTTGCTCCTTGCCTTCTTCAGACCTTTCCAGCATAAGCACAGATTTTGGGGACAGTCCTCTGCTGAGCTGGTAAATGTGATGTGGGAAATTCTGAAAACGTTCTCATGTAATAGGAAGGAAATATCCTACCTATGGCTTCTCTCCTTGCAGGCCAAAGTGGTGAGAAAGAAAGGGGCAAAAGAGAAAGGGAAGAAGCTGAAACTTTTGGGGCAGAGTGAATTTCACTGTGCAAATGAAATTCTGCTGCCTGTGGTTGAGGTACTTGACCCCAGGATAGTGCATGATTTGCTGCTCTGCCTCTGCAGGGTGAAGGGGGAAACTCATCCCAATCTAACCTGTGGTTCTACTTCCCAGGGTGGCAAGCTGCTGGGAGGAGGTGCTCACCTGAATGAGGAGGAACCACCTGCACCATCACTCAGGCTTTCCTTCCTTTCCAGAAACCAACCATACAACCTCTTCTAATGGTAGAATTACAGCTCTCTGATTCCTCTAAAATTGACACAGAGCCTTCCCTTTTTTATTGCTGGTGGGAGTTTGGTTCCCCCTATGTCTTTGTAGAGGGTTTCCTTAATTTCTTTGTGTTTCATGTGTCCTCAACACAGTTCTGGTGGTGGCTCTCTCTGACAACACCTTCCTCACTGCGTGAATACAGATCTCTCCTCATCCTTAGTGCATCACCTTAGTGCACTTTCTGCCAGTGAGGAGTCACTTGGTGGATTTAGGAAGAGCTGTCCTGGCTGGCTGATAGCTACTAGACCTCCAATAGAAGGAAGAAGATATTTCCTGTGCCAGTGGAGAACTTCTGTGAATGGTAGGACACAGCAATGCAGCAATGCTTATTTATCTGTGAGCAGGTGAAGAACCCACCAGCTGCTAGAGAGAGGTCCTGATGTTGATTTCCAAAGGAAACCTGGCATCACAGGGTAAGGACAAGATAATTTATGAGGGGCTGCCCTGGATCCAGTTCAGTTGTTGCATTTTTATTTCTGAGGGATGTTCAAGGGGAGAGCTGCTATTGGTGTGTGACTTTTGGGCACCCAGGGCTGTATTAACCACGAGAGGTCTCTGACATTCCACCTGTGTAGGTAATCAGAGGTCATCCTAGTCCGGGTACATCTGATATTCAGACTCAGAAAGGCTCAGATTTAGCTCAGATTTATACTCAGGACAGATTCCAATCACAGACTTTGAGCTGAGGCACTTGTCCCCTGTCAGAATCTGGAAAGGGGACATGGAAAGGTCACAGTGCCCTTGGCACTGAGTGAGAGAAGCACTCACCTGGTGATTTATGCTGATGTCTGTTGTGGGGCTCAGGGGTCAGGGTGAACTTGGACAGGCTGCAGAATGGAGAGATGAAATGCCTCACTGAAAAGGAGCAGCAGGAGCTGGGAGCAACTGGGAGAGGTCTCTGGAGGGAGCAGGGCAGCACAGCTGAGCTGCCTTTCCCAAAGCCTGCTTAGCATAGGCCAAGGCCCTCATTTACTATTGACTGCAGGGATGTTTTACAAGTGCCCCTTCTGGTTCAGAGAGATATGAAATCTGTCTGTAATTAAGTTAATTTGGAGTTGAACATGGGCAAAGATAATGAGGTGGAAATAACAAAAGAAGAAAGATGGGAAGGTGTTGCTAAGGAACAGGTCTTTTGCATTAGATCCTCTCCCTTCCCCAATGAAATAAAACCATTTTTAGGATCTTTATGGCTGAGTGATGGGGCAGACAGAGCACAGGCGTGGAAATGACTGCTAGATCAAGAGTTCAGAATAATAAAGGAGCTAAGGGGAGGGGTGTGACTTGGAGAGTTGAGAAAGGCAGGAAGGGTGACAGCTGTTGCCAGCACAATTCAGTGGCAAATCTTTGGGCTCAGCAGAGTGGTGTCCTGTGCCTGACTCACCCCTTGTTTGAGGGAACCCCCCAATGCCCCTGAGCCTCCACTGGAAAGTGCTCTGAGATATGGACACAAGGACTGGCCACCACCGCTTATCAAAATCAAGGTCCTGCTTATCAAAGATCAGCAACCAGCCCTGCCCAAAGCACAAGGCTTTGAACTTCTCCAGTGCTTCACCCTGCTGAGAATTCCCGCTGGAGTCAAGCATCAGGGTGAAGGCTTAAGATTGCTTCTCCTTGGCTTTTAGAAATGGTGTAAAATATAATATGTTCAAAAGGAGGATGGAAGAGAGGTCCACAGAAAGGATCAGAATATTTAACAGCCAGCAAAGCATAAGCAAATAGACAAGTCATTATCAATGAGTTTGTTTGAATTTGACAGAGCTTCCCTGCAAACATGGGGGAAGGCAAGGGGGTGAAGAATTCCCCACCAGTGTGAGCTGTAATAAAGGACCTGCTGTTTTCTGATTCTCACTCTCTGTGAAAATTGAAAAGGTTAGCCAGGTAATTGAAATCGGGACTGGAATACAAATAACGGTGTGAAAACCCTACAGCTGGCAAATAAAGTTGCAGGGAAAAGATTCAGTTCTCAGTGGAATTTCTTAGCAGCAAAAAGACTGGATGGATGGGGGGAAAGAGATGATTTTCAATATACCTGTTCCTCCTGGGAGGGAAGACAGGGAATGAAATGAGACCTGAAGGAACCAGGCTGAGATGAACACTTATATGAGTGTTCCCTGCTGTTAATGCGAGAGACACAAAAAACTGGGCTGTGCTGAGGGTGAATCATGTCTGGCAGTCCTTGCTGCCTCTTGGAGGAGTGCAGTGGGTTTGCTGGGATTTGCTAGGCTGCCATGTGAGCCCCAGCTTTGGGACTATTTAGTGTTATAAGCACAGAGAGCCAGCTCCACATGACTCAGCCCCTCGTCTTGGGACTGGGATCCACAACCAAAGCAGATTTATCTGGGCCAGTGTCAACTGCTGTTCATCTTTGTTACATGCAGGAACACAAACTGGTTTGCATCGTTTTAAGCTAAGAGCTTGCTGTGTCTCAGTTCCAGTGGAGGGGCCTGCCAGTGCTGCTGAAATGGAAATTTATGCCTGCTCTGTTTCTGTGGTTTGTTTTTCTGTGGGAGCAGGTAACCTGAGCTGGGAGGAAACTGTGCTGCAGGGCTTGGGGCAAGCTGAGTTTTGTGGTGCTAACCAGGTTTGTTCACACTCAAAAAAACCCTTTTTCATGCAGGATCTCCCCAACACCAAGCCAGCTAACAAACCCCAGGCTGTACATGGTTAAATAAACATGGTTAATGATACCTCCAGGTTCCTGCGTTAATGCTTCATTTCCTTCCTCACAGTCTGGTGAGTTTTTCTGTTTCCCAAAACTCTGACTCTTTTAAACTATGACTCTTGTACTTTTTTGCTGCATTTGCTCTGTGCTGCCCAACCCACCTGCACTGCAGTCAACAGCAGCACGAAAAATCTTCTTTTTGGAGACTTTCCATTGAGTTCAGGCAGCTGTTTGGCTCTGACAGGACAGATCTCTTCCCTGCCCTTGTCATCTCCAAAGAAGTGAAGGAAAGAAAACTGCAGGGTTGCAAACAAATGCTGCAAATTCTACAGTGCTAGAGCTTTGTTGGAATTTCTCTGCCTTTGGAGTGCAGCCCAGGTGTCCCAGAGGCAGCAGCCCCAGAGCAATGAACAAAGTGGTAGGTGAGCCCCTGGGGGTGCTCTCCTCCCTCTGTTTAGCGGTGATTTAGCTGTGAGCCATTTGCTTTGCTCATTTGGAGCACGATTTTCCTACTGAGTCATTTCTGAGGGAGTCTCTCGGGTTCTGAAGAAATGAAACAAATTGGAAGGGTCTGATAAACATACCTGCTCTGCAACAAAGAGCTCGCAGCACTCCAAGGTGACTTGTGCCTGGCTGTGCTTTTCAGCTGCAGAAGTTATGCATAAAAACTACCTGTAAAACACCTAAAGTAGATGACTGAAGTAGGTCAGATAAATTGGCTTTAGTACAGCTTTCCCCCCTCTCATTTGACTAGAAAAAGGAATACAATTTTCCTCTGGTGGAGATCATGCTGTACACATCTGAGACAAAGGGTTTTCTGGAACACCCACATCTAGCCAAAAAAACAAACAAAATCCTGTTCCTTTGGGAAGGAGCTGCTGCATTTCATAAAATAGTGTAAGCTGAGGATGCAAGAAAAAACTTATTTGGGATTTTACAATTAGAACATCAGTATTTTATTAATGAATTAGCTATACTAGTAGGAAGCAAATTATTCCAACAGCTCCCATACACCTAAAATTAATCCTTCTTTAAAAATTAAGTGGATTTAAGGTAATTTGCCTTTAAAACATCAGTTACAGCTTTTCAGGGTTTCAAAAAGTCTAGATGGTAAAAGGAAGTCTTCTTCTACTGGTAGCAAATGAGCTTAGCTCTGTCTGGGTATGACCAAGGCAGGCTATTGATTACCCAGAATGTAAATGGAAAGAAATGTTGAGGAAAATCAACAACCCTTGGCTCTCCTGGAGAGGTTCATTCATTATGGTCCATTTTGTATGAGGCAAATTTCTTTTTCAGAGTCAGGGACTCATGCACAAGATGTTCACTGTCTTTAGGTGCATGGTGACCTGCCCTAACAACCTCAGAAGTGTGTTTTTCCCAGGAGAGGAAAACTGCAGGGCCCAGATTGGGCAATTTTCTGCAGTTTCTTTGGGAACTCTTTTAACCCCCAGCTCACTCTGAAGGACATTTGTCATCATTGCATTGACTTGGACCAAATTCTAAACTCAAATTTTAATCCTTGCAACAGCTTGTTTGATTTCTAGTTAATTCTGCTTTCATTATCATAATTCTCCTTACATTAATATCCATTTGATATGGAAATGCCACAGCTCAGCAATTTGCTTGTTTGTAGAAGAAGAAACCTCAGTGGGGAAAATATTAGCAAGTGTCATAATGAAGGCAGGGAAAATGAGACAAATGTGGGAAAACAGACAGGGATAGCAGGCCTGGCTGTTCCAGAGGCTGGGAAGGAGCAGTTTCTGCTTTGGGACCCTCTCTTGGCTGTGACAGGAGAGTTTTGTGCTGCCCAGTTTACAACCTCCTCCCCTGTAGGAGCAGTTGTGCAAATTCCTGGATGCCACAAGGCCCATGGGGATTTGTGCTGGTTTTATATTTGTTATATATATATATATTGAAAGATATACATATACTGAAATGTATTTGTTTTTGTTTTGTTTTGGGTTTTTTTAAGGACTGTGACTTGGAATGAGCTCTTGGTGTCCTGCACTTGGTGCTGGCTGAACATCTGGGGAATGTCCATCTTCTGCTCACATGGAATCAGAGGAAGAAACAAGAAGGATTTCTGGAGCATGGACCAGGCTTAGGTAGACAGAGTCTAGTATATTTATTTTCATGTTACAGGTACAGATAACCATCTCTGCAGCTGAAATGTACATTGAGTTTTACTGATAAGCTGTGGTTTAAACACTTCAAAACACAGTGGTGTTCAAAAACTCTTCATATAAACTGAACAGAACTGTCCAAGTGCTGTTCATGGTGTTTTTTCCAACTAAACCTGGCGTTAGATCTGGGCATCACTCACTGGCAACAACCACAATTCTTCTCCCCTTTGAGTCTTCCTTGTAGCACATTTCAGACTCTCCACGTTTTGTTCACAGTGCTGGAGCACTGCCCTGCTCTCCACACTTTCTGCTCACACATTTGCACATTTCCCAGAGGGAAACAGAAGCAGAGAAATAAATCAATAGACAGTTCTGTCTCCAAAGTCACGCTTGATTTCAAATAAATACAGTTTTATCACACCAGACCACTCTGGGGGAAGGAGAGTTGTTCTCCATTTTTGTGCAACAGGAGTTTTTCTCAGCCAGTTGCCAACATTTTTCAGCACTTGGCTATGAAAGCTCCTTAATGTATAAATAAAGGAACAGCATCAGCTTTCATGACATCTCTATCCATCTTCCTTTTTTTTTTTCATCTTTGGATCCAGCTTTCAAAATGCAGGAGGTAAATATCAGAGCAGAGTGATAAATAACTCCAGCACCGACCTTTTGGGGAGAAAAGCCTCCAGTGGGCATTGACTACATTGAGGGACAAAATGAATCAACTGTTTTGTAGAGAAACCTCCCTCAGGAGTGAGGGGGTACCAAACTATGCAGTCACAGGGAACTTAACTTGGAGTCTTCAGTTAGTCTGCATTTTTTCCACTGCATTTATTTCATTTTCAGCAGAATTCAGAGAAGTTTTGATATGTCTCTCCCAATAACACTTTCACAGAAGGTTTGGTTTGGTGCAAGACTAAATGTTTTCAGCTTTGATTTTGATATTTGGCCAAAAAAGCTCAGTTGTTTTTGCTTTTGCATATCACTGCTTTTGGCTGACAACAAATTAAATGTGATAAATCAAATGTGATAAAAACTGATTTTAGGACAAGAAAATAAGCTAATTCAGAACCAGGTGATTTCATGATGATTTGCTTCTCACTACTTCTCTTCTAAAATGTTTCCATCCGTGCACATTCCTCCCACCTCTGCTTCCCCTTCCTCACAAAGTCCTTTTGAATTCCCTTGGGACAAAACCATGACCACTTTGCTTAAGGTCACAGGAAATCTTCACTCTCCAACTTTTCTCTGTAGGTGCTCATCTGCAAGCCAAGGGATGCATTTCTCAACCCTGGGCTCTGCAGCTGAAGGTTGGGATTGTCCCATGAGGAGAGAGGGCATCCCTCGAGGGTCTCTCACTCCTGGACGGCTCTCTCTGCACCAGCACAAGGTGCTGTCTCACCCTAAATGCATAAAAGGCATTGAAAGAGCCACAAAAGCTGGCAGAGGAATGGCTCCAGCCCACGCTGGATGTGTGACTATGACTCCTCACCCCTTAGGCTGGTGTCTAGGGCAGATTTCACACAGCTGGGATGGGGAGAAAAACCCCCAGCGCTCTGTGAGGGATCTGCCCAAGGGAGGCACAGGGTGAGGAAGGAAATCCAGCACAGGCACTGCCCAGGTGGGACCAGGTGAGATCACAGAGCTTGGAGCAATGCTCAGGTAGGAGACCTTCCCAGAGGGAAAACACACTGTAATCTCTGGCAGCGGGAAAAATGATGCAAAATTTCTGCTTAGAAATGTCACTGGTAAAATGCAAGTGTCCACTTGGGGGTGGCAAAGCATTTCAGCTCTGTCGAGGGAGCAGGAATGGCCTTTCCTCTGCAGGGCTTGTGTGTGGCTCTTCCCCTCTCCAAGGCTTGTTTCTCAAGACTGCAGGTCATAAAAAGAGTCTGAAAATATTCCCCTTATGCTCCAGGAAAAGGGGATTCTTCTCCAACTGCCATGAGTCTCCCACCTTGGAGTCCCACAGTGAGAATCAAACAGGAAACTTTGGGGCAAACAGAGAAAGAGACTGTGGTAATCAGGAGCACAATCCCTTCCTCCTTGGTAGGAAAAGTCATCTGGATCCCCTGTGACCAGAGTGGAAAATGTCTTTATGCACACAGTGTATCATCTTTCAGGAGCTAATGCTGTTATTTGCTGCGATAACTCCGTGTTCTCTGGCTGTGTAAGTGACTGCCAGTCCCCTGGTGACACTCCTGGGATGATTCTCTGTGGCAGTGCCAAGCCTGAGCCCAGCCTGGGGACCAAACCCAGCCCTGCGTCAGGATGCACACGGGAGGCATTTCCCTGAAACACAATGAACAGGCTTTGAAACGTGTGAGACAGAGGTTTACAAAATTCTTTTTCCCTTGGTAAAATTCTATATGTTCCTGTGCCTGCAGTCAGGAATTTGTCATTTAGATATGGGTGTACTGACTTCAGGATCTGTTTGTACCACAGGGATGCAAGAAAGTTTCTCAGACCTTGCATTGTGCTTTGTGGCAAAATCTGAATTTAGTAGATGCAATATCACTGCAAAACTCCCCTTTTATTGCCCTTATATGTAAGGTTTGTGCCAGTTCCCTCTGTTTTGAGTGCTGTCCAGGCTCCTTCCTGGTGATTGCTGGTCCATGTGGATCTCTGACTTCTGCAATCCACCTAGTGTGGGAGCAGTGAGGTCTGCTGAAGCACAACCACAGGGCTTCACTGGTGGAGACAGCACATAAATATCTGAAGCTGAAGTAATGATAAGAAGCTCAGAAAGCAAAAGTTTGCTTTGCATTTATTTTACAGTTGTTGTCTCCCTGGTTCTTCTGGCCCAGAAACAGCTGTTGCTGGTAGCTCAACAAATTAAATGTGATAAATCAAATGTGATAAAAACTGATTTTAGGACAAGAAAATAAGCTAATTCAGAACCCGGTGATTTCATGATGATTTGCTTCTCACTACTTCTCTTCTAAAATGTTTCCATCCGTGCACATTCCTCCCACCTCTGCTTCCCCTTCCTCACAAAGCCCTTTTGAATTCCCTTTGAACAAAACCATGACCACTTTGCTTAAGGTCACAGGAAATCTTCACTCTCCAACTTTTCTCTGTAGGTGCTCATCTGCAAAGCCAAGGGATGCATTTCTCAACCCTGGGCTCTGCAGCTGAAGGTTGGGATTGTCCCATGAGGAGAGGGGCATCCCTCGAGGGTCTCTCACTCCTGGACGGCTCTCTCTGCACCAGCACAAGGTGCTGTCTCACCTAAATGCATAAAAGGCATTGAAAGAGCCACAAAAGCTGGCAGAGGAATGGCTCCAGCCCACGCTGGATGTGTGACTATGACTCCTCACCCCTTAGGCTGGTGTCTAGGGCAGATTTCACACAGCTGGGATGGGGAGGAAAACCCCCAGCGCTCTGTGAGGGATCTGCCCAAGGGAGGCACAGGGTGAGGAAGGAAATCCAGCACAGGCACTGCCCAGGTGGGACCAGGTGAGATCACAGAGCTTGGAGCAATGCTCAGGCAGGAGAACAGGGGTCTGCACCACTGCCATGACCTTCCCAGAGGGAAAACACACTGTAATCTCTGGCAGCGGGAAAAATGATGCAAAATTTCTGCTTAGAAATGTCACTGGTAAAATGCAAGTGTCCACTTGGGGGTGGCAAAGCATTTCAGCTGTGTCGAGGGAGCAGGAATGGCCTTTCCTCTGCAGGGCTTGTGTGTGGCTCTTCCCCTCTCCAAGGCTTGTTTCTCAAGACTGCAGGTCATAAAAAGAGTCTGAAAATATTCCCCTTATGCTCCAGGAAAAGGGGATTCTTCTCCAACTGCCATGAGTCTCCAACCTTGGAGTCCCACAGTGAGAATCAAACAGGAAACTTTGGGGCAAACAAAGAAAGAGACTGTGGTAATCAGGAGCACAATCCCTTCCTCCTTGTTAGGAAAAGTCATCTGGATCCCCTGTGACCAGAGTGGAAAATGTCTTTATGCACACAGTGTATCATCTTTCAGGAGCTAATGCTGTTATTTGCTGCGATAACTCTGTGTTCTCTGGCTGTGTAAGTGACTGCCAGTCCCCTGGTGACACTCCTGGGATGATTCTCTGTGGCAGTGCCAAGCCTGAGCCCAGCCTGGGGACCAAACCCAGCCCTGCGTCAGGATGCACACGGGAGGTATTTCCCTGAAACACAATGAACAGGCTTGGAAACGTGTGAGACAGAGGTTTACAAAATTCTTTTTCCCTTGGTAAAATTCTATATGTTCCTGTGCCTGCAGTCAGGAATTTGTCACTTAGATATGGGTGTACTGACTTCAGGATCTGTTTGTACCACAGGGATGCAGGAAAGTTTCTCAGACCTTGCATTGTGCTTTGTGGCAAAATCTGAATTTAGTAGATGCAATATCACTGCAAAACTCCCCTTTTATTGCCCTTATATGTAAGGTTTGTGCCAGTTCCCTCTGTTTTGAGTGCTGTCCAGGCTCCTTCCTGGTGATTGCTGGTCCATGTGGATCTCTGACTTCTGCAATCCACCTAGTGTGGGAGCAGTGAGGTCTGCTGAAGCACAACCACAGGGCTTCACTGGTGGAGACAGCACATACATATCTGAAGCTGAAGTAATGATAAGAAACTCAGAAAGCAAAAGTTTGCTTTGCATTTATTTTACAGTTGTTGTCTCCCTGGTTCTTCTGGCCCAGAAACAGCTGTTGCTGGTAGCTGGTGTTTACCAGCCCAGCTCTGAGCTGCTCTCATTCTTGCCTGTTTGCTAATGTTGACAGCAGAGGTTTGCAACAGCCATACCTCAAAAGGCTGTACCAGAGGGAAGTGGGACTGGCTTACCTAAAGCTAGAAGTGGGGAGAGAAGGCTTATGCAGAAAATTGTCTTGTTTCAAAATAAGTAAAACCTATGTTTTGGTTACTGAAGGTAACCAAAAGGTATTTGGTAAGAATATTATGTGGTAAGAATCAGCTTTGGCTAAGTTGATTCTCTCTCCTGTGCTGGCAATGTTGGGAGTGTCTCTCACCTTTCCAAGCAGCTCTTTGCTGGCACAGCTTGCAGTGAGCAAACTCTGATTTCCAGCCCTCCCATTAGCTTGGGGGCAGTACAGTGCTTCCCTAACACATCCTAAATACAGCCTCTTCCCTCATTCATTCAGTGGGGTACCTCCTGAGCAATTCTTGCTGAAATCACTCTTTTAGGAAGTTTTCTTCTGCTTTAGCTTCTTAATTTTCTTAACCTTTTCTCTCTCACCTGGATCACAGCACAGAAAGTCACAGGCCAGTGGAGAGCTGAGAGCTGCTGACAGATGTCCTGTGAGTGCCAGGGAGGCTTGTGTTTTCTGCAGAGTCCATGAGATTGTGACCCTCAATCACAAACATGCTCTTCTGGGATGAAATCTTGCAGGGGGGATGTTTAGGGGCACAGTGCTTGCAGCAAGGAGAAATCACACTGAGGAAAGCCATCCTGAAGCGCTGGGACAGCAGGTTGTAAATGATGGGGTTCGTGGCAGAGCTCAGGTAGAAGAAAACACCTGGGAGAACAAGGATTGGGGGGGAAGAGAGAGACATTTATTTGTGTGTGAAATGATCTCAGAAGAGGAAAATCTCTTTCTTGCCTGTACAGCTCCACTAAGCTTGGATGCAAGGGTGGAGACAGCAGCAGTGGAGCTCTGCTGCCTTCCTGGCCCAGGCAGAGGGATCTCACCAGGGGTAGCTCAGCTTTCACTGCAGTGAAAGGAAAGTGGGAGAGATTGTGAATTGGAGCTCAGGCTCTCCAGCTGTTCAGGAACCAGCTCTCTCTTGAGCTGCCCTGACCTGCCTGCAGCACTGCCCTCATCCCCACAGCAGGATTTGCACAGCTGGTGCCCCATCAGAGCTGTCAGAGGATAACTTCCAGCCAGGGGAAGCTAATTTCCTACAACTCACCAGGACAATGGCGTAAGATTGGATTTGTCTGAGCTGCCTAATGACCACATTCAGAGTTTTCCCATGGCAGACTGAAAATAAAATTCCTCTTTGAAAGGCCCTTCATTTTATGGTTGGCAGGGCCATAAACATTTGGTTTCATCACCCAGTGCTGAGCAGTATGTAAGGCTCTTGCATTTGGTAAGATTTCCTATTTGCTCCAGAAAACCTGTGGAAATGCTGTCTCCTCCTGTGTACTTCTTAAAGGCAGCTGAATGACAGCAGCCTTTACTTCTGAACATTTCCAGGAATTAAAAGCAGCTAGTAATGATGCATGATATCCTTTTTTTTCTTTCCTTTTATTTTTTGTGAATTTGACAACACGTCCAGATCTTGAAAGCTGCAGAAACCTGCCTGCAGTTTTTATTCAGGCACAGTTCTCATCACTGCCCACCAAAACTCAAGAAGGTTTTCCACAAGTCTCATGTTCCCTACAAAGTAAATGACTATACATTCCAAGTAAAGCCATTCAAAATTATTTTTTTCCCCAGTCCCTGTGCAAGTGGAAGAAGAAAGCTTTACCTGACACCACGTGGATTAAGTTGAAGGTATTGGCCAAGGGCTCAGTCCATTCCACCACAAAGCTGAAGAAAAGTCTGTCTATATGGAATGGAGCCCAGCAGATGGCAAAAACTATCACAAGGACAACTGGTGTGGAGAAAGGGGGGAAGGCAAATAGGTCAGAAATGGGAGAATATGGTTCACCAGCCTGCACAGGGCAGAGAGTTCATAAAGCTGGATGGGAGACTTCATATATAAATTATATTCACGGTTTCAAAACTTTTGCCATCCTTTCTGTCTTACCATTATCAACTAAAAGAACAATCTTTCCATTAATTTCTGGATTGGATAATCCAATGCATGCACACAGGGTGACTTTCAAACAGAGCAGGAAACAGCCAGGCAATGTTAGGGCATATATGGAGGCCAAACCCATTCCAGGCTCAGAAAACCAGGCTGGCTCCAAAGTACAGTTTGGTGTAATGCAAAATGGATGTACATTCTGTAAAAATGTACAAGATAGCCTATTTGCACTCTGAAAAAAGGGGATCCTCCCTGAAGGGCTGCAAGAGCTGGTTTAGAGTGAAGGATGTTGGAGAATTGCCATGTAAGCATCTGCCACAAAGTTTTGCTCAACCTCCTCTTGTGCTGGGGAGGAAAATTTGCTTTCTGAGCAAATTTTTTCCACTCTTTTGGTAGTTACCCTTGATGCTTCACTCCTGCAAGTCCAGATAAAACAGAAAAAAGTATTTTTTTTTTTTAATATGACAGCTACTCATGTCATAACTCTTGGATCCAATGGACTTGCTCAATACCCTGCAGGATCTGGTCACACTCCTGCTCAGGGTAAATAAAGCACAGAAGGACTCACTACTTACACAGCATCTTGGTGACTGATCTCCTGGATGGCCTCTGAACATTCACAGCCATTTCCTCCACTTCCAAAGAGTCATCTCCTCTCAACTGGCAAAGGAGGGAAACCAAAGGACAGCTTAGACAAGAGACCACATCCCCACCAGACATAGACTGTTTGATATTTTGATAGTTGTAGTTTGAGAAAGCAAAATTTAGGGCCACTCGGGACTTATTGAAAAGAAATTCTGCATTTAAATTTTGGTTTTTGTCTAGAAAAACATGGAAGCTTTAGGTTCAAAACAATCTGCAGATTACAGCAAATTTGTATTTCAATTCCCCACTTACCTTTTCTCAGTGAGTCAGTATTTGGTTCACAGTTTATGTTCCATTTCAATAGTATTTTGCTAGGCATTATTTTCTCTTCTAGCAAAATATCGTTCATTTGTTTATTTTCCTAAAAGTGTTCCCCACAATTAAGCACAAACCAATGATCCAAAAAATACCCAGAGAGGCCTGAGTACAACACAGTTGTAATTACTGGAAAAAATCCTGTGGAATTCAAGGGAGTTTGTTTCATGTCCTGAGTGTTGGGAGTTGATACTCAACCCATCTAACAAATGAACCCCAGAAATTCTGTCTTGCAGATGGGCAGGGTGCATGATGCACTCAGATTCAGCCACACACTGCTCAGGCACAACAAGGAGAGGTTTTTCTCCAGCAGTTTTGCCTGGACTTCAAAAAAAAGGCAATATATGTAAAAATATAATATAAATAATATAATAAATATTATAAATATAGAAATATAACATGTCATTTATATTATAATAGAAATATAACTATATTATATAAATATAAAAATATAAATATAAAATATATAAATAATACATAAAGAACAATAATCTGATCATCCCTGGAATCCATCCCCAGTATGTTTATGATGAGAGGACTGGTGCTTTGATGATGAAAAGGTCAGGTTTACAGAAACAGGGCAATGGTTTCAAACCAAAGAAATCATATCTGGCAAGTCCATATTTGGTCCCAGCTTCCTGCAGTGGGAACCCCTGATTAGCCAACAGCTTTGTCTGTTTTCAAGTAGAGAAGCTGGAACCAAAACTTAATTATACATAAGACAATATCAGGAATGAGGGAAAAGATAGTAATCACTCTGGATTTGTGAAAGCCTTGTGAAGACATGCTAGTTGTGCTGTTTGCTTTTACCTTTTACACTGTGGCTTTGCTTTCTGATTAATAATACTTTTCTGTAAGGATGATGAAATGAACCCTTCTTTCAATGTTCTCTTTATTCTATTTATAAAAGGAAAAAACATATACATGGAATTATAGTCAAGTATAGTGCAATTCAGCTTCTCATATTTTACATTATTCCCCTTGTAACTTTCAGTCATAGCCACAGTTGCTTAAGGAAAAGACTCAGCTGATTTGTAACACGTCTACTGAAGAATGATCAGATTTATTAAAACCCCTGGATTCCCTTCAGTGGTTTTCAGTCTCATCAGTAATCTATTCTAGGCATATTCCAAAGCCTCAGAGAGTACAGTGTGCTGATGCTGTAATAAACCAGAGACACATGTATCTTTATTTTTCCCCTTCCTCCTGTCATTCTGATGATGCTGTAAGGCTCCTCTTCAGCCTCAAGTTATGAAGGTGTAACAGGTAAGAACAACTCAGCAGCTGCAGTTTAATGAAACAAAGAAACATTACAAACAGGGAGGGAAAAAAATAAATCCATGGCAAAGGTTGTAACTTGAGTTAGTGCTGGTGGTTTGAGAGGGGTAGAACCCCAGCCAAGGTACTTTTACATCGCTGTGATGTATGAGTCTGTAGGTTTGAGATGAATGCTACTCTTCCACTGCAAGAGAATTAAAAGTGGCTAGAGCAAGAAGCTGAAAATTGGATTTCTCTCCCCCCAGATCTTTGTTAGCTACAGCATTTCACCCCAGAAATCAGAAGGCTGAGTGAAATTAGGGTCTCACCTGTCCCCAGACAAATATAGTAAGGCCACTCTGCAAAATGACTGTTTTCTGTAATCTGCAAAAGAGGAACTGTTTTCTGTAAACTCCATGGCCTGTCTGACACTAGTGGTGATCAAAGTTTCTCTCCAGTTGGTGGAAAAAATTGATATTTAAACCCCACAAGGCTTTTGCTAAAGATTACAGTCCTGCCTGTTTCAGAGGTTTGTCTGAAGCAGTTGCTGCTGAGCTGCAGCCTTGGTGTGCCCTCAGCTCACCCCCATGGCAAAGGAGAGCCAGCCACTGGGACAAGGGCTGCTGAACAGCCTCCATGGAAAGGGGGCAGCTCTGCAAGAGCAGTGCTGGGCTCTGCAGAAATTAGCCAAAGTCCACAGATGATACTGGGTGTTTAACAGCTGGGCTTTTGGGGGAGAAATAGATTTTGAGGATAAAAGCTGGACCAGATGTGCATTGGCAAGAATAAGTTGTCTTGCTTCAAAGACAGCTAAAGTAAAGTTTCCACTATATCAAAATGATGATGATGATGATGATGATTACTACTACTACTACTACTACTACTACTACTACTATTACTATTATTATTTTGAGGGGATCAGAGACGAAGAGAAAAATTGGAATCTTGGGAGAAGAATCATCCAGCCTATGCTGTCAGAAACCCTTGTTAAACAGAGTATGACTTTTAGACAAGTAGTGATCAGCACCTACACTTGTGTCCTTTTAGGAATCAATTTGAAAGAAATGGGCAGGGACCTTGCACTGATTCCTGCTGCAATGAAAACTTCTCCCCAAGCACTCCCATCCCAACTCACTCAGTGCCCCAGGGATGAACTTCCATGAGCAGCTGCTGCCCAATGTTCTCATCTCATCCGTCTCCTCTCCCTCCTCAGCACTCTGGCTGTGGGTTGCAACCAGTAGCTCAACAGCTGAACTGGGTTTGAAGATCCTGGATGATTTAGGGATTTATCCATAAGGTATCTATGATGGGAACCCCAAGACAGAGGCAGCAGGAAGCTTCCCCAATCAAGACTAATGAGTTTACAGTGCAATGAGGAGTGTCCTCTTCTTTACTCTGGTGCTTGACTGATCAATTGACCATAACATTGCAATATCAGACCACCAAGCCTTAAAATTATACCCACGTAGATAATGAGGTAATCAACCATTTCCCAGTGAAAAAGACAAATATATTTTTACATTTTTTAAGGGATTAAATGATAAATTAATTCAGGTACCCTATGACCCATGTTTGCTGCCTTCTCAGAGCTGCTTGGCAGGTCCCCTGTCCCAACTGCATTGCATCCTCAGGCTGTCCAGCACTGGCAGAGCTTGAGGGAGAAAATGGTGAAGAAATGCCCTTTATACAAAGCCTGAATATGAAAAGGTCACATCTCTGTTTGCTGAATTTGAGCTGTTGTACAACCTTTGGATCAACCCTGAGCTTTTCCACTGCATTCTGTGAGTGATACATGGCACTCAGGAGACTGCAGGGTGCTGCTAAAGCCTCATGAATTTCCTCGTCTGTGAGTAGATAAAAAGTATCTCCTCTTGGAAAATTATATATATTCATCATTCTTCTATCACTTCTGCTGAAGAAATGAAATCAACTTGCCCAGTGCAGCTTGGAGATAATGCAGATCTAGCTAGGATGGAGCCTGTTAAAATTTGGAAGTCTGAGCTGGATATACAGAAAAGCAGAGGCACAAACAGTGAACATTGCTGTCTTTAGGAAAGACAGCTTGAACAAAGGTGTGAATTTGCAGAGGTCCTGGGGGATGAGCCCTCATCTGGTACTGAGCTTCTCTTCTGGGATGGGGTATAGGAATATCTGCTGCTGCAAATAGAAGTTATTGCAACATTCAAATCTTCCTTCTATAAATTTGGGGATTTCTCTTTTTCTTTTTGTAACAACTCTATTTTCATCACCTTTTATTCCCTTCAGGTCTAATTTTGCAAAATAATAATTGATGCTATGTAAAAATCCTTCAAGAGCATCCAGAGATTTGGAATAGTTTAACCCATTCACTGCCTTGAGGATCTGCTCTGTGTTGTGGATTTCTGGTAGATAATCCATGTTTTTTCCCTGGGTAAGTAAAAATTGTTTCTGTATAATTTCAGGTAACAGTAAATATCAGTCAGCACAACAAAATGATATATACACCAGCAGAGATTGGGCTGAGTTTCTTGCATATTATTTAATAAGTTCAATTGTTTCCCTTTCTTGCTTTGGGATCAGATCTTTGTAAACTTTAAGTTACATTCAGTGTGATAAAATTGGATTTATATTGTCTAAATGTCTATAACTTATGAGAAGAAAGTGGTCATCAAGTCACTGTGATTAGCAGTGCATCTTAGTCTTGTGCTAGGTAGTTTTATAACACTGTGATCCTGATAGTTTTATCCACACATTTACATGATGGATACTTGTCAAAAGTAGTTTCAATTTTTGAAGAGAGAATGAATATAAGCTCTAAGGTAGCTTGGTGAAACAAGGCTGTAGTTATATGAAGAAATGATTGCTGAATTTTCTAACTGCAGCAATAAGGTAACATTTCAGTTTATGAGCTTTGTGAATTTTAACAAGTGAATATTACCACCAGCTCCAGGAAAAGAAAAGAAGAAAGTAATGCAATGGAAATTCTATAGTCACAAGGAAATGGAAAATAAATAGGACACAAGATTCAATCACTAGCCATCTTCTTTTTTATTCTTTTCACATTTTCCTTTTGGTCCATTTCTTTCTGGTCCCTCCTGCAAAGGTGTAAATCTCTGAGAGGCTGGAATCAATCTACAGACTTGGGTGTTTAATTAACATTCAGATGAGAGCAGCAGTGATGATAAGTTTTTGTAAGAAGATTGGGATAAATTAGCTATCTTAATAGCTATCTTAATTTCAGAACAGGCTTGCACCAGAGAAGAAGTTGGATCTACTATTTCCAGAGGTTTGAGAAACACTTTTGCTGTTTTGGGGGGAAAACACGGGCAACAAAAAAAGCTGCAAAAAACTCACTCAAAAGCCACACATAGCCACAAACACACAAGAATGAGCCAAGGCAACACTGAGCACGGCTTGGAGCAGGACTTACTCTTAGCCCCATCAGATAGTACAGCACACTTATCACCCCCATGGGCAGCACGTAGAAGAGCAGAGAAGTGACCTGCACGATACAATTGTAGATCCACAGGGGCACCACCACGGTGCAGGTGGCGGAGCCGGGCACCAGGGTGCCGTTGGGGTAGTGCTGCAGGACGATGCCGTGGGTGCCCGTGTTGGGCAGGGCGCAGAGCACGGAGAGCAGCCAGAGGCCCAGGATGGTGGCGCGGGCGCGGCGGCGCGTGCCGGCCAGCTTGGCGCGCAGCGGGTGCAGCACGGCCACGTAGCGCTCCACGCTCAGCGCCGTCACGCTCAGGATGGAGGCCAGGCACACGGTCTCCAGCAGAGCCGTCTTCAGGTAGCAGCCCACGGGCCCCAGCAGGAAGGGGTAGTTGCTCCACATCTCGTACACTTCCAAGGGCATCCCGAAAAGCAGCACCAGCAGGTCCGAGACCGCCAGGCTGAACAGGTAGTAGTTGGTCGGGGTCTTCATGTTGCGGTGTTTGAGGATGACGAGGCAAACCAAGAAGTTGCCCACCACCCCCACGATGAAGATCACCGAGTACACCAAAGCCATGGGCAGGAACAGGTGGCTCCGTCTGGGCCCGCACAGGAAGGTTAAATAATCCTCAGTGCTGTTTAAGTACCCTCTGAGGCGTTCTTCATGTAGAGCAAGGTGGTTTAACCAGGAGAAATTACTGACCCAGGCCATTGTTGGATCTGCTGAAATGTCTCACAGCTGAGGTTTGTTGTCCTTTCTGTTTCTCTGTGCAAGTTTGCTCACTTTTTTGCAGAGAGAGGAGGAGGGGGGTAGCTGCCTTGCCACCCCTGGCAGCACAGAGCCACCGAGGATGTGAATGAGTGTGTTTGCCTGGCTCTGGGTAAGGTTTTGCTGCTCAACAGCTGTTCCCCTGCCAGAGCCCCTCAGCCAGAAAGCCCCTCCTTTGCCACATATTCATTGGCTCGCTAAGTGCGTTAGATTATAGAGTACAGAAAGAGGTTCCAGCCACTTGCATCAGCTCCCGGGGCTGATGCATGCACAGAGTCACAAAAGTGGGAATTAGGGAGCTGCGAGTCTGAAATGCGGGATACAAAACCAGATGCAGGTTATTTGTTTATGTCAGAGGGTGGGAAAGCAGACCAGAAACACCCCCAAATCTCAGTCCAAAAGGCTTTTACAAAATTATAATGGTGTTACATCCTAGTTATGAGCTACAAGCAAAATACAACAAACCAAATGATTCTGGCCTGATTTTACTGTTCAAATCTCTGCTTATTTTTATTTTCTGTTGTCTCTGGCAGCAAGTACTTGGAGACAGAGTTTGATCAGTAGAAAGCCAAATGGTTTCTGTAGCCATTTCTGTAGCCACTTCAGCCTTTCTTTAAACACTACAATTGTTTTTCTCCTGAGATCTGACTAAAGATTTTAATTGCAATTCTTATTGACATCAAAAAAATTTCTCACTTCCCAAGTATACTGGAATTTGATCTTATATTCTTAGAGAGCCTTGTTTTGGGAATATTTCTGTACAGCATATTATTCCATATTTATTGCCTGTGGGGTATAAACTTCTATAAAATCTTATTTCTTCATGAATGACAAGCATTCTGCAAACACACTTTCTGAGCCAAAAAATAAGTGTCTCCTCTAAGCACCACGGCTGTGCCAAAATAGATCATTTATCTCTGTATGAATGCTTGATTCCTTCCTGAATTTCTGTAGAAGAAAAAAGGTCCCAGGTCTGTAGGTACAATTTTCTAAAATTCAGAAAACATTCAGCTGTTTGGAATTGAAGAGGTGCAAGATCTGAGCGCTAATTTATGGGATTTTTGTCAGTTTGGTGTGTGATTTCTCTGCCCCGAGCCTCTCATTAGCTCTCACTTCTGAGTACCTGCCCAGTCCCCTCCTTGAAGCCATGTAAACCCTTTACATCCCTGATATCCTCTGGCAAGGAGCTATTTGTATGTGTATGTGTATCTCTTTTCTCTGTTTGACCCTTTAGTTTGACCTCTCAAGGAAAAAAATGATTGTTCCAATAAGCACAGACTGCCTCCAAAATAGCTGCAGCGCGTGAGGGACCAAAGGTTGGTGCCTTTGAGGCACATTCAAAATGTGGAGCCTGGGAAACACTGAGCAATCATTTAAAATGTGAAAGACATGGAAGGTACCACAACAACCATACTAAAAGGCAGAAGCAAGTCTCTTGTGATCACTTTCAGACCTGCTGAAATTATCTCACACATAAACTGCATCAGAAGGACCCAACTCATTTATTTCCAGCATTTGTTCAGCAGATCGAAAAGTTTTACTGGATTATTGAATAACAAATGTGCCCTTTTGACCCATTGCTCCTTCCATTAAGGATTCATTTTATAGCTATTCCCTGCATTTTAACAATGTTAAATTTGATCTTGATCTGCTGCTGATGTAAGAGGTAGGAGCAGAGGAATCAGTAGTAGCTGACACCAGGGTTAACTCTTTCAGAGCACAGCAGAAGACGTATTTGAAGATTTGTCCAGCACTAAACAATTTCTGTACCTCTGCTTCACTTACTTTTTTTTTTAAATTTTGTTTTATTTTTGCCTTTTGTTTTGTTTTGTTTTGTTTTTCCCACTTAGTTTCTTTCCATTCCTCCTTTTTCTTCCCCCGGTAAATTCCATCATTCCACTCCACACTGCAGCATACCTGAGGTGAGTAAATCCTTCTGAAGTAGCTACCAAATTGGCTTCATTTTTCTTCTTGCGCATTAACCTCTGTAAAGAAACTGAAGTGAAAGATTGAGTCTGTTCAGCTTGAACCCAGTCTTACAGAAAAGGAAACCAGAGAGGTTTGAGTCATTTACTCAAAAGCCAGAAGGGCAGCAGCACCCACTGTGATGTCTATGATAGGAAAGCAATGGGCTGTGCAAACTCATCAGGTCACCTCAAAGTGTGGATGTGCCAGACCCACCTGTGCCTGCTTCCACTTGTTTTCAATCCTTTCTGTTCCTGCTGAGCTCAGATGCTGAAAGCCTGTAAGAATAGAAGCAGAAGAAAACCAGATAACCAATGGACCAATGTTGCTATGACCACAACTGTGTTGCAGATGGAGAGGACAAAGAGAGTGGAAAATATATTTCAGTTTATTTCTCAAAGCTTTATTTGTGTTCTATATCATATCTGTCTCAATAAAGATAGAAGAATGTATCCAACCAAAGACTTGCTCTGGCTCTATATGAATGGAAATATTTTATTTTTACAACTGAGACAGAAAATAAAAACTGATTTTTCCTTATGAAAGTGATAATAAAGCATTTGGTATTTTTCTTTATAAAGCAAACCTCATTGGTGCTTGCTTTTATACACTGGAAAGAAGAGGGTGTGCTGCATGCTGGCCTTGGAATTGTGCAGCTTTATACAATAGCAATGTAATGAATGTAATATTTCCATTAATGCAGTGTAATATTGGCAACATTAACCCAGACAAGTTTTTTGGCAGTGTGCAAGAGTCACGGGAGGCAGTGGCCATGTCCTCATGCTGGTGATGTCTCTTGTACCACGTTTACATTGTAGAATGTTTCCCTTTGCCAGTGGAATGTGCTGCAGCACATCCCTGGACTATGAACAGCAAAGTGCACACTTAAGGAGGGCTGAATTCAAGCACTTCATGTTTGTCAAAGTCCTTGTAAGGGCACCATTAACTACTTCATATGAGTACCTGGTGAGTAATTGGGAAATGGGAAAATTTGCACATTAATCAAAAGAGGCAGAGGACAGTGGAAGTTACCCAGGGTATGGAAAATGCATAAATGCTCCACTGGGCCCACTGACAGAGGGGTGAGGGGAGTACTTTGAGCTGTGAGCCACTATGATGGACTCTTCTGAGCATTGGTTTATCTCAGAATGGAGATTGCATTCATGCAAAACAAACTTGGGTATTTTTATCCATTTGGTGAGACAAGGAGATTTGAGCATCATATCCTCTGGTTGTGGATCTGAAAGTAATAGAACAGTGAGAACTCCCTGGTGTGCCACACAGATCAATTCAGTGCAATCCTGCACTGACATGTCCACTTGGCACCCAGGACTGGAGCTGGCATCTCTCAGCAGAGCTGCAGGGGATTTTGCTCAGAGCTTCCAGGAAAATGCTGTACTTCTTACTGTGCTCACAACCTCAGGAAGTCATCCTGCTTCACTGGAAGGGCTTGGGGAGGTGCTGGATTTGCCAGAATTCTTGGTGAGAAGGTCCAATATTTTTTATCTCCAGCAGGTGAAACTTGACTTTTTTCTCATTTGTAATTTCCTTTTGCAGATTCTGTTCTCCCCTGCAGTTTGAGGATACGGAAGGCAGGGAAACAGCCTATAGAGGCTCTGTGTGAGGGAGCTGCTCTCCAGCCTTGCTGAGCCTGAGTTCCCTGCTCATTTCATGGAGCTTTCCTGAGCTGCCCTTGGGCCACACAAAGCTCTGAATTGCAGATTCAAACTCCCTGTTTTGATCCCTCGGGGACTTGTCAGAATTTGGTTTCTGTCCCAGAGGCATGCAAAGAAGAGGATGCAAATAAGAGGGTGCAGAGCTGGAGAGCAGAAATGTTTCGTTATACTACACTGAAGATATTAACACAATTTCCTAGAAAAATACAGCCCCATTTCCCTTATAAATTCCTGGGCTATAATTATAGCTCATGGATTTGACTTTTTTTTCTCTGAAAGGCCTGTTTGAAGTGTTCCCTACAGTAGCTGGAATGTGAATCCTTGTTTTCCCAAGTACCTTCAGTATAAAATTCAGCATGCCACAACCACATGGGTACATTCTGTGCATTTTCTCTTCCTCAAGGCTGGAGGAGGGCCCTGCACCATAACAAAAGCAGGATCTGCAGTAGCCTTTCCATGCCTCATTGCAAGTCATTTTGCAATTACTTTGGCTCTTCACAGAGAGCTTTTCCATGGCTGTGCATGACATCTGAAGTCCCCAGGATATCAATCAACACACATAAGAAGTGGGTTTCATGACTACATTATAAAATACCAATAAGGGCACCTCTTTGCCTGGAGCAGCTGGCATCCTACACAGGCAGTGCAGACACAGGCCACTTCAGGGGTGGAACACATTTTGACTAAAGTCATTAAAATGAGCAAATGAGTCTTCACAGATTTTTCAGGCTCCTACTTTAGTCAATAATGGAAAGAGGAACCTCCAGCAGGGCTTTCTCCTAAGCCACAGCACAAGGTGAGACACATGACATGGAATAGCTTAATTTTTCTCACTGTCTGCAGAGGGGAAGTGGGTAATAACTTTAACAGCAGGCTTATTAAACAGAGATGAATTTAGACCTCAGTTTTGTACAATCTTTTCCATCCCCTTCCCATCAGGCTTTAGAGGGAGATTTCATTTTTGAGATGTTTAGGACAGCTGAAAACAGGGCCAGAGAGGCAGCCAGCAGGTCCAGGGTGAGAACAGACCAGTGCTGAAATCACTCCCTACTCCTCTCTTACCCAGTGGGGTGGTCCCTATTGACACATTTTCAGCAATGGATTGCTCTGTTAGTGTTGACTCCAGAAATTACTGGGAATTATGTATTTTGTTTTTAGAAAGCCTTTTGTGTCTGTGTATGTGCTCATGCTTTGAAGAAGCAGTGGGAGACAGCCGGGGATGTGGTTCAGACTTGATATTCAGGAAAACAGCAAAAAGAGCTGAAAAAGAACCTTGAATCAGAAAATCTTGGGATACTGAATGTGTCCATCATCTCTTGGTTTATGTGGAGGAAGAGGAAAGGATTGTCATGAGAGAAAATGCCAGAAGTCACAAGCAGGGTACAGGATGAGTCAGGTTGTTTGAGTCAGGAGGGGTCTGGTGCTACAGGACTCAGATTTACGTGGGAAGGATCAGATGATTCAGCACCTCTCTGTGGCTCTCTGCACCCATTCCAGTTTCCACACTCCCCTGCATCTCTTCCTCTCCTTGTGCTGGATGTTTCTCAGGAGACCCCGACTCACTCGGTTGTCTGACCCAAAGCAGATTTAACTTCCCTGACACAGCAGAGATACTTTTTTCCAACTCACATCCATTTGGATTCTGTCCCACACTTGGGGTTCAAGCAAGGATTTTCCTCCAATGGAAAGAAAGCCATCCATATCCTAGAGCCTGCATTGTGCCTGGATGTGTGCTAGACAGACACACTGAGGGGACAGAAAGAACCACAGGGACAATCTTAACATATTCAAAGAAAGGTAAGGATGTATTGTGCCACTGGAGGTGGTAGACAGTCAGGAAATTGTGACAGGATAACTGAATCCATCAATGAAAATGATAAATGGGGCCCATGGAATTTACAAGCACGTATCATAAATAAATCTAAGAGAAATATTAAGAGAATTTCTTTTCTGAATGTTTCCTTCTTTAAGGGAGGTAGCCTGGCTATAAGAAAGACAAAGATAATTGGAAAGTTTTCGTTCCTATTGGAATACTATGTACACTTTCCCACAGAAATGTAATGATGTGTTAATTTATATTCTATGAAACATTAAACATTTTGTTCAAAGCTATTTACATACTAATATCACAATTTAATAAAGTGGAAATTGGAGAGCATTCCTACCTCTTGGAATTTCAGAAAAGACTTGTTTGAATTACCTGTGCATGTTTAAACTTCTTGTCTTCCCTAAAAGAATAATTCTACTGACACTTCAGCAAAAACACTTGTCAAGTTTCCATCCCCTCCTGCCTCAGCTACTCTTCAGGTTGCTTTTTAAGTTGTATTACAGTGATCACTTGTCTTTGTGTCACATTGAGAATCAATATTATTTGACTTGGAATTGAAGAAACCATTTTTATGAAGAAGGATGTGCATTAATTTAGAACATTAATATGCTGACAGATGATGATTTCTTCCTGCTCTTTTCCACATTAGACTATCCCCAGGAGTCATATCTTGGTTAAGTTAAATGCAGCGAGGGATGGTAATGTTCTTTTGAATGTCTCCTGATACAAGGTTAGAGAGAGAAAGAAAACTCTAGACACAACAGTGATGCAAAAATATGAGCCAGAGGCATAATTTACCATAGTTTCCAAATAACCTAATGGACCTTACACATGGAAAGCAAACTGGATCAAATTATTAAAAAGCTTTCTTCAAATTGTGCTGGACACCACAAAAACATTTTTGTGCTTTACCACCCACTCAGTAGTGAGATGACCCCAGGCAAAACTGCAAAATAAGGTAAAATATTCCATCTATGACTTCCAGAGCTGAGGAACAGAACCAGGAGCAGTCCCCATGCAGGGAGAGCAGCTCGCCTGTACAGGACTGGGGGTTTGATGGCCTCAGTATCCCTTTGACCTGTGATTTGGGATTCAGTGGCTTTGTTAGGACAGTGATTAGCCATTTCTCCACCAGGATTTAGATCAATCTGCCAGCTGGAGTTTGGAGCCTTATTCCCCTCACTGAAACTGGAGCTCAGTGTGAGTCTCAGGAACTTCCCACAAAACCCTGCAAGCAGACAAGGGGATGAAGACCTGTGCCCTCTTCATTTCAGAAGCACAACAATGCACTTTGGGCATTTGTGATAGGATAAATGATAGGACAAGGGGAAATGGCTTCAAACTGAAAGAGAGAAGAGTTAGATTAGATAGTAGGAAGAAATTCCTTACTGTGAGAGCGGTGAAGCCCTGGCACAGGTTGGGAATCTGTGGCTGCCCCACATCTGGGAGTGTCCAAGGCCAGGCTGGATGGGGCTTGGAGGAACCTGAGATAGTGGAAGGTGTCCCTGGAGTTGGAAGGAGATCATGAACTCAAAATGTTCTTTGAGCTATGATTTTCTTAGGGGCTTTAAGGCCACAGCTGCTGCAGTGCATGTCTATTCTTCCCCAATGCTTCAAATGTTCAAATTTGGCTTGGGCCTCCTCCCTTTACTGGGACACCAAGCTCAACATCAGACTGTCAGATATTTCATCTGGCCAAGACACCTTCATTATCTGCAAACTTGCAAAATCTGATCAGCAATCAGATCTGAGCTGACCCAGAACTCTATTGATCTGCTGTGATTGTTCTAAATGCTAAACACATCTTGTATTGACCAACATCTGAACGTTCTGCTGTACCTCTAATGAAAGAAATCTCTGCACCAGACAGAAATTACTCAAATCGGAGCCCAGCTGTTGTCCTCTCAGTACAGGAAGGTGTGTTTAAATAAGTAGCAACATAAACTTAAATGGTATCAGAAACAGATTAGGTTAAGGAAAGCAGACCTAGATAGTCTGATGTTTTATTTTCCAATTCTATCTAGAGATCAATGGGTAAAGATTAATGCTGCTTGAAACAAGAAAAGCCTAATGATGGCTGGTGGGACAAAGAAAGGAAATAAAATGGAGGAGGAGAGCTAACAACCTTGAAACAATAACCTGGTAAGGAGATAAACTGTAGGTGGCCTTAAATATATGTATTATATACCTGTACTGTATTTGAATATCTTTACCCTGGCTGGTCCTAGTTATCCTTGATGAGCTGCAGCTGTGATGTCCTTCATTGGGCTGCAGCTGTGGTTAGTCAAGGTAACTGGGATAAAAGGGGAGTGGGCTGGCCAGTCAGGCAGAGTAGGAACCCTGACTAAGGAAGATCCTGAGCTTGTGCTGTGAAGATCTGCTGCCCACAAGACAGCAACAGAGAGGTACAGGACTTATGAAATATGTTAAATACAACATTTGGTGACTATGTTAAATACAACAATAAACAAAGAAACACTGAGGACTAGGAGCAAAAAAGGATGAAATTATTTTAGAGATGAATATTAATGGAATACATCAAAGGAAGGAGGAAGGGAGGGAGGGAGGAAGGAAGGAAGGAAGACAAGGAAAACAAGTGACCTGGACAGAAATAGGATCACAGGCTAATGAAGCTGGAGAGGGACCTGTAGAGGTCTTCACTCCAACCTCCTGCTTAAACTGTCCACACTGAGATCTACCAACACCCCACAGAGCTGCTCCCCATCCGGCTTTACTCTGGTGTGCACTCGCCTTTCCCAGCACTCCTCTGAGTGGAAGCTCCTACTTCTAAAATTTGAGGAATGGGCCCTTCAGCATTGCTATTTGCAAGACAGCACTGTGAATAAACCTGATTAACCCCACACTGTTATTCATTATTCTCTCTTCTGCTTCCACATCATCCCACAAGTGAAAGGGAGCAGCATCCACAGACTGGATTTATGAGGTGTCTGGGAGCTTAAGTCTCTCTGGTAGTAATGAGATTTTGAATCTTAAAGACTGTTCAGAGCTTTGGTGGCCAGGCTTATGTTACCAGCAGCAGAAGAGAACTATTGCAACATAATTTTTTCCAGAATTGAGACTGTCTTACTTAAATATTCACTTTACCATTTTCCTGGAAGATTTAATGGTTGATGAGATGGTACTGGATAGTCTCCTAGCACTAATAAAAAATATTTAGGGTTTTTTTCCTCAAGTCATAAAAGTGTTCCAGAGTTAGAGCAAAGCTCCTCCACCCAAGCCTTGTTGATTGCCTTTGCACTGCCCTTGCAGTGTTGATCTGTAAGTCTCCCAAAATTTCTGTGTGTCCCACGGCTGCCAAACCCTTCAGCATCTCTGTGGTTCCCCTCTCAAGAAGGAAGATGCTGTGCTTCCTTTCTGTTGTTTGACAATCACCAGGGGTCTTACACAACACCCAGGCAAATTGATTTAACAGCAAACAGAACTGAAAGGGAAGAGGTGCAGGTAGTTCTTTGTGTGAATTTCATGTTTGCTTAGAGTTTTTATAGGGTTCTGAGAATATATGGAGAATATCTGCCCCCAAGCTTATGGAAAACCAGTGGATTTCCTGATATTTGGGAAGGCAGAAGGTTTTTCTTTTAGTCAGACAGAGAAAAAGAGCCACTCTTAGTGGCTAGGTGGAAAAATGTTCAATCTGCACATCTCTGGTCCATTTGAAGGAACATTTACGACACTTCCAATGGTGAGTGTGCAGCTCCCACCCTGGCTCTGAGCTGAACAGGTGCTTTTCAGATGAAGTGCTCAGGCCATGATTTTGTCTCCAAAGATGTGAGAATCAAGGCTTGTACACTTTGCCAGTGATTCTTTCAAAAGCAATCTACAGAGCAATGCAGATGGTGCTTCAGAGGCTAAAAAGACTGTGCTTGGTGGGGAAAAAGCTCATTTTCCTGAGCATATCCACCCTTGCTTTGCTATAAAATTCCCATGTGATTATCAAGTGCTTTATGGATAACCCAGCCCTTCAAAGATGGTCCCTCTCTCCCAGAGAGATACAGTGGAAGCCTAAAGGTCTAAAAAAATTGTACTGATTTAAACTTTGTGGCATTTCGTCCTGTGCTGTACTAGCAACACATTGTAGGAAGCTCATGAGGCATTTTTGCCTCTTTCCAAATGAAATGCTGTTTTTCCTTCCACCTTTTCTGGAGCATTATGTAGATTCTTCTCTGAGAGATGTTACGTCCTCTCTGACAACAATTACCATAATGTCAAGAGCCCTGGAGATCTTAAAAGCCCATTTGAGTCTGCTGCAATGATAATTTGAATATTTTTAAACTGCTAATACATTTGGTACACATTAGCTTGAAGGCTTTTTCTTCAGACCTTATGCATATTGACCATGATGTGGATGCTTTTCCCATCTGCTCTTGGCATTTTAAAAGTACAGGCCATGAAAGGGTTTCATATTAAAGAAAAGGGTAAAAATAGGAAAATATGTAATTTCTATATAACAGCCAGGCTGCTGCAGATGTATTGCTCTGCTACAGCTAGACTTCTGAGATCTGAAGGCAACTGCAAGATGAAAACTGGGCCCAAAAGATGAGGCTCAAAATTAAATGTGCTCTTTAATAAAAAAATCCCCTCTTTTTAATAGTTTTGTATTTAACTGCAAAGAGAGATTACCTTGAGTATTTTAACATACATGCTCTGCATCATTCAGATAGAAAATGCCCAAATTTGCAACACAAACAAGTGTTGTGGAAGCATGTGAAAGCTGAAGGCAGAATGAAAAATCCCACATCCAAATCTGAAGAGCTGAACAGTTAAAGGTGCTTTTCAAACCATGATGTTTTCTGACAGCACCCACATTAATGCTGGCTCGTTATCCAGTTACCTGGCCAAAAAACCAAATAGGTTTCTACTTTTCTGCTCTAATGTCAAAGTTTTGCTACTGTGCTCTAATATCTGTTGACATACTCAGGGCAAAGAAAGGACTAAATGCCCTCACATGAAATTGCAGTGCCACAAAAGTGCTGTAAAGAGCCATTTCTCTTTCCCATTCCTGATGGAGAGAGGTCCCAAGGCTTGGAGGATGTGCTGCAGCCCTGTTTCCATTTGTAGCTGTAGCAGGAGCGGGATGAGTTGTGTGGGCACTGCCCCTTTTCTTGTTGGCAGCATCAATCCAACACTCCCCATGTCCAACTGCTGCTCAAGGTGTTGCCAGAGGTTGTTCTAAGTATGGAGGATCTGGAGCAGCACGGGATCAGACCCTGGTGTGACTGTGTTCACAGGGGTCCGAGGATGAGGGAAGAGACAAGGATCTGACTCCATGTTTCAGAAGGTTTGATTTATTATTTTATTATATATATTACATTAAAACCATACTAAAATAATAGAAGAAAAGGTTTCATCAGAAGGCTAGCTAAGAATAGAATAGAAAAGAACGATAACAAAGGCAGCTATTTTGGACTCTCTGTTTGAGCCAGCTGACTGTGATTTGCCATTAATTATAAACATCCAACATGGGCCAATCACAGCTCCATCCATTGCATTCCACAGCAGCAGATAACCATTGTCTACATGTTGTTCCTGAGGCCTCTCAGCTTCTCAGGAGGAAAAAATCCTAAGGAGAGGATTTTTCATAAAAAGATGTCTGCAACACCCTGGGAATGCTTCATCCTCTTCTAATGCAATGAAGACATTTTCTCCAAAGTGTTTTGTCTTTCATTGTTCTCTCTCCAAACCTTCCTGGCAGTGTGGGGACTCTTCTGCACATTTCACTGGTTGGTCCTGACCCCTGTGAATCCATCTTGAGTTTACAAATGGATGTATAGAAGCCAAAATAATGAAGTTCTTGGTAGCAACAAATTCTCATTGCAATCTTGTGGTTAAACCAGCTTTCTTTTGGGAAATAATGTTTTGAAGAAAACCAGAAATTTTTGTGTGTCATGAGGACTTACTGATTTTAATGAGACCACTCCCCTCCAGAAAACTTCTGAAAGTAAAAACTGATCTGCTTTGGATATGCCAAAATAAAAATTTTAATATGAAAATATTGTTATGCCTTTTCATTTATTTTAGTTTGAATATTTCTGTATTATTTAAGGTCTGTCATAAATATTACTCAATATGTTTTGTTAAGAATATGTCAAGTTACAGTATGAAATAGAGCCAGAACCAGCACAACACTTACATGTTTTCTGACCTTTTCAATAAGTTTTAAGTACAGTTCCTACTGAATAGAGATTGAACTGGAAAAGCACCATGAAGCTTTTCAGTGTGTTTTTTATTTAATCAAGAAGAAAAGAGCAGTACTGGAAGCACTACACAGTATAGTATAGCTGGTTTTGATAATCTGGTGTTTACCTGGAACATTTTTTTAACATATAAAAAAATATATTATTTTATAAACAACATTGGAATTTTAGTCTTTTTTTTCCACAGCAGCAGATTTCAGTGTTTCAGTTATTCTTCATGTTTCAGAAAGAAAATAACTCTTCAGGCTTTAGTGTTTCCAGTGAACTCAAAATCCCAACAAACTCTAATAACCATCAGTTTTCTTTCACTTAGATTGGTTATGTGCAAAATGTTCTACAGTCACCTTTGCAAATAGGATCTGCAGACCCTGGGCAGGCAGGGCTGTATTTACATACAGAGCAGACAAGCTTTCAGGGGTGCATCACCAGACTTCTCATTTTCACACCAAACAGACAAACTCAGAGGCAGGACCTGGGTTACACACAGAGGAGAGGACAGCAAAGGCAGGGCTCACTTCAGAGAGAACCTGTTAAATGCTAACAAGATAAATTCTGGACATTCTGGACTTCTCTCTCTGTGCAGTTTTATGTATGTGTGTAAAGTCTTTTATGAAGCATAGATATGAAAGTACATATGGGGAGAGTTTTCTTTTTCCTGTAGCCTGTCCTAGTTCTAAACATAAAATAAAATAAGTCTTTAAATAAATGAAAATATAGAGATAACCTGCCCACTATGGCAAACTGTATTAGTCTATATTTTGAAAGACAAAAATATGAGTCATACTTCTGACAGGGTTTTAAAAATTTTGTGTCACTTCAAAAAGGTCAAAGTATTGGTGTTGTTGGAAAGAAAATCAGTGCCTCTTATTCTCTGTCTGCATTTCCATTGCATTTTTAAGTGTGTGAGGTGACACAAGATTTTGTGGGGATTTATCTGCCCAGATTTGGCTGACTACAACTAATAGTTTCTAATGATCTTGGGAATAGCATTTTAAGCACAGTTTCTGCACAATATTTACTCCTTAACATTGAGGTCTTAAACCTCTTCAGTGCAGATAGAAAAAAGCAATTCTCCCTTCTGCTTCAGTGCAGACAAATATCAAAACGTTTCCCCCATTGAAATTTTTTATCTCAGTGGGATCCTGGCTGAAATTTTTGAAATAATTTTGCAATTTTGTATAGGTAGTATTCCAGAGTAGTGAGGAGAAGGGACACAGAATGCATTAGACTAAATTATGCAATTAATTCAACTGTAATCTTTTTTTTTTTCAGTAGGAAGCAAGCCGTCATCACAAAATGTCAAGTTGTTGCACTCAAAAGCTTTCCTGGAAAAGCACTTGTTCTGAACACTTGGAGACAGATTTGTTTGTGTGGTTTCTCAGAAGGACAGTGAAAGACTTCGCTCCTTTCCAAGAAAAGCCAGGAGCTCAGGGCTCTGGGAATGGACATGGTGTGTCCAGGGCCAGCTCTCCATTCCCACACACTCCTTAAATGAAACCCAAAATAGCCACAGGTCTGGCACTTTAACACTTCCTGTGCTGAGCAGATTTGGGGATTTGGTGTGGAGCTGTCAGAGCTTGGCCTGGACACACCATGGGTGAGCCCTTCCCCTCAGGCTGGTACCCACATGAGCCCTGGGTGTCACAGACATCTTTTTATGAAAAATCCTTTCCTCAGGATCTTTTCCTCCTGAGAAGCTGAGAGGCCTCAGGAACAACATGTAAACAATGGTTATCTGCTGCTGTGGAATGCAACAGGTGCTTCTGTGATTGGGCTCATGTGGTTGTTTCTAATTAATGGCCAATCACAGTCAGCTGGCTCAGACTCTCTGTCCAAGCCACAACCCTTTGTTATCATTCTTTTCTTTTCTATTCTTAGCCAGCCTTCTGATGAAATCCCTTCTTCTATGCTTTTAGTATGGTTTTAATATAATATATATAATAAAATAATAAATCAGCCTTCTGAAACATGGAGTCAGATCCTCCTCTCTTCCCTCATCCTCGGACCCCTGTGAACACGGTCACACTCTGGGTTTGCCCAGGGTAACATTCTACACAGCCTTTGTTTTATCTAAAATCTGACCCTAAAGTATTGATGTGTCAGAGGAGGAATTTCTTCTCAAGATCTGAACTTTATTTCAAAGGTAGCTGAGATTCAGGGAAATTCTGGTGAGGGTAGGTTCCCACCAAGGATGAGCAGATAAATAGAGAATTTTGAAATTTTTCCAAAGAATAAGCAAAAATTCTTTTCTTTGTTTCTTCTCCCTTATGTGACAAACAAAGGCCATTAATAATGACAAGCAAAATGTAAAAACTTCTGTGACTTTCCCCAGGCTGGAAAATGGGTCAGTAATTCAACTTCTGTAAGAATGCAATGTTCAGGGCTCCCAGACACCTCTTTGCCTCCCTACATTGTGTTATTTGTTTCCCTTGCATACTGAAAATACCCTAAAGAATAAAAAGGAGCTTTTAAAAACAACATGTGTTTACGTAATGGCAAAAATTGGACTGTTTAGAATAGCTTTGAAATTATTAACTGATAGATAAAAATTATCTTCTAAATGTTAAAGTGTTCAGAAGTACTACAGAAATATACCTTCAGCAATGAAACCCCTGCAGCTTGGATAGGGAAAATGTAAACAGGTAGGGCAGTTTAAAGCAAATAAAAAAGCAGTTGCATCGAATTTACATCTTATTTACACACACACAAACCAAAGTATTGCATAAATTAAATTTTTTCTGCATCTTTAAGAAGATGTTCTAGTAATTTTACTTTGAAATTTACTTCAAGAAATTACCTATTGTACTAATACCTGATATCTATATAATTTTCAGCCCAACTGCTTCCATTTTTAAAAACAATCATCATCTTAATGGCTGGAATCCAACAGGAACATAAAAGTCCAATTTGTGAAAACAGACTTGCAGTTATTTCAAGATGCTTACATCAAAGTCAGGCTCATATTTAAGACTCTCTTTGGACTAGATCTTTTCTGTGTATAGTTCAGGATGCAGATTTCTAGAAGAAGAAGTGTAATAAGAGAAGCCAAGCAAAATGAGAGTGATAAGGAACAAAATTTCCTGCAGATGAGACTGATTTTGTTTTGCCTCTGACTGTATTCAGGAGCTGGTAACTCCTGCTCTCTCCTCTGAACTCAATAAGTGCCTTGTTCGAATTAATCTATTCACCTCCTTATTAGCAAAAGTGACAGAACCAAAACCCAAACAGGACTGCAGCTATGAAAAATCACAAAGCCCCTAACTGCATTTGTGAAGTGCCAGCACAGGAGATGCTCAGGAAGCTCTTGCTGCCCTGCAGAGAGATAAGGCTGCCTGGGCATTGCCTGCACTGCTGCATCCTTTGCAGTGTTCCAGCTGCTGGAACAGCAGGGAGGTGTCACCACTCCCAGGTCACCCATCCCTGTGTAACTTTCTCCTGGATGTGTGGCTGGCATTTGCTCAGCCTTTCTCAGGTGCTGCTAAGAATCAAGCAACACCTGCCACAGTGTTGTTAAGTTCATTAACACTGATATGCACCTCCCATGAGCCTCATCTGACATACATGACAGCATGCTGTAAACCCAAGCGGATTAAAACTGGAAATTTATATGTTATGATCTATTATGACACCAAGAAAGTGGAGCTTTAAGGAGTAAAGATGATCCGGCATTGCTAAAAAATATCATCCCAACCCTTGTTCCCTCAGAGCTGGCCTTCCCCTCACCCTCTGAGCATTCAACTCTCATTTCCATATTTTTGTGCAGATGTCTTCCATGATTTGAGAAGAGTGCATGTAGTGTTTATTATTGATGTGTCTTGGAAATGCAGACCAGAATGAAGAGCATGAGTGCTTTGTTTACTACTTAATGGCAAAGTGGTTGAATTCCAAAAAGGGCACTGTTATTATTTAAAGATGAGTGGAAAGCAGGCAGCAAAGACAAACAACCTACTCAGAATTCTGCACTGTCTACAAGACAGTAATAACCTTCTGCCATGGAAGAGAAATAGAGGTAATGAATGCTTTTAAACTCCAGTTAGCAACAGCATCCCTTTCTTTCCATTCCTGCCACTGTTTAATAACACAAGGCAATACCTGAGCATGGGGAATGGCGGGTCCTGGGACAATTTCACAGGAAATGTAGTGGAATTGCTGTGGTAAAGTTCTGAAGATGCAAAACAAATGTGTGTGGTAGCAAAATGCCAGCTAATCCTGAGCCCACATTGGTTAATTTAGTGGTTCCTCAGCTTTGTGTATAGAAAGGATCAGACTTCTGTGGGAAAAAAAGGGATAAAAACCAACATGCAGCACGGAGATAAGCAATGTGAGAGCTTTTTGAAAACCCAATCTTGGCAAACACTTTATCTGAAAAATCTATTAGGTTCTTATTGCAGCAAATACTCTTAGAAAGAGTGCCTCAATTTCATATAATCCTATAAATAAGGACCTTTACTGCTCAGTGAATTTCTCCCTCTGGTGGGCACAACATGATAAACAAAAGCTAATATTTCAATCAGAAGATAATCTTTCTATTAGCCAGAAAAGGAAGGCCTGGAAAATCCCATTGCTCAGGGATGGGTTTGTGTGAATGAGCTCCCAGTGTGAGGCTGAGCTCTCCAGAACTCAGGGGCAGAGCGCTCTCAGTGTCTGTGAGAACAAACCCTGAAATAAATAATTCTGTCTAGCTAGAAACAGCAGCTAAAAGAGGTCTTTCATATTTTCTAATTTTAGAGGTTTAGAAAACCAAAAGCAGTTCTTTCCTAAACACCTCCAGGAATGTAGGGCTCACTTGCCCACCCTAACTGAAGCCAAAAAAGAGAATATTTTTCTCTCAAAACCCAAACCCACCACCAACAAAAAGGAACAATGCCACATTTCCCCTTTCTCTAATTTTGGCTGAACAAAGTGATGTTTCTGTTCAGTTTTGGGACACAGATTCGATTTGACCGCCTTGTGACCAGTTAAGCTGCAAGGAGGAAGCAGTGCATGGACTGATGATAATCTGAGAGGGGGAATCATGCCCAGGAGTGCAAGGAGCTCTGGGAACCACCTGCAGTGTCAGGACTGTATCAGGAAAAATAAAATTACAGTCAGTAAGAGGAGTGTTGCAGCCATGTTTAGAAGTGGCATCAGAGAGTAAAGAAAATAAGGATGTTAATTAAACACTTTGCCCTGCTTCAAATCTCCTGTCGAGGCGAGCCCAAGCAATCAACTTTCACAACATTCATAAAGTCTTTGGCAATGAATTCATAGTGTGAGAAAAGCACCATAAACAAGCTCCTGGAAAAATTATTTGTCTCCACAGAGGGCCAGACCAGGGGGAAATGTCAGAAAATGAGATGAAGACGGGGCCTGAACTCTAACACGCAGATAATTCTCCCAAATTGCCTCCCTGTGCCAACTTCAGCTGCCCCTTAAATATGACAGGATTGATCCAGCCGGTGCTAATCCCCCAAATCCCTTCTTTGGCTGCAAACTGCATGGCAGCTTAGTGCCTCCAAGTCACTTCTTGGCCAGTGAGACACAGCAAGTGTCTGTATGTGACTATTTCACTGCAGCAAGGTAAAATACACTGCATTATTCATGGCTGGTGTCCCTGCAGCCAGCAGGGCTGTCCTGTCACCTGTGTCCTCCTCCCTTCCACCCCTGTGCCTCTAGAATAACAGGAAAGTCCATTATCTGGAAAGTTTGGCGGATCTTTTCCTGTTTTACCAGTAAACATTGGGACTTAAAATGTGTGAGGGAAGGTACAGTGAGTTGGCTCTGGGGTTCACCCCTGCTTCAGCCTAAATTTATCTGTGTCCTCCGGCAGACACATTGACCTCCAAATAGAGCTCAGTCCCAACAGCCTAAGCATAAACAGGAAGAGCCACCAGGGATAATATTTGTTCTAAAATTTATTTGTTCTTCAAATAATATCTTCATAAAGAATCCCAAATGTGACTTGACATTGTCAAAAGCTGGACTTTCTTTAGCCAGATTTTTTTTTTAATATCTCAATTACAAGTCTTGTATTTGTATTATCTTGGTTTTGTATTACACCCCAGATTTGTGAACATGGTGAAACACAGATTCCTGCCCATGTAAAAAAAAAAAACAAAACACCCCTTTTTATCATGCTGGAGGCTTATCAGACTTTCCTTTTAATTTTCCTTTTGTAGAAGAAACAAATTAATTTCTTTCTCCTTTACACTTCAGCTTTTTTCTTCCCCCAAACTCTACCATTTCCATGGTATTTAGCAGTTAATAGCTATTCTGTAATTTTTGCAATTTATAAACTGTTCCATGGCAATCACGCCCAGTGTATCAATAGTTATAAGCACTGTTGATTAAAAATTAAAAAATATTTGAGAAGACCTACTCAAGAAGTCTACTGTGACACACTGTGGACAGCAGTGTCAGAGTAGAAAATATTGTAATTTCATCATAAATAATTTTAAAACTGTTTATGAATATCCTTTCCTGACTAAATTGTGACAGATTTTGTGATGCCAAGAGAGGATTCAGTAGGAAGGTGCTGGTTGCCCAGCAGGGACATGGAAAACTGTCCCTTCCACCTCAGAGATCAGGAGGTGCAGCTGGCCCAGAGGATTCCCACCCTCCTGGCTCTCCGTTTCCTGAGTGGGGAGTGCAGAGATCTGTGAGGATTTGGGACATCCTCATTTTCATCTGTGACACAAAAAAATCAACCTCTGTATCCAGAAAATGCCCTCAGAAACACAAAAACCATCTCAGGATACCCATGGCTCTAATAAAGGCATTGGCAAATATTTCTCTCTTTTACAAATCTTAATTGGCTCCCTGGAGCCTGTCCAACTTCAGAATAAATGTAACCCTGAACAAACGGGATAAAAAGCTGAACGGAAAAATCTCAAAACTCAGAAAAGCTGGGGAACAACTTCAGCCATTTTTAGAGCTTGAAATTATTTGCTAATTCCTGCCCAGGCCTGCTATCAATACCTTTAGGCAAGACATCTTTCCTGGAGCAGTGCTGCCTCAGTCTTTGGTCACACTCTCCTGATCTTTCCATGTATCCAGCTCCCCTGAGGACTGAGCACCTCCAGGGTGAGGAAATAGAATGAAATATAAATGAAATATATATGTGTGTCCCCAACTCTTCAGATGGAAATAGACTGTGCCTTAACATGCAGCTAAATGAATTCTTTTAAAAGCAAAATTAAAGCCTGATGCTGGCAAAACCAGAAAGAAAGTGGAGGCAGTGACTCAGCCCTGATGGGCAGGGCTGGGGTGAGCAGGCAGGGGGCTGTGCCCAGCTCATTCCCCATGCTCAGCCCCACTGGGGATCCACTGCACCACTGCTGCTGGAATTACAGCTCAGCCAGCCCCAGGCAAGGATGGAGGAATTAATTCAGATTGCTCTGAATCACTCTGGGTCAAACAGACTGGAAATGTGGCCAGCTGAGAGTGGACACAGAGTTTGCTCACCAAGGGGGCAGGAGGAGCAAGACAGATGCTTGTGCAGAGAGGAACCCAACTGGGACAGGTTTTGGGGGATCCTTTCCATCCTGGAAGGCACTGTGTGATTTAAAATGTATCAGACAAATTTTAAGGAATTTCAAACACTATATTTGAAATAGTATTTCAAAAAAACATTTTTAAAAAGGTTAAAATATTCAGACAAAGGGTTATTTGGGAATATATGTATTAATTGTGCAACTGCCATGAAATGGGTGTTTCCAGATGAGACAGTGCCCTACAGCCAACACAATGTGTCTGTCTGTGGTGCAACACCAATTTCAGGAAATATTAGCTGGGCTGCTGCTGTGAAGTTCAGACTTTTTAATCAGCAAATCATTTTCTTCCAGTCGTGTGCTGCTGTGCTAAATTGCAGTGCTGAATTCAGAGAAAATTCTCGTGGCACGACATGTATGGATTGGAAATTGAAGGCTTCCAGGCTCAGTAATTTCTTGTTCAATCAGGATAACAGAAAGCTGTTGTGATTCAGAGTTGGTACAGAGTGAACCCAATTTCCTGTTCAAGTACAGCACCCCCAGACTTACCCAACCCAGGGTGGGTTGTTGCTTGTTTTGCTTATAAAAATTGCCCCATTATGAAGATGAACATTTACCATTAGAGCTCAGGCATTCAGTGTGATTTACATTAATCTGTGTAATTGCATTAATCTGGCAACTCCTCTCGCTGTTACTGGGCATGCAAATTGGCAGACCCACAATTGTCCAGGGATCATGGCTTTACAAGATGGTACAAGTATGATTTTGTTTGATTCAAATCGAAACAAATACTTCTGTCTCGCTAGAAACAGCAACTAAAAGAGGTCTTTCATATTTTCTAATTTGAGAGGTTTAGAAAACCAACAGTAGGAGCTAAAAACAAAGCATCAACTCCATGACCAAATCCAGTGGGAGCAGCTCTTCTTTTGTTCAATAGCTCAATACAGAGGGCCTTTTCTTAGCTCAGTTCAATTCCCACATCATCCTGAGACAGCCTGCCCCAATAACTCCTGCTTCCACAGCCTGTGAAATATTCCTTAATGAGGATTTTCCAGTCTAACCTGCTAAAAACCTCCCATTTTTCCATTGATTATTAAACATTATTTTTAGCAGGAGTGGGTGTTCTCAACATTTCCTTCTTTGTTTGACTATACAGACAAAAACACTCTTAATACTAAAAAAACCAATTAATATTTACTTAAAGTAATAATTCATAGAGCAATCCATGTTTTTTACATTATCAAAACTGTCATAAGAATCTAATTTTAACACAAAACAAACCAAAAACATTCACTTCATTGACTTACCAGA
This sequence comes from Emberiza elegans, assembly GCA_024865655.1. NCBI lineage: Eukaryota > Metazoa > Chordata > Aves > Passeriformes > Fringillidae > Emberiza > Emberiza elegans. The sequence goes on from JALJVW010000184.1 coordinate 60,501,384, forward strand.
AAGAAGAAACACCTACTGGTTTTTTTGAGGTAAGAGAACTTCCTGGCAGATCCAGTTTACTGTCAGAAATCTGTTAATAAATCACATTCCTGAGTGTCTAAGGCAACACATCTCCTTCCTTCTCCCTACTTGATTCTCACACCCTGACAGAAGGTTCCTTTACTGCTTTTTCAGAGCCTTCAGTCAGGTTGTAATTTTGCTCTTCCAAAGCTGAAAATTCAGGTTCTGGAGGTGCTGGTTCATGTCCATTTCCAACCTTAACACAGTCAGAGATTTTTTGTTATGGAGAATCAGATTCTTCCCCTCTTCAGGAACCTTACTTTTATTTTCTCCTTATTTATTTGATAACAAATAAACACTAAAACTAAATTTTCCTATCTCATGTATTTCTTAGCTGAGCAATATTAATCCATAGTGACAGCTGTAGCAACAACAACAACAAAAAAACCCTGTATTCCTCAGAAGAAAGATATTTTTGAAAATTTTCCCCAAAGGCTCAAAATTCGCTGGCAATGAAATATTTTAAGTGCTTTGTCCAATGAAAATGGAACTTTATCACTGTCTTAAGTCATAAACCCAGGACTGCAGTGGGGCCATTCACAGCTTCTCAGCAAACCCCCCACCCACACCCGCAGACTGTGAATTAATTTCAGATTGCTGCAGGGCTGGGGGCTGTGCCCAGGTTTTGTGCAGGTAATGGTTGAGTTTAGGTATGGTACTCACAAAGCAGCTGAAATAAATCTCCATTTCCCCCAAAACCTGATTTAGCTGAGTGCAGAGGGGGAATGACCACACCAGGTAGCTCAGCTGCTCTGGCTTGGCTCAACAAAGGCACAGAAAAGTGTAAATAAATTCAATCCACAGGGGGGAAATGATTGCCTGGACTGCTTGGGGCTACTGCTGCCTTTTCTCTCTCCAGCAGCACTCCAGTGTGTTATCAGTGATTCCTGATTATTTCTCACCATTCCCGCTAAAACCTTTCATTCCTGCCCACTTCGTTTTGGACATAGTTTGAAAAGTAGTGAAATGGCTTTTTAAAATTGTATTTCAGGCAATTGACTTTTCTGGAAGGCTGAGAACAGCGAGGCCATTGTGCAGTGGCAGCAGCACCAGGGAGCAGATGGTGACACTGATGCCAGGCACTGAGAGGGATGAGGCTCCTGCTAAGTGATGGCTGTGGAGATGAGTGATTTTACACACAGAAAAAGCTCCCTGTGCAATCTGTTACCTTTCTGCGTATTCATTGCATTCTATACAATATTCAACCACTTTTGCTGTACCTTCCTGAGTCTTTTTTGCCAATTATAAAAATTTCATTTGTATCTCGTGCCTGTCACTCACTCCTGCACTGATCTGGCTGGTGGAAGGGAACAAGCTGAAGGTACAGCTCAAGATATTTCAGCAGCACTGACAGAAAGGGTGTAGACGTGCCAGGGTGCTGCTCTGGAAGTCACATCTGCCCTGTCACTGCCAGAAGCTGCAGAAATGAACCTGCGCTGCTCCCTGAGCTCACACAAACCCTCCCCAGAGCTGCTCCTGCAGAGCCCAATGTGCAGAGGTGACACACATCAGCTCTGCCATCTCCTACCAAGACAACCTCAGCAGAAGGCTGGAAAGCTCAGAAGAGGTGGGAAAGCTGCTGTGAGTGACAGAGCTGAGCTGTCAGAGCCCTAATCCTGCTCCGAGTCTCAGGACACCTCAGGAAATGAAATGTCACTCATAAAGCAGCTGAAATAATTCTCCATGTCACTATTAAATGATCTGTGGGGCACACACAGCAGGGGAACACCACGCTTTCCGATCAGCATGGTTTTCCAACCACTGTGGCCTCAAGTCACACAGTTCCTTTAAGGGGAGAGAAGAACAGGCAAGTTCAATAAGAGCAAGTCCCCTTCAAGAAAAATGAAATACACTCTGATCAAATTTGAGATCAATTAGAAAGTTTTCAGTGGTCTGTAAAGGAAATATTTGATTTCAAGTTGCTTGCCCTGATTAGGTCAAATTTTAATAGAAGAACAATATTTTTTTGAAAAGAACAAAAGAAGAAAACTCACAGTGGCTTTGATGTTGAAGCAAAACCCTGTGGCATTTGCTGGTGAAACATCCTAATGCTCCCCTCCCCAGCCAGCAGACAGATGGTAGAGCTGGGTTATGGCATCTTATGCATCATTGATAGCACACATTTAGAGTGTTAAACCATGAAAGAAATGAGTTCAGATCCTGATACCTCAGTGACATGACACCACTGCAAATAAACAAGAGCAAACATTAGAGCAAAGTGGATAAAGATGATAAAGATTTTGGGATGCTGAGCAGGGCACCCGTGGTGCATCCTGAGCAGCCAGGGATTTCAGCAGGAGTCACAGATATTCTCTCAGTGCCAGTAATGAGAAGGAACAGTGGGTTAAAGAGTAAAAAGATATTTAGAAATTATCTTTGGTGTGTGAGTCAACAAGCCATAGAGTGTTAACCATGTATGATCTTCATGGGCTGACTCTGGGCTCTCTCTCTGAGGGGAGGAATAAAAAACCCATAACTGCTGGTCCTGGCAGGGAAACAAAGGGAAAAGAGCTGCAGCAGTAGCAGCAGAGCTATAGGGGTCCAAATGTGTGACCTGCTGTGCATGTACCTTCTCTGGGGGGAGCCTGCACAATCCTAGAGCATAAACAGCAACAACTGCTGCATCCTCACCATGCTCTGGCAAGTGGGAGGCCCTTCTGAACCCTGGGAGAAAGATTGAAAAGTACACACACACATATATGTGTGTATATAGATATATATATGCAGACTTCCCAAAATATTTTAAAATGGGATACACATATACATATACATGAACACATATATATATATATATATATATATACACACCATTTTTTCCTAGCAGTTTCCAAGTCTTTAAAAGGCCACAGGGGAAAAAAATCCAAATAAAACACAACCAAAATTCTGGTAATGTTTTATAAAAACACATACTTTACAAAAATCAAATCCCCCAAGTCTTTTGCAATATCTTGGAGTGATAAAAATCATTTTGTAGCAAACAGAAGTCAGTACTAACCACCACTAGTGGTTCCCAGCATTAACCAGTGACTTTCCAAGGCAAAAACCTCTGAGGATCTAGTGAGAGGATATCAAAATGAAGAATTTAATTTGAAGTCTAACCAAAACAATTTTAATTAATAATGCTGGGTTTGAACATGCTGAGAATCAGACAGCAATCCAGCCCAGGATAGCTGGATCCTGACTGTGTGACTGAGACCTTTACAGACCAGGCTCAGTGTTCTGTGCTATTTTCCCCAAGAAACAAGGCAATATTTGACTCCAGGAGCTGCCAGGGCTTAGCTGTTACCTTGCTGCCTCACTTTAATATGGGCCAAAATCCAGGAAATTCATTCATGTTACTCCTTCCACCAATCAGTTTGAAAACTCCATGTCTTCATGCCGCCTGCAAAATTTTCCCTTGGGCATTTCCCCCTGAGGACCTGGGTTCTCCTTGAACAGGGCAAGGATAAAAGCCACAGAAGAGGAGCACCGAGTTGCCTTCAAATTCTGAAAGGAGCTTTTGGCAGCGAGAGTTTGAGAAGACAGACATGGCTTGGGTTCCACCTGGTGGCCAGAAGACCACCTGTGCCAGCCACAGGTGCCCCAATGCCCACCTGGATGTCCTGTTCAGGCATCCAAGGAGCAGAGTGAGGCACTGCCATGGGGGTGGGAGCAGCAAAGAGGGGGTGAGGAGACCCCTGGGCCGCCCTGCAGGTTCTCCTGGCAAATCCTGGGCATCACCAGCTCCTGAGTGGGCACCAGGCTGCTGCCAGGAACAGGTCTCAGTGTTCTCCAGTTTTTGCCCCAAAGGTAGAACCCCAGGGAATTATTGCCACAAGGAATATTCAACCCCAATCAACTCCTGGCAGGATACTTCTGCAAGAAATCTCCTGTCAAAGAAAACAACCACCAGATGTCATTGCAGGATAAATTGTTTGAGAAATGTTGTTCAAACTACACAAACAAAACTCAGATTATTTCACTGATTCTCCAGCAATCCCATGCAGGGCATCACTGGGAACATATGTCCTGCTTTCCTTCCCTCATTATGAGAGAAAGAACTTGGATCACATTTATAGGCTGGATTTCACAGTAAGTTAAAGTCAGAGCAAATACCCTCACACTGCACAGTCCTACCTGTACAGATTCTTTTTCAGTGTGATATTTTAAAATTTACTTTCTTCCACTTGTATCAGTGGCTCTATGAAATTTACCCCTGTGTACATTTTGGTTCACTTGCTGATCCTGCTGGGTTCTCAGCACCACTGTCACTCAGAAAAACATACATTGGTGTAAATCAACAAATGGCACTCAACATCAGGTACTGTTTCCTGAACAAAATCATGGCCAAAATAACTTCAGCTGGTAATTTTGACCTCCCAGCCGCACCCCACAGGATCAGAGATGATGGGGACATCCTAAATCTTCACCCTGACATCTCTGCTGTGGGACACCAACATGGAGCAGCTCTTCCTGCTGATTCCAACCACCAGGACAGCAGGGCTGAGCTACAAACCACCTTTCACGTACAAACCACCTTTCAGGTGCAAACCACCCTTCTAGCCATGGAGCCCCATTGTTCTCAGAGCTCCTTCCCTGCCAAGCCCTGGACTGCTGCACTCTGTTCTGGGCTGTGGTTTCCCCAGTAACACAGAAACCTGCTCTATTGTGGGAAGTGAATGAGCATACATAATTAAAAACACAAGCAGGGAGCATCTCTGCTTTATCACAGCTTTCTTTATTGGCTCTGCTGGCAGTAGTCCTGCTCCAAATGGGAATTTGAGTTACTGACCACCAGAGGTCCTCTCCAGCCAACATTTCTCTCGTTCTACTATTTTGTAATATTTGTTCCCCTCTTTATTCAGGGGAAGAAACTGGAAAGCTGGAAACATTGTTTTTGGCAGAGACTAGGAGTTTTAATATTTAGGATTTTATACATGGTACTTTGGATTCTTTTGCAGGTTGAAACCTGTTAACAAGAAGAGTGTCAGAGATAGCAATTATCAATATTCATATCCAGTTATGTAAGTAAAAGGAAAATGCTCCTGAAGATGTGTCTGGCTTTCATGTCCAACTATTTTCTCTGATAGTCAGTGGGGAAATAAGAGGGGAGAGAGTGCTTATAAAGATACAGCAGCCACATGAAGAGAACAAAAGAAAAATAAGGAATGTAATTCTTTATTAAAAAATATGTATTGACATTGATATCTTTCTTACTTTTCTTACTTTTTCTTGCTTTTTCTTACTATTCCTACAATTGAGTTTAGGGCAGGCACTACATGTCCAGGAATTCTGCTGGGTGCCACTCACAGAGTTGTCCCTTAGGCTGTATGGGACAATATTTCCAATTTCCTTTTGACCTGCAAAACACAAGCACAGCACATGTTTATCCTCAAGCACACAGGGCCTTTCCCAATAAATAAAGATGCCTTTCTTTTGCAGGTTACAGGACACAATTTTTCTCTCTTACAAACCATGGGACAGGACCCTGCTTTTCTATGAATCACATCCTCACTTGCTGTTTGCAGAATTCCATGGAGCACTGGGATATGAGAGAGCATCTGTCTCTTGAACTCCAAATCCAGACCTAATAGTGACTTGCTGTACATGTGTTGACGTGTTGGTTCCTCTTATCAGGAGGCAATATGTTCCACACAAACCCTTCCTGCTGACAGTTCCTTGTAGCTCATCACATCCACCAGGGATCTGGGATGAGGCAGTGGCACCTTTCATGAAATTTCACAGATGGTGACACAGCACAGAATTCAAGGAATAAAAATATGCCCTCTCCATTTTTGCTGCCTGGGATCTGGCCTGATCTTATGACATCCATATTTGTGCACCTAAGGTGGAAGCAGCTTTGAAATAAACATTGTGATAAATGAATAATACAGCAAAGATATAATTACACACAGAGCCAATGAAAATCAGGGTTGCAAACTTGAGCCCTGCAAAGCAAGGAAAGGTGACCCTAAACCAGCTCTGTTGGATCACACTGAGAAGCATCATCATTAATTGCACCATCCCATAATGATCCTTCCACTGTCTCATCAGCTCGCAGGATGGATGATGTTCCCTTTGTCAGCAGCTGTTCCTTGTTGTGTTTTCTCTTCATTCTTCAGTTTGTTGCCCCTGTGTGTTATTTATTGCCATGAATTGCTGGTGAGTTCTGAGATCAGGATTATTCCTTTTTTCAGCTGAGATCACAGAGGGCAAGAACTCAAATCAAACAACCCCCTTCTTTCCTACCTTCCCTCCAGGAGCAAATAACCCAACAAGTTCAGTTCCCTGCACTCTCTCTTGTCTCCCAAAATGGTTTCATTCTTTCATTATCTGCACATATCTGTGCTTACCTTGTCTCCTGGTTCAGATGTGAGTGGCTTGGGATGAAATACCCTCGTGCTTTGAGCTGCCAAAACCAAGCAGCTCTTCAGCAACATTTGATGCTTCTAGCCTCTTCTGTTAACAAGTATTCTGTCTTCCTTCTTGCAGGACGTTCTTTAGGCTTTTCAGAGAGCTCGGGGGGGCACAGGCTTGTCAGCAAGAAATCACAGGGAAGGATGATTTGGGAAACTCGGAGGTGGATCAGCTTTAATGGAGTCATGCTAAGATGCAGCAGGCATGGGGAGCCCAAACTGTCCTGGCATCAAACAGAATTCCTCAAAGGACACCACCACAAAGCTCAGAACCCCCAGCCTTAGGGCCTGGCCCCGTTGCTTTTTCTGTCTCTGATCCCTTATATTTATAGAAACTTCCTCCATTATATTTGTACAAACAGATTGGCCAAACTGGAAACAAAATCAGGAACAACCCCCCCCAGTTCCCTCCCAAAACCACAACAACCATTAAAAAAAGCCTTAGCCTCCTGTGAATAAGGAAGCTTTAGTAGCAGAGATAATAAGCAGGCAGACCATCCTTTGGCTCTGTCTGTAGGGACACATTCACACAAAGTTGCTGTCTCAAACTAATTGCCTGTGCTGACTCATTCACAGAATCATGCTGGCCACAGCCTGTAATTATCATGTCATAATTATCACTTCAATAGCACAAAGAGTGCACTCTTATCTGCTATGATAAAATAGTTCAATTAATTTTAAACAGAGGGAAACACTAGTACATCCTTAGAGCCTGGCCACAGAGACAAAGCAAGCTGTCAGAATCAGATTATTGATTTCATGTTCTCTCCTGGCTTTATTAATTTTTGCTCAGGCATTACAGTCACCACTTTTCATGCACTTAGGAGATTTTAATTTGGCATAATACAGGAGCAAAAGAGTAAGGGTAGATATAAATTAAGGAGAGAGACAGTGATAATGGAGAGAGGTAAACTGTGTGTAATATTTACAGAGGAGAAAGTGGTGATTTCAGCAAGCAGGAATTCTGTCCCACTGAGGGAAAGGGTAACAAAGTGAAAAAGTGGAGAGGAATTGCCCAGTCCTTCAGGCTATTTCTCATCCTTGGTGACAATGTTTCACAGTGTCCAAAAAAGGATGGAGATTTTCCTTGACCCTCCTTTTGTTGTTAAAGTATTTATAAAAACACTTTTTATTATCTGTGTTTGTATCTGAAGCAAGGGAATTCTACAATGGAGAAGAACAAAAGCACCATTTAATGATGATAGCTCTAATTCTTCCAGCTTGATAGCTTTCAAAAGCAGATTCCTTTGGGCTTTTTCCTGTCATGTGCTCCAGGGGCAAATGCTGTGTATCATGTCAGAGTGATTCTCTGCAATTTATCCTGATCATTCAAAGGCTTCTGTGCTTTCAAACAAAAACCCTTGGAATATCATAGGAAATCTAATGGGCAAGATTGTGGCAAAATGATTTTTTTAATATCAGGAAACTTTCCAATGAGTACATTGTGTTACCATGGTTGCAAGACATTTCACTATTCCAGAACCATCGCCTGTCAGCGCTGCTCAAAATATAATAGAGCAGCCTAAAATAAATAGTTCTGAAAGAAATTGGGGTTAAAATGTTAACCTTGGGGTTAAATTTAGGGCCAGCAATTTTCCTGTTTTATAACAAGGAAGGTAGAAAAAGCCTTGTAAGGGGGAATCTGTACTTAAGATCCTCATAACCCAGAAGACCCCAGGCAGGATCCATCTGCAGTGCAGATCCTGCCAGCTCCAGGAGGGAGAAGCCTGGAGCTCCTGGGCAGCCTCTGACCCTGGGGCTGCAGCCCCCTCCTGCAGGGGATTCCTGGCAGCACAGAAAGCCAGAACTGCTGGGAAGGTGGCAGAGCTCTGCAAAACCCCCCCAGCCTCAGATGCTCCAGCTGGGCTTTGGTAACAGCAGCACCACCCTGATGGGGTTGCTGCCAACCCAAACTGTGGTGCCCTCCTCTGCTGGGATGGAGGGCTGGGCTGCCAGGGTGGATGAGAAGCTTCTTTGTGGAGCAGGTACGAGATTTCAGAATTATGACCTAAGGGAACTTCTGTGGTGACTGCACCTACCAGAGAACTTTCAGAGAGCTGAGCTTAGTCAAATTGTATGAGGAAATTAGTTTTGGTCATAAAATGAACAGTTAGGTTGTATCCCAAGCCTGTAATTTATTTTCTCAGGGATCTTAGAAGATGAGCCGAATCCAGCCAAATGCCTGGGGCAAGCTCTGCTAACTGATGTGGCAGCAGGTCTTGGGACAATGAGCTCCAGGAACCTCAGCACTTCCTACAGAACATAAAACACTTCACACACTTTGCAGTGGTTTGTCTCACCCTCCACACTGTGCCTGATAATCTTCATTTCAATTCTCCTTATACCATACCTTAGGTGGGCCATTCCTTGCTTTTACTGCTTCTGTCTACAGGCTGCAGAGACAGCTTCCAGCAATTAGGCTCCTTAGACACCCCAGCTAAACAGGTCAGATTATCTGGGAAAGGAGCCAGCTCAGGCTGACCTAAATGGCACACTTGACCTTCCTTGATGCAGGGCTTTACTAAATTTCCCAAAACTTTAGTAGTTTACTCTAAACCTCTCTTAGATGTTTACCTATAGATCTAATGCAGCTCCAGCCCACATGGATGAATATTTCCCTCTGAAATCCACATGAGAAATTTTGGGTGATGCAGTCAATGAAGAAGATTTCTCTGAGACACCAGTCTCATCTCTTTCAGCTGATGGAGTCCTGCAGTACTACAAGTGTTGGCAGTAATTCCTCTGGCTCTTCCCTCCAGGGGGAGCTGACAAACAGCAAGGCCAAGAGTTGTCCTAAGCTAGAACACGAGCCTGTGGTTTGGGATGCTTGCCTGGTCTGTAGCCAATGGCAGTGGAATTAATCATGGCTAATATTAAGAATTCTTGCTTTCCAGAAGAGTGAAAACACCCCAGTGATTTTAGTTTGTGCGGGGACTTCTGCAAATTTAGACTGTAAGGCAATGCCTAGTAAGATTCAGGAAAACAAATGGTTTCAGAAACAGGCTGGCCATGTCAGCATCCAGACTGTGCATCCAGCAGCTGTTTTCATGTACAAAACCTCTCCTTGTAGTACAAGCTCTGGAAAATTGAGCTCTGCCCTCTCTCAGTTGACATTTTTTGTACAGCATAACTGTATTAAAGGCAAGGAACAGGGGTTATGTGTTGTAACACAGCATCAGAGGACTGAAAGTGGCCCTTGAAGGTAAAAAGGGTCAGCAGGGCTCTCCATCATCCAGACTGGTGTCAAATAGTTACCCCAAAGGAATCCTCTGGGCCCTTTGTACACAGCCTGCAGGGGCAGGTATTGATTACAACCTTCTCTGAGCAGCTGGAGAATCAGAAAGGCGCCCCAAAGAAGTGGGGATGAATTTCCAGATAAAAGGGCTCTGGATTTTTCAGTCAATCAGACCACGGAGCAATTCAGCTGAGGAAATTTCTGGGGAGTCAGAAAGGGCCCAGCTGGATCCCAGCACTTCCCAGTGTTCTCCAGCATGGGTGCACTGCTTCCAGGTACCTTCCACAGCTTCAGCACCTCTGGGACCACTGAGTGTCCTCCTTGGGTAGTGCCTGGTGAATATTGGTACAGGAGACCAAGGAATAGGAAATGCAGCACTGCAAACTCCTTCATCCCAGTTCCTTGTTGTGCCAACTGCTCACCCCTGGGGTAAGAGAAAGAACATCCTCCTTGGAGTTTCTCTGTTGTTAAAGCAGGCACAAGGGAGCACTGATTGCAGGGAAGTTCAGGCATTCAGTTCACCTGCAGTGACTTGTTCAGTGAATGCAACTCAACAATATTAATTCACTGTTCACATTCAGGAGAGAAAACAATGCTGATTTCTGCTGCTCTTCTGCTGCTTTCTTGTCCACACAATATAGGCTTCATTGGTTTTTTCCTCCACATTGATCTCAGTCATGGGATACCTGATTATCTCATGCCCTGAGAAGTGGGTGATTCTTGCTGCAGGTTTTCTTTACTGAGGTTTCTGGCTTCTCAAAGATGACATCAAAACACAACAGAAAAAACTAAATCATGCTGGCAGTTTTATCAAATTCTCGTAGGCAGAACCTAGCAGCTAAAAGCAGCAAGCAGAGATAATAAACATTGTTTCTGCCTAGATGTGAGCACCCACCCAATCAATTACTCCTTGGTACATTGCTGCTTAAAAGTGAACATTGTTTAATTAATACAGTAACTGCAGCTACAAGGATATTTATATATTCATGGAAAAATGACTTTTTTTTTTTCTGAAAGTAGGGATGTAAAATGCATGAACATATTTATGAACACCTCACTTACATAAAAAGGGCTTAGAGTACCAGTTGATGTTAATAGCAAGCTTTCACTGACTACATTGATGCATAAATTTTTAACACATATGCACAAGTCAGGTAATGCATTTGCATACTAAGCAGGGGGTTTGAGTTCCAGCTTTCTGGGGCAAAACCTGCTTTTAATTGTGTGTGATGCACAGCACTGGGAGGCTGACAGCACTAATCAAAAGTTTAAAAGCAGGAGGGATTTGTTCTTTGAGAGCTGAAATTTCCAACTAATCCTTTACATCTAATCCAGCTTGAGCTGAGGATCGGGAGGAGAATTGCAACTGGACTTTTGTGACCTCCTCAAATGATTTGTCAGCTGAGTTTCTGCCCTTCCAGAGAGACAGACATAGTTTTAGCCTGGTTGTGAGAAAAAACAAGGGGAAAAACAATGCACAAAAGCAAACTGGGAAAAAAGTTTAATTGCATTTCTCTAACTTGACATTTTTAGTTGGGTGACTGCCAGATACATGCCAATGCTTCTCTGCATATTGTTTGGGATTTGCTGGTTTCAGCACTAAAACAGACAGCAATGGAAGCTTTCACTGTGCTTGAAGATTAATTTCACATAATCACAACAAAGCTGAAGTCAACAAGATGAATTTAATTACAGCCCTGACAGCTGGGAGGCAATTAATGCCCTTAAACTTTCAGGCACTCTCACTTGTATTTTTCCCCTTACCTTATTCCTACTAATTAGAAACAGGCTTCAGGGTAAAGCTGACCATGGTGCTACATTTCCACTTTGTCATCAGAGCCACAGAAACTTCCCAGTTAGACACCAACCCTTTCCCAGAACAGGGGTCAGGGGTGCTGAGAGCTCAGAGCGCTTTTCCATCTCTGTCTCACAGGGTCAAGTCCCTCCGGGGTGCAGAACTAAAGGAATATCCCACGTTGGCTCTGGCAGGAATTTTTTATCACCTTATGGACTTTCAGATTTCCAGGTAATAAAGTGTAAGACAACCTTTGCAACAGGACATTAGTATGCCAGCAAATCGGAGCTGGAGTTTAAAGATCATCTCCTGTGAAGCTTAATAAACCCCATACTGCACCTGAACTGAGTGGGGCTGTATATCTCCAGGGAAAGCGAGCATTAAAAAATTCCTTGTTGTAATGGCATCATTAAGAGAGAGAGCTCTTAATTACATTTTTGGTCTGAAACTGGGAAAAATGCACTGATGCAGCAGAGTACAATTTGGAATTTCATCCTCAGATAAAATTCCAGTATTCATGTTTATTGTGAATCAGGCAAAGGATGAACTTCCCACAGGATCAGAGATTTTTAAGGGTGTTTTGGCATTTCCACTATTTCAAAAGCAAAATGTTTTGTTTTGCATTGCTGGACTTACGTAAACATCTTTATTTCTGTCAGGATTAAGCTGCATTTTCTTACCCCAGCAGCTTTCCCAAGGCACTTCAAGCTGCTGCTGACCATGGAGGGCTCAATAACATAAAACCATATATGTGCATGTGGTACTCTCCATTAGGTAGATAAAGAGGGATCAAACCAACCTCATGTGCAAAATAGACCCCCCCAAAATAGACCAAATGTAACAATGCAGTTTAGCACTTTACTGAAGAGATTATTTCAGCCAAATGAGATATTTTGGTTTGGTTTACCCCATACAGAAAAATTATACTTCCCAGTTACATTTGTGAAATCCTAAATAGTGTAAAACATGGATTTTTAAAGGTTTAAATCAGAATACAACTGGTTTTATATGAAAGATGCCTTTATTGGGCCAAGAGGTGAGTTAGGGGAATACTGAGAAAACAGAACTGGGAGCACCAGGGGCACAGAAGTCACTGGGCATTCCTTATTGTAGCCTTCAACTGCTTAAAGGGGGCCTTTAAGAAACATGGGGAGAGACTTTTTAGCAGGGCCTTTAGCAATAAGACAAGAACTAGAAGAGTGTTGATTTAGATTAGCTATAAAGAGGTTTAATTGTGATGAGGGTGGTAACACCTTGGCACAGGACACCCCAGTGCTGGGAACATTCAAGGTCAGGTTGGACAGGGCTCTGAGCAGCCTGATGTAATGGAAATATCCCTGCCCATGGCAAGGGTGTGGGACTAGAAGGCCTTTAAAGGTCTCTTACAACTCAAATTATTCTCTGATTCCATGATTTGACTGCTGGGATTTGAAACCTCCATGGCTTCTTTCTCCTAAGCCTTTCTGCTGGCAAATCCCAGCTATTTCTGTGTGTGCTCAGTCTTACTGCTGTCAGCAGAACAGAATCTGGGAGAGAAACTCTGCCCAATAGTTTTGCTTTATGTCTACATTGCAGCAAGTGCCGGCAATTAATGATCTGTTGGCAAATTAACACTGCACATGGCAATTGACTGTGGTAATGAAGTTATAGAGTCTTCTTTATGGTTTATTAGCACAATAATAAACCACACTCAGCATGTAATAATGGCACACAGTTAAATTAAAGACTTGCTGATGCCTTATAAACCATTTTGAGAAACACTCTTGCAGCAACTGGTAATAGCGTACCCTGTGAGCACGGGCAGGCTTTGCTCTCTGCTCTGCAGATACAGTTCTGTCAATGTATTTTTTTCTATTACTCCTGCATTACTAACAAAGCAGGCTGGGTAGTGGAACATTTACTTCAACTTGAACTAATTTTTAAGTACTTTGGGTGGAAAATAAGTCTTGGCTTCTTCAGGCCGCACCTATTTCTTCTCCTATGGAGAAATCTAACGCCAGAGTTGTTCATCACTTTCCCCCCAGACAGAGGCACCAGCTGAATTTTACAGTGTTTCCCAACACTTGGCAACTTCAACTGACTATGGCTTTTTAAAAACTGGCAGAGGCTAAATCTATCCTCCCACCTCAGCCAGGTGAAATGTGCTGCTGTGACCCAAGCTTTAGGCTGAACTTCCCTTAAACTTCCTGCTCCATGTATGTGACCAAGATCCTTCCTTTTCAGAGCGGCGCCTCATTCCAAACTCCCTGCCCCATGCACTGTTTAATCCCAAAGCAGGGAGGCGTTCACACAGAGCCAGAGCTCTGTGCCTGCACACCAACTGAGCTCCCAGCACCCAGAGAAGCCTGGCACCACAGTGCCTTCAGATCTGCTTTACAGCCCCTCTGGAAATGTGGGAGCATTATCTCTCTCCTTCTTGCAGGCAAGGCAAGCACTTCTCTTTATTCAGTGCTGCAATGTGGGATTCATGCTGGGAGCCATCGGGCTCTCAGAGAGGCCCGTAATGGCAACTGTGTGCTGAATTTAACAACAGACTAAAATATCTGGAACTCTCCAGACTTCTCTCTGCAGGAAGCCAAAGCAATGCTTAGGGAAGCTATTATCAGCTTCTTTCCAGAAAGCTGAGTTTCTTTCCTGTAGCTCCACTAGAGGACATCCCAGCCCTGGCCAGCTGCTGGCCCTAGTCACAGCAGCCAGGGCTGACACCAAGGTTCCTATCTCCCTCAGCCCAATATTAAACTTGATGGGGTTTTATGTCAGTCAAGGTTTTCTTTTTTCTGTCTGACAGAATGAATAGAGGGGCATAGGGAGAAAAGCAGTCTTTTCCCTACCCTTAATCTGTCATGTCTGCTTAAACTGAAAACTCATTAGGCAGTGGCTCAGTCAGTGTTGAGGTTTGACTGTATTACCCATCTGTCTGATATGAGATTGTATCTTGGTTGAGGTGCTGAAGCAGGGTGTGTCAGGCACTGCCTCAAGCAGAGCCAAGAGTCATAACACGGAGAACCCTTAAATCAGCACTGGAGATGTTTGCTTGCAGTTCAAGGAGAAGCCAGGTCATGCTCACAGGCTGAGCAGGAACTCTGTTCATTTTGCTGATACAGACACGATTACTAGGGCCTCACAGGCAAATCTGCACCTTCCACCTGTGGTCATGGAAGCTGAGATTCCAAGACAAAGGACAAAAGGAATGAGTCTGTCTGAAACCCCTGAAACTTTCAAATTTTCTATAAAAACCAGAGTACAGACAAGAAGTGACTGCTGCCTTCTCTCAGCAGGCATCTAAAGAAGAGGCCAATCCATAAGAACATGAGGAAACATTGGGGAATGTGTATAAAAATTCACTTTGGCCAGTGCAAGGAGGCTCAACAGGGGCTGAACTCTCCACTGACTGCAGTGGGACACTCATCTTCCTAAACCAAGGCTGAGGCTTCATCACTCTACTGCACACAGAACAGTACAGTAAATAATTTTGTGCCTACGTAGAACTGCCAGGATCTAAAACTTCCTTTGTGATCAGCATCTGTAAATCCCCCCCACCTCCTGCTCACCAGCATTTGGCAGTTGCCCACCAGGGCCCTGTGGTTTGCAGCAGGTCCATTTTGCTGCCAACCCTCCCTTTGTCTCATCCATCAGACAAGCCGAGTCAGCATTATATAAGTTCTCTGCAACAGAAGGCTTTTCTCCTTGTAAACACTTCTATAATATCACCCTCTGTAAGACTGCTCCCATTAAGGAGCTTAAAATCTTCTGGAAGTCTTCAGGATGAGAGAGTCTCAAGACTGACAGTGTTTTCCAGCCACCTCTGGCACTGTCATTTCCTTGTGTTGCCAAATTCCCCCTCTCCCTCCTTTTCTTGCAGGCTCTACCAGGAGTTTCTGAAGGGAATGAAAGAATACCTGACAGATTCTGCTGAAGCTGAATATCCTCACTGGGAAATGGAGAAGTCAGAAGGGAAATGGAGAGAGTGCAGCTGTGTGCTGCTGTCATGAGGCAGTGGGGTTTCATTTTTATTCAGCTACTCCTAGCTGGTCACTTCCATGCCTGTCTTCAAAATGCTAATCCAGAGCTTTTGATTAATTAATGAGCTTTGCCCAGTGGGAATCTGCTTACTGGGGGATATCTTTGCCTGAGGTGAGCAGCTTCCTTGGAAGTCTAATATCCCAAGACAAAGATGCTCAATAATCCCAAATGTGTGCACTAATTAATATGGAATAAATACATCTCATAATGCCAGTGCTGAAAGACTGGACTCAAGGAGCTGGAACAATTCATAATGAGCAATTAAGAGCGATGACTTTCTCTTTCCTTGGTGCTTTGGAAGGGATCTAGCCAATGACAAAGAAAAAAAAGACTTGAGGGACCAACTGGAGCAGCTCAAACTGTGCCTCCTCCTCACCAGGCCCAGAATAAATTGTGCTTTTTGTGGCTTGTCATGCCCCGGTCTGTTGACAGTGGTGGGACAATATTTCATAGGACAGTGAGTCACCACTAGGTAGCAACATCTTTCCTTCTTTTACAGAATGGGAGGAATTTCAGCTGTGTTATGTTAAGGTTCAAACCATATTCTCAGTGCCCTAAGAGGTAATCCAAGCTCTTGCACTCCATTGCTGTAGAAACTACTGTCACACTCTCTGATCTTTTAAGGACAGGAGGCTCCTGAGATGGTACTTTCTGTCCATTTCAGAAGAACCCAGCCATTCACATAAAAATAGCCTAGAAAGAACCTCTCCTCGCTGATTCTTTGAGCAGAACCCTTGAGTGTTCAACCACATCAAACTGGGGCACTTTGCAACCTCTGCTCAGAAGAGGGAATGGATCTGTGTCCACGGGCAGGGAGGTGAATTAAAGAATCTCTTGACATCCTGAGTATTCAGAGAGTGTGAAGTTAGAAGGTGTTTGGGGGCAAGAATACAGATTACATTTATTGTAACACACTTTGGAGATTATCTGTCAGGTTTGAGACTGGGACATGCAGACTTCAAAGCACACCTCCTGTTGCAGAAAAACAGACATCTGGAACTTCTGTTTCTCTTTGAAGGCGGAAGGTAACCAGCCTCAGTTTCTTAACACAAGTGAAACAGTGGACTGGAGACAGCTCAGATCTGATTTCAGAACCACCCTTAGGTTTTCAATTTAGTTATGTTGTAAACCTGTAAGGTTTTCTGATTATTGATTGCCATGATTAAAATATAGTGACAGAGGCTCAGTGCTGAGACCTATTCCTACTAGTGAGATAGAAAAAAAATATTTGTCTGTTAAAAGGATAATATCATCAGCATCAGGAAATAGTTTGTGATCCTTCATGTGCACTGTGGCCAAAGAACCTGAACTCTGATGGGCCTAGCAATTAGCCCACCCACAGTGATATTTAGTCTTTGGGTAAAGATGCAAAAGGATTTTTTCTCCCAGGAAGATGTTTTCTCAGCTATTTATACCAGTCAGGAGTTACTGGCTGAGTCAACTACTTGCAGTCTGACAGCAAATCCTGACAGACCAGGACTTTTCACAAGGTTTCATCCCAGAAGCATGACATAGGCTTATTTTGCAGTAAGAGAGGTTCAGGTATGTACCAGTGAGGTGATACCGGTCTGTTCCTAACCAGCTTTGAAAAGAGAAAGAAAAATGAACAGGTTGGAAGCCTCTCCTCACCTCCAGCCAGGCTCATCCCCGGCTGCAAATCGATTCTCGATTACCATACCCAGAGAGAGCTTCGCTATTCAGGTTACTGATGGTGATAAAGGAGGTCGTTAACAATGAGCCAGCACAAAGCAAGTCATTGTAAGAGTTGAAATGTTATCCTCTCTAAAGGAGCCATAATAATAATGCAATATTATCGAGCCTTTCTAGTCTGCTGGCATCTGTCATCTGTCTGCCTAAAACTGATAGGGGAGAGTGCATTTGAATTTATTCTGCAGGAAAGGAGTGATAAAGCTTTATGGCTGCTCTCTTTTTTTTTCCCTCTGCTTTGCTGCCTGTACCTGCCAACAGCTGCGTTTTGTCACTTCTTTTGCTGTTATTTTTTAAAATTCTTTCAGTATGTGGGAACTCATTGCTGCACAGGACAATACAGACCTGTTACTATGGATATACTGGCAAAGGTGACACATCTGACCATAATTACACACAGATATTCTCTTACTGGAAGTAATGAAAGAAGTTGTCCTGCTTAGTGCCTCCTATTTATTTGCCTGTGAGTAGTCCACAGCAGAAAGTCCCATTCCCAAAGGCCATGAAGGGAAGTGTTCCTGCCACAATCACTCACAGGTGAGTTCTCTGTGCTGGAAGTGCCAGCAGCACCCCCTTTCCTGTACAAGGAGCAGCTTCCACAGATTTCAGCAGGATCCCTGAATGTCCAGCATGTCAGAAGCATCACAGGAAACACTGGGAAATAGCACAAACAGTTTTTCTGTTTGTGGTTACCTACCTGCACACCTGAACGGGCACAACAGGTTTTCATAATGCTGGAACTTGAAATGACACTGCAAGATTGGATAAGCCCTGAAATGCAACAGCAATGCCATTAATACATCACACAGATAACAGAGGGTCTGGATGACTCGGGACACTGAGCACATCTAATCTCTAGGTCATTGGGGATTTAGATCTCAATGACTCCTGAATCTAAAACAGCACAAAATGTAGCTGTAACTGTTCCATGAATGTTGATTTAAAAGGGCCAATCTTCCTATCAATCTTTGCACCTACCTATCATGTATTTATTAATGATTTTTTAATGAGGCATTATCTCTTAGTTTGTAGTTATAGACCTGCAATATTAAAAACAAAAGTGAACTAATCATGAGAGAATATGATTAAAATCCTGATGCTTCACCCAGAAAGATATTGCCTGGATCTTTACAAAAGAAAGGGCTAGTTAATGTTAATGTATGCAAATACTTATCCAGCCATCTAATTTGATCTGCTTTGGAACCTAACAGAGCCTCCATCATCAGACCCTCTGAGTGACTTTTGTTTAATCAGCTTCCACTGCTTAATGAGTGGGGTGATTAACACACAAGCAGAG
The DNA here is from genome assembly GCA_024865655.1 of Emberiza elegans. Taxonomy (NCBI): domain Eukaryota; kingdom Metazoa; phylum Chordata; class Aves; order Passeriformes; family Fringillidae; genus Emberiza; species Emberiza elegans. The sequence continues at coordinate 60,519,896 of JALJVW010000184.1, forward strand.
GATTTGATGTGCAGTATGTCCGGTGTTAGTGGAGGACAAGACTTAATAGGATTTATCTTCTCTACTTTTCTCCCTTTCCCAAAATGTGAAGTTTGCCATGTGTTGAGCACAGTCCCCAACTCACTATCAATTAGCTTGCTATGAGTAAGGAATTATGGGGTTCCTGTACCTATTAACCCAGAGGAACACACCAGTTCAGGAATATGATCACAAATGATTATAAAATACATGAGTACTTCCCCTGCCATGGTATCAACTGAAGAACCTTTGTGAACTCTCATTAACAAACTCATTTCTGTCCCAGTCAGATATTTCTGAGTATGAATATCTGAACAAATTCACCCCATTTCTTCTGCAGGTATCTACTTTTGTCTGAACAATTACAACACAAAAGTGCTGGATAGTAAAATACCATCATGTTTACAGGAGTTCCTGCATGTAGCCCACTGCACACAAGTGCTCAGAAATCACCTGCATAATTATGATTTTATGGCCTACACAGAGTGACTCTTCCAAGGGATAGGGACAGCTGGGTGGGTAAAGGATCCTGAGTTAAAATGAACTGATGTACCAGATGTTAAAGACATCTGTGAGTCAGGTCTGCTGTTCTTATGGAGACTAAATATTAACGCTGCAGGTGACTTATCCCACCAACTACAGAGTGAGCACAAGTAGTGTCTGGGCAAACAAACTCCCAGTTCAGGAACCAACCATCAAATCATCTTCAAAATGACTCATTGCAGCCTGCTAAAACAGTCTTGGTTCTGGAAGATCCAATCCAGAGCAGCATGAAATACTGCAAACTGCCCCTCAAAACAACTGAAGTTGGAAGTGATCAGCTCATGTTCAGCACATCTCAGCCTTGTGTCTAATTTTACAATAAATACGGTGATTAATAGTTCTGTTTGCCAAAAAGTGCCTATATGACCACTTACTCATGTCCTCTAAATGCAAATTGGAGTTCTTGTGTCAGCTGGCAAGTGAGGTGCTTCTTTGCAAGAACTCATGCTTGCTGAGCCACAACTAACCTTTAAGAGCTCTCTGTGGTTTCTAATAGGAAAAAGAAATTTAAAAATGCCCTGTCATCTTGTAAGAATTGAGGGGTTTTTTTGTTGAGTTATTCATATGTCCTGCTCTAGAGTAGAACACTTATGCCTTGACTTCAATGCCTGCCAAGAGCATGTAGCTGGCAGAGATGAGATCTAGTGCTATGAAGAACTGGGACTTGCTCTCTATTAATGGGATGCAGGATAATTAGACTTGCTATTTCTTCTCTGATGCAGATTCAAGACCTTCCATGTTCCCTACCAGTGATCCTGAAAATCTGTAACTCAGAATGTCTGAAACTCTGGCACTTGAATGGAATGTTTTTATCAGGATTATCCTCTGTTATTTTTCAGTTTTCTTTGTACCAGTAGTACTTTTATTTTTCTTAAACTAAGTGGGGTTCCTGTGACCTTTGTATGTGATCCTAACAAGTCCTCTGATTATAATTACTGGGCTTGGTTAAAGCAAATACTTTTAAACAAAAGGTCTCTTAAACCCTTTTTCCCATGAGGTAATATCTAAATAATACGCTGTTTCCAAAGCCTGGAGGCAGATGATTGCATCTCAAGAAACTCTCCAAATGAGTTTGTCATCTGCATTTCTTGGAGAAGAATTCACTCATGCAAAATTATCCCTGCTCATGGATGCTTATCTTCCAAGACCTGGGCACAATTCACTTTGGACTGTGATCACCTTTCCTGACAGGTTTGTGTCAATGCCTCTCCCACACGAGAGCCTTTTTGGAACTGCTCTCACTTTCACTGAAGAGCGTATTTTGAAGCTGTGTTATTGTTACTGCTCATTTCCTCCCTCCTACACGGCATGAAATCCTAACACGCAATCAAGCGACTAACCCCAGGACCACTGTGTTTCATGTTCTCCTAATGCCTATCATTAAGAAGTATAAATGCCAGTGAGTTGTCTAGGTGCTTTATAAAATAAATATATCCATCTGTGGGGACAAATTATACCAGCTCTCCAAAAGGAGAGGCTGCACAGCAGGGACATGCACAAGGAAACTTTGGCCAAAACCAGCACGATGCTCTGAAATGCCCATGGAAGAAATATCTTTTATTCTGCAGCAGGACTGAAATACCTCCCATGCAGTGAACTGCTCAATAATTCATTTATCTATCACATCTTGCAAAGGTACAGGACTGAGTTAAGTCTGCCAAGATTTTCAATAAAGGTGGTTAATATTAACCCAACACATTTCTTCCATGCCCTATTGTACTCAACAACAAGAAATAACAGCTTGTCTGCTTCCTGTACAGTAGAAGCAAAGAAACAGCAGGGCCTTTAGAAGGAGAAAGTGAATGCAAGCCAATCATCCTCCTTCTGGCTCCTGCTGGCTCTTGTCTCCAATTACAAAGGAATAATTCACTATCTGAGCTATTTCTACATTTCAAACTGGGCACTGAAGTATCAAAAGTTATTGTTAGCCCGCCGTGCTCTTGAGAAGGGAAATAAGAAGGAGATAATAGAAAGACATAAATGACCCAAATCAGTGAGATATTCTTTATGGTTTATCACAAAGGAGTTTCCCAAGAGACCTTCATGCCATGCCCTGTGCCCACGCACTCACACAGCCCAGAAAGATAATGAGGAAGGGCAAACTGCATCAGTACAGACACTGGCTCCATTCGGGACATTTATTCCCCTAAAAGATATATTCCCTTTCTATCTCGGTGTGCATGGCCGTGTTTTTCCTCTAGGTGACACTGTGTCTGCTTGGAATCCGGAGCTGGAATACCAGGAGCCCTTCAGCACCGGCAAAGTCATGTGGAAGAAAACTGCACCAGCACCTGCACACAGTAGTCTTGTCACCAATGGTTTCTGCACAATTCAGAGTTATTGCCTAAGGATTTGAAGCCCCTGAATCTCAATATCTCAGCAGCAGCCAATATTAAACCTGTGCAATTCAAGATGTGAGCAAAGTTGCAGAAAAGATTTGTATTTGTGTGTCTAGATATATATATACTGTTACCTCTTGCTTTGTCTCTCTGTTTACAAATATCATGAGGTTTACAAATATCCAAGCTGCAAAGCAATCTGCAATTCCAGGCAAATCTATTTACCACCAGGTAAAATTCTGCACAGGAGTGGACTGGTAATATGGCAAGCTGGATGAGTAAAACAAACTGGACTGGGACATTGCAAAGAGTCTAATCCCTAGGCTTTAAACTGCCTGCATGCATTGCCCAGATCCTCTGGGGGAGAGAAATTTAACTGGGGAGAAAGCTTTTGGAAATTATGATTTCATCTGAACTCCCCAGCACACCTCTGATTTCCCCAAGGTTATTCATGATTTATTGGGAAGTGATTTGGATCAGATTCAAACCTGTGACATTCAAATGTATAAATAGTACAAACAGATTAAATAACAACAAAGCAGGAAATAAATGCAATTACTCTAAGGGAATTAACAGAAATGACACTACTTTTAGTTTGTGCCTCAAAGGCTAATAGTTCCTAAATTTCTTTCCTGTTTCACCAGCAGCAGCATAAGTTTACATGCTCCTATCCGTAAAATGGCTCCAAAGGATCAGGTAGGATTTGGGATGACAGATATCTAAGACAATGATAAAGAGATTTGGGGATATTTTCCAGTTGACATCACTGTGGCATTAGTCATTCCCTAATAAGGAATATCTTGCAAACAAGACAGATCACAGGGCCAGCACAGGCAGGGAGGAGGGGGCTGACACAGGAGTACAGGAAGAGTTACTTATCTTCAGAAATTTGGAAAGAGACTCCCCCAGAAGTGGGATGGAGAAGGTGAACTCTGAAGAAGGTTCCTTGATGATTCATCACCCCCCCCCCCCAAAAAAAAGAAAGGGACATCTTAAAATTGATTCCTTCCTTCTTTGTTTGTCTGGAAGATGGAAGAGGGAGATTTTTTAGCTTGCTCTGAACGTGTGCTGCCAGCTTCACATTGCAGTGTCAGAAGGCTGATACCAGCCCAGGTGTCTACAAATTGACTCACCATTTTACTCTGTTTAATGAATAAACAAACTTTCCTCAGTAAGACTGAATTAATTTGGATTTATTTGTCTAGGTAGAGACATTGCAGATGTTTTAATTTAAGCAGTTTGCACTGTCAAAGTGGCTGGGCTGGCAGAACCTTCGATTTCTGTCCATACAGAATTCAGAGTGCCTGTTGCTGCCTTTTTGACCATGGGAAGGACAATTCAAGCTGAATATCACCAAGGGAAAAGAAGTTAAGTGAAGTTTAACTAAAGTGCATGGAGTGGTTGCCATAGCAAAAGTGATGGAGCCTCTTTGCTTTAGCTGCTGAGAGCAGGACTGACAAATGCATGTGATGCTACACTGTCAGGAACATTTCCGCAGCTGAGATGAGCATCTCCTCCAATTTCCACTTTCCTGATCAAAAAATGAATTGGGAGAGAAAGGAAGAATTGAGCAAAAAAACTTTCCCCTGCAGAAAAGGGACACCAGCTCTGCAGGCCCCAGGAGAGAAGGGAGAGGTTGTGGATTTTAGGGGAAGAAGTTACCAGGTGTTTTCCTCCAGCTGAGTTCCAAGTGCAATGATCCAGTTAAGAGCTCTTTATTTTGCCCCTAGAGTTGCTTGCCAGTGGATCTGCGGACCCAACCTCTCTGTGATTCTATTTTTGTTTCTTGCCCCAGCAAGGATTTGGATTCCAGGACTGGACATTGCTGTTAGTTTACAATTTTCAGCTGAACACTGAGTTTTGGCCCATGAGGTCTAATTTCATTCTGATGTGTTTCTTCTGTCTTTAACTGATGACTTCATAGGGGATTTTGAACCACTTGCTCCTGCCCCATGGAAGAAAAAGATAGCATCAAAGAAAAATGGCTTATGACCTTTTCACTCCTATGTTCAATTTTGATATTCCATCACTTCCTGAAGAATTTTGTTTTCTCAGATCACATCCCATCAGAGACTCTCGTTTGTGGGTGAGTAATAGGTTGTTCTCTGTCCTCTCATCATCTGCCCACACAAACACTCCTGCCTGGATGCAGTGCCATACCATCCTCACACTGTGGGTGGATCTGCTGCAGCTTCTACAGTTCTGTAGTAACTGGAAACAATCCAGGGCTGAGGTCTTGCCTGGGCAGTCCCAGCTGGTGAATCTGAGGAGTCTGGTGAGAGCACAGTGCAGGCAATGCATGGGGAGACGCTCCTAAATCACCAAGAACCAGCTACAGGTAACTGTGCCACGTTGTATTCTTGCAAAACATTTAAGCTTCTCTTACAAATTAATACCCATTTTATGTGTTTCCTTTATTCCTAATCAATATTGCAGATTGTTGCTGCCCTGGGAGAGATTTCCAGTAAACAAACAGACTATTTCCTCCTTCTCATGCTAAAGATGGTTTTCAAAGCTAGCACATTCTGGGCTCCTAGTGCTGTTCCCAATCTGGCATCTCCACTAAGAAATATATTTTTGGGGAAAATAAGTTGCAAGACTGTCTGGAGACAGGTCTCTTGTAAACCCCTCTCCTTACAATTCACACATCTACTTTCCACTAGTCCTTGCCTCTTATCAACCTCTATTTGGCTGTACGACCAATTTTACCCTCTTAAATCTGCATCTGCTCTTCCGCCCTGTTTCAGCCCATCTCCAAAGGCAGAAGCCAAGGTGGGTTTGAGCTCTGCCCTTTCAAAGCCTTTCCTTACCCTCCACTGACTTCTCCCATGCCACTTTATTCTGTTACTACAGCAACCTTGTGTTTCTTGCTTTTGCAGAGCTGCCTTCTTAGCACGGGGACACACACAGGGCCTCTCTAATCGGCACTTATGTGGTCTAAAACATTTAGCTCATCTGCTCAGTAGACTTATTCAAATGTTCCACCCATCTGCTGTGGTAGGCTCTGGTGAAAGCCAAGCCAGCATTTCCCCTCTGGGTTTCCTGTCAGGCAGGCTGGCCCAAGCCCCTGGTTCCAGCAGCACGCAGCAATGCTGTCCCTGCCATAGGGCACAACACCTGCCTGTGTGTGCTCCTTGGACCAGCTTGGAAGGGAGTCAGCTCAGTCTTGTGCAGTGGATGTTGGAGGAAGCACTCTGCTGACATTTGCCTTTGAGTGCTGAACGTTAGGGAAATCACGAGTGCAGCACAAGGGATTCAGAACAGCATCTTTCAGAGCTTCCTTCACCCTGCTTGGAGGGAGGCAACTATGGCAGCAGGTTTCCCAAGAGCTGGCTCAATGGATGGGGTCAGCCTCAAGGAAATGTGTAACCCATCTGGCAAGCTGGAATCCCCTTTTCCTGCTTTTTTATCATCTAATTCTCTGGAGAGCTGTGCAACTTGCTCTTGTGGCTCCCAGAGGAAACATCACAGTTTCCTTTAATTCCCGCTCCATCATCTGATACTGTTCAATCTCCCCACAGGTGATCTGTGTTATGTTCCTAAACCTGCATCTTTCCTCAGGGAGTTGGAGGCACTTTTAAAGATGTATAGCTGCCATAATCTGACCAGCCATAGCTTTATGTGTATCTATAATAGTTTATTCACAAAAGAATTCTTCTCCAGCTTGCTGTGAGTGTTGGACTAACAGCAAAATGTGAAATTTTCTATTATCTTCACCCAGCAGTTCTGCAATCCCTCCTGGTCATGGCCATTGAGAAGTAAAGGTAGTTTGATGCTTATTTGTCCTAAGACTCATCTGCAACACAGATGTCCTTGAAAGGAACAGCAGCAAATCAGAAAGAGGATACAGGCTGTGGAGAGAGGCTACAGGGTGAAAACTTGGCCAGGGGAAGATGGATGAGTGCTATCTAAAACGAAACTACAGCAAGGATGAGCAGCAAACAGAAATACCTTCAGCTCAGTGTCTGGGCAATCACTGTAAATCAACGAAGGCATCTCCCAGAGAAGGCTTAATCACAAAAAGCTGGTCTTGCTCATCTCACCTAATGTGGCTGATGGGTGTTTGCAGTCAAATCCCCATCACAATGATCCTGTTTAGAGCCACGGTGCACAGAGGGGAGACCTGCTAACAGTCAGTTCATCTCCCCATTACCAGTGGAATTTACTTTAAGTAGCTCCAGGGATTACTGAGGTATTAAGGAAAGTGCTGTGACAGTGAACTGTATTGCCTGTGCAAGAGGATGGCAGTGTGGTATTGTCCTCTGAGGAAATCACGATAAGGAGTCCAAGATGTTTGTGAAAGAGATTTTTAGATTTTTTCTTTCTTTCTCTTTTTTTTTCTTTTTTTGTGTGTGTGTGCATGTATGATGTGTTTTCTTTAGTTTTTTTATGAGAAAAGAAAAAGATCCAGTGCCACTGCCTATATTAGGGATTTAGAAACGCTTAAAAGCACTAGGAATGCCTTTAAAATGCAGACCTCATACTAGAGATAAAGCACCTACCCAGAGAAGAGATGTTCTGATGCCTAGATGTATTTGTTTGTTTATTTTCGAAGGGAGAAAAGAATGGTATGTTTTACCGCTAAGCTATTAACTATCAAGATTGCCCAAAGGCATCAGCAGGTTCATTCAAAATGTAAATGAGCTTCTCAGGCAGGCATTCAGCTGTGCAGGCTCTACAGGCTGCTGCTGTTATGTGAAACTGGAGGGGTGTCCACAGGGCACAGCTGAACACTGGGGCTGGGCCCCCCCTCTGCCCCACGCCTTGCTGTCACCAAGGGCAATGGACACTGCAGTGGCCCCCAGAGCTGCTCTCCAGATTAGGAGAGTGGCTTTATTACAGAAGGCAGGGGCAATTAACTGAGTCCCTGTGCTGCTTCCCAACGATCTCCTTGGGAAATACCACTTAGCCCTGCAAACAGCAAATGGGCATTTATTCATGGCCTTCCCACCCCTTTTGGGAAGAGCCATTCTCTTGAATTAATATTTGGAGGCTACTGGCTAAAAGTGAGCATAAACAATGGACACCAATTGGACTGAGGAAGGTTTTTTGATACTAAATTATTGTGTGCCCTGGGCTGACATGGAGGCGCACTCACCAGTGACATCCCTGCCCAAACAGCACAGTGGGAATAACAGCTGAAGGAATGCTTTTGCCTTGGGGTGATACTGCACCAGGGACATGTTAAAGACTTGCACTGTCACTTTTTAAAGTTCTGCCAGTCTTTCCACCCATAAAAGAAGGCTTGGGAGGAACATCACCCACTTAACAGGAAAGTTGTGCTGTGGCGGATCATCCTGATCCCACAGAGAGGGCTGGTTGAAATCCAAGAATTCCATGGTGCTGCAGATATCAGAGTATTGTAAATGCAGGGTCACCAACGAAGGGAGAGAATGATGCATCTGACTCCATCTTAGCAGAAGGCTAATTTATTACTTTATGATGCTATATTATATTAAAGAATACTATACTATACTAAAGAATACAGAAAGGATACTTACTAAATGCTAAAAAGATAATAATGAAAACTCATGACTCTTTCCAGAGTTTTGACACAGCTTGGCACTGATTGTCCAATGAGTCAAAACAACTCACAGCAGAATCCAATGAAACAATCACCTGTGGGTAAACAATCTCCACACACATTCCAGATGAGCACTACACAGGAGAAGCAAATGAGATAAGAATTGTTTTCCTTTTCTCTGAGGCCTCTCACTGCCTTCCACCTTCCCAGAAGAAAAAACCTGGGCGAAGGGATTTTTTCAGAGAATGTGAATGCCACATCAGGGTTCTGCCTCTCAGGTTTGTTTTGATGTGGAGCTAAAGAAAATGCCATCACTGCTGCTCTGGGTGTCAGGCCTCTGCCAGTTGGGTTTGTTTTGATATGGAGCTAAAGACAATGCCATCAGTGCTGCTCTGGAGCGTGGTGCTGGCAGAGCTGCTGACACGTGAGCAAGGGTTCAGCTGCAGCAGCACAGCACTCAGTGCTAGAGCTGGTTTGTGGAACAGAGACAAAAGAGACCTGAGAGATGGCTGTTAACTTAACTGTAATTAAATGCTTATGTAAATGACCCTTGCCATGGGCTTCTGCCTGGGAAGGCCTGATTGGATTGCCCTTGAAAATCCTACTTGCTCACCAAACCAATGTGGAAGAACACATTTTTGTGAGTTTGGAACAATGATTTCCCTGTGATGATGAAGATAATGATGATGATGATCACCATCATGAAAATGCAGTATTGCAAATGTCCTGGACAATGTTTGTCGGAGTTTCATGGAGCTCGACTGCACATGACTGTCCTTGTACACACACATACCTGTGACCCCCATCTGAAGTCACAGATGTTTTTAGAAGAGAAGCAGTAGCTGCACATTGAATTACTTTTAAAAAAGCATTAAATACCATTGTACTTTTCCATTTCCCTTTTAATACCATTGTACTTTTCCATTTCCTTTTTTTTGGTGTGTGTATGTGAAAATGGCTGCATTTATCAAAATGTGTTGAAGCCAGTTTAGATGAATTGTCCTGCTGAATAGGAAAAGGGTTTCTTGTCTAGAAACAGGCTTCCCAAGTGCACTGCGTTTTGTATAAGTAGGGTTAAATAAATCAAAGAAAGCAGAAACACTGAACAAGATCTTAATTTCTGCTTCTATATCAGTCTTTCCATTCCTTCTGCATATTATGGCTTGCATTCCAGCCTCCGGATAGGACTTGCATAGCCCCTATTAAACATAATCAAGCACTTGTAGAACTTATTTCCAAGTATCTAAAATGGAACCATGATTTGCATGTCATTAAAATAAAAAAGAACCAACATGAATCTTTTCCATCATTTTTCTACATGCTGTATTCAAAAGGAGCTTACCATGCACTTTTGAATAACACTGCCAGTTATCTTAAATGATACCATTTTTTAAAATTTAATATTTCTAATTAAATTACAAAAGAAAGCTGGTTTGGGGACATATTCAAAACTTGAAAAGCACAAAGCCAGAAGCTATATTGTCATTTATTAGCTCTGCTTCTTAAGAGTATAGAAAGCTGCCTGGGGTGAAGTTATTTTGGTGGTCGATACTGTGCTGTGAAAGGTTACTGAAGCTCCACCATCACCCATCCAAAGATATAAAGATTTATTGGTGACAAAGCCTTCTACAAATGATAGAAGAATCTTAGCTTCAGCATTCAATACAAGCACATTGTATTATTTTAAAAAATAAATAAGTACTTGTGATGTGACTGCTAAACCAGCTGATCTTATCTTATAACATCAGCCTTGGGATTTTGAAACCATTCTGGCTGTGCTTTATGTCTCTTCTTTGGTGGAATAAAAAAGAAAAATTGTAGGAGTGAAACTCATGGCAAAAGAGAAGATGCAAGTTATGCACTTGCAAGGAAAGTTGTCTGCCACAGCAGGGCAAAATGTCCTCAATTACACTTGAAATCCACACAGAACTTCTGCTATTCCACATTTCTATTATGAGCCAAGTTCTCCTTGAATTCCTCATCCTGAATTTTGTACTGATCCTAGGTAGGTGTCTAGACATTGCATCTCTTTATGCTGATGAGCTTGTTGAAAATCACCTCCCTCTAACTTGCTTCTCTGTGATGGAATTAGAGAAGAAGATCCACGGGACATCCTGGAGCATGTGATGTGCACAGGACATCCCAGCTCCAGTGGGAATTTCCCTCAGCAGGAAACCCAAAGGAAAACCTACATCAATGTGTCTACACCCTCCTCCACCTCTGTTGGTCCAAGTAAGGAAGATTTTATTTATTTATTTCAAGAGACAATGAAGTCACCATTCATTGGGGCATCTTTTCTTCCTTTTGGATAAATGCTTCTTTTTCACTTATTCATGGCGGAGCCCAAACTCTCCCTATACTGTAAGGACAGAACATCTAGCTGTGACTTCCATGTATCCTTGCCTTTTCCATGGCATTCCTGATTTCTGTGAACCTGCAGGGGATGCAAAGGAGCTTCTTCTACCCCATCACTGCTGTTTGTGCCTCTCTTCCTTACCTGAATATCCGTTTCTCTGGGTGTTGAGGTAAAAAAGAGAGAGGTTATAAACTTTTCTGTTTAGTTCTTTGCAAACTTCCCTGGGTAGTGAGGGAGCAGGAGAACTTTCTGCCGGGAGCAGAGCAGAGGGAACCTAAAAAGGTACAGCTGTCCCAGTACCTCCATGAAATAAGAGCCACAACACTTCTGGCTCCTTTAAAAGCAGGATACCTCAGTCCCTTCTGCTTACAGCAAGGCTGACATTTGATTTTATTAACAAACCAGAGAAAGTGGTGCAGAATTAATGGTGGGAGAGATTAGATTATTACAGCAAATTAGATTATTACAGCAAATATGCTCTGATGGTGGTAGGAGCATGGGTCTGGAAAAGTGTGAGCTGGGCTCTGCTTTTCTGTATGGACTGGAACGGATTAATCCTCCTCACTGCTGTTTTCCTGCTCCCATTGCCAAGAATGTTAACAGCCCCTCAGGAAAGGATGTGCCGATCTTTATGCATCAGATTTAGGAAGAGGCACCGAGATCTTGAGATAAGTAGGGGAGAGAGAGGACTAATGACACGGAACCGAATTCCACTTGCATTTCTCGGCAGTAAGCGGATAGTTATAAAGCCGGAATTATCTCCCTGTATTTCAGACTGGCAGAAACTTCTGGGGGAGCACGTACAGGAACACATTGAGGAGGAACTGCTGCCTGTGGCATTTGGCTGGGGAGCCTGAGCCCTTGCCGGGAAATCACCAGATGGCGCCAGTAGAAATAATGTTCAAATGTTCATTTTTTAAAATTTTTTATCTTTTTTCCCTTTTTTTTTTTTTAAGCAATTAAAGCTGGAAAAGGTTTATTTGTGAAATTGTGACTCAGTTCCTTCAGCGAGAAGTATTTGCATCAGTCAGAATTTGTTGAGTGTCTGAACAGAATAATTCCTCTAATTCAGGGCTGGTGTTGGGAGCCTGTGTGCACACCAGCCAAAGGAAAAACATCGTGTTGTGTAATAAATCACTGCATTAGGCAGTCAGCTTTGGCTGTTCCTGCTACCTTCACTCCAGTTTTAATCAATATTTGCAAGGATTTGTTAAGCTATATGGACAAATCCTGAGGCCTGGACTCAATTCCCATCAAAGCACCATGGTTATTATGAGAATGAGGAGGAGAATTAAGGAGAATGAGAAGTTTGTCTGAGTGACAACCTTATAATAAACCAAAAATCTTGAGATCTGAATTTACCACACTTCACCACTGCTCTGCAAAAAGATTGGCTCCCCCTTGCAACCCTTCTTGCAGAGAAGTTTGCTCATTTTGGAAGCTGGAGAAGTTCATTTTCAAGTAGGTTAAGCCAAAAGGTGCCAAAAATGCATTTTTCTCCTAGTCTATTATTGTATCTTACACTGTAAGTGAGAAGTAGCTTCACCAAGGAATTGATTTCCTGCAAAAGAGACTGAAGCCATGGCTGGAAGATGATTTTCATAACAGATGCAGCCCTTCAGCAGGGATTCTCAGCTTCTTTCACTGCTGGATAGAAGCATGTCTTGAGTTCAATCCTTCTATTTAAATATTTCATTAAGGGCAGGTATGTTTTCGACTCCCCTCTTAGGGCTCCAACCTTCAATTTCTAACTTATCAAAAAATCCACTTTCTTTTATTTTTAACTGAGCTCCTCTATTATTTTCCACTTCACCTACCACTCCCAGAGACACACACCACTGAAAATCCCAATATCTGATCTGAAGATTATTTCACATCCTAGCACTCAAGCCATAGTTACAGCTATGTGGGAAATGCAAAAATTAAAACCAAACCCCTGTCCTGAATAGAAATTTAGCTACAGCAGTGATCCTTTTTTTTTGCCTTTCTCTAAGATTTGGAGAACATTCATAGAGGGTACTTTTCAGGATGTAACACAAAGAAATACCTCATTTCCATTCAACTACTGCACTCATATATATATATATATATATATATATATGTGTGTGTGTATACACATATATATTTATGTATCTCATACATATGTACATATGAAGAGCTCAAGAGGTTGTTTCAATCTTACCTTTCAGGCTGGATAAACTGTATGTTTACTCTTTCAACTTCACTTGGTTGGATGGCCCATCTGAAAACTCAGGAGAAAAATATCTCAGTTCAAGACAAGGCAAAGAGTTTTGTATTTTTTTTTCAACAAAGTGAAAAGATTTTCACCTTTCAAGTCATTCCACATTGCAATGGAATCCAAAACAAAATAGGAGCCAAAGAGAAATCGACTATATTGTGGTCTCCTTATTTTGTTTTTCACAGGTTCTTTTAAAGGTCTAATCCTAATTTCGTTCTGGAAATGAAACAAATACTGGAATCTACTCCTTTCCTCCCAGAAAGACTTTTCACCTGTCTCTATTTCTCATGCATTTGAGACGATTTCTCTGGAAAAGAGGAACAGAAATAATTGCCCTAACACAGACACTTCACACGCTCAATCAGCATTTTGCTCTAGGCCTCACTTAAGTCTCAGGTAGGGATTAGGGGACATTTATTACTCCTGCCTTCACCTCCCTCCTGTTAATTCACATTTCAAGAGAGCAGAAAAGTGCATTTCATGCTGTGGTCATTAGAATTCCATTTTGCTGGGGAAAGAGCACTGGGCCATCGTTTTCCCCAAGAGGCCAATTCCTTTGGTGCCTGTCATGCCTCATTACTGTGAGCAGCACAACTTATGCTGGAAAAACAGCAAGCAGGAGAAACTGCAACAAAACCAGCAGCGTCACTGCAAGGCTCCTGACCCACCAAAATAGCGCAAACATGATGTGAATAATGACTTTCTTTCAGTTTTGAGCAGCCCTGCTCCTTGCATTGATGCTTGTTTGGGTACTTTGGTTGCATCGTTAATTACCTGCTTATTTAAAAAGGGCTAATGATGAGAGAAATCCAGGCAATGAGCAGGGTCAGCCTCAGCTGTGTGTAGCCTAAACCAGACTTTGTTAGACAGTCAACAGCACAACTACAGGGTTGGGACTTCTGCATCAATAAAATTAATCCATTTTGCCTCATGGATTTTTGTGGAAACACTTTAGTTTAGAAAAACAAAACTGATCCACATAGAAGTTTAAATAAAACCCTACATTTCATGCATTGGCCTCAGCTCTAGGCCCCTCAATTTTAGGACAAGCAACCCCAGCTCTCATATAAGCTAACTTGAGTGCAAATATGTGCAAAGCCATGAACAATAACTTCTGCTCAGACTTTGCACAGACCAAAACACCTCCCCACCCACAGGAGCAGGGGCAGCATCAGCAGGACAGGGACTGGATCCAGCATCCCACACCTCTGCCGGGAGAAGCCACAGCTCTTCCCACAGACCTGCAGAGAAAGGCATTACACAAGCCAGCTTAATAGAATCCCAGAGGAAGGACAGTGGGCTTTTCACAGTGGAGGTTCTTGGTTGGTTCTACTTAAAAAGTGTCTTACAAACATTGAAAGAAAGGTGGTAGGGGAAATAAAGTTTTTCTTTCTTTCCACCATTTGCTTTTGATCCAAGTTAGCATGAAGTTGGTGAAATGAACATTTCTCTGTCAGCAGTGTTTAGCCAGGGAGGTTGGAACTTGCTGAGCATCTGCAAGGGCCTGGAAGCCTCTCTTCACCCAGTTGTTGTACCACCAGCTTTTCCAGAGCAGCAGAATCAGCATCCCCAAGCACTGGGGTCAGCTCTGTGCAGCCACCAGACCATCTGCAGGAACCCAGGAGGGGCTCAGTAAAAGTTCATCAGTTAAAACACACCAAACCCCTCTTTTTGTTGATTTTTTTTTTTATTAAACTGTTTTACCAGAAAAACTATGAGCAGGTTTACCTTATCTCACACTGTACCTTGCAATTCCCTGCCTCCTCCCTCCACCTTGATGATGCCTTTCTCTCAGCTTTTTTTTGCCTTTCTCCCTTAAAATCCTCTTGCCTGGAAATTTTCAAGTATCAGGAACCTGACCTGTCTTGTGTTTGAGCCCCGCTCCAGTCAATAATCACATTAGCACATCTGTGTGACAGAAATAATGGCTTTTGTCTCCCAAAGATGCAGAGTCCTGTTGCCAGGCAACTCCATCGTGAGGCATCGACCCAGCGAGGAGCAGGAGTGTGGGAGGACCGAGCCCGGCTGCAGGAGCTGCTGCTGGGAGCTATAATTGGGCAAAACTTGGAATATACTGTTTTCACCAGAGAGCCAGGATAGCACAGCACTGACAGGCTCAGAAACTTTCAATTAGGTGGCTACAGGCTGTGGCTGGCTCGTCTCTTTTGTTCTAATGTTAGGGAAAAGCTTTGGCAGCGCTGCAGACTGGGCTGGCTGCTATCAGAGGAGCTCAGTCCACTGCAGTGGAAAGGTAAACAAGGTCACCCTGTCCAAATCCACACAGAGCACAGACTGGACATGCTCTGGGGGTTGATCCTCCTCAGGGACCAGGCTTTATCCCTGTATTTCAGACTGGCAGAAACTTCCACCAGGGATTTCTGATGACTCCTCCATCAGGGACTGCAGCAGCTCGGCTGCTCTGGCATTACTTGCGTGCCATTTCAGTCACAGCCTGGCAGCCTCAGCATGCTGTGGTTAGAAACAAGCATTTCACTAGATAACCAAGCCTTGATTTATGAAATATTACCCTGCTCATCCCAGAGAGAAAGGAGAGTCCCTAAAATAATATGGCTGGCTGTAGACATAGATGGGATGGGAATTCTTGACAGAGCCTAATTTTGTTCATTTCTGATTTACACTGGCTGCTCCTCTGTCAGGGCTTGATGCAGACAAACACTAAGGCACATATAGCTGCTACCAGCCTCCTGCCAGGGCAGGACTGTGCTGCCCAAAAGTATTTTGGATTCAGTGCAAGAAATACAGCCCCTGCCTGCTGAGAGCTCCTCTCACCTGTACAGTGCTACAGAACAAAGGTTTTGCCCATAAAACAGATGCACATAGCACATTCCTGAAGGCTGTTTCCTGAAGGAAACCTGTATTTTTACAGCTGGGATATAGCTCAGAACAGGAGCTTAATCCCCACCATCACTTCTGACTCTTTAAACTGATACTTGGTAAATGTAGTTTCAGCCCTGGGATGTTCACAGCTCTCTGTTCTGCATATGGGGTGTATATTCTATCTTGAAATGCATCTCCTTGGTCCCAGTTTCACGGGGGGAAGTGGAAGTTTTCCAATGACCTAAATGACCTGGGATCAATAGCAATTGAGCTCTGAAATGTCACCATTGGATTCTCACTGCACGACACCAGCCAGGCACAAGGATCCCTGTGTGCACAGACATCCATCTAACAAGGGCTGCAGGAAAAAACTGAAGAGATTCCTTGAATAAATTATTTAGCATTTGTTATTTAACCTCCTCCATTCCCACATAAGTCACTATATCCAACTGGGTAAAGAACCATCTTCATAACCTGTCTGGTACTATAAAGTGTCTTTGATACTTCCCACAGAGACATCTGTAGAGTATTTAGGATGGCAAAACTACACAACCCCACATCAGGACACTTTTGCTTCCACATGAATATTTGTTTAGCTGGTGCTCAGTGGCTGAATTGCTGAATAAACCACATTTTTTACAAGCTGTCTCATCCTTTACAACAGCATTTATTTCTTTTTCTAGGCCCCACATTTTAAAAGGGGTAACTGTGCTGGGCTCAGCCAGAGCTGGAAAACCAAGCCATGGATATTGGGCAAGTGTGAACAGCGCTATGTTAGATTCACATCTTGGAAAGCACAGTTGTGGCTGGCCATAAATTGGATTTGTTTTTTCTTCCTTTTGGCTTTCCTTGGTTTATGATCTGAAATACAGGCAAGAAAGGAGGTAATATTCCTTTAAAAGGCACCATATTTTAAAGGGTAAAGAGAAATTATTTCCCATTTTATAAGGAAAAAAAAAAGTAGGGATTGTGTCCGAGTCTCAAAGGAGGTGAGACACAGGTTTTAGCTTAAAAAGTCAGATGGCACAGGTTATCTAGGCTTTGCTGCACGCTGGGAAAACACAAAGACATGAAAAAGCTGAGTGAAAACTGGGGAGCATGTCAGGAAGCACAGGCAGACAGCACTTCTTGGGCACAAAATTTGCAGGCCCTGAGACACATCGACTTCTCCGTGCTTCAGAAGAAGTAGATGGAAAGGAAACCACAGCTATGGGTCAGGGAAACCACTCTGAAGACAGTCTTTGAAATACTACAAAATCTTTTAAAACTGTTTAAGGGAACAACTCTGTCCATGTCAACCACTATTTTCTCTTTCATCAGCCTGGGAAAAAAAAATTACAGGCACCCAGAGAGCAAAGATGTGCAGTGAGTTGAAATCACATGCCTCTAGGTCTCGTTATAATAGTGCTGTAGTTATTTGTTAGCATGAAATGCCTCTCCACTGCAAGGGGGGGGCTTTGCTGCAGTACCTAATTTAATCTTTCAATGGATGTATATTCCCTTGAATACAGTGTATTTTGTTTGACAGCTCTTAAATGCTTGGATGAGTCCAAACATTGAGGAACTGGAGTACACACATTATTTTTCTGCAGATTCGTTTAGCAATTCAAGCTAACAGTCAGATTATTAATAATGAGCTAAATAATGCACTTTTCAAAGGCTTGATGGGCATTTGAAATCTGGAAAAGAAAATACAACATTTGCTACTCAGCTTCCCTCTGGAATAGCATTGAAAATTACCCAGATATCCCTTTAGGAAAGGTTGTTTTTTCTCAGGTTTTTACATCCATTGAGGAAACTAATTGCAAGGGGGAAATATGAAAGTGACATTAGTAACTTTCCTAACATATGTTTTGCAAAGGCACAGAGCTATTGTTACACCAGAATTTTGGCTGATGAAATGGCAAAAGCTTCCCAATCTCTTGGCTGAATTCCTCCAAAACCAGCAGCAGTTCTGCAAAATTTTGCAGATGCAAGAACTGATGACCAACCCATCCAGAAGTACCGAAATTAGCTTTACAGATTAACTTTAGAGCCCAGCTACGGCTGACAGCCGGGCTGCAGAAGCAAATCCCTGTAGAAGTAAATTTTTAAAAATGTATCATTGTCTCATGGCTCAACTTCTTTTGTTGGCAGAAGCTGTTATTGGTCTGTCCTTTCTACTCCAGTGGCTCTTTGGAGAATCAAAGCCTTTAGCAGTAAACCACAATCCAGAAAAGATGGACCACTTCTGTGATTGCATCAGTTAAAATAGATTGAAAATAGTGTTCAAGACACTGAATTCACAAACTGTTCTGCAAGACCAAAGCACACTCCAAGATAAAGGCAGGAGCCCTGGCTCTGAGTGGTTCAGTTGTGTTTGGGGCCTGCAGGGGCTGAGCAGAAGGGTCACTCATGGTGTGCAACGCAGGGGTCTCACAGAGAGGCAGCACCCCTCAGGTAGTGAAAGGTGACAACAGGATCTGGAGAGTGGAAGAAAATAATCTTATGCAATGAAGAGTTGTGTCCAACTGAGAATCCAGAGTTATTAACGTCCAGAGAGCTGCCAAGCTGAGAGGTGAGCCAATGAACACAGCAGCTCAGCAGTTCTGCTGCTGCTCCCAAAATCAGGTACAGCTGCTCTGCCAGGCACAGAACCCAGACATGCTCTGACTTAGCCCATCCTGCACAGCCATGCCAGATTGTCTGGGTTCCTTGGACATCCTTCTTTTCATCCAGAAACTCCCTCCAGCCAGAATGAGATTTTTTTATGTTTGTGCCATAGCTTGGACACAGAGGAGGCACATCAGAGATTCCTGGTGAGGGCCAAGGCATGTGCTGTGGGAAATGGGCACCGAGCCTGAAACCTCCTGGAGGTGTTGGCTTTGTGGCACGTGGAAACATCAGCTCTTTACCTGCTGGTGGTAGGTGAGAGCTTCCCATGGGATCTATGAACAGGAGCAGCCCCACACACAGGGACATGGATCAGGGAATGCATTTCTGTTCTGACTAAAACCTTCACATTCTTGGAAATGTAAGGCCCAGTTAATCTCCTAAATCCAGAATTAAGAAATTCCCCTTTTGCCCAGAGATTGCAGTACAGACAGATCCCTTTACCTCTGTCTCTCCCATGCTGATATCTTTTGCATCTACACTCATGCCAACCCGGCTCCTCTCCAAAGAGCATCCTTAGCAAAGCAGCAAATCTTTTCCTCCTCCCCTCCCTTCCTTTTATTCCATAGCTGTGTCAGGAATGTTTGCACCTGTCCTCTCACACTCAGCTGCTCTCTATTTTTGCTGAAGATTTCTCCTTTTCAGTACAGGACACAAAAAGCAGAGGGTTTCATTCAGTAGTGTCTGTGAGAAAAAATATTCCTGTCTAAAAGAAAGCTACCAGCAAAGCAGAGAGATGGGGAAAGTGAGAGTGTGCCTGCAGGGAAAGCAGCTAAAGGAGAAGTGTAGGAGGATTTCTGATTCTAGACTTGCAGCAGGTCTATTTTTCATAAAGATAACAATAATATGGTGTAATTAGGACACAAAATCACACTAATTGCTGAGTGTTTGTCTGCAGGGTTCACTAGGAGGGAATGAAACAAATGGGGCTGAATGGACCCTCCTGGGGTTGGCACTGAGATGAGTTTTCCCAAACCCATCCAAAGAATCTCACTGCTCAAAGTTAGAAGTGCATATTGCATTTTCAAGCCCTTTTTTCCCCCCCATTGTAAATTCTCCTGGACCAGGTGTGGGAGGGCTGGTGAGGGTGCACTGACCAGAGCAACTCCATAAAAACAAACCCATCTGGGGTCCTGGAAAGGAAGAATGCACAATCCATGTTGCTTCCAAAGCAAGACTGGACATTGAAAACTGGCATCTCTGCACCTCACAATAATATCATACAATTTCTTGTCTTCAGTGCTGGGGAGAGCCTTTACTTTTCCATTGGTTTGGGCTTTGCATCTTCCCAAAACCACATGAACAATGCCATAAATGTCTTCTGCAGCCAGCATGGCACACAAGAGCCAGTTCCTGTGTTCAGAGGGAGAAGGATCCAGCTCACAGAACCTTCTCATACTGAGATGAGATCTCCTCCTGATTCAGAGTGGTTCATACTGGGCTGAGTAACTTTCCAGAGGGCCATAAAGCACAGACCTGCTGTGATCTCATTCAGCTACTGAACAACCAATTGTCACCAAATTGGATTTATTCCTCGTTGTTTCTTATCCTCTGCTGAAAATTACTTTTGCTTTAATTTTCTACAGTTTTCTTAGGTAAGAACATCAGTATCCCTCAAAGAAGAGTTCACAGTGCCAGTTTCTAGCAAGTGTACACCTGAATTTCTGCTCAGAAGATCTTCAGAGTTCTTTAACATGAACTGTATCAAAAATACCCACAGTCAAAGAACCTTTCTAGCTGAAGACACTACTGGGTAATCCCCTCCCTAGGGTTGTGGCTGTAAGCTTCATTCAACTTTAGGTGGTGATTTTCCAGAGATTTTAATCTTTTTAAGGGTTTGTGCTACAAAATCACTGCAAAGTGCTTATGAGTCACAGCTGAAAAGGGAATTTGAGTTAAAGCAGTAGAAAACCTGCAGGCAAGGGATGCAGGCAAAAAGCAGCAGCACAAAGTCCTAGACTGAGTGTGATGTGTTGGAAGGAAAGAGACTGCCCTGGTCATCAGTCCTGGAGCAAAGAGTCTTTGTTTTAAACAGGAGAGGTTTTGCTGTGAGACCTCCCCCTCCATGCTCTCCTCATGCCCAGCCACACCTGCCTCTGAAGGATTTATTCCCTGGATAATGGATATACCTTGTCCCAGCCTTGGGCTGAGGGGTGCTGCTGGTGGCAGATGTGTGTGTTATCACTCACAGATGTGTGTGTTATCACTCACAGATGTGTTCCCCCTCTGTATTGCTCAGATTTAGCTCCCAGCTCCCTGGGATGTTCTGGCACACCCACACACTGCCCTGCAGTACACAGAAAGGCCAGTAATAAATCAGGTTTTAGTATCCAAACACCTAATGACTTGTCACTTGTCCTGAAGTCACCTTACTGTAGACAATGCAAGTTCCGAGGCTCAGAGACAAAACAAGAGGTGAAAGAATAAAATAATAAATGAATTTAAAAGATTTTCGTGTGTGTCATCCATGGAACCTGCCAAGATGCTGCCTTGCAGCTGGGATCCAGGCCACAGGAAAAAGCTGCACCTTGAATCCAGCTCTCCCTGGGGAGGAGGATGCTTTGTGCCTACCCTATTGTTATGCACCCAAACTCTCCGTGGTGATTGTATCACCCTCGAGATTCCTCCCCAAGTGAGTCACCATTTAATCAAGGGTCTCTTTTAACACTCCCCACACAGAAGGGATGACTGCATCTGTCTCCTGATAATAGTGATGCTCTTTCAACATGACTGGGCAGAATTATATGCTAGCCAGAGCATCCTAATGAATGTTTCAGTATTTAATTGTAAGCAGACCTTTACCCACTGCAAATTAAATGTACTTTTCCAGCTGGGGGAGCAATATTTAAACCTCAGTGCATTCCTTTTTGTATTAAACTCTCATTTATGTAAAATAGCAATGATTATTTGAGCAAGTTCAGAAAGAGGGATAAGGTAAGCTATTTGTGCTATTTGCTACAAGGTTTTGATTGTGATCAGACAGAACTATTTGGGGCTAGGTGTGTTTGGGACAGAAAATACCCCAACCACACCCATGAGAGATACTGTGATGGAAGTTCACATTTTTCTTAAATTAAAAAGACCTAAGAGGTATTTAAAACTTCAAATGTTGGTTACTAAAAGATGGTACAAAATAAGTAAATAAATGCTATGTAATGATATTTATATAGAGAAGCAAGGGAAATGTAATGGAATACTTGTTCTCAATGATGATCTGATGATCCATCTTAGCTTGCATTCATGCATTCAGGAATCCATGGAAAAACACAAAAAACCAAAAACAACAACAACAACAAAAGGCATGAAAGTTGTTTGGTTTAAACAAATTGTTTGGTAAGGATATTCTTCTTGCCAGCCAGTTGCTGCTGAAATTAAATTGGTGTCTATATTTTGAGGCAGTTTCAGACTCGCTCTCACTCCCTGGTCTCAAAACTGTAAATCAATATTGTTACAATAGATCTCCAGGTCCTCACATCTTAACAACAGCTGCATCATTACTGGCTGCTGAATTTGAAAGTTTCAGAAGGTTATTCTCAGCCTAAAATCTGTCTTGTGTATGGATTCTGTGCTGCAAGAAGCTCTGCCCAGGTGGATTTGCAGAAAACAACCTTTTGCCATCACTTTAGAGATGATGAATGAAAGGATGGAGAGATTAAGTGCCTTCCAGTGAGAGCAAATCTTTTGCAGAGCCAGCAGTGAACTCCTGTTATTTGATTCCCTGTGCAGCACCTGGGCCCTGAGCTCATCCTGCTGTACTGACATTAATGAAATAACCCTAAATGGGACCACAACAGAACCACAAAATCCTCCTGGTTCAAAGGCCACCTGCAGGTGAATGCAATGGCCTCATTTCAGTGTCCCCCTCCTCGTTGTCCATTTTGGTGAGTGCCCAAGTATTAATCAATTAATAATTTCTGAAGTGTAATCAGGGACAGGAATTGTAATGAAATGGCAAGCCAATAGAACTGGGGATGTTTGTCTGCCTGGCTGCCCCTTGGAGCCACATTAACAATTATCTCTGCTGAGTGACCCCTTGATCCCTCACTGTTCAGCTGAAAGAGATGCATCCAAGTAGCAATTTCACCTTTTGCCTTCATTGTGTGGTATTATTCTAACTGTTTATTAAATTCCCAGCCTCTCCAGAGCTTGCACAATGGGAAAATCGTTACTTAAACCTGCAATTACTGTAATGAGAAGATATAATGAAGTTATCATTAAGGAAGATTAAATATTTTCTTATTTTCCCCTCCCCCTTTATTTATAATCATTTTTTTCTCCTTCTCCTCAAACTGAAAAGATAGAGCCCATGAGGAAGAATCTGTGAAAAATCAGTAGCAGAAAGAGCCACAAGGAAGGAATCTCATGTCAGTTCATCATGAGGTTTTCTGGAACAACCCAATTCCTCATGGTTTTGTAGAGGCAGATCTCAAATTCTGTATCTTCTTGTTATGTTATATGATTATACTGCCAGTGAAAGGCAGGGGACATAGCTGTAAAATGCATTGTTCTGGTATATTTATTGTATATTTATTTCATTAAAAATCCTTTTTTCCTCACTTCTCTCTGAAGTACCTCTATAGGCAGAAAATATACTCTCAAAAGCTGGAAGTGAATCACTGGAAAATCAGCCTTCATTTGAGACTAACCATCTAGAAACAGGGAGAAAACACTGAACACTTTGTCAAATGTGGAGAACACATTTCAGCACTGGAAGGACTCTTATGCTTGTGTAAGTCGTTGCAAAGGCTAAATAAACATGGCAGAAGGAACTAAAATAAGCCCCTTGTTCCCCAAACATTGGTAGACTGTTGAAAAGCACGTTTTATAGCAGATGCTGAGCACTCTGCCCAGACACTGACATCAGTTAAAGAGATTTAGCAACCTCTGCACTTACACCTCCACAAACCCAGTCTGCTTCTACAGCTAAAAAAAATCCATTACATGCCCAGGTGCTTGAGTAACTGGTGAGCTAAACCCAAATGTCCTGCCAAAGGCACTCTGCTGACACTCTGAGCAAGATATTGCATTGTCTGGGATCTAGATCACTCTATGGTAGCCAGACTAACACTGTGGAAAATATGTACAGGGTAGCAAAGACATCATCCAAAACATCTCATCTCAGTTTCCAAACGTTGCTTGTGAGGATATTCTCCCCAGGGTTGTGGATTTGACCTTCTCCTCCCTCTCTGTTCTGCAGTGTGGAAGTAGAGACCAAGAATCCCAATGCATGAAAGGGCAACATGAGGACACCATCAGAGGGGTGTGAAGATAAATAGCAGCAATACTACAGCCGTATGAAACTGTCATAAGCAATATTCCCATTGGAAAAGCAGTTAAAATACTGACTTTACACCTGAGCAATATCCTGGGAGAAGCCCCTGAATTATTCCTTGGGGTACCTTGCTGTTCCAGAGGCATGATGGATGTCCAGGCATTAGTGGTGCCATCTCGAGCCATCAGAAGTGTTGACACAGATGGAGCAGTTTGATTAAGTGTTCTTGCTCAGCTTTCTATATAAAACACTGTATTGGATGGAGAAGCAGAACTCTCACCTTTGCTCCATCTTTATTTGTATTCTTAAAATGTAACAAAAAATGGAATAAAACCCCTGGGAAGACAGGACTGATTGCAACACCACCCTCATGCTTGCTGCAGGCACAACCTTCTTTTGTTGGCTGTAGATCCATCCAGTTCTAGGGGTCTGAATGTCTTTAAGTAACTGCCTTTTGATGTCTTCTTCTTGTTTTAATCGCTCCCCTTGCAACAGATCCTGTGTCTGTGCATCCCCCAGCACAAAGGGGGCTCACCCACTTGTAGGTCTCCTAAATGGACGAATGGATTCTTCTTTGAGGCTCCTACTGAACAGGTGAGGATGATCCCTCTTTTCTCTTCTCTCCTCTACCCTTTCTGTGATATCCCAGGAGAACAGTCTGCTAATTAGGAGTGGCTGATGTTGATTCTTCATTTGCTTCAGAAATTACCAAGGCCCTAAGGAAGAGGTTCTGAGTGACAGCTGATGTGCACAGTTTGGGGAACTGACCCACGGGGCATCACACAGGTCAGAGCACTGGTATCTGCCAGGGTCTGTTGTCTCTGACAGGGTTGTTGTGCCAGGTTTGTAGAGGATATCTGCTGCTAATAATATTTTAACTTTCAACAAGAGCAAGTCTCCCAAAACAGAACAAATTAATAGGCCAATAACTGTAATGAGGCTGTAAAATGAAACTCAACACCCTCACACAGGGCTGCATTTTCTAGCTTCCCGCTTTCAGGGATCTGATTAAATTTGTTTTGGTATCACCTGAATTAGGGAAAAGCATGGGAAATTAGAAAAACAGGAATTCTGCAAGTGGATGTTCTGTGATTTCTTCACCTGGAGAAGAACAAAGATGATATAAATGCTGGAAAGCACTACAGAATAATCACACCCTTCTAAAATAGAAATGATAACATATATTACATGCACATAAATGGAAAGACTAAAGACTTATTTGGTAAAATAAATTAGTCATTGGCTCTGTTCCCTTGATCATAAATTACACAGTAAAGAAAAATCTTAATTTTAGTGAGTGTCTGAAAGTGCACGGAACGTATTTCAATAAAAATGCCAAAGAATTTGTTCTTTCACTACCCAACAGTCTGAAATGAAATTCAGCACCTGAGTGTGGCTGACACAAGGACTGCTCAATTTAATAAATCAGGAGAGCCCAGCCTGACTCCAGATCCCAATCCAGCCTCTAATGGACATCCAGAGGTGCAGAGACTGACTGGAATGCAGAGTATCTGTAGCAGAGCAAGGAGAGGATTTTAATGACCTCTGGATGTGTTTGAGCTCATGGATCAAGAAGTGTGAGGTGGGGTTTGAAGGAAGATGGAAAGTTAAAACCAAGTGAAAGACTGAGGTCTCTCTCAGCTATTTCGAGGTCTTGTGGAGCCCAGTGCTGTGCTGGGTGACAGCTGCTGACCCATGTTTGTCTCCAGTGCTGCTGTTTCTCTTTTCTGACCCCTCCATGCAGCCACAGCTCATGTTTGGGAGGTTCAAGCACTCTCCTCAAGCTGCACTGACATCACCCTGCAAAGCTGCTCAGCCTCCTGCATTCCTGTCTGCTTTACCTGACACAAGTCCCGCTGCACTCCAGGGCTGTCACAGGTGTCACTTCTCCTCTTTGAATTCTGCCTTTACAATGCTTACCACAAAACCAAAGCACTAATGAAAAGAGTGCAAACTTCCTGTGTTTCCAGTGAAATGGCTTGTGTGTCCCTAGAGGGGGGAAAAGATATTTGGATTTTTCTCTCAATTATTTTTCCAGTCTATTAAACTGTCTAAACTGCAAGTTCTCAAAAAATGTAAAAATACATAAATAAAATGAAACCTAGAGAGAATAAATGAGAGTAAATGAGAGAATAAATGAGGATAAAATGGAGGCCTCTGCTCATCTCACCCAGAATCCTGGTTGATCATCCCCAGGAGACATGGCAGGCAGAGCAGACTGAGAGAGAGAGGATGTTGCACCTTGGAACAGCAGCCCAGAGAGCCTGGGCTATTTCTGCCCATGGAAATACTCCAGAATGGCTTTGAAAGGCCCTGAGCTGTCCTTTTCCCTGGCTGGAAAAAATGTATTAACTCTGAAAGTAGATCTAACCTTGAGCTTGGCCCTGCTTTGAGTGAAGGCTTGATGGGATAACCTGTGGGTGTCCTTTTCAATGTAAACTATTCTATGATCCAATGCTGCAAGGCCAGCAGCAAAGCAACATTCTATTTCCCTGCTTCTATTTTCCTCCCTTGGCTCTTCCATTTTGCTTGGTAAAGGAGGTTTGTCACTGGACTGCTCTCTCTTGTCCACCACGAGGAAGATCTTGACCAGCCCCTCAGGGAGCTACAACAGCAGTTGCATCCCCATGGAAAAGAAAGGAATTCCTCAGTGTGTGCACAGCTGATGTTATAAATCTGAACTGATCTAAACAAAGCAATGAAAGGCAGTATCACAAGTGTATGCTCAGCTTTCCCTCTTTCTTCAGCTGCAGAAAAATATCCTGTAATCTCTGCTCGTGCAGAAGGATGAAAAATGCATCAGCCCTGAGAACAGCATGCTGGTGCCTACAGGAGCACATTAGGTATGAAAAGCCTGCACAGCATGAAGAGAAAACTCAGTTTCAGAGACTGCAGCATGGGTAGCTCTGCTGAGGTTTCTTGTAACAGGTTTGGCACATTTTGCAAAACAGATCATGGCTCCAGCACTCCCCTAAAAGTGCATCTGTCACAGTCCCCCCATGCCAGTAAAGCTTTTCACTGGGTGTTGGTTAGATCTGCATGCTTCCTGCAACAAGAAAAACTGTTTTAAGCAGCTTTTTACTTTCTTGTCATTTCAAAGAACAATTGGAACAAAGTAATGATGAAGGCAATAACAATTTTAAAAAGAGAGATCCAGAACTAGGTTGGCAAACATAATCACAAGGTATATTAAAAAGTTAAACATAGCTCAGTGCTTTGAAAATCGAGCACCATGGGAAGCTGAGGATGTGTTGTCCCCTTGGCTTGATGTCACTTTTTAAAAGGAAGGCTGTAATTGAGTAATCAGCTTGCTGGTTGTCATGGAAATCGCTGCTGGCTGCTGCAGGGAACCAGCCCCCAGGCTTTGTGTTTGTGCTGCTGAGGGCAGCACCCACCCAGGACAGCAGCCACTGCTGCCCTCAGCACCCTGCACCCAGCAGCAAAGCGGAATAAATATAACTTGGGCACAGCAGGAGGATTCAATTCACAAACCCAGTGCCTCCTTTTGCTGTCATCGATGCCTTGGGCTGCACTGTTGATCTTTTAGCAGATGGCAGTGCTACTGCAGTCTGGGTTTTACATTAGCGGGGGGTTTGGGGGGTTAATTCCAAATTTAAATGCGGTGTGGAAAGGTAAAAGCATGTACAGGATCCATACTGGGAAAGCTGTTTGTCAGTGGCCTTTATGTGGTGATTAAAGTCAGCTCCTGCTGATCAGCATTTAAACTTTTAACCGAGGGGTGGATCCACGAGCCATGGGGTGTGAGAGTGTGCATGAGGGAAGGAAAACAGGTTAAGTTGAGGTTTCTGAAATGCACAAAGGAAATTACTTCTATTATCCACTGTCTGAACTTCACCTGCTGTTTCTCCCGAGGAACCCTCTCATTGGGAGCTATAGAAGGTTTTTGAAGAATGAAATGAATGTATTTTACTGAAAGAAAGGCACAAGAGACTAAACCACACAATAAATAAGAGGTCTGTTCAACTGAGAGTAACTCAAAATATTCCATTTTGCTGGCTGCTCTCATTCCTACCTGTTATGTTGACATTTCCTTGCCACACCAACACAGAACCATCACAAGCACAGTCCCAGACCTGTGGAAACATCTCAACTTCCCATCTACTAATAACCAGGAGAAAACATGTGATACACCTTGCTGGCTGCAGTCCCAAAGGAGAAGCTGCACGAGGCACCCAGAGATGAAGGACAGCACCAGTGGCATCACCACCTCAGCATCCTGTGCGTCCTGTCCAGTGCCTGGCAGGAGTGCTGAGCCACCGGGAGCACAGGACTGTGATATTCTAGGGAATATTGTCCTCAGGTCCGTAGGACAATATTCCAGCTTCATTTCTCCATCCAAGCACCTGTTGAGGTTTTGGCCTTACGTCCTCCAGTTGTAAACTGAACATCTTGATAGAAAACAGATAATTTATCTTGATAGGAAAACAGATAATGCATTTAGATTTATGATCCTTCAGGCACTGGTATATGATGCTGTGACACAGAGAGAGAACCAAGGCAAAACCTGAAGTCCTTCACACACAGATGAGCCAAACTGTGATTGTAATTATAAAGCTATCACCCCACAAAAGCTGAAGTTTGTATCAAAAAGAACAAAACACATATTACCTGACCAAGCAGACAAGCAAGTAGAGATCAGCATGTCCTTCCTCAAATGCAGGTTTTCAATATTCTTTCCAGTCCTGCCACAGCTGGGAGGTTCATAAAGGAGGTCTGAAGCAAGCAACCAGTGAAAGACTTTTGTCTCTCCAACAAATCAAGAGAATTCTCCCTAATATGTCTGATAACATCTCAGATTAATATTGTTTAATTTGTTTGCTGCCTTCTGCATTCTCAAAAGATGTTATGCTGGAAATGACTTCTCATTACTTGGCTGCTTTTATAAGAACCAGAGGAGACTGCACAATGCACTGCTGCTCTGCAGAATTCATGTAAATAATATTTTTGTTCCTCCTCTTTTTTAAGGCTAAAATGGTGTGTAAAAGCTCTCTGAACCCAGAGACATCTGCCAGCACAGCATAAGGGAACGAACATTAAGGCTGATCAAATTTAAGTTCATCATAACTCTTGAAAGTGTCCTTTAAAAATCATTCTCTGCATACTGCAAAAATTTTTCCTCCATTTGTAATAATCCCATTTCCCTTTGCTTCTCTAAGTTTAGCACAATTTGTTTTGCACTCTGCAGCAGAATATGCCATACTCAAGTCTATCTACCAAGCTGGAATGGTGAGAGCAATTTTAATTAATCACTGTAAGGTTCTCTTTTGCATGAAGGCAGCTCAGCCTCTTTGACCCATTAATTAAATAGTGGAATTTACAGTTTCTTGAAAATGTTGAAGAAGCAAAAGGTTAGTCAGATCTGAGCTGTATTTGAAATGGAAATTTAGTCACACTGGACTGTGGATACAGTGACATGTTAAAAAAACTTTTAGTTCAACAGACATCCACAAAGCCAAAACAAACTGGAAATATGAATTCTTCCTGACAGAAATCATACAGTAGCAAGAGGAAATAGAGGAGTTCTTTAGGGGTGAATTGGCCAAGATCCTTTAATCCCCACAGAAACTCCAGCCTCCACAGGAACAGTTTGGTTTCTGCACTTCTGTGAGTGAAACAATCTCTTCCATTTTGTTAAGAAATTAAATCCTGAAATTTCTGGGCACTGTCCTGGAGAATAGAAGGCAAATTATTAACAGGGAAAAGCAAAGAATGTGGGTCCCCATGGCCCCAGGTGAGCTCTAGCACACAGAGTTGTCTGCAGGAGAGTCACTGCACTTCTCATGCTGCAAATGAACCTGCACAGGTGCCCAAAGCACCAGGCTCTTATTGTAATTCAAAATACCTCTCCATGCAGAGGTAGGAAAAGTAAATATTTTATTGAAAAAGTGCCTGCTTATAATGTTAAATTCATTGATAAGGAGGCTCAGATTCCTTTACATTCTTTCTCTTACTTACTAGCATAAGAATCAGTTCAGTAAAGTTATTTCTTCTGGGAAGTAGTTATTTCTTCTGGGAAATTCTTGTGGGGTGCAGTAGAGAATTGTAGATATTCCTCTTGTTCTTGTTCTGTCTTGTAAAACTGAATTAATTAACATGGACCTGCTGTGGATCCCCCAGACAAACAACTAGAACTCTGACTTGGTAAAGCACATTAACAGCAGCCATGCATCTCTCTGATCACCAGAGCTGGTTTGCATTTCCAAAGCATTAAACATCCCTGAAACAAGTGCAGCATCTGCACAAGGAGGGAGGTGCTGCCTCTCTCCCAGCCCTGAGCTACTGACACCACTTCAGCCCAGGAAAACATCCCAGGTCTTGGCTAAATTCAGGTGTTTGCATTCAGCTGGGTTTGGGTGCTTGTGCCTGGCTGCAAAGGAGGACCAGGCAGATGTGCACACAGGGACTGCAAAGAACACAATTCTGAGTGTGTGATTTTGTCTTTCAGTTGATTTCCTGAATCTTCAGGGCTTATATCAGTAAAAAAATTCTTGATGAATAATGTTCTTAATGGCATTTTTTAATCTACCAAAATTTTGCACTTCTCTTTTTCCCCCAAAGAAGCCAGGAGTATTCAATTGGTAGTTGAGAAACTCCATAAGAGCAAAAGTAATTTCTTCACAAAATGTAAATCATTAATATTAATCTACTTGTTTTCCACTTCCACAGACTGTCCATGCTTATTGAATTTATGTCTGTCCTAGCCCCAGGTATGTACTCTCCCACTCCTGGTATTCCCTCTTGCCATCCTGTATGCAGAACAGCTGCTCCAGGCCATGCACAAAGCTAATTTGGGCCAGTGTCCAGGCACATCAAATGTGCAAATATTCAGCTTTGTAATACTTGGAGGCTCAAACTGCAGATATATTGAGAAAATTCACTCAAGAAACTTGATTTTGTATTTGGATTAAAATTATTAGAGTGAAATTCTATTCTGCTAGATATTGTGATTAGATACTGTTTTCTAAAACCTTTCTTATATATAACTTCCCTAGACAGTGATGTTTCCAGGATTGCTTCAGCCAGTCATTATGCCTAGGACAAGTCTTTGGCCTCCTAAATCTTGGCATGACAATATTAACAACCCTTACAAAAACATTTATCCACATCTTAAGCCTCCTTGGCAGCATTAAATCATCTCCCATCCCACGTATACAGGCTGGCTGATGGATGTATGCAAATGCCTGGCAGTAGGGAAAGACATTTTAATATCCAGCCCCAGTAAATTACTGAGATTATTACAAGGGAAACAACATGATAAGTTGTTGTGTTGTTTGCTGTATATTCCCAGGATACAATGGTGATAGGCAGGCAGGGATGTTTGGGATACCTATCCAGCTGGGAATCTCAGATATAAATAATGCCTGTGTTACCCAGCTATTTGCTTTGTACCTTCCCAAAGCCTGTCAGCACTGCTCTCTTCCCAATTCTCCCATTTTCTAATTTCAGTGGGTAAAGGAGGAAACCTTTCCATTTCTACTTGCTTCCAACAAACAGCTCCCAGCATGGGAATGGAGCAGTGGGAATTTAACCCCTGTAATGGCCCTGGGCTGCTTGGGCTCTGCCTGAAACCCTCTATATTGTGATCTTGGGAACAACATCAGTGTCCAGGTGTCACTGCTGTGCTGACAAATCCAGGTCCCAGGGCTGGGAAGTCACACCCTGCTGCTTGGCTGCCTGGCAGGTTTGCTGCAGCGTTCCCCAGGAATCACTTCCTTTGCAGCAATTAAAAAAAAAAATTGCCAATAATTAATATTAATCTTCCACAGACTGTCCATGCTTATTGAATTTATGTCTGTCATAGCCCCAGGTATGTGTATATATATATATGTATATATATATTAAAAAAAAGTATACATACAAAAATATCATATATAAACATATTAAAATATTATAATAGAACATATATTATAGAAAATAGATAAATATTATACATAAGATTATATAATAATATATATTATATATTATATATTATATTATAGTTGTATATTATATTATAAAAATATAATTTTAATATATTATGAAACATAAGTTTTTAGATATTATAAAATATGCTATATTATAATATATAAATTGTTAAATTTTATTATTATTATTATTATTATTATTATTATTATTATTATTATTATTATTATTATTATTATTATTATTATTATTATTATTATTATTATTATTATTAACAACAGCAACAACAACAACAACAACAACACACAAAAACCCAACAAACCCCAATGAATTAATCATAACGATTCCCGGCTGTATCTTTCCCAGGGGCAGCAGGTGGCGCTGAGGAATCCGCAGATCCACCCCGGGATCGGGGCTGGAGCGCTCCCCGCACCTTCAGCTGCCTCCCAGCCCTGCTGAAAAAACGGGACCGAGCAGGACAAATCTCAAACCCCACCCTGAAAAGCAGCCTCAGCTTTAGCTCCAGCTTGTTAAGACATTTGAGAAAAAAACCCCACCAACATTCCTACAAAAGTTTGTGGTAGATTCTAGCAGCTTATGGAAAACTATTTTATTCTCTGCTTGAAATCTTTTGTACTTCTCCATAGAGGAAATATTTGCATGATGGAGTTGAAAAATACATTCCCAGGTTTGGAGCAGAGAGAGACAGGAGAACAATTTATCAATACCTTTACTCTTGTTCTTGTTCTTCTTCTTCTTGTTCTTGTTCTTCTTCTTCTTATCATCATTATCATCATCATCGTCATCATCATCATCATCATGATTAAACATTCAGTGGACTTTTTTTTTCCTAAATCACTCCAGTTACTTTTCTACCATTATTTTTATTTAATTGCCTGCTTTCTGAACCAATATCTAAGCACTTCTGGGAAAAGGGTTATGGATTTGAAGCAGGATTTTTGTTAGCTGGACCTGTCTTGTGAATAGAGACCTGTGCTCAGCAAGTTGGCAGGATGGATTTCGAAAAGAAAGAAAAAAAATTATTTTTTAAAAATAAAAGGGAGACAGAAGGAGATTACATGCATCTATTATTTACATAATTGACAGCTGACTCTGCTCTGCCCTTTAAGCAGACTAAGATCTTCCTCCTGCTTTTTATAAACAAACAAATGAATAAATAAATAAATAAATAAATATACTGGTACTGTTAGATATTGTACCAGGACTCTGGGGGTTTATTACACTTGTCTCCAAGTGTGCTTTATAAAGTTGAATAAAATTTCTTAAATAGGAGATTGTTCTCTATCAGAACTTGGCCTCCTGAGCACGATAATAGAAATATTTTGTATTTCTGCTGGTTTTGACAAGTCAAAGCTTTGTGCAGACCTTCAGCGTGACACCAGAGGAGAGTTCTCCCTGCTGTGTGTGTTCAGAGCAGCAGAGCTGGCAGGCCGGGCATTGCCAGGGCTGGTTTTGGGGTGCCAGGCTGTGGGCAGAGGGCAGGGCTGGGTGCTGTGAGAGGGGGATTCTCAGCAGAGCATGGGCACAGCAGCTGGCACTGCGCCACCCCAGAGCAGATGGCATCACTGGCTGATCTCCCAAGCTTTGTCTACACAAACCTGAGCTCCTGGAGCTCTCTGAAACCTCCTGTGCTTGTGTTCTTGACAAATTGTATTTACCACTTCACAACGGGACCTGTGGGCGATCTTGAACTGGCCTGGGGGTTTGGCATCAGTCAGGAGATCCTGCCAAGGAGCAAAAATGGACAAGAAATGAAGCTGGTACCTGCAGCCCAGGCCATATGTGAGGTTTTCTTTGCCTGTACCAGCTGCTGGCCCTACCTGTGGTGGCCCCAGCTGCAGCACGGACAGAGTTTGGCTTCAGTGCTGCCACTGCCCCCCTGCTGCCAGGGCTCACTGTCAATCTGACAAATAGCTGGGGGAAAAGGGAGTTACAGGGTGTTAGATAATCAAAGGAAGGCTTAGATCAGGATGTGAGGAAGCCATCTGTGCCCAGACAGCTGTAACTGAGACCAGGCAGTTGGGTGGAAGATAGAATGGCAAAATACCTTTGTGTGTAGTGAGGAGATATTATTGCTAAACACTCCCTGGGCTGGGTGACACCTTTTAGAAATGTGCAAGCAGTTCTGAAATGAGAGGTCCATAACTGTGGAAACCCAGGGCACTGGGAATATTTCTGTGTCTGCTCTGGGGTGCCCTGACCCCCAGGGGAGCACTGACTTTGACCCTCATTCATGGAGAGAGTTTCCCAGACTTCAAGATAGACTGGAATCCACAAAAGTGTGAAATAGATTATAGAGAGCAGTGTGGGTGTATCACTTGGTGAGAAATTGAGGTTCTGGGATTTTTAGTATGTTGTGGATGGATACAAGATGGAGGGCACAGGGTGTCGTCCTGGGTTTCTTCTTCATGCTTCTTCTTCCTTCTTCTTCATGGGTTTGGGTTGCATTTTGTAATTGGGCAGAAAAGTCTGCATTGTGGGCTCTTTGGGTTTAAAGGGAAAATAATCTAGGTGTCAGTTCTTAATTGCTACTGCCACACATAATATACTTTGGACTCAGGAAAATTTTAAGGCCTTTTTCTTTGGGTAATCTTCTGAAGTCAAGCTCAAGAAAACAGGTTTCAGTTTCTATATCCATTGATTCAAAGGGGGATTTTGAGCATCAGCTGCAATCCCTGTTGGCTCACACTAAAAGCCTCAGGAGAGGTTTTTCCAAAGTACCTCCTATGCAGTAGCCTGGAGTTGGATTGCTCTGTGGAAACCTTCTAAAATCCTGTTCTTTTCACTGGGGAATAGGGTTGGCTTTACAGGACATTTGCCTCACCTTGTAATATGAGATCTGTGACATCAATCAGCAGCTTAGCACTCAATACTAAAGGTAAAAAATGCTGGTTTTGTACTTATGACAGTGTGTTAAACAATGTTTTAACCAGCAGTTTTATTGCCTTGCTGACCTCCCATCATGTAAGAACAAGGGAGTGTCAGGTTGGAAACACATGGTTAAGGTTTCTGCTGTCAGTGTTAATAAGATCAGGCATAGGGCAGTATCTGCATAGGAGCAGAAAGCAACAGACATGCAAAGCTGCTCATCCTTAAATTAGGGTGAAAGGGTTTTCCCTTGTCACCAGAAAACTTCAAATTTCTTATTCACTGTCAAAGTTTTCTGCAGTTATCTGGCTCCTGGGAAGTCTTTTCCACACACCCAGTTTGCTATCACCATCTCTGTGCTGCTCTCCAGCTTCTTCGCACCTCTTGGGACCTTCAGCTTGTGTCAGCCTGAGCTTTGGTGAGCAGCATCTTCTCCCTGGGTTGTCTCCCTGAGCCCTGCTGCCTCCAGAAAAGGCTGAGAGAAAACATTTCAGAAGCATTTACATTTCAGAAGTATTTACATTTCAGAAGTACTTACATGAGCTACAAGCACCACAGGGAAGGTCAGGGTGTGCTGAAGGTCAGCTTCCGCATAGAGCAGAAACAACCAACAAACAATTAAAACAAGGAAGGAGAAGATCTTGAGGATGGGATCTCCTGCAGGAAGTAAGGCACAGAGAGCTGGTAGGTGAAGGTTTCTGGGATAAATCTTCCCTTGTGTTTTGTGCACAGGACCCACAGCAGGTGCTGGAATTCAGGCATCTGTGGAGTCACTGGTCTGAGCTGGGGCACAGCCAGTGCTTAGGGCACTCTTTCCAAGAGAAATTCTGTCTGTGGTGTTGAAGATATTTCTGGAGGCACTACATTTACAGAACACACAGGGATGATGTAAGGTGGTTCTGCTTCCTTCAGCATTATCTAATTTCCTGCACTTGGGCTTGCACCATCTTTTTCCATTCATGTTCTTCAAGTGCAATTTCCATTGACTTTTCATTTCCTATGAGTTGAACTACAGAGTAGCTCTCGGAAATTCCTCTGCAGATTGAGACTTTATATTTCCCTCTAGGTGTTTTAATTTTTAAATAAAAACAATTAATAGGTGAAACTCTTTCTTCCTTGATACTCCAGCCTCAATCTCAATCAAATATTTGACACATGTATAAGAAGTTATAATCTATTCCATTCCTATAACTTTCCACAGGTACTACAAGAAGAAAAGTTTTTCTACTACTTCATATTCAGAATCTTCTTTTTTTTTATTCTCAGAGGGAATTATTATGAGTTCCATCCTGAGCATGCAGACAGATCAATTTACTTTGCCCATCATTTTCCATGTCAATTGTTTGACTTCAAAAAAACAAAACACAGCAGCTGAGCACCAATAATTTTAAAATTCTGACCTTGTGCCCTTTCCATCTAAACTCCACCACTGGGTTTAATTGCAGGAATTTTTCACTCTCCTGTTTTGTGTTTCCATCTCAATCCTCACCTTTGTTTTTAATTTTTCTTTTTTCTTTTCTCTTTCCCTTTTCTTGAGTAACATTTTAAGACTCATACTGCATTTGTTTGCACAAATGCAATAAAGCAGGTTAAAAAATATATATCTTTATCTACCAACACAATAGTTTTATTTCCATCTATATTTCAAAAGAGCAAATTCATTTTCAGACAGGAAATATCTACAATGCAATTTTCTTTTAGACTGTGGGTAACATGCTTCAGCCTCTGACAGCACTGTTAAAAAGATAAACCCATTCAGCAGCATTAATCTTTACCCTTCACACACAAAATAGGTTGGATTTATAAGTGCCAAGACACTGATGAAAAGTGGAGCAAGAAAGGGAAGGAAGAGTGAAGAGAAACATTTGTCAGGTTAATCAAAAAAAATTATTAAATTATTTGAATGGTGACTTTCATGCAAAAGAAAATGCTGGACCTATCAACACTCCCCTGCAGCAAGACTTCTCTTCCTGGGCAGCCTTTTCCATCTCAAAGCCCTGGAGCTGCCCCAGACCCCCCTGCCCTGGGTTTCAGTGTCAGGGCTCAGCCCCTCCACAGCCCCTGGGCACAGAAGAGGAACCCCCTGGGTTGTGCCATTGCTGCAGAGTCCCTGGAAGGAATTCTGCAATTCTCTCTTTTCCCTCATCCCAGCAGCTCTTGGTCTTTACCCAAAAAAGGCTCCAAAGCACAGAGGGGAGCGGCTGAGGTGAGGTGCTGGGATTTGGGTTGGAAAGAAGGAATTCAGTCTGTCCCTTTTTTTTTGACCACAGAAAATTTCTCTACTGTGCATCCAGGCCACCTGGACCCTCCAAGGATCCCACCACAGCTACTGCTGCTGCTGCCAGAAAGGGATAATGGGAATAAATCACAGAGACTCCATTTTCTTCATGGTGGAAAAAAAAAACCACTCTTTATTCAAATAATTCCCTTTTATACAATTTTACAGACCTTGTGTGGGACTCCAAGTGGTCAGTAGTTGTCTTGCCAATTACTTTTATTGGATAGTAACAAGTTGTTATCCTGTGTTGATTGGTCACTCAAACTCTCAGTGTCTACGTGGAGGGACAGTTGTTTGTGATAGTTTTCATTTTTCTATCTAAGGTATAAAAACAGTTTATACAGTTTTTTTATAAAACAGTTTATACAAGTTGTTTTTTACCCAGAAATATATTTTTATGTTAATGAACTGCTCCCACCAGGATTGCTTTCACACGAGAACTTACAAAGTTCTGGCTTTGATAAGGCCAGCCACTGATTCCAGGAGAGCAGGCTTGATTTTATGAAGCCTTTATGATTTTTTTACCTTACTGCAACAGGGTACCACAGCACCAGGTCTGTGGCCTCTAAGCTTTGCCCTTCCTGAGTTTTCAAAAAGCTGTTACAATGCTAAGAGCGCCTCAATAAAATAATACCATAAAAGTTTAGTCATCTTAAATGTAAAAGTTGATTCCTTCACTCCTGTTATTCTTCTCCCCTTGCCCCCCACCAAAAATTTGCTGTATTTCATTTTTATTTGTACTTTCTGAAGAGTAATGCATTTCCAAGAAAAGGATTAAATCTCTCAAAGTGAGGTAATAAAACTGAAGCTATAATGAAACTCACTGGATATGCAGGGAGATATTTCATTTAGGCATTGGAATAAAATTCTAGTTACAATCCTGGTCAGAATAATTCATGACCAAAATGCCTCATACTATTTTTAATTGTCCTTGTTTTTCAAATAAAAGTTATAGATGGTCTGGTAAATCGTTGCCTGCCAAGCTTAGGTTGTGAATGGCTCAGTGAATCCCATGGGGCACTTTCAGTTTTTAGGGCAATTCATTTATTTATTTGTCTATACTAATAAAGCACATATTTAGAGATTTATATTCTTATTCTACTACTAAAAATGTATGAACTGTACAGAGTGGCAGCAAGGAACAAGAAGGAGCTTATACAGAAGCTGAGAACAGTAATGCTATTTTTCTCCTACCAAGGTTTCAAAAAATGGAGCTTTTTCATAGAATTCTAGGGAAAAATAGTTATGTAATTGAGATCTATTCCTGCTTTTTGAAAAAATATATGAAAGGCTTGATTAAATCAAGAACCAAAGAATCATGGTCCATTTAATTTGATTTGTTAGTAATAGTTGTAAATATGCTGTATTTAGTGACCTGACACAATACACTTGTTGGAAAACTGCAACAAGGAAAAGACACAGCTTGCTCATTTCAGAGAAACACTAAAATACAATAGCAGAGACATAAACCAGAATGCAGTGGGAAAGCTCTTCTGGCTTATAATGTACTTTTCAAACCAGCATTGTTACTTTCATTCTAGGAAATATTGTTCTCTCAAACCAGAAGGATTTGCAGCAGAAAGGGAGGTAATTGTTTTGGTTATCAAAAACCAAAGAGTGTTTTTTCTCTCCACCTATGCTGAAAGAAACACCTTTCTACCAGAAACTGTGATGGATGATCATATAATTCTTTTTCTCTCCCCAACACCCAGAAAAACACAAAGGCTGATATTCTAGAAGCCTCATTAATTCTTTAAGTAACTTAACTGCATCTGCATTCCTCAGCTTCTATAACTCTGTGACTGACAAGTAAACATAAATTTCCCAATGTGCTTCAAGCATGACTCTCTACCATAGAACTACAGGGCCCAATAACCCAAGATTTGATCAAATTTGCTTTGCAGCTGCACCTCCCCAAACTTTCGCAAGAACCTTTCATTGCTCTTTCTATTCCCATAATTAGTTCTTTACCCATTAGGCAATATTAATGCAAAGCACTCCCCAGCATTCATTCATCAACCCTTGTTTCCCTGGGTCTGTTCCCACCAAGCTCAAGACCAGATTTCCCAGCCAGGTGAATTAGTTCAGTGAGTAATGAGTTCAGATGTTCATCAGTGAATTAGTCCAAGACATCACCAGACATCCAGCCAGCAGGTCCAAACAAGCCATCACTCATTTCCCAGACACATAATCAGTTTCTCAGATGTTAGATCATGCATTTTCCTGTTGATTATTCTGTCCTTTATCTACCAAAAGTTTCTGAATGAGTTAATTATCTATGCCAGGTATGCACATAAACACCAATCACTACTAGACTATTTTAGCTGCTAAATTCCAGCCTGCATGTTCTCATTTCTGTTGTCCTTTGTGCAGTCCTTTCACAGACCAGAGGGATCTTGCTCCTTGGTTTACTTTCCAACTTATCCATCACACTTTTAAACATCCCATCAGTTTAGCTGCAGAATGAGAATAATGAGGCTTAGTGTTCTGCATGGCATTGATTTCACCCCCAGGCCTAACCAATGTGGACATTCCTCAGCACTAAACACAAATAATGCTAATTTTAATAAATTACAGACATGCCAAGCCAAAGGAAGATGAGAAATCTGCCTCTGCGACTAAAGTGTCAGAACCAGAAACACTGTCCACTCTGCAAATACCAAAATATGATGTATATCTTCTAAAGAGGTCTAAAAAAATAAAAAAGAAAAGAAAGAAGAAGCCCATGTTCTTGGTATTTGGTGTGACAGAGGCTGGTGCTCACCTACACAGACATGATGATTCCATTGTAAGAAGGAAAGGAAAATGTGTACCATTGACCTTGGCATGTGGAATATATCCACTTATCCGACTACATCTGAAAAAAAAAAGAGAGAGAAAGAAGCCATCAAAGAGACACTGCTGATGAATGAAGGCTTTCTATTTCTGTTCTTCCACAAGACATTTCTCTTGCAGCTGGACTGTTGTAGAAGATTTGTCATAAAATCTTAGAGCAACTTCCATGTCGTTGTGGTGAGGAGAGTACATTTGCTCTTCATTACTCAATTCAAATCCTGAATTGCTTCCTGCAGCTCTGATGGGCCATTGTTCACTGCCCTATTGTTGGGCAGGAGCTGCAGCTTGAAGATGAGAAACTCACAATGGGACTCGGAAGTTTTTCTCTTCATAACACAACTGGAAAAAAAACCAAAAACAAACCAAACCCCAAAGCCTCAAGTAATATAAAGTAAATAAATGCAAGAATCTGAGCAGACTGATCATTTCAGATGCTAAACATCTCACCAAACATCTGTTTGTCTCAGACTGTGAAAGAAAGGGGGGAGGTTTGCTCAGGGGTGGTTCTACTACTGAGTGGGGAAAAGCAGCACAGCAGTGTAAAGCAAATGCAAATCTGCTGCTGCTTGTCAAACTGAATCCAGCCTCACTAATCTTATTTTTCAGCTTCTCTGAAGACAAATGTATCAAATGGACCAATCTTAGTGATGAAATAAAGATACAGGAACAATGTCTGGTGTGCATAAGGATGTACCCAAAATTAATAGGTTTAGAATAGGATTTCTGCAGAGGGAAACAGAAGTTATATCCCAATTTAATACACTTTGTAAGAGAA
This sequence comes from Emberiza elegans, assembly GCA_024865655.1. NCBI lineage: Eukaryota > Metazoa > Chordata > Aves > Passeriformes > Fringillidae > Emberiza > Emberiza elegans. The sequence continues at coordinate 60,560,377 of JALJVW010000184.1, forward strand.
GAATGCCCTTTTCAAGTAATGCCAAAATAAAAAATTTGAAAAGTAGGGAAAATCACGGCACAGCTATCAGCTTGCCAACATTTACTGACTGCAAATGTTTGTGTCTTTTTCTGGGTAAGCAAAGCAAAAAACCCAAAATCATAGAATCAAATACAGGAAAGTGGTTGATTTTCAAATACAGGAAAGTGGTTGATTGCAGGTTCACACACACAAAACCCAAAAGTATCTGCAGCTTACTGCTTTCCAAAGTCATATGAATGACAAAGCAAAGGAAAAAAACAGGGTTTAGTTTATTCAGTTATACTTTTTCTTGTTGAAGAATAAGATGCTGAACTTAGCAAAAGGGGAAAAGTAATAGCCCCTTAAAAATAGCAGTGTTCAAAAACCAGCAAAATAGAAACTAAAGTGCAATATGTTTTCTAAGATAAAGGCAGAGAGAATATTTAAGACTATAAAAGAAAATAGAAATCCATGATGAAGGGGCTCACTGAGCTATCTCCAGCTCTATTATCAGTGGTGAATGATCAGGCAGATGCACTCCATGGCATCTGTTGTTGCAAATGGATTCCAGTGAGTTTTATAAAAATAAAAGATTCAGCCTGCCTGCATAACCTGCCAGTACCTTGTCTGACCTGTCTGAGTGTATTTGGCTATAAATCCAGTGTAAACCTACAAGGTTTAAGTTGAGGCTAACTCACACAGCCACTCCTGAGCCTGGAGATGGATGAGTTACTTTGCTGTTTATGTTTAGAAGATGGTCAAATGCCAAAACAGAGCTTTTACAGCTGCTGTGGCCTCGCCTCAGTGCCATCCTACACAGGTTTCAGATATTCCTGTGATGCTCAGGCAATTCAGTTTGCAGTGCATGCAGATTGCAGCAGGTCAGAACATCTGCTCATTTGACTTTTCACTTCAGTTACACAAAACCACACATGCAGCTGCCACAGCCTAAAATGTCTTTGGGTTTTGCCTTAACAGAACTTGCTTTCTGGTTAACATAGTAAATCTTCAACTTCCCATGAAGGCAGAGAGCAGACTGATCATTTCAGATGCTAAAACATCTCACCAAACATCTGTTTGTCTCAGACTGTGAAAGAAAGGGGAGGTTTGCTCAGGGTGGTTCTACTACTGAGTGGGGAAAAAGCAGCACAGCAGTGTAAAGCAAATGCAAATCTGCTGCTGCTTGTCAAACTGAATCCAGCTTCACTAATCTTATTTTTCAGCTTCTCTGAAGACAAATGTATCAAATGGACCAATCTTAGTGATGAAATAAAGATACAGGAACAATGTCTGGTGTGCATAAGGATGTACCCAAAATTAATAGGTTTAGAATAGGATTTCTGCAGAGGGAAACAGAAGTTATATCCCAATTTAATACACTTTGTAAGAGAAGAATGCCCTTTTCAAGTAATGCCAAAATAAAAAATTTGAAAAGTAGGGAAAATCACGGCACAGCTATCAGCTTGCCAACATTTACTGACTGCAAATGTTTGTGTCTTTTTCTGGGTAAGCAAAGCAAAAAACCCCAAATCATAGAATCAAATACAGGAAAGTGGTTGATTTTCAAATACAGGAAAGTGGTTGATTGCAGGTTCACACACACAAAACCCAAAAGTATCTGCAGCTTACTGCTTTCCAAAGTCATATGAATGACAAAGCAAAGGAAAAAACAGGGTTTAGTTTATTCAGTTATACTTTTTCTTGTTGAAGAATAAGATGCTGAACTTAGCAAAAGGGGAAAAGTAATAGCCCCTTAAAAATAGCAGTGTTCAAAAACCAGCAAAATAGAAACTAAAGTGCAATATGTTTTCTAAGATAAAGGCAGAGAGAATATTTAAGACTATAAAAGAAAATAGAAATCCATGATGAAGGGGCTCACTGAGCTATCTCCAGCTCTATTATCAGTGGTGAATGATCAGGCAGATGCACTCCATGGCATCTGTTGTTGCAAATGGATTCCAGTGAGTTTTATAAAAATAAAAGATTCAGCCTGCCTGCATAACCTGCCAGTACCTTGTCTGACCTCAGTCTGAGTGTATTTGGCTATAAATCCAGTTTAAACCTACAAGGTTTAAGTTGAGGCTAACTCACACAGCCACTCCTGAGCCTGGAGATGGATGAGTTACTTTGCTGTTTATGTTTAGAAGATGGTCAAATGCCAAAACAGAGCTTTTACAGCTGCTGTGGCCTCGCCTCAGTGCCATCCTACACAGGTTTCAGATATTCCTGTGATGCTCAGGCAATTCAGTTTGCAGTGCATGCAGATTGCAGCAGGTCAGAACATCTGCTCATTTGACTTTTCACTTCAGTTACACAAAACCACACATGCAGCTGCCACAGCCTAAAATGTCTTTGGGTTTTGCCTTAACAGAACTTGCTTTCTGGTTAACATAGTAAATCTTCAACTTCCCATGAAAAGCAACATGTTTCTAAGAAAAATATCACTTACTGCTTCTCCAAACCTACAAAATGGGGCACCATCTCTGGCCAGCAAGAAAAGATGGGGGAGAGATTGGAAGATTTGAGTGATCACCTGGAAATGACCATAAGAGGCTCACAAGATCCCACATTCCTTGTGTGACTTGATTTTAGAGCTGCCAATGCCTTCCAAATGCCAAGCACCCAAAATAACTCTCCTACACTATTAGGGATTGTGTTTGTTCCTACTCTGGTGACTCTCTGGAGTCCCTGCTGTGATTCTGAAGGCATGACAGCAGTGAATCAGAAGGATCATACCCATTGTCCCCTGGGCCTCAAATCACAATCCAGCAGTCCACGCAACCTTCAGGAAGTTTCCAGCAGACTTCCACTTAAGCCAGCAAAAGCTGAAGGTCACCAGTTTAAAACACCTGAGAAATTTAGGAGATACAAGTTCATTCAGTAGAAATGCATCTCAAGAAAAAGCAAAATCCTCATTCTTGGTTTAGATGAGTGAGTAAAACACTCAGAACTGGCAGAGCCAGACCTGCTCAGCTGGTGGATCTACCTGGTCGTGCCAGCTCCTGGCTCTTTCTGCTCGTTGTACATCCAACTACTCACTCCTGGGTTATAAACTCTGTTCAAAATATACAAATAACCAGAATTCATAATTCTCCAACTGAGAAATGCAAATGACATCAGCTGCCCAGTCAGCAGAGAAAGGAAAGGGGAAGGAAGTGGTGGATGGGAAGAAAAAGAAAGAAAGAAAGAAAGAAAGAAAGAAAGAAAGAAAAAAAGAAAGAAAGAAAGAAAGAAAGAAAGAAAGAAAGAAAGAAAGAAAGAAAAGAAAGAAAGAAAGAAAGAAAGAAAAGAAAGAAAGAAAGAAAGAAAAAGAAAGAAAGAAAGAAAGAAAGAAAGAAAGAAAGAAAGAAAGAAAGAAAGAAAGAAAGAAAGAAAGAAAGAAAGAAAGAAAGAAAGAAAGAAAGAAAGAAAGAAAGAAAGAAAGAAAGAAAGAAAGAAAGAAAGAAAGAAAGAAAGAAAGAAAGAAAGAAATCCCAAATCTTCACATTTGGAACTTATAAGGTATGGACCAAATTTATAAAGTATGAAAACCCATGACCTCTCATCCATTTTTGGATGTAGCCCTTGGGGGGCTATGTGTGCCCTAAAAGGTACCTGAAGGCCCTTCAACAAATATAACTGCTTTTTATTCTCTTAATTTTGTCTAGTCTCCGCTTTTAGGTGTCCCAAAAAGGCATTAAGTTAAGGACAGAGTGACCTGGGCAGTCCCAGCAGAAATCTCTGTGTGGGACTGAGCCCCCAGCACAGCTGAGCAGCCCCAGCAATACCTGCAAAATGTGGCTCTTCTTGTGCTGCCTGCAGCTGGAATCCCAGGGCCAAGGAATTAAAAACCAATCAGCTTTATTGGCCTGTGGATGCCAGGGCAATTAGCACTCATTTCTGACAGCATATGCCCGTGCACTGCTCTGGCTCCACGTGCACACAAATCCCTGCTGCTCTGCTCAGTGGCTGCCTCTTCCTGGAGACCCTCTTTGAGCCCCCATTTCTAGAGAAGCAGAGGATCAATGGGGTTAGAGGCAACAGCATCCTCCAGCACTGCAGAGGAATATTAAAACACTCTGGCAATTAGTCCCCTTTGGATCCATAGACCCAGCAGCACTAAAAAAACTTGTTTTGTTAGGTGGAGAACTAAGTTTCAAAGACAGAGAGGGGCATTTGGGGTGAGAAATGCAGAGGATCCTTGTTTGCACTCTATAAGAGGTTTCCCTAATGCTTTAATTTAGTGTGTATATTTGGAAGTGCTTAATAGTTAAATTAAAGCCTAGATATTAGTTCTCTAGGAGGAGCTGTGTTTTTATATCAGAGTTCTGCATTTATAATTGAGTAGGTCACATCAAAATAACATGTATTTAAATCAGAATATACTTCTAAATATACCTAACCTCCACACATAAAAACTCCCAGCAGGTGCCTTGTTAAACAATAAGGAACATAGGAGGCAGATTGCTGTTCTGAAGCCTTTGGTGAAAATGAACTCTAATTGTGTGCTTACATTTTTTCTAATCAATTGTAAGAATAAATCTCTCTCTCTGGTACAAAAAGAGACTTTTGCACTTTAAGCCAGCAAGCTAAGCAGTATGATTTCAAGATATCATCTGCCTTAATATTTAGGACCTAAATCTCAGTGTATTAATATTTGATTCTGTGAGCACCAAAGTATCTTTGAAAGCATAAGCCTAGTCCCAAAGTCTTTAAATGCCTTTTTTTTCCCTCCTTCATGCACCAAATTCAAACACGTAGGACTCAGGCATTATTCAGAAAAAATCTCCACCTTCACTATCCTAGGAAAAAAAAATAAAAGTGGACATAATCGAAACATTACTGGCACTGGAAAATAAACAAACTCCTTTGCATACCTTCTGGAAAAGACAGTACTGTGATATTAATTAAGAGCTTTTCTATTTAGTTTCACATTCTTCCTCCTTTTATTAGAGAACTTAATGAATCTGCAAGGTTTTTTCACATGCTAACTATATTTGCAAGTGGACTCTGATGAATATACAGCCTCTGAATCCTCAGCTAACCCAGACCATAATTTGATCAGCAGCCTGAGGCAAGAGAGGCACACACCCTTGTTTGTAAACAGCTTGGAGATTTTTCTCCTTGGAATGAAAGTTTTGCTGCTTGACTCCTTAGTACCAAGGCCTAACTGTGAATTTTGCTACATTTCGAACTCTCTTCTGCTGAACAATTGAAAATTTTGGTCATGCTAACCTAAAGCTTTAACTTAATATTACCTTCTTGCAAAGGGGAATTAGAAACTGTGAGAATAAAAGGCTCAATTATCAACTCAAGAAATAGGTACTAAGTTATCAACTCAAGAAAAAAGCTGCAACTCTTTAGTTTAGCGATCTTTTACTCAGCTAAGGAATAATAACAACCTACAAAAATGGCACCACCACCCTCCCAAATCATCTGTGAAAAGATTTTGTTGTCCACAATGCCTCTTACAGAAGGAAATTTAGTATGGAAATTTGGTCTGGGGACCTGTGGCAACTTGGGAAATGTAGTTTTGCAGCTGGGTGCCCGTCTGGTTGCCGGCATTGTTTTCATCACTGGGTAATGAAAGGAAACACTTTTACCAGGAGTTTACTTTTATTTACTTTCTAATCCTGAATGGCAGATCTCTAAGTGGTCTCTTTTCAGATGTGACTTGACTGAGCCTTTTTCCATGGGAAAGAAAATTTGAATTCCTAGGGAGGTGATTATGGGTAATCTGCTGCTTTAGAAAGGAATGAGGGAGCATTTTTCTGGTTTAATTTAATCAGGATTGTATCTGGAGCTCTCAGGAGGAAGAAGTGCTACTCCTGGCATTTAGACAGGAAAGACAGATATTCTTTTTCATCAAATGAGAGTTTATAGATGAGATCTTTTGTAAGGGGTCTTCTTTGAGCGGGACAGCCTGTAGAATCAAGAAATCCAGTTGTGAACAGCTTTTAGGCCAAACAGAGGGAGTAGTAAAAAGGCTAACAAGGAATGAAAGAAGCTAGTGGGGTTTTGTTGGGTTAGGTTTGTTTGGTTTGTTTTGGTTTTTTTGGGGGGGGGCAGGGTTTGGGTTTTTTTTTTGTTTTTTGGTTTCAGGGTTTTGTTTGTTTGTTTGTTTGTTTGTTTCATTCTTTACTTTTTAAAAGTATTCAGAAATTTTCCCTGTCCCTCTTCTGAACAGGCCCTAAGTGTTAGCCCTGCAAATGCTTTCTCTGAATCCACACAAATCTCCTACAGGACAGGTGGGTGATGAGACTGTCCTTGGGGTTCTGTCACTGTGCTGTTGGCCCAGCTCTGACCTTCACCTTTCCATTGCCAAAGCCCACCCAGCAAACCTCTCTGCTGAGGCTTGAGGGGTCCCCCCACCCCTGCCTCACCTGGGAATGCTTTGGGTGTTTCTGACGTTAATAATGTTGCATTCATTTGCCAAGTAACCTCAGGGTTATCAGCAGAAGCAAAAGATTATCACCTTTGGGAACGGTGTGCAGGGGCATTTCCTTTGCTGAAATCTGACAGTCGTGACTGTCCTGAAGAACAAGAAAGGATGAGGAATCTTGCCTCAAAACTTCTCCCCTCTTTTTGGGGATGTTTGGGGAAAGGTTTGAACTCAAAGCAGCTCAGCTTGTTCCCCTTGGAATTTCAGTGTGATGATGATGGGCTACAGAGCCAGGAGTAGGGGAGATGCAAGAACAACTCTCCTCTCAGCTGCTTCTCTGCTCTGTCAGAGATGTTGGCCTGCGACACCTCAGATTTGAGGGTAAAACCCAGCATCCTCAAGGCCTGTGTGTCCTTGGGGCACAGGGGTTCAAGGAGATCCTTGCTGCTCATGAGGCCTCTCTAGTTCAGCCCAGTTTTTTAGCAGGAGCTCTGAGCCTCTCAATTATTTTTCCTCAGCCTTTTCTCAGCTTTTTAATTGTTGCTGAAGCGTGATAAGGAGCACAGGTATGGGGCATGCTTAAATCAAATAGTTGTCCCAATTCCACCCTCCTCTCTTGCAGCACTTTCTGGGAGGTGGGATGAGCAACACCACCCAGTAGTCTCATTTATTAGGAGGTACTAATGAGCACATTCAATCTAAAATGAAGACCCTGTTGTGCGTAGGTCAGCTTCATTTGAAATCTAAGGAGACCCAGGGAACTGATTTACTTCAAGATGTTAATTAGTTTTATTGAGAGCAACGGCAGTTTAAAAACACAACGGAAATACTTTTTCTATGACTGTTTTGTGGAGAAGATAGAATCAGAGCTAGTGACTGGGAGGGAGAGAGGAGAGCAAAAAGATAACAGTTTGATTGAAAAAGACAGAAAAATATTACCATGGGCTTTAGCAACTTATTATAATAGCCAATGATATCATCTTGATTTCACAGTGAAACTCAATTTTATGTGTCAGCAAAGCAATCTCAAACTGCTGAGCAGATGTCAGCTGCAGATCTGCCATGTCAGTGATCAGGAAAGATGTTTTCCATGAGCAGCAGCAGAGCCATTGCTGGCAATGTTATTTTTTCATATAGTGAATGTGGACGGTTGCAAGGCTTAAAAAATGTAATCCCTAATCTCTGCAAGATATGGATTTTGTTCATTTACATGTTTTTTTATAAAGGATGTTTTCTGCAGCAATCAGGGGAAAGTTAGAAGCCCAGAGGAAGCATTGGGTAAGGGGCTTTTGGAGAACACTTTAGGTAGGGATGGCATTTCTGTTCATTATTTTCAAACTGAATTCCACTGCAAATCTTCACAGCCTTTGTAGAGCCTGTGTAAATACATAAAACCCTTCCCTGAAATACTTTCCCAGGCTCTTTAAAATGAATTTACTTCTGCACCTGAGTATCCCATTTCAGCTTCCTCTGGGCTGGTGCTTGTGTAGCTCTTTACTGAGACACACAGTTCTTGAAAGCACAATTTAACATCTCATGCATCAGAAATGACACCAGGAAGGAGTTTCACCCACCTCTCACTGTTACTAGTGGAATATTGTTGCTGGAAGCCAGATAAGGCTTTGGACAGGGAGCATGAGATGGGAGAGGCTGCATTTTGAAAGAGGTAAAACCACTGCTGATAAGAACCTGCAGGGTAAAGGGGGTGAAGGCAGAATAAAATTGGGATTGGAGGATGTTAAACAGACAAACTGCCCACTGCCACATGACTGGGTCTGAATAGACTGCACACAGTCACGATATCAAGAGAGATTTCCAGGTGTACAATATTTGGCCAGACCTATTTTCTCTCTGTCTGTTTTCCCTGAAGTAAGAGACTGGCTCAATAACCTCACACATCACTTTTAGGGGTTTGTGGGGTGTTTTTTGAGTTGGTTTTTTTTTTTTTTTTGTTATTTTTGTTTTCTGTACAGTGATTGACTTTCAATTCCATTTGTTCCACAGGGATCAAATATTTTGAATATTTCTAAATCTGTTATTCCTCAAGGGTGTTAACATGGGACTAGTGATTAGGGTGAGCTCATTTGGACTGTATGCTGGCTCAGCTCTTGACACTGCCTGGAAATTTGAAGGCTGCTTGCAATTCTGTTCTTTGGGTTTTAAAGCACAGGGTTTTTTCATTTTTCCTAATTTTTCTTTTTATTTTTTAACTTTGATTTAGCCCAGCACTTGCTTTGCACAGCAGAGTGTCCAGTCTCAAGACACTGAAGCAGACAGAACATTTTGAGCTCTGCTTTTGTCCGGTATCTCATCAGGAGCAGAAATTTCACTCCCAGCATTGCAAAAGATTTCTCAGTACTTTAAATACAGGTGAAATTAATCCCATTCTAAGGTTATGACTAGTGAGTCTTTCATTTTTTATATTCAGGTCTTCACCCTGGAGAGTGGAGACTAAAAGGAGAAATGTTGATCTTTAGATTCAATGCAATCAATGAAGAGCTGGAGCAGCATTAATTCTGACAGGACTGTGTGCACAGTGAGAAGAGGAAAGAGGTCTCCGATATCTCATTATCTATATATAATGCAAATGAATATTTGAATGGGAAGAGATGAAGCTACATGATTTATTCCTCCTTTTTCCCATTGGGATGGATTTATAGTGATTGCTGTGAAAGGATCTGTAAGTGTCTGGGCATGTCAAATGAAGGTCAATGGGGAGAGTGGAGGAGTGCAGCCACCTGTGGGATTATCTGGTCATGAACAGTGGAAGAGGTGGAGCTGGAACTGCTGAAACTCATCTTTCTGTCTGAACTGTCAGTGCAGATTGAAGCCAGGTACCCTCAGAGAGGCCATGAGCAGCAGAATCCTCATGCTCTGCTCTCTTTGGCCAGAAGATGCAAGTCCTGCATACAAACTGTACAGCACTTCCACCACAGCAGAGCATTGAGCAGGGCTGGGCAAAGTGGGAGAAGGCTCTTTCCAATCACCCATCTGATCTTTGTCTACAGAGATGAGCAGGAGGTGTAAGATCAAGCTCAAATCCTGAAATTCATCTTTCTATTGTTGCTACCCTGGGCCCAGAGGCAGAGGCAATCAAAGAGCACAGATTCTCCAGCCTTGACTTGCAGCTGTCCCTGTCTAAAAGCATCATGAAACATTGTAATAGCATCTGGGAAACATTCTTCCTAGTTTCTAATCTTTTTTCCTGTTGGTTATCAAATCTTGGTATTTCAGAGTTCAAAGGGGCTAGCACTGATCTTATTCCAGTGTTCCGGATTTGGTGGATTCTGAGGTGAGCACACAGGCTGTGTTGAGCTTCTGCATTCTGCTGGCCATTATTACTGAGCCCAAATTACCATTCCTGGGAGTCCTACAGCTTTCTGTGCTGTTTTGAGACAGAGAGGAGGGCTGGGAGGGAAATGAGGGAGGTGGCACAAGCCCATGTTGTTGCCCCAAGGCAGCAACAGCTTCTGAAAAACTGCTGCAGGACGTGGGTCTGATCAGTCTTTGTTTATCATCCACAAAGGTGACAAAGTCCCAAGCCAGCCTATGCCAGCAGTTTCCCTTGAAGTCATTAAATTATTAGTACCATACTTTAATTTGGATGAGTCAGGCTTTATCTTTGATCCAGTGGTTGTTATTGTGCTTTTATGATATACTGAATAGTCATTTACCACTTGATATCTTCTCCCTCTGAAGATATTTGTGCATTGTCGTCGAGTCACTTCTGGGTGGCCTAAATAGAATTTGATAAGGTAAACAAATCTTTTCTGCTGACGCCGATGGCACAGATTGGATTTGAAGTATGATGGTATCACTCTAATCAGCCCACGAGGAAGAAAAAAATAAACTTTTTTTCAAAGACAGAGATGAACATAGGATTGCACATCTAGTCCTTGCTCTATCATCAGGTATTCCAGGAGGCTATGCATGTCTAGACTTTTTATAGTTGCCCTTAAAAACTAGAAAAAACCAAAAACAAACCCAAAACAAAAAAAACCCTGCTTACTGTGTTTTTAACCTGAGATTGGGGAAAATTGCTTTTTCTGACCCTGATGACATGTCTCACCTGATTCAGCTGACAGGTTAGGTTTCATGGCAGATGAACTGTTCTTCATTCTTAAACGTTCCTGTAAAGGATCACGAGCCTTAATGCACTGCCTCAGTCAGATCCATAAAACCCTACAGCAAATGCCCCATCTCCTTCATTGGAAAGTTGATCTTGTTCATGGTATTATATCTGAATTGCCACAGACCTGGACAGTCTCTCAAGGTTTTTCCATTTGAAATGCCTGAAATCTGAAAGCCAAATTTGTAGCATTGCATGCATCAGAAATGACACCAGGAAGGAGTTTCACCCACCTCCTCACTGTTACTAGGAATATTATTGCTGGAAAGCCAGGTAAGGCTTTGACAGGGAGCATGAGATGGGAGAGGCTGCATTTTGAAAGAGGTAAAAACCACTGCTGATAAGAACCTGCAGGGTAAAAGGGGGTGAAGGCAGAATAAAATTGGGATTGGAGGATGTTAACAGACAAACTGCCCACTGCCACATGATTGGTCTGAATAGACTGCACACAGTCAATGATATCAAGAGAGATTTCCAGGTGTACAATATTTGGCCAGACCTATTTTCTCTCTGTCTGTTTTCCTGAAGTAAGAGACTGGCTCAATAACCTCACACATCACTTTTAGGGGTTTGTGGGGTGTTTTTGAGTTGGTTTTTTTTTTTTTTTTTTTTTTTTGTTTTTTGTTTTCTGTACAGTGATTGACTTTCAATTCCATTTTGTCCACAGGGGATCAAATATTTTGAATATTTCAAAATCTGTTATTCCTCAAGGGTGTTAACATGGGACTAGTGATTAGGGGTGAGCTCATTTGGACTGTATGCTGGCTCAGCTCTTGACACTGCCTGGAAATTTGAAGGCTTGCAATTCTGTTCTTTTTGGGTTTTGTGCACAGGGTTTTTTCATTTTTCCCTAATTTTTTTTTATTTTTAACTTTGATTTAGCCCAGCACTTGCTTTGCACAGCAGAGTGTCCAGTCTCAAGACACTGAAGCAGACAGAACATTTTGAGCTCTGCTTTTGTCCGGTATCTCATCAGGAGCAGAAATTTCACTCCCAGCATTGCAAAAGATTTCTCAGTACTTTAAATACAGGTGAAATTAATCCCATTCTAAGGTTATGACTAGTGAGTCTTTCATTTTTTATATTCAGGTCTTCACCCTGGAGAGTGGAGACTAAAAGGAGAAATGTTGATCTTTAGATTCAATGCAATCAATGAAGAGCTGGAGCAGCATTAATTCTGACAGGACTGTGTGCACAGTGAGAAGAGGAAAGAGGTCTCTGATATCTCATTATCTATATATAATGCAAATGAATATTTGAATGGGAAGAGATGAAGCTACATGATTTATTCCTCCTTTTTCCCATTGGGATGGATTTATAGTGATTGCTGTGAAAGGATCTGTAAGTGTCTGGGCATGTCAAATGAAGGTCAATGGGGAGAGTGGAGGAGTGCAGCCACCTGTGGGATTAGCTGGTCATGAACAGTGGAAGAGGTGGAGCTGGAACTGCTGAAACTCATCTTTCTGTCTGAACTGTCAGTGCAGATTGAAGCCAGGTACCCTCAGAGAGGCCATGAGCAGCAGAATCCTCATGCTCTGCTCTTTTGGCAGAAAGATGCAAGTCCTGCATACAAACTGTACAGCACTTCCACCACAGCAGAGCATTGAGCAGGGCTGGGCAAAGTGGGAGAAGGCTCTTTCCAATCACCCATCTGATCTTTGTCTACAGAGATGAGCAGGAGGTGTAAGATCAAGCTCAAATCCTGAAATTCATCTTTCTATTGTTGCTACCCTGGGCCCAGAGGTAGAGGCAATCAAAGGGCACAGATTCTCCAGCCTTGACTTGCAGCTGTCCCTGTCTAAAAGCATCATGAAACATTATAATAGCATCTGGGAAACATTCTTCCTAGTTTCTAATCTTTTTCCTGTTGGTTATTAAATCTTGGTGGCTACAGAGTTCAAAGGGGCTAGCACTGATCTTATTCCAGTGTTCCGGATTTGGTGGATTCTGAGGTGAGCACACAGGCTGTGTTGAGCTTCTGCATTCTGCTGGCCATTATTACCGTTTACCAAATTACCATTCCTGGGAGTCCTACAGCTTTCTGTGCTGTTTTGAGACAGAGAGGAGGGCTGGGAGGGAAATGAGGGAGGTGGCACAAGCCCATGTTGTTGCCCCAAGGCAGCAACAGCTTCTGAAAAACTGCTGCAGGACGTGGGTCTGATCAGTCTTTGTTTATCATCCACAAAGGTGACAAAGTCCCAAGCCAGCCTATGCCAGCAGTTTCCCTTGAAGTCATTAAATTATTAGTACCATACTTTAATTTGGATGAGTCAGGCTTTATCTTTGATCCAGTGGTTGTTATTGTGCTTTTATGATATACTGAATAGTCATTTACCACTTGATATCTTCTCCCTCTGAAGATATTTGTGCATTGTCGTCGAGTCACTTCTGGGTGGCCTAAATAGAATTTGATAAGGTAAACAAATCTTTCTGCTGACGCTGATGGCACAGATTGGATTTGAAGTATGATGGTATCACTCTAATCAGCCCACGAGGAAGAAAAAAACAACTTTTTTTCAAAGACAGAGATGAACATAGGATTGCACATCTAGTCCTTGCTCTATCATCAGGTATTCCAGGGAGGCTATGCATGTCTAGACTTTTTATAGTTGCCCTTAAAAAACTAGAAAAAAACCAAAAAACAAACCCAAAACAAAAAAGAAAACCCTGCTTACTGTGTTTTAACCTGAGATTGGGGAAAAAATTGCTTTTCTTGACCCTGATGACATGTCTCACCCGATTCAGCTGACAGGTTATTTCATGGCAGATGAACTGTCTTCATTCTTAAACGTTCCTGTAAAGGATCACGAGCCTTAATGCACTGCCTCAGTCAGATCCGGGTGTCTGTATACAGCAAATGCCCCCATCTCCTTCATTGGAAAGTTGATCTGTTCATGGCATTATATCTGAATTGCTGCACAGACCTGGACAGTCTCTCAAGGTTTTTCCATTTGAAATGCCTGAAATCTGATTTGCCAAATTTGTAGCATTGCAGCTCTGGCTAGAAAGGTAATCTCTTGTGAAGCTTGTGTAACCTCCCCTGGAATTTGTGTGCAACAGAACAAGTACCTTGTGCTTTCCTTAGAAGAAAAAGATGTGTTTTAGAAAATTTACCTCATTGTTCTTTGCTGCTCACATTTGTTTGCAAGTTTTGTGAGAGGAAGGGGTCAATTAGAGAAGTTCTTATAACGTTACAGCTTTATTTTCCAATTTGAAGAGGTATCAGACGACTGTTTTATGAGAAGCAGAATTCATTTGTGATGTTTGCAACACAAAGACCCACCCTGGGTGATTTTACAAATAAATGATGCCCTAAAAGAGAGAAGAAATTGCTTCCATGGGGTGTTGCTTTTCAATAGGTTTAAATAATTGCAGTGAGTGAGGGCACTGTGCTGATTGCTGCAATGGATCAGCACTCACGTTGCAATAACACTGAGAAACCAAGCCTCAATTATAACTCCAATCTAAACCCACTTCAAATAATTGAAATATTTCCCTTGACTGGAGTGGACTTTGCTGTGCAAACGAGCTCCATCCCCTCACCCTCTGCAGGGCAGGCAGAGCAGCTGGGCTTTCCTGCACTCCTTTTTGCCCTGGCAGGGGACAGAGTGGGCTCCAGACCCAACAAGGGACAGGTGACAACAGGGGCTGCAGGCCCGGACACCTGGGGGACTGCTGCAAGTAGTCTATTGAAAAGCTACACCATTTCTCCCAGTCCCAGAGCATCCCAAACTTTCCTCACCTGGCACCTCATTCCAGTGGCAATGACAACATGACATGGGTGGGGGAGAGAGAGAGGAGGTGGAAGAAACAGCTCTAGAGCTCATTCGAATTTCCATGCCAGAAAAAGAGTGAAGATGTATATATGACAATGTTAGAATTTCTTGATATTTTGTGGGAATTGCATGGACTGAATAAAAAGAAATATTCCAGGGTGAATTCCCAAGTGGATTACTGAGAAAACTGTGGCTGGAAGTGTAAGATCTGCAGCAAACTACCCCATTCTTGTTTTCTCCTTGGTCCTTCTGATACATGGACTTACTGTAGCTTCAAGCATCATGTACTTTTCCTTAGACTTCCAGTTAATGGAAAAAATCTGATTCATACCCTTGATGGGATGTGTGTTACTCCAGCAGAAGGCTGAGAATGTGCAAGAAACCAATAGGATCCTGTTTTGCATAAAATTAACAGTGTGGAATTTAGGTGACTGCCTTCTGTACACAATTTAATTATTGGAGTCTCAGCCCCCTTTGAAACAGAGCCCAGGACACGAGTTTCTAAATGAATGAGGGTTCCATTACAGTGTAATGCACTGGAAAACACTCCAATAAAATCAGCTTGCTCACATAAATTCTCTCTTAGAGGAGTTCCTGTAAGTAAGGAGCACTGGAAATCCTCTTCCAGTAAACTTTGAATTGAGTATTGAGTACTGAGTATAAAGTACCATCAGGATATTCTTCTTCTCCCTATTGGATCTCCCTTCCCAATCACTCAAAGGAACTGTCAGTTTTGATTTACTTTGCAGGAAACTGGTGTTCTCTGTAGGAATGAAAAAAACTGAAGAAAATAAGGAAATGTACCAGTACAGTCAGGAGAAAATGTCATTAACTCTAATATTGTTTCAGTTTCTTTCCATTATTTCATTAGAGAAATTAATGTGCTATTTCAAGTAAATGTTCAGAGTCAAACAGGGAATCACATTTCAGTTAACATTATCCAAAGAATGAGACTGTTCTTTGTCTGTACTTTTATTTTTATTTTTTTCAAGAACTCCACCAGGGCTTGGAGGTTCCATAGGATTTTTTTTTTTGCCTTATTTGCTTTAGGATTTAATAACCAAATCCTTGTTTTCCTCATCTCTCTGTTTTTACATACTAACCTATCAATATTTACTATCTATTTGTATACACTTGAGTTATCCATTAAATTAAAAATTCACTGAAAAAACTACTCAGGCATGTGAGTAATTTAAAAAAAAATAGGAGGAAAATTCCAGCATGGAAAGTTGTGAATCTTCAGCATACTGGATACATTTATTACATGGGTTGCTTTTAAAAATTCCATTAATGGTGCTGGGGCTTTGCCTCCCTCCAGCCTGTAATTCTATTTATACAGTCCCAGATGTTTTTAACACCTTTCTGTTCTACTTTCCTGACATAATATAGGAAATAAAACGTGTGGCTATTAAGGGATACCCCAGCCTGGAATTATGGTGCTGCTCCCCACTCACCTTAAGAGCACACACACACATATTTTTGGTGTCGATCCTGATTAGAGATTTCCAGCATAAAAAGCTGTTGTCCAAGTGTAAATGATGCCTTTGTCATCCAGAGAATCACAATGCAGAACGTGTCTCCTTTTAGTGTAATGATTAAAGCTCAAAATATTCCAGAGACTTGCAAATGAAGAACACCAAAAACAAATGCTGCCCATTTTTAGCTGAATCGTTGAATTCCCTTGGGTTTGCAGAAGCAGAATACAAATTTCTGAAATACTCAGCTCCTCTTCCATTAGCTTTTTTGCTTTTCCCATTTTCTCCAAATAGAAGAGGCGGAGGCACATGACAAGTTTTAGAATATATGTTTAGAATATGTCTCTTGGAGCAATTTAGCTGAAGCCTGGACAGAAATGCATTTTCTCTGAAGGATTGAAATTATGAGTTAAGTGAAAGAATTTGGATCAATATGAGATGAATGCTTGGTTTGTGCCTTCTTTTGCTGTGTTTTGTTTTCCTAATAAGAATAAATCAGAGCTCACAAAATGACTGACTGGTGCAGGAGCAAGAATGAGCTCAGGGTTTGGGGTAATGCCTCCAGTTCTCTGCTGTGGTTTTACCTTTTTGACAAAATCCAACCCTCAGCCTTTGCAGGTTTGGGTTTCTCATTTGCCAGGCATCAATAATAACTTCCAGGTGTGGTGAGGAAATGCACAGTGTGGATTCTTGCAGGTTTAGCTGTGTGGAAGCTGAAAGGTGGCAGAAATTCCATCATGCCAGCGCTGTGCTTGTTCATTCTCTCTCCTGAGAGCATCCTTCATTTCCTGTCCTGCACTCTCCAGTGGCTGAGTGCCCCTGTGCTTTATTTCCTCTCTGCCCATGGAAAACTCAGCTGTTTCCCACAGCAGGCTCTTGCTAATGCAAGCACTCCAAAAGCCTTCTCTGCCCTGCACAGGCAGCACTGCTTTCCAGTGAGGCTTCAAACAGCTTCATAAACTGTTTGTTTCTCACCACAAGATCCCCTTCTCCCTTCTGAAAGCTTCACTAAAGCATTTTATGTGCTTGCATTTCCAGAGTCCTGACTTGATGGAAAAGGAGGAGGCAAAGCATTGCTGTAGCAAAGTGTTTAAAGTGAGCTTTTCCATTTCCCTGCCAATGCTTGCATTGGCTACCTCAAAGGAAGCTCAAAAAATAAAAAAATCTTTTTCCTCTATCCCCTTTCTTCCTTCTCCACTGAAGAGGAGGAAAAGGAAAAAGTAAGTACAAAATTCTAATTTTCTTTCTCAGATTTCATGCGCCTTCCAAAATTTCTAGAAGTGTCTTTACATTTCTGAGCCTTTTTGGATATTTGAAAATCCTTATCATAAATCTCAAAACAAGACAGAACTTAAAGACTTTTGACATGGACAGTGAATAAATACAAATAAAAATATAAAATAAAAAATAAATATATTATAAATATATTATAAAATCATAAAAAAATCTGTGTGCAGGCAGGATTCTGAGTTACTGGGCTTCAGGCAGACCCCTCCACAGCTCTGAGGGCTCAATGGAAAACTCTGAAGTAAAAGCCCAGCAGAGCTTGTGCCTGAGTTATTGCATCTGGATTAGAGCCTGGCACTGTGCTGGGATGATAATTCATTCAGACTTGTAGAAGTTAAAATGCAATAATCAAAGGTAATGTACTGAGAAAATAGGGGTTAAAGATTTTATTTTTAGTATAATGTCACTTAATGCCAGAAAGTCTCTCATCCTTGTGAACAAACCTCTAACATTCATCTGCATTCCGTGGTATGTTCAGCAGTGATTTTTAATTGCACAGAACAAATAAAACTGTTCTGGGACCAGGTCCTAGAAAACAAAAACATTTTCTTTCTCAAAGCACCTTTGCTGCAAACTCTGTTTTTGAGGTTTTTTTTAACAGAAGTCCCAATCCTGGGACCAGATTGAATCCGCCAGGGCAAGGTCCCTGGTTCTGCTGCCAGCTCCTCTTGCTCTTCTCTGGGTTCCTTCCCATCTGTGCTTTTTTGGGCTTGGGAGAGGGTGGGGTGGGCTGGAGTGTCCTGTGAGATGGGAAAAAGCCAGGAACACGTTCAGCTGCATTTATTTTAGCTGTTTGCTGTGGCTCAATGGGAGGTCAGAAGTTATCTGGAATTAGCTCCACACTCTGCTTCTATCAGAATTTTGAGCACTGTTGGCTTGGCAGTTTTCAATTGCACTGTGTGTGCATTTTGGAGGTTTAATCCTTATGAGAAGCTGTGATTAGGGAGGGCATTTTAAATGTAAGATGCAGCAGAAAAATTCTGTTGTTCTGGAGGCAGAAGAGAAGGGCTCTGACTTCAAACCTGGGCTGATACCAGGTGACAGGGTAACAAGATCCCTCCTTTGCACAATTTCATTGTGAATTCTCAGAAAACACATTTCATTCCCCAAAGCTCTCAGAAGGTCTGCAATAAACCTGCAGCTGGAGAAGCAGTTTGGTTGTGCTGCTGTGATTGCAGCCTCTGAGGGGGCTGAGCAGGATGAGCCATTCTCCTTCTCCTCTCCACTGGATCTCAGCTTTGCCCAGTTCATTATTTCTGGAACTGCTGCCCCAGAAAATGCATTAATGATGATGTTTCCAGCTGCTGCAGGATAACAAACAAATTAATAAAAGTCAGAGCTCGTGAATCTAAAGGTGCTGACTTGAGAAAAATCCCAACTTTTTAAACTTTGCGTTCATGGTTGGTGGGGTAATGTTTAACAATGTTTTCTCACTTTTATGGTTATACGTATCTGGGGACTGGAGAAAGGCTTGATTTGTGTTTTCCCAAGCTCCCCTGCAATGGCTGTAATGACCTCATCATCCCTTGGCCTTTGCAGGTTCTAGAGAACAGCTTCTGTAAGAAATGTCTTGGGCTTCTAGAAATGGCTCATGCAGTAAAGACTTGTCAGAAATGTGCTGGAAAGAGGCACTTGCTGTGTAAAGCCAGTGGATGAGGAGCTATAGTCCTCTGCAGCAAATATCCCCTTGTGTGTGAAATCAGCTTAAATTCAGCCTGCCCTGACCCATCTGTGCCTGGCCAGCCCATACAGATGACATACAACCAGTACGTTTCCTACTATGGGAAGAGTAGTTCCTAATATTTGTATAAAGCTGGAAGGTTGTGCTTGTTTGGTTTTCTTTTCCCCTGAAACAAAAAAGGTGAAAAAGAAATAAAAAACAAGAAAAAAGAAGAAGAAGAAGAAGAAGAAGAAGAAGAAGAAGAAGAAGAAGAAGAAGAAGAAGAAGAAGAAGAAGAAGAAGAAGAAGAAGAAGAAGAAGAAGAAGAAGAAGAAGAAGAAACCTCTAATGTGAATCACCACAGGGCTGACACTGACTATTGTTTTTCTTGAAAATGCAGATTGTACATTGATTTTCTGTTCATTACAGGTATTAGTTAATATATTTAACAACCTATGATTAAGCTGTAATCACCATGCCTCTGTTTAACAAAAGAGGCAAGAGGCATGTTTTTTACACCAAAACTCTGCTTCCTTAGGTACTGCACAGATGATCCCAGTCAGGGAGAGAGAATCCTACCTAGAAGAGAGCTGCTTTAGCTGTCTATGTCATAAAGAACAAACCAGAAGAAAAGCAAAACTTTATTTTTGTTCAAATTTACTGGCCCTTAGGACATAGAATGCAAAGTACTTAACTATTCCTTGAGGTGGAAGAAAAAAAATCCCAGAACTAGAAAGTCAAATGGTTTTTTTGTTCATTTAGTACTTGGTACTGGTTTGGAATCTGCACCCAAACTGGGTTAACTTCTCACCAGGGAGTATTTGAACTGCTGGACACTGAGGATGGACCTCAAATCTGTTTAGGTCCCCAAAGTAGGAAGGTTCTCCTTCTCACAGAATTGAAAAGAATTTGAATCCTTGACTACATCCAACCTCATCCTGGCCTGGGTACAGGATTTCTAAAACTGTTTCAGGAGATCAGTGATGGCACAGCAGGAGTGAGACACTGGCCCCATGAGAAGTTAGGTGGAGAAGGAAGGAGTAAATGCAGAAGGTAGATGTAAGGCCACAGCATTAATTTACTTCAGCTAATTGATTTCCTAAGATGCATTTCAGTTTGAAAAGGATTTATGCCAGAGGAGAAGCTACAAAAGGTGGTTAATTATATGGCCTCAAAGCAGATGGAGACGTGGAGAGACCAGGGAGGGGAAAGGAAAGGAGGAGGTGGCACATTGCACCAGCTTTAGGTCAGACTGTCTCCCCAGGAGAAAGCACGCAAGCCTGGAACCCTGTAATACAAGTCTTGGTTGTACATCTCTGTGAATAATGCACTAAAAATAGGAATCTGCCATAGCCTTCCCTCTGAGACATCAGTTCCTAATTCCCCTGTAGAAGTCCCTGCCTTTCACTGTGGGAACTGATTGTTCAGTCACATGTGCCACATGAAATACCAAGAGTTTGTGTCACCAGCATCTGAGAGAAGACAGACTCATAGAGGGTGGAGGAATTAATTCTCCATTTTCCTCCAAGAAAACTGGTTTGGGTTTTTATTATTATTATTTTTTAATAATATGAATGAAAATCTACGGTAAAATGTTTAATGCTGACTTTGGCTTGGATATCAAGGCATACTGAAGGATCTGCTTTAGCTGAGAGTGTGTGTGTCAAAAGATTCTTCTGTGCTGCTTTTATAACTCTATCAAGGAAATTAAGCTTTGTTGGCACACTAATTGATGCCTGTCTGTGAAGTCTGATAGGTGTGGGTTTCCTTCCTTCCCTGGGAGATCCCTTTCCATGCTGAAAAGTGCCAAGAGCTGCTGCATGCAGGACACCACATTTGCCTTTTCCCTTTGCTGCCATCCCCAGCACCTCTCTCTCAGTCTGCAATTGGAGCTTTGAGAAGGAAAAGGGTTTTTCTTTTAACCCCGAAAGAGTTGAAGGCCATCAAACTCCTCTTGATCAGAGCAGCACTTTCAGTTTTTGTCCCAGATGTGTGATAAATCCCTGTGGACTTAACCCTGATTCCAAATTGCCGTACAGAGAGCAAAGAGCACTTCTCAGACATACTCTAAATCCATCCCCCTTGATCATTGCTGATTCAAGAGTCTGATATTTCACTGTCATCTCTACTTGAGATGATTAAGTCTCTCAATCTTTAGTCTAAGGGAACTGATATGAACTACCCTGACAGGACAAAGTCTTCCCTCTTCATCTCTCCTGCTTTTCAAAAGATGCCTGAAATGAGCTGATAAATGGGATTTCAGATGATGGAAGAGGCCAGTCAGCAAAGCCTGTCATGCCAGACTCCCTCATTTTCAAGGGTTGCAAAGATGCTGACTTCTGGCAAAGTTTTACAGACCTTGGATGACTAAGCAAGCTTCATTAACTCAGATTTGACTAATTGCTCGTTTAATGAAAACAAATAGAAACAGAAGAACTCAGAGCCAGCAAGCCAAGTGCTGTGAACAGTATATGGAAGAATTGCTTGAAAGCCAGATGTGGGGCCTGTGTGCAGCCCTGGTTTTGTTTGCTGTTGTTCACATCTTTCCTGCTACTGCATTTTTGTCAGTACTGATGGCCATAATGTGTATCAGCCATAATTTTCCTTATGCTGTCAGCAGCTATTCCTTTGTTATCCACTGATTGCACCGTTTTTGCTTTTCTTCATTCTTTTATTTAGACCATTTCAGTAAAAAGAAGGCAACAGAAAAATCTTATCCCCTCCTCTGAGCAACACCCTGCTGGAATGTGCAGAAAATCTGGAGGATAAGAATGAGATAGTCAGTATAATCTAGCTGTGACCTGATTTTTTCTTCACCAGTGGTCCTCAAACACTAGCAAAATCATCTATATATTCTTCACTCACCTCCCCTTTTTACCATCCCTAATTTGCTCCTAACATGAACTATTAGTCTAGGAGTTTCCAGAAGACCTGAATTTAGTTTTGATTTAGTCACTGATTTAACAAAAAGTATTCCTTGTATAGTTTCCTTCCCGATGTGTTTCTTTGTCTTGTAAAATTTAATCAATAGGTTTAGTGGGGCGGGGGATTTGTTACCTTTCATGTCCATAGTTTTTATCCAGTCCACTGCTGAGGCCCTTGTTCCACCCCCAGCCTCAGGGGCTCCAGTAATACAACTCAAAAACAAGGGTGAGTGTGTTCATCTGGTAATTTATTCATGATGAATAATTTGCCATTGTCTCACACACCAACTTGACTATCAGGAGTGCTCAGATGGTTTTGTAATGAGCTTGTTTGAAAGGTGCTTTATTTAAAGACAATTCTTCACAGGCAAGCATCGCTTCGCAGTGGGAAAAAAAAAATAAACACAGCACTTGACATCACCATTATCTTATTGTTCATCTTACCCTGGGCAGCAGAAGCCTCCCTGGTTTGCTCTTTGCCCTTGTGCCCTGCATGACCAATGATTTCACTTTTCTTTATATGTGGGGGAAGGATTTCAGCTGAGAAACTGCTGATTGTTGGTTTTACACTATCCCAGTAACCTTAGAGAAATGCTGCGAGCTGGTGCTCAAGGAAGATCTTTTTGGTCAAATTATGTGTCCAGTCCAGTTGGTGGGACATGTTAATGAGGGGCTTGGTGGAGATGGCTCAAAGTGTGTTTGTCAGCTGCCCAAGACCACAGCACCCCAATTCCTGCTGTCCCTGAAACATCCAGGTGTGACCTCAGTACCCATATCTGTGAGGGGAGAGGAGATTTTATTTCTAATGGCATTTTCCAGGCTGTGGAGGTCTCTGTGGGCTTTTTTGGCTTGTTCTGGGATGGATGATTTGGAAGAAGGCTCTCCCATCCTGCCTCATAATTGCCCCATGTGTAACCATCCATGTGTGGCTCCCTCCCATGGAGAATTGCCAGGGTCCTCCAGACTCCCTTGGCTCCTTCTCCAGCTGCTGGGGAGCAGGCACCGAGGCAGTGCTGGCCTTAATATTTATTACACATCCTAAATAATTCCAGGTCCTCTCTTGCTTGACTCTTTAAGCCTTCTGATGAGCCTCACTTATAAGAGCAAGCCTGTTTTTTCTAGGCAATTCGTGAGTGTTGTGTCTACCCCTACGTTTTCAAAAGTGGGGTTTGTTTGCACTTCCAGAAGTGTAAGTTAAGAAGACACTCTGAGATGAACTTTGGCAGTTTGATTTCAGTGGAACTAAGCCTCTGAATACATATTTAGCATCAGGAAATCAGTCCTTAAGCATTAAATAACAATAGCCAAATTCTTAATTTTCATATTTTAAGCTGAGAAATGGAACTGTTGCTTTGCCAGCTCAACACAATTTCTTTTAAAATGTCCTCACAGGCTTGTGGGAGAAAATCACTTTAGTATTTTAGCAATTCCCTTTTTTTTGGAGGGAGTTCTTATACTGTGTGAATTGCTAGTATTTTAATTTAGTGTTAGTATTTACTATTAGTATGTATTAATATATTAATACTAGTATTAGTATCGGAGTTTTTTTGTTGGTGGGTTTGGTTTTTTTTTTACTTTTTGGGGATGTTTTGTTGTTGTTTTTTTTTTAAATAGTGCTCTCCCTGAATCACAGCTCTCCATGGATGTTCTTTTCCATCTCTGTTCTGTTACCAGCAAAGCGAAGCTGTTGCTCTGCCTTGTTTTGGAGCCCTTAATCTGCTGTGCACCTGTCTGCACACTCCTGTGTTTTGCTCCTCATAATGAAGCCCAACAGCTGCCAAGCCAGTCGAGGGGGGAAAATGCTTCCTTTTGACACCAACATGTTGAACCATTTGTTCGAAACTGCAGCTCCTTTAATCACGTATGCTGCATCTTAACAGAGAGCCTTGTTGAAATTATTTCTGCTGGCATAGCCCAGCACTCAAGATGTTGCAGAGTGAATCATGATGGAACCTCTCCTAGGCTCAAGATAATTTATTAAAAGCTGAGCTCGTTTGGAGGTGAAACATTGGCAACAAGCTCTAATTTAAATCCTGTGATGATGTTGCCAGTTTTAAGCACTGTGTAGCGAAGGATAAAGGAAATAACTTGTAATTGTCATGGGAGGCACATCAGTAGGAGCAGAGAGAAGTGGCCCTTATGGACTGGAATGGGATTCCAGTGCTGTTTCTTGTGCCCGTATCTGTTGTAAAATCAGGGCCTCCTGACTCAGGAAATGATTGGCATCTGACTCCATTGATTCAGAATGCTGAACAATTGCTTTATTATACTAAATTAAAGATACATACTATACTACAAAGAATACTAAAGAAAACTCGTGACTGTCTGCCAACAGCCAGGACAGACCTTTTTCCAATTGGCCAAGGAAACAAAACAATCCTCAGCAGAATCTAATTGTCAAATCACTTCAGGTAAACAATCTTCCTAACACATTCAACATGTGTAAAACAACAGGAGCAGCAAGTAGAGATAAGAATTGTTTTTCTCTCTGTGCTTCTTTAGGAAAAAGCCCTGAGAGAGAGAATTATGTCTCTCTGTTCAGAGAATGTGAATGCCACACATATCAACTGCCTTAAAAAGCTGAAAATTACATACATTCATCCCAAATTTGTGCTAGAAACCTAGAAACTCATTCGTGGTAGAAAACTCTAGCAAAACCAGATTTCTGAGTCACATGGTAGCAAGTGAAAATGGAGGGAGGTGAATGTAGGGCAATTTATATTAGACAGGGCAATTTATTAAGTAACAGTGGAAACAGCATGCAATTGTATAAAGCAGTGGTGGATTTAAGATGTATATTTGTGTTGTATCCTGTTATTCACAGAGAGCAACAAAATGGCCCTCAGGAGGAAAGAAGAGAAAAAATGTTCAATTAAATGGTTCTATGGGGGGTTTTTTTAACCTTTACTGCAACAGTGTATTTTACCTGTTTTTAACTTCTGGAAATGGTAAACAACCTGAGATGAAACTTTATCATAAAGCTGAACTGCAGGAGAGAATTCATGTCCCAACTGTTGTTTGACAATTGAAAATGAAATTTTGTTAGGAAAAATGCCAGTCAACCTTCTCTTTACAGGCTGCTGCTGAATTCCCCCGTGCTCATATGATAAAAGCGATTGCAGTTGTGTTTAATTGCAAAATACAAAAGTGCAAAAGGTTGCCTGAGGAAGTAAGGCTGCTGCACATAAAGAGAAGGCCAAGGAAATACTGATTTAGACAGCTCAAAATTAAAATATTTGCCACTTCCCACTTAGCCAGTTCCCAGCTGGCTTGAAGTGAGTCACATTCCTTCTGATCAAACCCTCCAAGCTAACGGTGTTACTCAGGATGTCATCTTCCCCTCCTCCAAATAAAAACAATCAATTATTGAAAAGAATGAAAAGTTATACAAAAAGAAACAGTGAAATGGCAAAGTGCCAGATAGGGAGAAGGCTGGGTTTCATTTTGCTTTTTTGTTCCCATAAGACACATCAAATGATGCTCCCACCATAACATACACCCCTAATAATGGCAATAATAGCAGCAATACTTTTTTTTGCATACACTACCTGTAAGCAGATGACATTCTTGGAGCTCCTCAGTGATTTAAAAGCTCCTGCAAGATTAAAAACAAGGGACAATTAAATGGAATTCAATACAGAAATAAAATCAGCACGCCATAAAGGAAATAATTTTGAAATGAAAAAAAATCCAACATGTGTAAAATAGTGATACATGATTCTATCAGGTTTTGTAGCTGTTTGTGGATTTGCCACCCAAATCAGTGGTAATCATGCAACAAGGTGCATGTCAGCTCTGATCCTACTTTCCACTTGAAAATATAAACAAATGGAAAATTGTTCCAGGTGTGGCGATGTGCCTGTCAGGGAGATGAATGTTAATTTTAAATGCCTCATGCAATTACAACTCAGGGACTCCCTTAATTTCCACAGCCCTGGTTCTGCAGCCAGTGCTGGGAGGAAAGGGGAAGGGGAGGCAGCAGATTTGCACCTGATTTGCTCCAGCACTTGAAGATGAGGAGTTTTAGTCACCTCCCAGGCTGGGAACAGCGACTGTCCAAGTCAACAACGTCCCAAGGCCACTGAGATGCAAAGCAGCACCAAAACCCAGGTGGGTCCCTCCTTGTTTCTTTCTAAGAGATGCCTCCACCCTGGGCAATCGCTGACTTCAGAAAATTAAGATATGCTGTTCTGGAGGCAGGGAGTCTGGAGAACTGTTTTAAAGCCAGAGTAAAGTAAGGTACTCACTCTTACAGCATTGAAAGCCTCTACAGTTAGTCTTACAGCATTCATAAGAAACACAAAGCTCTTGGATTTTTAGCTTACAGGCAAATTATTATCTTCTTTGTGCTGGAAGTTGATGATAATTGTGGGCATGGTTTGGAATTATTTTTCTCTTTTTTTTAATGGAAAGAAGTATTTTTTAAAGCATTTTCTCACATAGGTCATTATTTTCCCTTTCTCTTGAGCAGACAGGTTAACTGGTCTAAGGTGACTTGTTTGCAATTAGTGCAAATACTCATCTATGCTTAATTGCACTTTTAGAACCTCACATTAGTAATTGACTATGACATCTCTTCCAGGTCTTCCTACTAATTCTCAGGCTTTCATTAAAAAAAAAATAAAACACTCATGCTTGGCTTACAACTTGGGAAATGCTAGTAAATGAGCACTACAGGAATATCAGCTGGAGACATCAGTATCTACACAGTACTCATCTGTAGAAATCTGTGCTCTTTTAAAACTAAACAAAAACAAAAAACCAACCAAAGAGAACCTCTCTGGGAGCTGGCTTGGTCCCTGTGGGTTTGAAATATGTGTGCTTCCCTGGGTTCCAGCTGCTTGTTCTGGTGCAGGCTCCTGCAGCGAGGAGCAGGAGGTGTGCTCTGGGTGCACTCCCAGGCTGGGCTCTGGTGGATCTGTGGGCTCAGGAGCAGCAGAATTCCTCACAGCTCTGCCTGGGACTGCAGCCCCTTGGATGTGCTGGAGAATTCAACCCCACAATTTACATTCAGGAGAACCCCCCGTGCAGCTCAGCAGGTTTTCTCTTATTCAAGAGAGAGGAGGAAAGGCCCAGCTCCCTGGGAGCACCAAAAGGGAAGCTTGCTTACCTTTATTTTTCTTTTCCCTCCCTTTTCCGTGAAAGACAATTCATTTGAGTTTTTCTTGACTCCAGCTACCAAAACCAAATGCAGTAGAGAGAAGAGATGCTAAACACAGTCCTAGAGAAAAGTAAATTCTGGCAGATAGAAAGAGTGAACAAAATATTAAAGCACCTGATGTTTTATCATATTTTTTATTTCCTTTTTATTAATTACTAGGAAGAGTTACAATTGTCATCACATTGTGTTCCCCAAATTCCCTCACCCAATCATGATATTCCATCAAAAGCCTCTGAATCTCACAGTGAGTGTAAGTCTGATTTCCTCCTCATCATGTAATGTCACCAAATCTTTCTGTCATTATCATATTGGTGATGGACTCATTTCACCAGGTGAGGAAAGCACATCTGAATTTTGGGGGAATCAAAGCTTCTTCCCTTATTTCTTTTCTTCATGTATCATTTATTTCCCATGGAAATCACAAGTTCTTAACTATTGCATGGCAGGAGCAGCATCCAGAGCAGCATCCAGTGTAGCAGGTCTCCAAAAATAGATTGCTGCATGTTGTGAGAGAGGCACAATCTGTCAGTGAGTGCAGCTGATCTTCTTGGGACACTCTGAGCTTTGGTAGGTTGGGGATGCACTGGAGTAGGTACAAACCCAGCCAGGCTCATTTTTGGTGGCAATGGCAGAATTCTTGGTGATAATGGCAGAACAGGGCTAAGGACAGTGAAATACCTGTGTTAACCCAGGCTTTGGGAATAATTTTGATGCCTGTCCACTGTCTGTTTGCTCAGCTGGAGTTTTGGGTCTGCTGCAGCTCTGAGAGCTGCAGGTGCTGCTCCCATCACAGAGCAGAGCAGACTTTTCTGCTCTGTGCCATGCTCCACTTTAAGTGCCTCAGCAATTCCATTTTGCCATAATGAGATGGGTACCATGCATCTATCTGATGTCAACTGATTGCAGAAAAAGCATTCAGTGGAAGTTTAATTAGCATGTAACTGATAAGTCCAATTACTCTCTAATGATTTGGAAATTACATGAGCTACGTATTCCATGATTGTGGCCTCATATAAAACATGAAACTTGTGAGGAAATTTTAGCTACTTAATGAACATTTAAAAAAACTTATTCTGTGTTTAATCAGATATCAATTAGTTGGAAAAGGGAAATCTTAAATTAACGTGTATCAGCAGTGTTAATTGGCAGCAGCCTTTGCATTGAGGCAAGTGCAGCCTGGCAGCCCATTTCCACCATGGTGTGTGACACAGCACAGAGTGTGCAGCCCATACAGTGCCTCTTGTTGAGCCATAACTTTGTAAGAAACTCAATTATTCCCTTATGTTGGGGGTGGATCTGATGCATAATTAATTCTGGCTTGTGTTAGAAAATGCCTACATAATTAGCAATGCATGAAGTACATTATCCCTGGCATATTTTTAAAATCTTGGTAGTTCCTCTTTGAAACTGGCCCTTGCTCTTTAATTAACAGACAACCTATTGCAATATGAAATTGGTGATGTTGCCATTTTGGCAGCATTTGAAGTGATGTTCATTATGGTTGCCATGGAGCACACTTCATTTCATTTATGATCACATCTCCTTATTGATGGGAAGAATATCTTGGGGACAGCACCCACAATGTTACTTCAGAAATGCTGGTTTATATTTAAATATGTGCTCTGGAAATCAGAGTAATGTGTGCAGCAGGAGTATTTTTGCTGCATGCCTCTGGTGTTGAATGGTTATTTCCCAATGAATGTGCAAGAACTTATCTAATCCTTCTGGTGCCAGAGGTTGGAATTTTGGGAAGGTGTGGTAGACTGGCCTTCAAAAAGAGTTAGAAGAGAAAAAAGTTGGCTGAGAGAATTAAAGCTACAAAGGTTAGGTGCTTTCAGTGAACTGGCATGTGTAGAATAAGACTCTTTTCCCATTAAGTCCTTCAGGGATCCTAGATGGATTGGTCATTCAAGTTAGATGCTTAATTGCCAATCTAGAGGTTGTTAATAATCACCAACATGCTCAGAACTGTCCAAACAGAAGTATAAACTAGATGTAAAACAGCCTAAAATGCCTTTTCTTAAATAAGTTGGTAAAAACCACAAAAAACACTGAAAAAAAAATCATGATTGTTGAACATTGTCATAGAAGTAAAAAAAAAGTTTATTTCATTTTGTTCTGCTTGAACTCTTGAAAATTATTTCATTTTGTTCTGCCTCCTAAAGTGACATATGACTGCTACTCTTTCCAGTCCACCAAAACACTGTGGAAGTATAAAACCCCCAAATATTCTGCATGTATCCAGGCAGGAGGAGGGAAGGGAAGGGTTACAGACCTATGGTTTCTCTCTTTGCTCATAGCCAAAGGGTTTTTTATTCTCTAGATATATTTGGGTACCAGATGGCAGATTGATTTCCAGCTTGCCAGGGAGGATAACTGAAGTTAAGATCCTAAATCCGTTTGGGGGCCTGATGATCCTGCTTAGCAAAGATGACAATGATCTCACCCAAAGTTAGGCTTTTGGTACTTGAGAAAATGAAATGGGCTTGTAAGTCCAAGTGTGAACTCAAATTTAAAGCTTTGCTCTGGGAAAGGGATGTTTGGCTCTCCTGAAACAAAGGAGACAGAGCAATGACCCCTGCTGAAATATTTCACTTGGTTTTCTGTGACAAAGATTCTGTTTTGGATTCCAGAAATACCAAATCTCTCTCTCTTTGCCTTCCCTCTCTGAGCTTCCCAGAGAAGTGTATTTATCTTTTTTCCTCTGCTAACATTGCCCTGAATTAATTTTTGACTGAGGGATCACAGCTGTTGAATAGTGCTGGACACTTGGAAGGTGTTGGGCTGATATTGGGTGAGATCAGTCAGGATATTGGAGGT
The DNA here is from genome assembly GCA_024865655.1 of Emberiza elegans. NCBI lineage: Eukaryota > Metazoa > Chordata > Aves > Passeriformes > Fringillidae > Emberiza > Emberiza elegans. The sequence continues at coordinate 60,589,970 of JALJVW010000184.1, forward strand.
GTCTAGAAAGCAAAATAATTCCAGCTGACTTTTTGGCTGCCTTCAGCACAGCAGAATCACTCCATGAAGTCAGCTGTGGGTGCTGACAGTGTTCAGATGCATTTCTGTCCTGCTGGGTGGCACTGGCCTTAATGGAGCAAGGCTGTGGTCCTAAAGGTGCCTGCAATAACCACTTTTGCTGAAAATAATTCAGAGCAATGCACAGAACTGGCATAAAAGAGGCCATTGGGACCATCAGGTTTACACAGGAAGGGATCCTGTCATTGGTTTGATCTGATAGTCTAGAAGAGATGACACTGTTTTGTGAGCATGGTTATTTTCAATTATTTTTTCTGTTTCTCTGATAAAATTTTCCAGGATGTTGAAATGGAATAGAAGCAAATGGAAAAACAATCAGGTCAAAGTCAGTTTTTTTCCAAAATGGAAATAAGTATAAGTATATTGTAAGTAATCTTGGCTCAACACAGACTGATCAAAAAAACCAACGAACCAACCAAAAAGTACTGAAATGGATTTTTCATGTAGGAACATTTATGGAGTGCAGATTTGTGTGTATTTGTACTCCATCTCCAGACTCCTTGGGTCTGGTTGGACTACAAGGAACAGGACAGGGACTGAACAGCCTGAGGAGGCTTTAAAGCCTCTGTGTCCTTCCCAAGCCTGACCCTGGTGTGGCACTTTGAAAGGCTGAGAAGGGACCTTGCTGCACTTGCAGGGTGAGCTGTCAGCCCAGCCTGCAGGGCTGGCTTTTCCTGACAAAGCCCTGTCCCCTCAGGGCAAGTCACAGGGTACTGCAGAAGCCTGGAGAAAGCAGCATTTCCCCCCCTTGTCATCACAGAAATCAAGGCAAAGTGGTGGAAGATGTGAGTGCGGCTTTAATGAGTTGCAAACATGGCACAATGATTCAATGTGAGCCAGAAATTAGTCAGGCTGAGTAGCAAAATGACAATTTCTTTCAAAAACACCACAAAAGCATACTGTAATTTTGTATAATTACTGATCAGCTGCCACTGATTTATGCCTCTCATTTGCCATCAAAGGACCAAGTAGAATTTAGCCCAAGCACCAACTGGATGCCTTTCTTACAGAGGGTACCAAATTGTTATGCCACATGCACCTGGGCTTCAGGATCACAGAGGCTTCTGCCATGAGAAATTCTAACCTAAGAGCACCAATTTCTCCTGAAAAGGAAAATTTTTTTCTCCAGTGGAGCACAGCTTGTCCTTTGCTAGCACACTGACTCATTTTTGCCCTGTTGCAAGGACAAGGAGTCAGATTAGTCCCACCCCAAACTGGCATTTTTCTGAAGAGTCTCAGCTGGCCCCCAGTATTTGTGGGCTCCTTTCACTAAAAATAGGTGAGATGTCTTCGCAGGTTGCCTAATGCATTGTGAACATAAATCTGTTCATTCCTGGCTGCCGTCACAGGCACTGACTATTTTAACCAAACTTCCTGCTGCTTTTGTGACTGACGGTTGAATCAGCACTACCTGCAGTGCGTTTTGGGTAATGGGGATGTGCTGCAAGGGCCAGGATGGGGCTCCTGTCCAGCTGCTGATCAGTGCTGGCTCCTGCCCTGCCTGGGCTGAGCTGCTGCTGCAGCCTCCAGCTGGAGCAGGACTGTGGGTCAGCACAGGAATGCCCATTCCCTGACCAAAATAAAACTTCTACCTGGCATTGCTGTGGTCAAATGTGTTTATCAAAGAGGATTTGAGTAATAGGTTCAGAGCCTGATTTTCCAGCTGTTTTGAGGGGTCATTTAAATCAACATTGCTGTGTGACAAATAGTAATTTTGGTCATCTGACACAACATTCTGTTGGGAAAATTCCCTGCTCTGAGGAGCATGAAATGTGAAATGGGAACAGCAAAATCCTAGCTTTCCTTTCTGCTTGCTCTCTTGACAATGAAAGGAGACCAAAACCTCAAAAGAGATGACAATGTGAGTTTTGACACACCACCTGTATTTTCAGGTGCCGCTGGGCTGTGTGTCTGTGTGTGTACAGGCACTGGAGCTCTGTGTGGGCCACTATGTGTGAAGAAAGTGCTTGCATGCTCTTTTTCTCCTTTCTGGCTTCGATAGTGGAGTTTTGAATTGATTCTTATGAGGGCAGAATTTAAATAAAGTGGAAAAGGCAGCAAGTCCACAGTGCAGGCTATTGATTTATAGTTTCCCTTTTGAGCAGAAAGTGGTAGGTTACAGGGCAGAGAAGTGCTAAGAGAGAAGGCAAAAGCATGAAAAAGGATTAGGGAGAAAGGAGGAGAAAGGAGGTTGAAAAGAGCAGATATAAAAAAGGGACAGACTACAGACAATGGAGCTTGCAGGAAAAGGGCACCTCCAAAAATATTTGGGAAATTGTGTGAGCAGGGTAACAAAACCAAGGGAATCATCAATATAAGCAGAGGGTAGGCAAGGCAAATAAGAGACGGGGTAAAAAAATAGAGGTGGGTAACAGGAGCTGAACCACTTCTCAGTGGTGAAATCTAATCCTTCTCTGCTTGCCTGGGCTGTTCTCCATACAGGGCTGGGGTTCTCCAGCCCCACTGGTGGAGGCTGCACTTACTGAGCATCACTTGGGTGCACTGGATTGCTCAGCTGGACCAGTCTTGGGTCCTGCCAGTTTTCCTGCTGAATATTCCTAATAAGTCATTTCCAGGGCCTGGAAAGTTAAAACTGTAAAGGCAATTAAAGAAACAATCTTGTTACAGTATAAACAAAATTGCCTAATTAATAAAAATGACTGAAACGTAAAAACAACAGCTTAATATCTGTATTTAGACCTTTAGTCCAGGGTCTCATCTTTGGAAACACAGCACTTGTGGGTTCTTTTGGCAAGAAGACAATGGAGGGCCAGAGTAAGCCAGATGAACTTTCTCTCCAGGCGGATGGGAAGTTGGGGAGGTGGGGAATGATTCATCATTCTGAATTCTCAAAATAGATGTGCTAAATTTACAAACTCCATGTTGCTTCTGATTCTCTTCTCCAGCCTTGATTGGCAGCAGCTGTTCCCTTTGTTCTACTTTACTCCTGGCTTCATGATTTTCCCATCAGAATGTACCTGTTTGTGTGCTGTGAGATCCTGAATTGGTTTGGGAGATGATGGCAGGAAAGAGAATCCATCTTTGCACAGAGAAGGAAAGGAAGAGAATTTTTTTTTTCTTTTTCCATTTTCCACTGCCCATTTTCTGTAATTATTCTAGCAATGATTGTAGGCATAATTGTGGAAAGAACTAAGTTTTGATGAATGCAGGATATTTGGACAAAGCAAACTTGCATCTTTTTGAGAAGCTTCTTTGAGACATCTTTGCCCTTTTGCAAACACAAAGCTACAGAGTTCTGTGACATTGCTGGTCAATCAAGGAAAGCAAATTGAATTTGGCGTAATTAATACTTGCCACAATGTTCTTGGGAATATGCTAACAACCAAGAACTATTTGCAGCAAATTAAAGAGACAAAGATTAAAGTATTGAGATTAATTTTTTTCCTTTTGGCCAGGTTTAATACTAAATGTCAGTGACAGGTTTCTTTTGGCTGTTGCACTGCTGGTACCTCCATTGATAAGTCTTGACTCTCCAAGTAAGCAAAAAAAGCATAAAATGTAGTATTATCACAGGATTTTTATTCTGGTTTGATTTGGAATTTTGAGAACACTCTTCTGTCTTGAACTGCTATGTTTTACAAAGAACGAGAATTAACTAGTGTCAAATGAATGGAGATCTAGCAGCCAGAAAGATGAGAAGAACTGAGGCTGCCCAGCTTCTACAGAAAGAGAATGCACAATGACTCCAAAAAAAAGCATGGAGGAGGATAAACTCTTTTGTGTATTTGATTGGGCTGGGACAAGTTGCCATGGAATAGACAACATTGAGAACTTCTAAAAAAATTTTTTAACTGGAAGGTTAACTAAACTCTAGGGAATCATCTGTAGTCCCCAGCCTTGGAATATTTTAAGAAGAATTGAAGCATGATTTTAAGTCTAATATGCTCCGCCTTGAGACATGGGGAACAGGCACCATGACCTTCATCCACATCACTGCCATGTCTGTGGTTCTGGTACAAGTTGTGTGAGAAAATGAGAATTTAAGCAGGGAGAATATTTGTTTTCACTCATAAAATCTGAGGATTAAATGTTGTCTGAGCATCCCCTAAAAATTGATATAAACAAAATGAGGGAGGTTTGGAAGGAGGAAGAATTGGCTGCACTGCTTTGTACATATTTTGAATAAAGTTTTTCCTGTTTTAGGGGGTTACATGTTTTATATCTGTAATCCAGGTTTAGCATCTCTAAATCCCCCTGTGTGAATGTGTCCCATCTGTAATAGGTGGAGACAGAGATTAGGAATGTTCATTCCTTTTCCAGGAGCTGCACTCTTGTGAGAACTGGAAAACAGAACTGCGAGGGTCTGGGGGTGAGATGCTCACAGTGGATTTCAGGCTGCTCCATCAGTGGCTTTGCAAGGTCTAGGGCTGCCATGGCTGCCATGGCTGACCTCTGGGCACTGAGTGCTCCTGATTACCCCCGGTGGGAAGTTAATTCCCCTCTGCATCATCCTTCTCTTCCGACACTGACAGGGACCTTGAGCCACCTTGACCACTACCGTTATTTTGAGAAGCCCACCCTTACCCAGGACCCTCTTTTGTTACTTGTGATTCCTCAGAGGAGTTTGGGGGTGTCTCAGGAGCCTTTCTTGGGCTGCAAGACAGTGACACAAAGCTGAAAGTACCAGAATGTGCCTGAGACAAGTTCTGACACACCACATTACCACAACCAGCGCTAACTCACAGACCATTATATGCATTTATGATACAGTACTGAAGTATGAAAGACTCAATTAAAGTTTATTTGATAGAAAATTAATGCTCCTTTCTTCCTCCTTACTGTGCTGATTACGTTAAAACGGAACAATGAGGCAGCTGCAGTGGAACAGTATCAGAGAAATTTCTGTCAGCATTTACTATAGGCAAAATTACCAGGCTGGGTTTTCTCAGCCAGCTCCTCCAGCCAACTGGCTGCACATGCTGCAGAGGCTTTTTCATACTATCATGGGCTGCAAAAAGAATGCACTGAAATTTTCCTCCTTTTTAAAATAGTGAGGGAACGGTGCAAACACAGGATAAATTCCCATGGTCAGCTCCTGCATTGTGCCTCTCCCGCACAGCTCCCCAGGGCCGGGGCTCAGTGAAGCCTCTCAGTGCTGGGTCAGCCTCAGGCACCTGCTCAGGGCCTGGCAAATCACCCTGGGTCTCTCTTAAAAAGTGCAGTCAAACACCTCTCACTTGAACTTCAGCTGGGTTTGAATGTTGGAATTTTCCAAAGAAAATACTGTGATTTATAATTAATTCTATTTGTGTGATTTTAGCATAGAGGGAAAACTGGATGGTGATCATCACCTTTGAAAAGCAGTCAATAAAAATCAATCACTTGGACTCTAGTGATTTTACTTCTTTTTTTTCTTCTTTTTTCTTTTTCCCCCCTATTTTCCTTTTTTCTTTCTTTCTTTTTTTTTTCTTTTTTTTTTTTTTTTAATAGTTGAACAAAACTTCTCTAAACAAGATTACTTTTACAGGGTCTTTAGTGGAATTTCTCCAGAAGCTTTTTGGATCTATTCCTATTAAATTTTATACCCTTCTGTTGCATGAGAGTGAAAAGTAATATTTCAAAAGATAACTCTGTTGAAGAAGTAATTTTTTTATCATAAGGAATTTTTTTTAAAACACGTCCTTCAATTTATTTTTTCATCTATGATGGAGTTGGAATAAGAATAGTAATTTGACAATGTAAATTTGCATGGAAATATGCTGCCTAAAACCCCATTTATTACACCAGTTATAACTCAAGCAGATATGAAATGGCCCAAAGGTAAAGCAGAGTTGATGGCAGAATAAAAATGTGCATGCAACTTTTTATGAGCTGAAGTTTGTTGACTTTGTGGTTATTTTCATTTAATACATCTCCAGATGGATATTAACTTTTTTTGCTGGATGTTTCCTTCTGGTTCTCTAGTGCTGAAATAAGAATAATGGGTGAGCTGATTAATACTGGGTTTTATTTCAGCCTTGGTATTCCATGCTGAAATAGAACTTTTTGTTTGTTTTTGCTTTTTTAAAGGGTGATTTGATTTTTCTATTTCCCAGTGACTCAGAAGGGATATTCCTACCCCAGAAGCAGCCACAAATTGTAGCTAGCTACTGTAATTTTTCTCCTTTTGCAATAGTGGACATGTACTGCTTTCCTTACGTTCAGGTTCATTAAACATGATGTCAAAAGAACAGAGCTCTCTTCCAGTTCTGGTTTGGGGAATTTTTATTTTCTACTTTCCATCTGTATTGTTTCCTGACTTACAGCTGAGAACATTAATTCACTATGAATTTTATGAAAAAAGTGAAGTTAATTTAATAGCAGAGAACAGGAAGGGTTCACAGATATCCAAACCTGCTCCCACCCTGCTAAAATGCCCTGAAAGGTGTTTGGGTTCTCAGCTGGCTCATGGGCTTCAGCTTCCTGGGCAAGGATGAGACTTCCTGGAGTGGAGACAGGAGGAATCTTAAGGGAAAAAAAAAAGGAAAAAAAGGATGAGATTCTATGGTTTTTTCCACTTATGATGTGGTATTTTTCTCTCTGATGACACAGCCAGACTGAGCGGTGGCTCTGCAGGCTGAAGCCAGTTTAATGTTGATTTTATGCATCTTGCAGCTGCCAGTCAAGGCAGATATTGCATGTTTCAGCAAAGTCTTGGCATCCTTCTGAAGAGTCACCAGACCATAAAATCCAACTTTGAAGCTGCAAATGTAGCTGAAATATCATATAATATTACAAGGGTTAATTGGGCAATAATTACTTTTCTGGTCTCTTACTTTCTGCTAATGAAAATTAAAAAAGAACAAAAAGAAGGCAAAATTGCTCATGTTTCTATGCTGCAGACAATAATGACCATCACATGGGCTGTTATAATCATCACAGACTCCTGGTATTTTTCAGCTGAAATAGTTTACTGGTGTTTATCACTGACTAGTGATGACTGCTGCTTTAGAAATTAGCTCCGTAATTTTAAATATCTTTTTCTCCCATGTATTATGAACATATAAATAGGATAATATTTTTCTCTCGTTGCTTTTGTTTGGTTTTCTGACTCCTTCTGTATTGATTTGTCTCAGTGCTCTGTGAAATTGATTACATTTTCTTGTATAGAAATGAGACTTCTGGAATTCTACATTGTATTTTCCACTCAAGAAGAAAATGACAACAAAGAAACGAGTTTCTTTTAGAAATTAAACAAAAGTCTCATTCAGATGAGAGTTAATTTAATGAAAGTATTTAATCTTCCCCTCCTCCCTATCCTGAAGCAAGACGTTATGGCACTTTTTTATTTTAAGATCTCCTTGCCATGTTTATTCTGAGCCATTCTCAATGTACTGGAAGAAATGAATTTTTATTCTGTTAGTCCTGCTGAGATTATCCTGCTCTCCAACAAGCAGCTTTAGATCTTCTTCTGGTTTGAGTTCTGTCAACAGTCAGAACTAAAGGTCTTGTTGTACTTTATTTACTTAAATTTAGTGCTCCCTGTCACATGAATTTCCATTCCTTTTTGCATGACCAGAAAGAAACCCACAGAATCATTGTGGCTGTAAAAGACCTCTAAGGTCATTGAGTCCATCTGAAATGAGGTGGAAGATGGCAATTGCTTCTGCAGCAAGTTCACATTCTGCCAGGTTCCACAGAATCCTAGAAAGGTTTATCTTGGAAGGGACCTCAAAGATCACCTCTTTCCAACCCCCTGCCATGGGCAGGGACACCTTCTGCTATCCCAGGTTGCTCCAAGCTCTATCCAACCCAGTTTTGGACATTTCCAGGGATGAGGCAGCCACAGCTTCTCTGGACACCCTGTGCCAGGGCCTCACCATCCTCACAGGGAAGAATTTCTTCCTAATATCTAATCTAAATCTGCCCTCCTTCATCTTAAAGCCATTCCCTTTTGTCTTATCACTGCATGCCCTTATAAAAAGTCCCACAACAGCCTTGTTTTAGCCCCCCCCCTTTAGGTGCTCTTGTGTTTAAGCTCTAAGATATCCCTGATTGCTCCAGAGGATTTCACCCATTGCCATCCCCATCCCATGCCATCCCATCCCACCCCATCCCACCCCACAGCAGATTTCAGTGCAGCACCACTCTCAGCAAACAAACCTCTCCCTACCAGCTTGGCACTGTGGTTTGGCAGGTCATGCTCAGCAGAACCCCAGCTGGGGAGCTCTGTCTGTGCCAATGGCGATCTGGAAAACTGCACTGGAAAACTGTCCCCCAAGGGTAGTGGTGGCAGCCAGCCTGGCCCCCTACCCACAGCTGCAGAGCCCCGTGGGGTGGCCGAGTGCTCTGCACTGGGGTGGGAGACCCCCTGAGCAGGAACAGCCTCTCCTCTCACAGAGGAGACAGAGAAAGTTTGGAATTGCTGGTTGCCTGATGTCAGCCCAGTGCCTTTTTGGAGACAAACAGACCCATCTTCAATTCTCTTGGGAGCTGTAGCATTTTGCAGACAAGCTGATGCCTAATTTTAAAGACAAGAGGCAAGGCAGCTGCAGCCCAGCTGTGTGGAAATCTTTCAGCAGTATCAGGACTGGGATGTGAATGTTTTTTTAATCCTACAGCCTAGAATATCTGCTGGAAAGGTTCCCTTATGGCTTTTCTGCTTTTATTTTGTGTCTGGGGCAGCTACAATAGCAGAGAATATAGGGAGGCTGTGCTTTGTGGTGTCACTCTCAGATCCAGAAAAGCTGCTTCCCCTGCAGGTGTAACCATGCAAATGGGCACAGCAGCCCTGACTTTGAGCTTCTCTTGTTATCAATCTTCATCTCTACATACCTGTGCCAGTGAACATTAAACCTGACCTCAGTTTCTGGAGATCCAGGAGAGTTGGGCACGTTTATTTCCCAATGCTTGATCTCCCACCTGGATCCCTTCCAGCAGGTTTGGTTCCTTTGGAGCTTCAGGACCTGTACCCAGCCAGGTTGCTGACAAATGTAGAGCATGATAAGCATCTTTAAAAAGAGAAATAGCTTTGTAGCTATGCATTGCTGTTCCATTTAGCTTTCAAACTGCTGCTAAAAAAAATCAGATAGAAAATGTTTCATGGAAAAGTTCTGTAGTTTCATGTCCTATGCCATGATTTTTTCCCCCATTATAACCATATTATGTCCTTCAGACACTGTGAGAAGGAGTGAGGAGAGATGAGAGTGAGAGAGAAGAAAGAAACACTGACTCCCAGTGTTAGCTATGTGTTTAGAGACCCAAAGTTTAAAGTGGAAACTAAATCATCCCTTAATGTATAATGTATCTTATAGCGGAATTAAGAAGTTCCAAATAAGAAAAATTACCACAAGTCAGGCTATTCTTTCCCTTTCTCCCACTTCCTGCCATGTTTTTATAGCTCTTATTGAACAAAATCTGTGTCACAACAGATTCATCTCTGGAATGATTCTCCCTTGAGTAGGAAAATGTCTCAGGCCCTGTGTGAGTGTGTGAACAAGGCGTTACAATAAACCTGCTGGTAGGAGGCTGCAGAAACAGGGGCTGCTTTGAAAGGGCTTTGCCCCTACCAAGGAATCACTGAAAGGAGCAGGAAATGAGAGACAACTTCTGTGTGGTGTGGTTTGCTCAGTCAGAGGGCTCAGACACCCCTGTGCTGTGGGACAGAGGTCAGGGACCTGGGGGAGAGAAGATGCAACAACACCATCCTGGCAAAGGGGGGGATGGCTGGCACATCCTCCCCCCTCAGCCTGGAGAGCTGGGATGCAGTGACTGCTGCAGAGACAGAGCTGCAAGGGCAGGAGCTGGATGGAGACAGATGGAAATGTCTTGCAAAGTGATTTGCTTGTGTCAGAGATAGATAACGCATGGTTGGTTGGGCAGAGGTCGTCAGTCAATTCTTGTTGAATTTCCACCAGCTGGATTGTGTTTCAACCAGGGATGGGATCCGGAAGTGGTTTTTAACACTCTGGAATATCTTAACCCTTCCCCTCTGTTCTGTTGCTTAGATTCAGCTGCAGGGGCCTGGGGGAAACACCAGAGACCTTGTCACTACCTCACAGCTGCTGGAGGCTGGGAGTCATTAATGACTGGAATACTCACTTTGTAGTACCTGTGACTCCCCACCACAGACTGCTTCAGATAATAAATAAAAGCCTGAAAATACCTGGTTAAAGAAAATATTAATTAGTCTGTAGGGAGAGTTTTTATAATCCTCAGTCCTTAGGAACAAATCATTACGTTTGGAACATTAAAGAAATTGAGGCAATCTCCTTGTGTCAAGCAATAAAATTACTTTGTCTAGTGCTTCAGTATCTTTTAAAATCCGTATTAACATATATAAACAAATCACCAGGGGATTTTTTTCAGTGTAATACTAGTGACAAGAGAGTCCAGAAAGAGTGTGCTCTCAATCCATTACTAAGATGTAAATCCTTAATGATCCCATATATGTCAAGCCTGTATATTACTGAGACAGCTATAATAGTTCTGATGTTCCAATGAAAACATGCTCTGAAGAGAAGTCACTGCACTCTTCACTGCATACTTAATCAGATCTTCAGTCAATGCATTGTGAGCAAGATTTTAAAACTCCCAAAACTACAGTTTATAGCAAATTATAATGTTTGACAGAGTGAAAACACACTCCTCTTCAAGTCACTGTCTTCAGCTGAACTACACCTTCAGAATATCTTTAGGAAGCAGAGAAAATTCATAAATGCTGTTTTGTAGATGAGGCACAGTGGCTGCAGAGAGCGTTAATGATGTTCTGAAGGTTGTGGCAGATCTCCTCCTGTTTGCTCCCCTCTGTGGTTGTAGGCATGGTCACAGAATCAGCCTGCACCACCTTTCCCCTCCTGCAGCTTGGTGACAGCGGGAGTGCTGTCTTCAGAGAGGACCCGAGTTAGGCTGAGCCTCAGCCTCACGTTCTGTGCCTCCTGCAAGAGGCAGAAGGTTGCTGAAATAGAGTAAATCAGCCCAGTGCAGCATTCACGAAAGGAGGGTCCAGTAAACATAGACAAACAGACCATTTTAACAGAGACACAAGAGGATTTAGCATGGTTACTTCTCAGCTTTGTCTTTGCATTTTCTTGCCTGCCTCTCTTCTTTGCTCTCATGGTAGCTGTATGTTTTGTACCCCTATGTGAAGTCAATATCCCAGAAAATAATCCTCCAACGTTTCTTGTCTCTTGGATGTTTGTAAAAGAGGTCCCTCAGCTCCATCATGTGAAGGATTTCAATAGTTTCATCGGGGAAGAAGAAATTACAAACACGGCAAAGTGAATTTTATATTCCCAAACCTTAAGCAGTTTCACTGGGCTGTGCATCCTCCTCATTTCCCTTCCTTCTCCAAAATAACTCTCTCTTCATTGATATTATCTCTTTCTGGCTAATCTTCCCTCTCATCTCACATGAGCTTAAATATCTCTCTTCAAGAAACACTGCCTCCTGCATCCCCCCATCTGATTTCCTCTTGGAAATCAGCCAGCCTCAAATTAATCTTCTGGATAGAAAGCTGGCCCTTCCTGCCTGGCATGATGGGTGACTCATGTCTGTGCTGCTGCCTGCACCCCAAGTGTGGCAGCCTGAGTCACTGTCCTCCACCACATCCCTCTCTCATCCTGCTTCCCTGCCCCAGTCAGAAATTCCCAGCCGATGTGCGCATGAGCTGCCAGAGCTGTCAGACAGCCCCGGGGCACTGCTGTGACCTGCAGGCTCCCTGTGACATTGGTGCTGCCTGTCACCTCCTCTGCTGAGCTCAGGGACAGCACTGCTGCCCTCCACATCATCTCCAGCCTTGGTTTGCTGCTGGAAGCCAAAAACCAAGTCCCATTTCAGAGTTTGGTTCTTCAGGCACTTCTAGACATTATCACTATTATGTAGTGAATTAAAATATCTCAAATATATGCCAATATTGGGCCTTGGTCCAGACCTTTTGTTTATGTTTTTGATCAGCCCCCATTCTTGATTTGGCAACACATCAAAAGATACAGATGGATCAAAATAGATCATCATTTCCCAATAAAATATGATTCTTTGCAAATAGTTACCCAGCCTGTCATAGCTGCTGTTCACAGGGCTTGAATTATACATGTGCAAGCTGGAAGTGCTGTGAGGGCTCAGCCATCCAGAACACTGTTCATGAAAATCACTCCCCAACCCCATCCTACCTGCTGGTCCAAAGGAGTCCCCTGTGGATGTGGTGGGAAGAATTTTGTCCTTCAGCCAAGCTGTGTTGGGCTCATACAGAACTCAGCCAGTGAAAGCTGATTCTGTCAGAGAGCTGCTCCCCACCAGCTCATGGGCACCCCGCACTCAGAGGAGTTGCCTGATGTTCAAACACTAAAATATGTACATATTAGAGGGGTTGTTGGTCCTCAACAAGCAGAAAACATCTCATTTAGTCAGATAAATTATTCATTGGAAATAATTTGTTCAGCTCCAGTACCCAGCAACAAAAGGGTTTACTTTTCCTTCCTGCCATATAATGAGGAATCTTCTGTCAACATTAGTGGGGGATATCCAGAACAATCACAGCAATATTGGGGCTTTTGGCTTACCTACATGTTCTTTAGAAATGGATGCAATGCAAAACTCTACATGTATTGGTGTTAGAGTCCAGCACAGGGAGCTGTGCCAGCAAATCTCTCCTGGGCATGTACAGTGGTGCACATTCCAGTGAGAATGTATTTCACAGCTCAGTGGCTACTAAAAATTACTTGTTTTGGTTATAATATTTTGGTGTAAGTGACACATTTCACTGTGTTATGAATTCCCTTCTCATTCCCCTGATTAAAAAGAACATAGTGTAAGAAGTGGGTGAGACTGAAGCTCCAACTGGTCAAGTCCAAGTGTCCAGCAGCAAGGAAACCTGGTCAGAAAAGAATGGAAGAGTGAGGCAAGCACAAAATTGTGCTTCCCTCAGTTCCAGAAATTTATAGCTTGGGGTCGTAATGAGTTTATATTTAAAAATCTCTGGATATTTCTTCTACAAGTTGGTCAAGTGTGTGTGTGTGTGTGTGTGTGTGTTGCTGTGTGAATTAATCTGTGGCTTTGGTCAATTCCTCCCTTTCTCATTCTTTAGCTTTGCAAATGTCTCCTATTCTTGCCAAAAGCCAGAGTTAGATTGCTTATTTGTCCACTCTAACATGTCACTACTCTGAATTTCCCTTCCAGCCTCTCCCAATGTGCTTGCATATTTTCCAAAAAATTTAATATTTAGCTCCATGCTGTCCTGACTCTTTCGGATATTTGAAAAATAACCTGTGATTTACAAGAGAATATGTAACAAATTTCAAGGCCCAATAACTTGCCTTTATTGGATTTATTTCTCCTTGTGTCTGCTTATCTCAGTGGCCCTCCAGATAGAAAAGTATTTTGTCTTATGAATCAATTATTAAAACTTTGATGAATATTTTTGCACTCTCTATTCCTCTGCTGCCATTACTTTCTTCCTCTGCTTGTTCTTCCTCTTTTCCTGTAATCTCAGTATCACTATTCTTCCCCATCCCTGAGGTAGGAATGACTTCAGAAGCTTCCTGGATGACTTCAGAGGAGATGTTGATAAATAATACTGCATTTAGGTTGTGTAAACTGAGCTGACCTTTGGTCTGTTCGTTCTTTGCTGCCTCCCAACTAAACAAGCAGAGAAGAAAAGACTGTATGCTCAGCCACCTCAGGCTATCCCTTACTGAAAGCTTTGCTCCAAAGGTTACTCGGAAGGGGAGAGAAGCAAATCCATATCTGTAAATAAGCAGCTGGCAAATCAAAAAGATAAACATCAGAGGATGTTCATCAAGGCTGAACAGCAAAGCAGTCAGCAAGACAGATAGATAACTTCTTACACACTAAAAAAATCCCCATGGTACCCATATATATTTTGTCTGTGGCAAAAAGAATAATGAACAAGTGCCGGGGATTCAGGAGCAAAATGCCCCAGAGTTCAGTTCAACCTGTGGGTGTGTTTCACTAAAGAGCTGGCAGCAGTGTTTTCCAGGATTCAGTGTGTCCAGATATTCAACCTTTGATTTTTCTACTTGGTTTGGGAGTCTCAGCAAACTGGAAAAAACACATTCACCATCCCAAGTCACCTGTGTGTTGAGAATGAAGAAACAAATAGGGGTGGAATAGCTCTTTTTGGTGATGTCAATAAGGAACATATCCATTATTCTGGTATGTTAGGACCAGATACTAAAAACTGTGGGTCAAGAGGTGCAGTTAGTGGTCTATAGTTGAACCAGGTAGATTCATGGATAAAGAAAATTCTAAAACTGCTCATGGGGTTGGTATTTTCATTGTACTGGACTCTTCATGGCCAAATGTTTTACCAGTTCAGATGGGATATGAATCCTCAGAGATGGTTTTAACCTGGTTCTCTGGTTCTTAACTGCTGCTGAAAAGGAAAAAAATTATCTACTTCCTATTCATTTACACCATCCTTCCCTGGCACTGACTTTGCGCTAGGCTAAAGGTTTCCCCAACATTTTAATCTATATAGAATCCTAATACATACTGAAATCAGCATTTCTGCAAAGATTTTTGCATTTCCTATGTGCTCAGTGATGTCACCCCTGTGACAGCTTTGCTTTATTTTTATAAAGCAGTTGAGATTTATGGTGCATGTCACTCCTTTTTATGAGCTTATTTTATGATGTGGCTGGTCTTATGGCAAACAAAGCTTTGGCTCATATTTCCAGGTTTTGGTTTTTTTCCTCATTCTGTATTCAAGAAAAACACAGGAAATAGGGCAGTTTGGAAACTGTAACTTTTTAAGAGTTAAGATTTTTTAAAGCCCTAAAGTACAGAATTCCCCCAAATCATCTTGGGGCAGCCATGTTTTCATGATGTTACAATTCATGTATGAGCTGACACCCATTCAGCTGTTGTCAAAGGCCTTCACTGAAGTGATGTCCAGGCATTTGCATTCTAAAAGGAGTAGAAATCATAAAAACAAACAAACAAAAAAACCCCAAACCAACAAAATGTACTCTCTGAACTCTTTTAACCACTTCTGTGGGAAGTGTCATCTAAGAAACAAGGTCACAAACTGTTTCCCCATGAGAATGGCTGACACAAAATCCTTTTGAAAGGAGGGAAGAATAGAAGGTTGGGAGGGACTTGGATTGCAAAAATACTTTGTGTTCCCAGCCTGGTCTGGTAAATGCAATGGTAGTGTCTGGTACTTCAAGACCTCAAAAACGTATATTTATTACTCAAAACTTTTTATTGAAACACTGCAAAATAGCAAAACCTTTACTGTGCCACTTTCCAGAAGACAGGCGGTTTTCTTCCTTTAAGCCACATTTTTTTACCATGAGTAGCTGCTAGTTTATATTTTAATGCTGTAGAAGACATAAAATGAGGAAATCTTTGCCATAAAGTATTGAACAAAAAATGAATATGAGAAAGGAACTCAGAAGGGCAAGCAGTGTGAGCTCTACTTTATAGACAGGAAATGGAGAGCAAAGGATGAGAGGTTTTGTTAAGTCTTTCCAGAGAAAAATGCTGATGCCAACTTTGTGTCAAAGTAACAGAGTGTCTATCAGCAGAGACAGCAAGGAAAAGATGAGGATATTGGATTCTGCAAGAGTGGAACCAAAGCTACTTTGAAATAAAGAGGAACCTATGGATTGGCTCAGAAGAATCTGGTTTTATTTGTAGTGATTTAGTCAGTGACTGGGGCTGAGGATTTTACCTTGCACAGGCTTCTGTCTCATTTTGATATGTTTATATCCATCTTGCCGTTCAGCATCCTTAACTGTGGAGCAGCAAAGAGAATTTATTCTTTATGAATCTGTGTGCACAGAGTGTCTCAGCACTAGTGCAGTATCCATATGAATGATAGCAACAAATTACATGTTCAAAAACCATACAGTTGATCTGTAGTGCTCCTTGAAGCTCAGTCCTTTCCACCCCAATTTTCCCCAGATAACTATCCCAGTGTTCTGCTGTGCAAACAGCTTTGCTGGAGCTGTCACTGCCTTTTCAAGTCATTCTCTGCATGTGGCAGTGGCAGGGGTGCATCGTATTTGAATTTCACTTCCTCATGTGGCTTTGCAACTCTGAGTTTAGACCTTGCCCAGATGGTCCCTCTGTGTCAGAATCCATCAAGCATTTTATTTTCCATCACTCATGAACAGGATCTGGGGACTTGGGCACATGGTACTGTCAGAATAAAAGCAAATGGCAAACACAGAAATATGTTTCCCTTTCCCTTCCCCTTCCCTTCCCTTTCCTTCCTTCCCTTCCCTTCCCTTCCCTTCCCTTCCCTTCCCTTCCCTTCCCTTCCCTTCCCTTCCCTTCCTTCCCTTCCTTCCTTCCTTCCCTTCCCTTCCCTTCCCTTCCTTCCCTTCCTTCCCTTCCTTCCCTTCCCTTCCCTTCCCTTCCCTTCCCTTCCCCTCAGTGACTGTATATTCAAAACTTTTCTTTCAAATAGCTGGAATCCACTAAAAGCCCCCATTTGTATTCAGGGCATTTCAGCACTGAGCAGCATGAAGGGAAGGGATCAATAATCACATTGCATGATTACACAACTTCTTGCTGTGCCAGGCTAACTTAAACTAACTCACTCTAATGTTGAATCCAGCCCTCCCTGATTTTCTCTTCAAGTAGAATATCCCACCTTCTTCCCTCTCACTTAGCTGCCCTCTGGGGATATTTCCCAGCTCAGCTCAGTGATAAACTTGTTTTACTTCACAGATCATTCCACATCTTTCTCCTCCCTGATGTATTATTTAGGAATTACTACTGGAGGGCCTCGTGTTCACAGTTATCTTTGTTTAGCCTTTATTTCAATGCCACTGTCACTCATCCTGGCCCTACAAACTTGCTCCACTCCTTCAGTAACAGGTGTGTGGCAGCTGGAAGGAAAACTGATTAAAGAGCAAATGTGTATCAGGAGGGAAGAGATGGTAGGAGATCTGTGGTGATGTGCTGTGAGCTGACAGTATGGCCAAACTAGGCACTGGCTCCTAAAGGAAAACCGAAAATGGCAGCTAGGAGTGGCTTTTGATTTTCTCTGGTCTTCAGTGTTTTCACAACTTCAGTAAACCCAAGACTTATCATCATTACGTCAGGTCCTACTTCTATTCTGCTCTGCCTGTTACTTATCCCCAGGCTTTGACAGCAGTGACAGATCTCTAAAGTTCTCTGAAAGTATTTAAAGTGTGTTTCAGGTACTTCTGTGGATTTTTAAAATCTATTTAATTTTCCCCCAAAATAGAGAGCTACCTCAGAAGAGGTACTGCTACCTCTTCCAGCAACAAAGCAATGGCCATTGGTATCTTTTACTCAGTAATGCTCCAAGATGGGAAAATAGGGGAGGCAGGCCTGTACCAAAACTCAGACTGGGACAAAGGGAATATTCTGTGGGATGATGGAGGGAGAAAGAAAAGCTGGTTGTGAGGTTGATGCCAAAATCTGATGAATGCAGCAAACACACTGAACGGCTAAAGCCAGGTGCCCTTCTGTGTGACCATGAGCCAAGCCAGGGAGAGAGGGATGTGCTGATGTTTGACTCACTGCTGGTTTTGTGTCATGGGGAATCTGGCAGTCACACAGCTTCTGCTGTGTATCACACAACTCCTGCAGTAAGAAACCACATTACAAAAATTATGGGGGGCAAAAACATTGGCACGAGTATTTCGGGTTGTCAGTCCCTGTAATGAAATCCTTCTTTAGGTATAGAATCAAATCCCTCTAGACTACCCTTACTTAGATCTTATTTATGATTAAGTCTTATTTTCCACTGTTTCCAATTGCACAGACATAAAACAAAAAGCTTTGAATAATGCCACATGAATAGCAAAGTTCTGGTTTTGCAGCATATCATGCTTAAATGTCTTTTGCTTTGTGTCCATGTGAATTCATAAGTCAGGCTTAGGCCAAAAGGTACCAGAGAGTGTTAAGAATTGGGGGAAGGTCTTTTTAGATCCAGGCTTTTGTCAGGGTTGGAATCTCAAGAGTTTGAGGTACTGGAAATGTTGGATCCTGTTGTCTGTCAGAGTTTATAGAATCTGGAACAAATTGAAGGCTTGCTGCCACCTTACTCCTATGGGCAGCAACACTGAATGAAGGCACCTGTAACTCTTTCACTGTGTTCTCAGAAACAACCATCATGTGGTGCAGCGTTTCCAATCTTTTTCTAAAACCAGGCTATCTAGGGAAGTGGGGATAATCTGGGACATGATTTGAAAATTTCTAAGACCCTGAGAGAAACCATCACCCCCTTCTGTGGAACAAAGATCCTCCATCATTTTCAGCACAGACCAAACTCTGCAACAGTTACCAAATAAAGAAAACAGAATAGTTTCTTCCTACACTATTTGTTTTCCCTCTCACTTGCTGGCTTTAAGTGCAGGAACCAAAATGCTGGTGTGGGAGAAGAGCTGTTGCAATGCAGTTTGAAGGTTAAACATCAAGGTATCTTCGAAACGACAGAAGCAGTGGCGGAATGTTCTCCTGAGATTTGTGAGCTCGTTTTTCTCTTCTAGCACAAAAGAATCCACACCCAGACTTCCCTTGGCTTATTCTCCAACTCAGCACTGATCTTTTTGGGATCATGCCTGGTTTTTCAGCAATCTTCAAATTTGACATTGAATCTTAATCCACAAAGGGCAAAAATCTTGGATGCTACAGGTGTTTTCAAGATGGGCAGTAAATAGCCAGAATTCCACACTGTTTTTCTCATCACCCACTTGAACATCCAAGGGCAGAGAACTGAATATTGCAAGTAATTACCAGTGTATTCTACAGTGAAATTTCCATCAGTTAAAATAAGGCTTTTATCTATTTTTTTTTGGTAGTGAAATGGGAAATTTGCTTGCTCTGAGCAAACTGAGCATATGTTTATCCCATGTGAGAATCTGCTATTAGCGCCCACAAGGCTCTAGTTTACACAACATCTATTTTCTTTTTCAGTGGGTAATGAAAGAAGTGTCAGAGACACCCAGGCTCTTCTTTAGTCTCACAGACAGTTATTTCAAGAACCTGGGAGCAAAGGCCATCCATTCCTCTTGACAGATTCACAATGTTGTGCAGGAAAAATAATCAAACTTTTACATATTTATTTTAAAATTGGTGTTAAATCCCCTTCAAAAAGCCAAAAATAATGCAGAAGGGAAGAGCTTGCTTAATTTTTTTTCCTTCTGTTTATTGAATGTCACATTATAAGAAGAGGAAAGTCTTCTGTTGGATTTTGCAGCAAGGTTTTGGCCAACAATGTTAATTGCTGCTTTTAATAAAACAAATTGCCTTGGGCTGGAGCTGAATCTCATAAGCCACTTGAGATGAAGATTAACTTTTTGTCCTTCCTCTTCTGTGAAGCTGTCGGAAAAGTGTCACTTTTGTTTTTTACTGGTTTTTCCCCCTTAAAGTGTTGCACACATCCCTGCTCAGCATCCTTCAGAGCTGCTTCCCGACTCCATTTCCCTGTTCCAGTGCAAGGGGTGAGGACATTCTGTCTGCATTTGAAGCAATTTGCTCTCAAGATTCACACCCCAAGTACAGAATCCTTTGTCATTTCCAAACCAGAGACAGCAGTGTTTGATGAGCTGATATTAGGAACTGCTAACAGCTCAACAGGCTGATGCCACTGTCGTACAGCCTGTGAAATCTTCTCACATGCCAGCATTTGCTTTTTTAAAGGTCCTTCCTACACAGTGGCACAGACTCCTTCAGGCTTTTCACTCAGTGATCTGTTGTAAGCTAATAGGAACAAAACAAGGATGGGAAGTTGTGCAGCAGAGGTGCAGAGAGGCTCACAGACAGGGCAGCTGTCAGAGGGGTTACAGCCACTGTTGCTTACAGGGAAATTTCCCCAGAGTGATCAGATTTGGATCATTGAACAACTGTGACATCCAAGAGAGTGCTGCTAAAATCCCACTGCTCTTGTCATGCCTAATATCGGGGAGGTGATGACCCAACACTGCTCTTACACTGATTTTTTTTTTTCTGAGGAAAAAAGATGCTCTAAGAAATCAGAGTCTTTTTTTTTCTGCATGTTTGCAGTGGTGAGTCTCACGATTTAAATCACAATTAATGAATCTTAAGGCATTAATCTGTAGAATTGGAATATTATGTCATTTAAAATAAAATTAATCTGTAGAATTGGAATATTATGTCATAGAGCAGGAAGAGAGCATTGCTGACTCTTGTGAATTTTAAAGATCCAAAATCTGGGAACACAATCTAGAATCCAAACACTATAGGGCAGGAGGTTCTGAGTGCAAGCTGAGGATGCTTTTTCCAGAACAAGTTAAAATCGAATGAAACTATAATCTGGGGAAAAAAACATCAAAGAAAAAGAACCAAATTCTTTCAGAACTCAGGTAGAATGGCTGGGTTTGAAATTTGGCTGCAATTTCTAGAATGTTGTTCATGTTAATCCATGTGACTCAGCAATGTTTCAAGCATAAAACATTTCAAATTGAGACAAAAATGTTACTGAAAAGAAGGGATGTGAAAGAACATTGGATTTGTGTATTTTTTAATATTTCTTTTTCAAACCAAATTATTTATTTGGATCTTCAAAATGTGTCTATTCTTTTTAGAGAGGCATATTCTGAAGGGAAGAGCAGTCCCACCCCAGCTAGTATTGAGCATTGTTCCTACCTGCTAATTAAGTGAAGGGATTGTCAGGGAGCCTGACAGACACATCCATAATCCCTACTTGAGAGTGTTTCAGCAGAGCTTTGTCCCTCATCCCATCACACAGGCACATAACAAAATGGCTCTGTGGCATAATGACAGCCATGTGTCAGCGGGTCTGTGAGGAAGGAGATGGAGAAGGAAGATATTCCAGGCTTTCATGTTGGCACCCTCCTGATGAGTAATTCAGACAGTTTGGAGCCTCCTCATGGTCCTCGCCATCACCCCCATCTCTCTGCTCCCAGCAGCACATTTTGTCTCCTTCAGGAGTCACACCAGCCTCTCAAAGCTAAATGGTACATGATGTTAGATTAATTGGCTGAAAAAGCATCCCCAGAATGAAGGGAGGTGGGGAGGTTGCTTGTCAGAAGTGTCATTCTTTCACACTGAAAATCATAGAAATGGGGAAAGGAAGGATCTGAGTGAAAACGAAGGATCCGGATGAAAAGGGATTGTAAATGAAAACAAAATTCTTGTTTGGAAGTGGCTGGCAGTGATGGGGGAAAAGAGGAGGGACCAAGGAAGGGAGAGAAAAGAAAGATAGAATCCTGGAGGTGTGTGATGGCTGTTACCAACTCAGGGGTCTGAGCAGGTGTCCCCAGCCACTGCTGCCTCACACCAGTGGAGAGGAGCCCTCCCCTACCACTGGTGGACTCAGGCAGGGATCAAATGGGGCCCTGGAAGTGCAGGATCCTGCAGTGGGGAAGGTGCTGAAAAGGAGAAATAAAATGCTACAGCACCCTAGGAGCTGATCCTGTGCTCCAGCACCAGGCATCCATCATGTGGAGAATTTGCCCTGGATAAACCATTGATACCCCAGGATAAACCATTCATTGGTGCCCCTGGATAAACCACTGGTGACCCTGGATAAACCATTGGTACCCCGTGATAAACCATCCAATGGTGTCCCTGGATAAACCATCCATTGGTGCCCTTGGCTAAACCATTGGTACCCCATGATAAACCATTCATTGGTGCCCTGGATAAACCATCCCCTGATGCCAGCTGAGCACTGCAGCTCCTGCTGTAACAGTGGTTGCATTCAGAGGTGTCTCCTGCTGCTTCTCATGGCTGACCATAGATGAATCCATACAAAATCCTCTCCTCTCCATTGCACTTCCCTGGATGTTGTCACAAGAGCTCTGCCCTCCTTGAAGCTGAGTTAAAAATGTCTGACTGCTGCCTTGCAATATCACAGTCACCAGAATGATTTGCTTATCTCCTTGCTAACAGTCCAAACTCTTCCATAAACTTGGAGTTCAGTTCTTCCTCACTAAGGTTTGAGACCCCAACATATTCCTGAGGTCTACTTTTCTTTCTTATTTTTTCCTATTTTTTCTTTTTTTTTTTCCTGTTAAACCCTTCCTATCGCCATGTTCTCCATGTGCTGGGGCCTTCCCTATGTTGCCAAATTTCTTCTTCCTCTGCTTTCCACCCATGCAATTTTCTCCTTAGTGTCAACAAGGAATCCATAGAACTGCTGGTTTAATTTCTTTTTTTTTTTTTTTGAGTTTTAATTTCTTCTATGCTTTACACATGCAGAATGGTTTTGATAAAACCCACGGCAAGGACTATTTTGGTTACTGGTTTTCAAGAGAGACTTAAATACCTGTGGTAACAAAAATCTGAGATTCCCTACATGGGAATTCGGGGCTTGTTTTGATACTTGAAATATTGATGTTCTGTAGAAATATGTTGTCTCATTCATTCTGACTGACATTGGCAGACGTGAAGCTCCTATGCAATAATTAAAACTATTTCTATATGAAAGCTAATTTTTCTTGTAGCCTACATTTGGTGTTCAAAAAGAAATTTTGGGTTTTTTAAAATCTTAATTTCATGCCAAATATTTCATGCTGAAATACAACAGATGAAGCAAAATTACTTCTTTCATTCAGCTCTGCTGCTGATTTTCCTCCCTATATAGGGACCAGGTGCTGACTTCATAGGTAATAACATCCAATAATGTCAACAAATAGGAGCTGCCTATTGGAGAGGAAAAATAAAAGCAAAAATATTCCAGTGGGAAGGACAAAGATGGACTGAGAGCGTGGAGGAAGTATTGAAAACACTTCTCTGGAGGGTCTCAAATAGAGGTTAAATAAATGTTTCATTTTAGCTCCATTAGAGTTTGTGTTGGGACTAAAGGAGAAATTACTGGCCTCACACTCACATTTTTTATACATCTAAGATAAACAGACCACAATGGCAGGAGAAAGAGAAATTAGCTTCTCCCAGGATGTGAGGTCAAGGTGAAGCTCCCTCCCTACCTTAGTGCCAAGTCACAGATGCCTCTTTGTTCTGTCACATTGCTACAACATCTCACAAGGAGATCTGTCATTTAAAAAAAAAAACCAAAAAAGACAAACAAGCAGCAGTGTTTGCAAACTGAGACAGGCACATTAAATCATCTTTGGGATGGATTTCTCCCTGTGCTTTTTGTTGACCATTTGTTTCCTTTAATTGGAGCATGAAAGGACTGAGCATGTCCAATGCAACTTCCCTATGCTAAGTACCACCTGTCAGGGAAATAAAGACACTCTATCAGTCACTCTTCCTTGGAGATTGTAAGTTTTTCAGAAAGACATGCTGGCACACACCCACGCTGCTCCCCCCGCCGCCACTGCAATCCCTTCCCATCCAGACTGCAGTGTGACTAGGAGCAGGAAAAACACAGAAAATCCATCCATCTCAATGGTATTTCAAATCTAAGACTTAGCCCACAAATAAGTGACTTACCCCTGGCACCTTCCCGCGAAGTGGACTCAATTTTAGAACACTTTCAGCAGTAATACCTGAATAAAAGGGCAGTAGCTATAAATAAATCAGGATCGAAGATGTTATTAGAGGATGTTATTAGAAAGACAAAGGTAGATTAAGTGGAAGGGACGAAAAAAATACCAGCCCAGCCACTCTAGCATAAACAAAATAGAGTAAAATTAGAGCTGGCTGTAGGCAGAGCTTTGGATGACTGGGGAGTGCATTTGCAGCCTGCTGAGCAAAGGCAATTCTGCCCCCACACTGACGCACAGAAGATTTGGATTAATTTCAGTCCAGACAGGTAGTGCAGCTGCAGCTTGGGGCTGATAGCTCGGTGGAAAGGCAAACCAGAGGGCTGATGCAGAACTGAGTATTCTGCACCTGCTGGGAAACAGAGATATAAATGCTGGAAAAGGGGCGGCCAAAATGCATCTCTTAAGCAGCGCACAGCGTCGGAGCAGTTTTAGCACAGCTTCCACAACGAGGGGTGGGATGGGAAGCTGCTGTGAGGACCAAGGCAGCAATCAGTTTTCCCTGTCATTGAGCTTCAAAGGGAAGCTATAGGATTTCTTGGGAGGATCAGTTGGATAGACACCTCTGG
Source organism: Emberiza elegans (assembly GCA_024865655.1). NCBI lineage: Eukaryota > Metazoa > Chordata > Aves > Passeriformes > Fringillidae > Emberiza > Emberiza elegans. Next base: position 60,613,995 of record JALJVW010000184.1, read on the forward strand.
GGTGGGTTAGTTTGGGTCTGTCCTCCCTTGGTTGTGGTTGGGGTGACATTTTCAAGGTGCCTTCTGGATTTATGTAGTGTCTGTGCATGGACAGGGCTGCTGGGCACCCCAAGCCCTTCCCTGGGGTGGGAAGGGAGGCACCACAGCCTATGGAGGCTGCCAGGAGGGTTTGGGACTCTCAGCTATGCAGAAGTTGGAGTAAATCCAACATCCACCCACCTGGGGAGGTTGGTGTCATCTCTGCATACAAACTGCTCCCAGGATCTCCTGTCACTCCAGATCCCCAGGGTTTGCAGCACATTTGCAGCTTGTGCCCAAATGAGCTCTTTGTCTTCCTCAGTTTGTGCCAGCATTATTTTTTCCTATTAAGGTCCTGCCACAAATCTGGTCAGAGCCTCACTGTATTTGCTGTTTGCCATTGTTCAGTAGTTTTATTCCATTTTAAGATTTAAAGAAATAGAAATCCTTATGGTCCATGTCCCTTGACTAAAGAACTTTTTCCATGAAAACAAGCAAGTCACTTTGAAATGTGTTTGTTTGACATGCCAGAAGATTTCCTCTGTGAAGAACAGCAAATGGGAATAAATATGGTAATGCAGAAATATGTAGGGGGATAAGACAAAAGGAACAGGATTTCCTCTGACTGAAGAGATTCCTTCACCAAGGAAGTGAGAAGAGTTGTGTTGAACATCATTTAAAGGAAATTACTTTTTTTTTAAACAAAGAAAAGCTGTTCTTTAAAGTTTATTGCCAGAAAAATGAATTTTGGACAGCACTTTGTACCATATAAGTCAGCTGCTAAAAATATGTATCTTAAAGGTGAACTTTCCTTTTGGTTTTATACAGTGGCACAACCAATCACAGCAAATGTTAGCCACAAAGTACTGAATCCCACAGAACCCAGACAGCTCGATGCTTTGTGAAGTGAAAGGAAAAGAAATCCTCAAGTATATTGGCAACAAAACTTTTTTTAACCTTTCTCACCCATTTTTCTTAGGACATCTGCAATGTTCCATGTCTTTCTGACCTTTCAAATCTGTAGGGAGTACAAAAGGAGGAGGAGGGACAGCTGACATTGTGACCAGTGCTTCCTACTCCGCCACTTCTTTGCTCTTCTTATTTATGTCCCTGTCAGAAATAGTGTTGCAAAGCCCTTCCAAAGAGGTCTTTTATTGAAAGATTTTAAATTATTTTTAAAAAGCTGAACTACCAGAACTTTGAGAATATAGGCATCTTCATGGAAAACACCTTTAATTACCTGTACCAATTTTTTTTGTATGGCATCATTCAGGTAGCTTATATCACAAAAAATGAGGTGCCAATTTCAGAACATATATATTTAATTGTAAAATTGATTTTTAAATCTGCTTTTCTGACTGTAAAGGTACTATTCTTTGCATTGTACTTTTTTTGATAAACAACAGCCTCCATGGACTGTTCTCACCAATGATCTGATTAGTTCATCCAATGATTTACAACATAATCCATGGGTTCCCAGTCAGAAGTCAGGAAACCCAGCAGGAATAGGGTCAAAATCATGATTAGGGGAAATACAGCTGTGGATGAGGTGTTGCCCTTTAGCCATTGGGCAGGATTCTCTGTTGCTTTTGCTCCTCTGGGAGGGGATTTGTCCTCAGAAGTCAGGCTGGCTGTAGCTGTGTGTTTTCAGGGACAGCATTCTTGCAAGGTGCTGCTGAGCCAGCTTTCCTTTAACCTGGCATAAACCAGGCCTGTTAGAGAAAGCTGTTGCAAGCTTAAATCAAGAGAAAAGCAGGCAGGATAGAGCTGTAAATGAGCCTGGGTCACAGGCTAGTAGCTGTAAGGAAATTTTTACAGTGCTGCTAAAAATCCATTATACACAGTCATGCAGAGAAGCAGTTGCATTTACATGCAGGTGCAGTCTCTGTCAGGAAAATCTAAATGTTCTCTGTACAGGGGCTCAAAACCCTCACAGAACAGTTGGACATGGGAGAAAAGAAGTCTTTCTCACTCAATCTCTTTTTAAAATCTTTTCTATTAATCTTGAATTTATTCTCAAAGCTCCTACCCTCTCTCATATACAGCAGAGACCAAAAGAATGGTAAATAGGCTCATACAACACTCATATCCAGTGAAATATTTATGTTAGCCTATATATGAACTTATTTATGTAAGTAAAATAAATAGACATTTGTTTATTTTTCAGGCAGGAGAAAATAGAACATGAAGATATTTAGTTAGCTGAGTTCAGGAAGGAGTCATCTATGGTCTTTTTTAAACTATTGAGAGAAAAGAGATGCAAATAACAGATTCCTGTCTTTTGATTGAAAAGGCATGCCAGTAATAGGGGAGATAACTGAGTATGATAAACTCAACCATGCTTAGCAAATGCTTTGAAAATGGTGTGGAGCTGTGTAATTATGAAATTTAGAGCTAAAATCAGCATATGGACATTGCATCTTTGAAAGCACAGTCTTGGGCACTGTATGTGGGATTCCAATTGTCAAAACTATGGTAATTCAATTAATTGAATTAATTGAAGGGCATTTCAGCAAGTATCCTATAACACTCTATTAAATGAATAAATTTCTTCTTCACATAAATGCTGTGTTTGTTTTGAGCCGCTCAATTTGAGCACTGCACACTTAACACCTGAAAAGTTTTTGGGTCATCTCAGCTGAGAACAAAATTGGCCAAGAGAAAGTTTTGGCCTCATTGGTAGCTGTCACATTAGAATTTCTGTGACTTGGAGCACCAGTGCTTGGGCTGGGATGAAAGGCTGAAAAGGTTGTGGATTTTTGTCATTCTCTGGAAGGTTTAAAAATTATTATCACGTTGTGCTCCTCTGAGACTTTGGCTGCAAAAGAAGAGTTGAGGGATCCTTTTGTTCCATCCCACTCCTGCTGTGTAAGGAAGGGCTCTCTAGCTGTGCTTGGAAATGGCTCTGGAAAGTGCCCAGAAGAGCCAGAGGGGAAAGCACAGTTTGTCTGCTGAAGGGCACCACACACAGGTGCTGGGAAGAGTCTTGTTTGCTGAACTGGTTTGATACCACTCCAAATCTGTGCTGGGGGAAATAAACATGAACACCACATGCACTCCACTTCCCACCAAGTGTTATGTGACTGTGTCACCCATCTTTTTGATTTTCACAAGGTATACTGAAGTCCTTGTACTCCACACCCAGCTGTCCCTCTTACCCCACCTAAAAGGCATCACAGCCCTTTTTGCAGCAGAAGCTTGTTGTGTTGTCTGTACATTTCAGAGCAGACAATCCCATCAGAAATTTCCATGATACCATGACAGCAGTTTTCTGATCTCATTTAAATTTCAGAATTACTTCCTGTTTTGAAAGAAAACTGGAAAGGACGTGGTTCTGGAGGTGGATTGGTCTGGTTCAGCTTGTTAGAGAGACAGCTTTGGGAGTGGGCTGTTCAAAGCCACTTCCAGGCAGCTTCACTTGACTACAGACTAGTCTGGGCCCAAGTTCTGACTCATGGGAAGATGTTTTTCCCTATCCTGCTGGGTCTTGAATTGAAAATACAGATTACCCTAGAGCCTGTCCCAGACCTTAATTATGGCTGATGTAGTAACAGGTGTGTACCTACACTGTACAGTAAAGGGATCTGAATTAAGAATTGGACAATGGAGGGAAATTTTGGCCAAGCTCTCGCAGTTAGTCACAGGATGAGTACATAAGCTGCTAGATTCAACTCAAGAGAAAACAGGATATGAATGACTAGACAAAAATGTTACACCCACTCCCTGTCAAGACCATAAATCTGGTCCTAGAAATTGGAATGAAAATCTACCAGTCCAGGCTCAAAATCCACTCAAGCATTCTTCCAATGGAGTGATGAGTGTCTGCTGTTAAATACAATGAGTTGAGAAATATTGCTTGTGCTGGTAAGTGGGATATTGAAGGTTGGAATAAGGATTTAGAACCTGTCTGAACCCTCTTAGAAGATTTGAGTCGATGAAAAGGTTGCTTGGTGTTTATCCAAGGATAAGAACATACAAGGGCTCTTTGCACATTGTATCTACCTTGAGGCAAATAATTCACTGACAAAAAATATGGGATCTCTAGTGCTGTTTTCACTGTTGCATGATATAGTGAAGTCCATCATCTCTTTAATGAAGGCAGAAGTACTGCAGAACTCCTTGATTTCAGCCTGGCTTTACCAAACTCATACTCTGTAGCTTAAACTCGTGGTTCTAACCTTAACAGCATTACAGGGACACAATTCATCATTTTGTGGGAGCAGGTCTGTTAACAGACTTTGATTTTGTCTTATCAGTTTTGCAAATATGTTCTTCAGCCCCACATTGCATAAACCTGTACACAGAAACTATATCTGTATATCAATATCAGCAATCAACACCCAGATGGAAAGGATTAAAACTCCAACTGTGTGAGCAAGGCTCCCTTGTCTGACAAAAAAAAAAAGCAAAACAAAAACTCAAACGAATAAAAGAGGGTAAATTAGTTGAATAATTTAATTTTAGTGTTGTTTTATCTTCTCCCTAACTGAAATGGGTTTAAGCCCAGCTCTTGGAGGATTTTCAGGGTTGTACTCATCTTTCACATTGGTGACCTTAGGGAATGTTTACCCCAAAGCAAAAGATATCACTTTTTAGGGTCAATCTTTAAAATCTTCTTTGGAATCCTTGCATGATTATTGAAAAGAGAACAGAGAGGGGATAAGCTCTTTCTGACTAGGGCTGGTAGATGGCTCCAGGTGCCATCACATCGCTGGGACACGAAGCCAGGAAGCAGCTGAAGAAGTGATGTTGTTTTGGGTTGTGTTGTCACAACACCACAGGCAAGAGCTGGTCACTGATGTGAGGCTGCTTATGCCAACCCTGTATTGCTGTCCTGGGAAATAACATGACAGAATAATGTAACACGGCCATTTTCCAACCAGCAAGGTGGAAACAATGCAGTGGAGAGGGCTGAGGGGAGATGAGAGCTAAAGTGTTTCAGATTATCCTATAGAGAGCAAGTGTGTTTGATATACTATTCACACTGTCTCATATGAAAGTTTAATGTCTTGGGGGTGCCAGCTCTGCACAGATCTGTGACTGTAATCAAGCCACAAGCAATGGCTGTGTGAAAGATCTTGGAACCAAGTTTCTTGGCATCTCCAATGGATGTGTTGCAAAGCTATGACCCATTTTTCAGTCACTGGTTTGTATTTGATAACCATGAAGCCCTATAGACTAGAAAGGGAAAAGAAATGAGGTTGCCTGAGCTGAAAGAAATGGCTGTGTGAACCAAACCATTGTGAGGTTTTATATCATGATTGCTTCTCTCTGGAAAACTCTGCCAAGTCTAAAATAATTTCCATAATAGTGTGCATTGCTGATATAAAACAGATAGAGAATGCAGCATTTCTTTTCAACTTTTCAACTTGCAACTTCTTTCAACTTCTACAATACATCAAATTCCTTTCAGGATATAATTACAACCTGTTTATCAGTGACAAAAAATGCCCTTTTGGGGTTCTTCCTATCAGCAGCTGAAGCAGAGATAGGTTTTCTAATGAACCATTCAGTACAAGCACTTGGAAACTTCCCATTAGCTGACAGATTTTACCGGCAACAGACCTGAGTATATTCTCAACTGTTTTTTTCCTTTTGTTTTTCCATTCTAAATGGATTTTAGTGGCATTTCTTGACTCTTGTTGGCAGAAATGGAGATATTTACCATCTGTTCAAATGCACATTGGCCATGGTAAAAAAATTCAGACAATTCCCCAAGCAATGGGCATGGGGGGGCAACCAATACTGGCTCTTCCTGCAGCTCAGGTGGAGGCAGAGGACAATGCAGTCAGGTGAGGTGTTGGCACTGAACTCATGAACAGAACACCTCTCCAGGGTGGATCCAGCAGAAATGAAGCTGTGAAAATGTTAATGACCAGATCAGAAGGTATTTGGTTTTGCTTTTAACAGCTTTATTCTGTTTGTTTTGATATGTGCGGTGCCCAGCATGTGTTTCTGGGGAGGTATGGGACAGAGTAAAAATGAAAGCAGATTGCTGCATGGAAATGAGCTTCAGAAGCTGTAAGACCATGTCAGAGCGGCTCATAGAGCTGTGTTTAAGATGCATTGCACAGGGAGAGCTGTAAGAAAACACATTAACTCTTTGGAGTGCTTAGCTGAATAACCTGCTCCTTGCTGTAGTCTTCCAGCTGTTGACTTTGTCCATGAAGGGAGGCCGTGTTTTGGTTGGGCTCCCAGCAAGCAATTTCCAGACAAACCCATCACAGTCGGGGGACCTGAGTCAGGATTTGCCCGTGAAGGTGCCCACGCTGTTAAGAGCTGTATTTGCAAGTGCAGGTGGGGAATTTAGAAGGTTGCTGCTGGGAGGAGTGAGTGTCTCCCAGCGGTGTCCCTGCTCCAGAAATGACGACTGCTGCCTGTGCCTTTTGTGTAGCAGCGTCTCAGATTAAGTCTCTGCCACTCATGGTGTATTTGCTTTGTGTTTTGCAGAACTTTCCATCTGGACTCACACAGTACGTTTGTTCCCCATAGCATGAAAGCATGGCATCTTATTGCTTTTCCCTGGAGCAGAGTAACACATTCATTTTTAATTGTTGACCACTCCATCAGAAATCCTATTTCCCAGAGTTTAATTGTTTTGCATGATGTTTAATTCATGGCTTCCCTACAGAAATCAGCTGTTAACCTTTAAAAAATAATAATGTATTATTTAGTATTTATTTATTATTTAGCAATAACATTTTTAATTGTACAGGATTATATAATTTATTTATATTTTCACAATAAAAGTCCATGTCTCAGTGGTCCCTCTCCCTCCCCGCCCCTTTTTTTGACTCACAATTTTGAACAATAAAAGCTGAAGAAATGTTACCATAAAGGTTTCAAGAACCAGTTTTTGGTACAAGATGTTCTGATACAGGACAACACTGAAGACACATTTGAATCCTCCTGGAAATGCTAAGCCAATGGTTAAGTGCTTTTGGAAATCAGGGCATAGGTGAAAATATTTTTCTTTCTTTCTGAATATATTTTCTTCCATATTCTTAAAAATGAGCTGCCCTAAAGAAAAGTTCAGTGGCAAAACTGAAACCAAAGTTTCAGAGGATTTGTAGAAACAAGAATTCAGAGTTTCTGCCAGAGACCTGATGCGACTGGTGATATTCATCCAGCCAGGGGACCGTGCCATGCAGAATGTGTCTAGCTGAGTTTCACACACAGAAAAGTGCCTTTGGAAATATTCCAGGACAATAATTATTGGATACCAGGGAGCTGAAAATAAGTGCTAAGAAATGAGGAAGCACAGCACCAGCACAGATCACATCCCCCATTCTGGCTGCCTGGAATGCCCTTTCCTTTGGCTGCCACACCAAAATCTCCATCTTTTCTTTCTGGCTCTCAACAAATGCTGAGCAAGATGAAAGGATTGGGTGCTGGGGGATATTTTGTAGTGTGCCCAAGTCTTAAAGCTCCTTCCAAACCCAGAGACCAGGCAGAGGCTGTAGGAGTCCCACTTTCAGCAGAGCAAAGCTCTCCCATGAGGTACAGCCCAAATTCAGCTGCCCCCAGGGTCCAGCCACTCAGGCAGAGATCCAGGGATGGATTTTAGCACAGGAGGTGTGTTTGGAAGGTTCATATCAGCAACATATTCCTTGCCTTCTGTATTCAGACTTTTACATAAATGGAAATATATACTTTTGATTAATAGGGCTGAGAGGCCAGCATTTATTTTCATTCTTTCTAAGCCAGGATGGATATTTCTTTGTAACCACTGGACTTCCCGTGTGGCTAATCCTCATCCATTCCATCTCTTTACAAATGGAAATGGATTTACAAATGATCTCCCCTGTTATCCTCACCCACACAGGGAGACATCATTGTTTCCCTGCTCTGAGTAGGTGCTGTAGTGTCAGTGCATCATCAGGGGAGGAAGTGCTACATCTGGGCAAAAATCAGTTTACAGTGGAAGAATCACTAAGCTTTTAATGGTGAAACTAGAAAGCAGAGTAAAGCCTTTTGCCGAGTGCGTTTGGTTGAAAAACAAAATTTCCATCAAATCCTGCGGGAGCAGAGCAGCACTTTCTTTCCTAATTTTTAATATAAACCTTGGCAGTGATGAAGACTGAATGGATAAAGCAATGACAGGAAAACTCCAATTCAGCAGGAAACAGGAAAAAAAAAACAACTACAGCAAAAACCCAGGTCATTTCTAAGAGATAGGATATCTGATACAGCTGCTGCTCTTTCAAGAACTACTTAAAAGCATTTTTGACTATTTTTCTCTGGAAAATACTTCAATCAGCATATATACAAAAAAAGCCTTTCTTCTCTCTTTCACTTTCTTCTTTCTTTCTTGCTTCTACTGCAATGTAAATTCTACTGCAAAGGAAGAAAAAAAAATCTGTATAGGACAAATGACTCTCACTTCAAGCAAATATTGCCATAAGTAATTATGCTTCTCTCTGTTCTTGTTTCAGACATACTGATGTTACGAATGAATTAACCAAGGAACAAAACGCTTCACTGCCAACTGAGAGCTAAGCCTTGAAGTTTAGTGCTATTACTGCTAACATATTTCAGTTGGATCTCAAACCATGGTATGAAGAGGAACTGATACCAGTGAAGGAGACACATTTCTTGTCAAGAAAGAGTCTCACGATTCCTTTGCTCCAAGGAAATTTGAATAAAGGAACACTTCGTTTGGAAATGTGCCTATTCTACTTGGAAAGAGTTAAAAAATGAGTTGAGAAAAGCAAAACAGAGCTAGAAAACATTGCAAAGAAAAACTATAATTTTGTAACTAAAAATTCAAGTTTTTAGAATTTTCCATGGGACTTTTTGACCATCCATCCTTATTGGGACATTACTTCTGCACTTTACCCCTGAAACTCTTGCAGGACAAGGAGTTTGTTGTGCTAGAATGGTATGGATTTGCTTGTGCTTTCCAGTGCCTCCCTTGGTGATTATTGAGATGCTTGTGCCATGGGGCTGGAGCACCTGCAGGACAGCTCTTCTAGGCTGGAGCTCAATGAGGCGCTGGCACTGCCATAGATTTTGGGTATGGCACGGACCCCAAATCCCTGGGTCCGTGGCACTTCACACCCCAGGGGCTCTTGGGTTGTGCTTATGGTCCCTGTGGAGTTCTGTGGGTAACAGTTGTTTTGCTTTAAAAAAGAGGATGGGAACAGTTGGACGTAGCAAGGAGCTGCAGAACAGATCAGGATCTTCTGACAGCAATTTGTGGGCAGAGGAGAGGTTGGTGTTTGCTGCATGAGCTGTCTGTGGTCACTGCTCTTGTCTTCTGTTATTGCAGGTAGCTACGTGTCAGGTTGTACCTTCAACATCCCCGCCTGCCTGAGTTGTGCTTATGCACTTATTAAATGATGGTGTGCATTTGTACTCAGACTATTATAAATCCATTACTTCCCCGAGGCCAGAGGAAATAGTTTTAAATTGTGAGGTTTTTCTACAGAGAACTGAAAGATAAAAATACTAAAGTTCCGTGCTTGGCTTGAGCAGATCAATGTAGTACAATACTGGGAAGACAAACCAAGCTTAAAATATTACAAATGTGATTGCATGAAAGCTTAACTTGACATTGAGTAATTATCTCTACAAAAATCTCCTAAACCACCCTAAGAAAAAACAAAACCAAAACCAAAACCAAGCAAAGAGCCTGGCAGTAAATCATAAAAGAGAAATAACAGTGTGTATTCTTGGAACCAAAGTCTGAGTAATATAATTGCACAGTAGTGAGCGAAACTTCAAATTTGTCCTTCACTTTTTCAATACAATGGAGAAGTGTAGATGAAAAGTCTTGGGATGGGAGATATCAAGAGGTTTTGAAAATTATTTTTCCACCAGACATTTCACGAAGATTTTTTCCTTCATCTATAACTTTGTTTCTCCACTCAAAGTTTCACAAAGACTTTTTTTCTTAATTGCTAACTTTGTTTCTCCGTCAGGAGAAACTAATTGTTTGGAACAATTAGTTCCAAACCTGGCAATTGCTATTTGTGACAGGAACAACGAAGAAAAAGAGAACAAGGCAATCTTTCAAACAAGACTTGCAACCAGTAATTAAAGTTCCTACCAAGTTCAGAAGCTGGTGCTAGGTTGAGCTAAGGCACAATCATTATCGTGAGAAATAAGCTGTACCTGCATTTTCAGGACAATGGGATAATATTTCATACCACAACAATCATGATGTACCAGTTAGTGAATCTTCCCTTTTTTTTTTTTTTTAAGGAACTTATATTAGGCAGAAAATAAATACTAATGAAATGTTCCTTTTTCTGAAGCACAGAGCCACTTATAGGAATAATTTTTTGGGGGAGGAGTAGGAAGTAAGTTTGTATCTTAAAGTTCTGTCATTATTTCACTTGAACAGATGGAAGCTCAGCCACTTGTGATTGAATCACTAAAATGAAAGGACATCACTGAAATGATGGTCACTCATTTGTTAATTCCATGTGAAGAAAATTAGCAGTGGATAGTGATGGCTATGAGTTTCCTGAAAAGAAAGAAAAGCAGCCTTTCAGAATAACTCCAGTAATCCCCACATTGCATGTGTTCATGGCCAGGGAGCTATGATTCTCCATTTCCACCTGGGATACATTCCTGAGCTGTCTGGTATGCAGAAATATGCAAATCCCTCGGAATCTAAATTGTGCCCCAGTGTATGTATGAAGAAATTCTTTCTCTACATATTACAGGTACCTAACCCAGAACTCTACAGCAAGAAGAGCCAAACAGACATTACTGTAAATAATTCTAACATGTGGAACCATCAGCAATGGGACCCTGAACACTTTTGTATTCTCAGCATGGAAAGTATGTTCCTGGGTTTGGAACACATTAGTAGCTGCATAAATCCATTTGGGATCTACAAGTGTTGGATTCAGGTCCCTGTCTTAGAGTGGGGTGAAACGCAGAGTCTGAAAGTGTTGAGTTCTCTTTGCCATTAACCAATGTCAGCTATTTCAGGTGCTGTCTGAGAAAGTGGCCAACACCTCCACTGTCCCTGGGTGTTAAGAATGCAGCTACTTTGCAAAGCACAAAAATGTGGTTTAAAAAAAAATGTGCCAAACCTATGAAATACTATTCACTTACATCTTCAATCAGCTTCTCAGTGCTCCATTTCTAATTATTTGCCATCTGGTGCAGCCCCTTCTCTTCCAAAGCAACATGGAATATTCTTCTGGAGCAGGCACACACAGCAGTGCTGCCTGAACATTAACTGCTTCTGACTGGTGATCCTGGGGAGCCTGATTGTTTGAGGCAAATCTCCTCCCCAGGGACAGCAGGATTTATTCCCTGCATCTGGGCTGCAAGTTTTTTTGTTGGGGGAAAAAAAAATGCTTCCATGTCATTTATAATGGATTTCATTCCAATAAACAGCCATCTTCTGGCTTATTATGACCGTGGCTTATCAAATAATAAACCCCTGTCACTCTGAATTGCTGGCAGTGGGACCAATCCAGCCAGAGCTGATTTTGGTGTACACTTTGTCATGCCATGAAATCTGCAGTGGTTTGGGGGTGTGGGAGTCAGGGCTGGCAGCGGGGAAGGACCTCCCTGTGCCCCAGTGGAGCTGCAGGGGGAAGGGGGTTTGATTCCTCAGCCTCTGGTCCTTTGTACACCATCCCACTTTAGTGCTGCCTAATGTTCATTAGGGATGATCACAAAGCCATATGGCCAAACAAATGCACATATCTCGGCATGTTGGCAGAATGAGTCCTTGTTAATTCTGTCTCCTTCTCCACCCTCTGCCTGGGAGAGAGGATAGTGAGGAGGCTGGTTTTACTGTGCTGAAGAGATGACAGACTTGATAACTTTAGTATGGAGCATTTCCAGAACTTAACAATGAACAGCACAAGCTTTCTGAGGGGAGAAAAAAATAGGCACTGATTTTCAAATGCATCAGCAGGTTGCAAAAAAATGTGCTGATTAGCCATTTTTATATTTGACTTGGGATGGTTGGGACATGGGAGATCTCAATTTAATTTCTATCCCTGCAACATTTTCCCTATGTGACCTTAGTGTAGCTTTTAATTTCTCTGTGCTTGGATTCTCCCACTTTCACCCTAGGACAGGACGTGGGTCTTGGTACATGTATTTTTATATGACACATGCTGGTTTTTGTTGGGCTGCAGTGGATTTTGTTCATAGTAGCTGGTGTGGGGCTGTGTTTTGGGTTTGTGCTGGAAGCAGTGCTGATAATTCAGGGATGTTTCCATGACTGTCAGGCAGGGCTGACACAGAGCCCAGACCTTTTCTGCTCCTCACCCCACGGTTCAGGAGGCTGGGAGTGCACGGGGAGCTGGGAGGGGACACAGCCAGGACAGCTGACCCCAACTGAGCCCAGGGACACCCCAGGCCATGGGGTGCCATGCTCAGCATGTAAAGCTGGGGGAAAAAAGCAGAAAAGAGAGGACATTCACAGTGATGGCTCCTTGGGATAGACCCCAGCTTTCCTGGGAATGTTGAACCCCTGCCTGCCTAAGGGAAGTGGTCAATGGATTCCTTGGTTTGCTTTGCACGTGTGCACAGCTTTTGCTTTACCTATTTAACTTCAGAAAATTCAGGTATTATTTCAAGGTGGATACTTTCTCGGACACCCAGAGTTAATGACAGCAGGTTATCTAAGGACTGTCTAATGGGACCATCCAGTGGTGCTGGACTTGTCTGGCCTTGCTGCTGGCTTCCTCCCATGGCAGGGTTTGTCCAGCAGCATCCCTGTCATCACTCCCTGTTACCCATGGCAAGGCATAGCCTGGAACCCCAGTGTTTCTTTCTGTGACCAAAAGTGATGGAGTGCCCATAAATACTTTTCCATAATATTTTTAAAAACCCAGCTTTCAGATGTATTGGTAAATTTGAGGAATTATTTTCCACATGACATTTTTTTTCCCTGCTGTTATTCTCAACATGTTAAATGAATCAGCTCTAATTTATGGTGATTCTTGATCTGCTGAAACCACTGTGCTCATCTCTGTTGTCAGGTCCAGGGCTTGAATGTGTTCTTTCCACAGACTCCAAGTGCCTGCAGGAGTGCAACTCTTACACCCATGTCCTCAGTAGTAGAACAGATGATTAAATTTGAGCAAACCTCCTATTTGAAACAGACCCCACAGAAAGGAATAAAAATGTCATCATCAGCAGGAGTAAACTACTCTCTCAAATAACAGCAACAGAGTCTTAAAGCAAAGGTTGGCTGTGTCTATATAGAGAAAATACTTAGTGTCTGTGTGATATACAAGGCAGCTTATCTCTTTGAGAGCAGGAGACTATAAAAACACAATTGCCAGAACGAAAGAAAATTGAAGCTGATTGCCATAGCAACAAAAGAATTACATTGATGAAACAGAAGCACATAAAATCCTTGTATGCTACATTAAAGACAAAGCAATCAAAAGTAAACAAGAGAGGATTGAAATTTGCTTGGCTAAAGCTGGAAATGACAAATGTTAGCAGGTGATAGAGGCAGAAATGAGCCCACGAGGAAGGAAAGGGCATCCCTGAGAAGCTGGGGATTTATTCCCCATTTCCTCCATGAGCAGGGCTACAGGGACCTGGGAATGCAGCTACGGGCACTTCCCAGGCTTTGAAGGAAGTTTGTGGAAGCAAATTCTCCATCAGAGGGTCAGTAACAGCAGCTCTCATCTGTGCCTTTTGCACTTCTGTCCATTACTTTCTTCCCAACACTGCCTTGTTTCTCTCTCAGGCTGAAATTCTCCTGTGGAGCTATGTGAAACAAGCTGCTGTTCTTTTACCACCTGCATCTCTTGAAACATCTTGCTCAGACTGGCACCTACCTGTCCATGAAAATACACTTTTGCCCTTTTGGGTCTGCATGGCACAATGACACTGCAGACACTGCAGCAGAGCCAGCAGCCTTCCAGAGAGCACAGGAGAAGCCACAATTTCAACCCCACAACATAAATCCGACAGTTTTCTGATGTGAGAGATGAGGGGGGTTGAGGACCCAGACCTCAGCAGCTCCCACAGCATCCAAACTGTCGTGGCAGATGCAAGACTGTGCTGTGCTTCCTTGTGAGGGTCTGTGCCCCTGTTTGGGGATAGATTGTTGCAATCCTGAGGGCTGCTCTCACCTCCTGAGCCACTCCCACATGCAGCTGGCTGGATGAATTTACCTGGAGCATAAGCAGCCTAAATCTCAGAGGTGTCACCCCAGAAAAGGAGGCTGCTCCTCTGTGCATCCCTGTCCACATAAGAACAGCCATCCTCATTTTTTGGAGAGGGTGCCAGTGTTATCCAAGGTGAAACCATTTGGAGGAATTGTCTATTTGTCATGGTTTAGTCTGGAAGAGTAAAAAAAAAATAGGAAGTATTAAAATAAAAGATTTTTCCTGAATGCAGCTAGCATTAAAATGTTAGTATTCCTTATCATAACAAAGCCTTGAGATCAGTCCAAATGTACTTGAGCACAATGAAAGCATTTGAAGTGGTGGACTGACATGTCCTTAAGAAACACCAACATTTAATCTACTAGATTTTAGTCTGCAATAATGACCAAATCTTTCAAAGTTACCACAAACATTCTTAAGACTCGAATAAAGTTGACAGTTCCCTTAATTACACTCATCTTCCTTTCAAAGGAAGTGACAAAAAGACTTAAGAAAGATTAACTGAGACTCAAATGCATAAAAATTACTCAAGGCATATTTAAGTAAGACTTAAATTAGTCTTTCATTTGGACATGGGAGATTCTATTAACAATAATGAAATGAGGAAAGCCAGATCTTAAAGCCTTTGCTCTGAGCTCTGCTTGGAGGCTGTTTCCCAAGTCCTACCCATCTCCCAGATCTTAGTCCAATCTGGATTATTTTTCTTTAATATTTCTGTCATCCTTTTTTTTTTTTTTTTTTTTTTAAGTTACATTTTTTGATTTTTGCTGTACTTTAACAAAACTCTTTGCCTTAGCCCTGTTTGGGATTACATGTTTCCATAGAGGACAACCTATCCATTCAGATCCTGACTAGGGTTCTCCCTAAAAACCTGGTGTTTAATAGAAAACTGCATTGTGCAGCATCAGCAGCTCCTGCACAGAGGTGGCTCTGACTTGGGACGAGGAAAACAGAGAAGAATTCTCCTGGCTTGCACTGAAGGAAAGGTTTGAGCATCCTGCCATGCGCAGATGGGCATGAGAGTCATCCTGGTCACCATGGTAATAAGATAATCAAAACCAACCCTTGAATTTTTAACTCTGGATGATAAATGGCAGAGGCAGAAAGTGTCAGAGCACAGGAAGAAGGGGTGGCATGGGTAGAGGTGTGTGAAGGAGAATGTAGCTGCACCTGCAGAGCACATGCAGCCTCACAGGGGCTTCTTTCCCCCAAAGAGACAAAAAATTATTCATTTCAGTAAGAGATTCCTATCAAAGCAGGAGGATAATGCTAGGAGTTTCCCCCAGCCCAACATGAGATCACTCCCATGCCTGGCAAATTTGTGAATTTGTGTCCAGGGTGGCCATGGTGGGGTCTCTCTGCCTTCCCTAGGGTGGTCCCAGGCTTCTGTCATTGACATCTTCACCTCTGCAGTACCTGTTCTCCTAATCTCTGTCTTAAATCTGCTTTGCTCCAGTGTTAGCCCATCAATTCCAGCTGTTCCTGGTGTGAATATTGGGAAAGGATAGCTCCCTGCCTCTTGAAAGGACAACTGCTGTTGTAATGTTCCTCTATATCTCTTCTTCAGGTCTGAAACCTCAGCTTATTCAGCGTTTCCTTAGGGTCATGTTACGTAGACATTTCATTGCTCTTGTCATTCTCATTTATTTTCCTTTACTCACAAGAAATGTATCCTCCTTTCCAGGTTTACTCTTGCAATAAAAGAACTCCTCTGGCATTTTCCCTTTGCACACTGTATCTTCTGACTCTCATTGATTTTTTTTTTTTTATTTTTTATCTCTACCAAACCAGACTGTAAAACCACTGGGGCAAGGGGAGAATGAACTTCTATTCAGTTTTGTTGGGGTTGCAAATTGGATCCATCCATTTCTCCAAGCAGGAAAACGAACAAAATGGCAATACTCTGGGGAGCACACAATGCAAAACTATGCAACAAGGAAATTTGTAAACCTGCTTTCTCTCTGTGGGTGGCTAAATGGCTGTTTGAAGACATTTAGCATCACACATGCAATTGAAGGGACGGAATAATAAAAGAAATAAAACTGCATCTTCCTATTAAAGAAGCACTTTGTCTTATCAAAAATTACTGGGCTGCTGATTTAGGATGGCAGGGCTGGAACTATTTGTGAGGGGGAAACAAGCTTCATTTGGGCTTGTAATTGCATTAACATGCACTTGTGAATATACTCTTAAGGCAGTGCTGCGTGTCCACAGAATTGCTGCTCCCCTTGGCTGGAGTCCAAATATACTTTGGGCACTGTGGAGAAGGGGACAAATAGGTGCCACTTTCATGGCTAATGATCACAGGCATTAGCAGGCACAGCAGCAGGGGTGGGGAAGGAAAGATGATGGAAAACTTGCTCAGGAAATAAAGTCCCCTCCCCTCCTCTGCGCACAGCAAACAAAGCAGTGAGTTTGTCCATGCTGCTTCTGTTGGGAAACAGAGTTCTTTTCATTGTAGACATTCCTAAATGTAGGGAACAGATGTACTGCAGGTGTCTGTGAAGGCCTGGGGGACTCCTAGGGGTTGCTGTGTTTTTAATAACTTGGGTAGGGGTAATGTCAGGTCACAGCAGTAGAGAGGGATCATTCACACTGCTAAACTCCTTCCTGCCTTAATTGCTCTTCCTACTAAATCCCAGACCAGTTAGTTGAAAACTAATTTAGCTAGTGCTGCAGTAAACTGCTGTGACAGCAGTGTCTACAAATCTGCATTGCCCCTTATCTTGCAACACCTAGAGCCAGGACACCTTCCCACTTGGTGACTTCCAGGTCCCACAAGAGCAGCTGAGACATGCACTTCAGGCAGCTCACTGATGAGTCTGTCATGAAATACCCCCAGGACAAAAGTCACAATCTGCCTTGCAGCTGGGGAAGAGGAAGAAATTAGAGTTGATTTTTTTTTTCATTGATGTTCTGCCCCACAATGCAGGGACGGAGGCTTGGATACTCTGCTTTGTTTTTAAAGTCCCTGAAGACAAGGAGAGTAAGTGCAGTGCAGAGGGACAAGGACCTGTGTTCCCTAGCTGGAACACGTGCTTCTTTGGGCCTTTAAGCTGATTTTGATTCAGAAAAGATGAAAGAAACAAACTGGATGAATGCCTCCAGATGATGCAGTTCTCATGTTTAATCTAGTGAAAAATGAAGTACCTGTAGAGATGTCCAGTTTCCAGGACACAGTCACACTCTGCTTTTAAGCCTGGCACACTCCAGTGCCCCTCTGCAGCCTTGGGACAGCTGGCCCTGCCTCCCTGGGGCTGCCCTTTGGCTTGCAGTGAACCCCTACGCCAAGGAAAGAGCCTGGATCCAGAGCAGTTTATATTCAAGGAGCAGTGTGGTTCAGGCTCAGGTCTGCAATTACAGGAGTTGTAGTTTCTGATTTAGAGCTGTCTGGGTTGACACATTCTTTATCCAGATGGGGCACCAGACCATGTCTTCCAGTTAAAACCTACCCACTCCAGCTCCATTCAGTTTGGCTTTCACATTCAAGAGGTCTTTGGTATTTATTCTGGAATGAAATAAAACCTCCAGATTTTTCATCAAATAGAATCAGCCTCCAGTCAACTCAATATACCCCATTTTACACCTGTGGGTTTTTAATTCATCCTCCTCTCCAGCATCTCAGGAATTCCCTTTTGGAGTCTGAAATAGAAATCAAATCTCCACACAATATTGGTAGCATGCCATTAAAAAAAAAAAAAAAGAAAGAAAGCACCATACTGAAGGGTTAAGAGGAGGGAATGAAGAAGGATGCTGTGTTTGGATTGGAAATAAAAGCAATGTGCCTGTTTGTTGACAATCCTCCGTGCCTATCAGCACTCTTGCAAAAACTGGCAGTACAGACTGTTTAAATTCAAACACTGTAGATCAAGTTTTACACTTGCACACAAGGTGTAAAGGCAATGAGCCGACCAACCTAAAATTAATCTGTGTGGGAATGTGAGATATTGTAGGTGTGCTGGGTAATGGATTCCAGCTCTTCAGTGCAGCAGACTGGAAAAGGCAGGGGATGCCCTCAATTCCTTTCTAACCTCTTGTATCTTATCTCCCTTATCATGTTGCAGAGAAGTGACAATTTTATTTTTCATAAATTAAGGGGACAAGCACACCTTCTGTGATGCTCCTACCTTGCCAGTGATCTTGAGACTGTGGAGGGGATTTGGAAAACAGAGGAAGCTAAGCTGACAGAGGAGCCAGTTAGGGGGAGGATGTGAATGATGGTGCCCTGGGAGACTTCTGCTGCCTCAGGAAACCCTGGGATTTCTAAACAATTCTTAAATTCCCAAACTTTCTAAATGAGTCCATTAAAGGCACACTGCAGTGCCTGTGGGCAGGGTTGAGCTGAAGGGCTGGTATGCAGTGGCTCTAATGATTGAGGTATTTTTTATTTTTAATCCCTAGATGTAACAAAAAAACAGTGGCAGCACACCTTCACCTCCTCATTGCCTCTGCTCTTCTCCTCTTCCCATTGCTCCAGGACAGCTGCCATCCATTCCAGCTCTCCAGTTCAGCACCACAACAACCACCACTGCTGCTGTTGCTGGTGAGACATTCCAGGAGCCCATCAGTTCCCTCAGCTTGCCAAATCCTCCCCCATCCCTGCAGGGAACCCACAGGACCACCCTGGCCTCTGCTCCCTGTGGGGATCCATCACAGACACATGGATGCACCCACAGACCTCAGGGACCAGCCTTGTCTTCACACACAGCTCCTCAGTGCACAAAAACTCTGAAGTTCCTTTATCCTTTATTTAGATTTTTGTCCCTAAAGCCATGCAGAAAGATCAGTTCTAACAGGGCTTGGGTGCAGCTTCCTTCTGTTCACAGAGAAAATCTCCTGGAGATTTGTGTGTTTGGCATTGCTGTGCTAGGACCATATGGCACCAGGTTTATGGATCAGCCTTGGAGAAGCCGAGGGGTGATTCCCTCAGCCTAGGGGGGAGCAGGAAGGTGCACAAACCCCCGAGCTCACAGAGAAGGAGGAGGCTGGACAACCTGCAGATGGCTCTTGTTCTCTGAGCACAGCCTGCAGTCAGGCCTTCCAGGACACAGAATTCACACTGCAGGAAGCAAATGGTCACAATGATGACACAAACTTGATGCACCATTAAGCACAGCTCGAAGGAGAAAGGCAGGGCTGATGCAGCTTTTGGTGAGGCCCTCTCTGCTTCATGGCATTATCTGGGATGGATGGATCCACTCAGACAGGCCAGAGGGTTTGTGTATGACCACAAACAGCTGAGCCATGAACAGCTTGAACCCAATGCAGACAACCTCCAAGGTGTATTTTTGTGCCCAGAAGTGTCACAGCAGCATTTATCTGTCGGTGTTCCAACAGAGAAAGTGAGCCCCAGGTTTCAGGGCCGTGACAGGGAGGCGTGGGCTCCATCAGGGCCCAGCACGGCCTTTCCCAGTTCAGTCCTCGCTCCCTCCTGCCTGCCTCCCATTCTCACAGGAGATTTGACAGGCAATTTATTAACTCCACAAGCCTTCACACAGTCAAGACTAAATTTAGAATTATTATTCATGGAGATGAAAGCTAACATAGTGTCTCCATTACCTCTTGAAATAAGGGGTCCATTAAGGACCAGTGAGGTAACTGCTTCCACAAGGTGCCATCTGTTCACAGGCACATGTAATCTTTCAGTTCCAATTATCCTCAGAGATCTCATTTGTTTCTCAAAACCACGAGCTGATTCAAATATGAGACTACTCATTTTTTCACCAACTCCAGTAACTCTTTGGATCATATTCTTTTTGGAAAATGCAATTTCTTTATTTAGTGCATCTGTCTTCTGAGGCTTAAAATTCTCCCTGAGAGACCCCAGGCCTGGATGTTGGCTGGTGGAAAACTAGGCTAAATCTAGCTCTTAATGTCTAAAAAGCATGAGTTATTGCTAAACTGAATAATAGCCACAGTATTTATTTATGGAGTTGCTATGCCACTGCTACCTTTTCCTAACTTATTACTTTGTAAAGCTCTTTGGGATATCCAGAATTTGAAAGGTGATATATTAAACTGGGTTCTATTATATTTCCTGTTGCTATCAGCAACTTCCCTTTTTAGCCTGGTTTAAGGCATCTATCTGTGTTTTGTGAAATGCATTCCTATTCCTGTGCTCCAGGCTCTTAGATGTCCATTTTAGGTAGTAAAGACCAAATCCTAGGAGGTGCTACAACCAAAAATCTTTAAGAGCACCAGTCTTTAATCCTGTCAGAAGGACTAAGAAAGGAGTTTGAAATGAGAGGGCAGAGATGGGAGCAATGCATTCCTCATTTGTCATTTCACTGCTTTGGTAAAATAGTACTAAACTCAGTTAAATAACATTAAACTCTGCAAAATAATCAGTCTCCTTACCCTGAAGAAAGATTTTATTTCTTCCATTTCTCAGAAGACATTTCTTTATCACCAGCCACAAATTCTGATAGTCTTCTCCTCAAAAAACTCATGAAACCAGGTTCTCCCTTTTTAATTCCAGCATAATAACGTGGAATGATAATTCTTACACAGCCCATCAAGAATGGTAACAGCTATTGACAGGGCAGTGTGACAAACTAACAGCTGAATTTTGCTGTGCTTAGAAATTGGTGAATTTTTTGGCCTGAGGGAGCAAAGTCTGCTGATGGCAATGGCATTGAAATGATCAAATGTTAGAAACCTACCCTAATCATGAGGTCCCTGTGGAGAACACAAGTTTACCAAGAGTCACCTACTGAACCAAAATTTCTCAGGACAGACATCATAGTTTAAAGAGTTACAGAGACTCTTAAAACAATCAGCATTTCCCCAGGAGTAGAAATGTCCTTGCTAGAAGCTGAGAGATCAACCTTCCCTCCCTTTGTCATTTCTGGAAAACAAACATTTCATTTCATAAAGATTTCTTTTGTTCCCTTTGTTCTAGGAGATTATCTTCTTAACAGTCTAGGCACTTAGATCAAAGTGTCTGATTTCAGAGGGGTTTTATGGCTGTTGTTGCTGTTTTGTGTTTGCTTTTCAAATCATTCCTGATGTATCTTGCAGCAAGAAAAAAGAAACTCTCTACGGGTGGGTAAGCTGAACCTAAACTTCCAATCCCACATGGAAGATGCTGCAATCAGGCACATCCCATCAGTTCCAACACAGTGATGGATCCAGCTGAGTTACTTGTAATAGTGTCTAAGGAAACAGATGAGCAGTTGAATCCAGATTTTCTGAATAATAAGTTTCCACCGGGAGGGTGCATAATTCTTTTTTGCAGATGGACATCCCTGTAGACTTTCAGTACACTTGACTATTATTAGAATGAGGAAAATGGGAAGGAATATTTTAATATTTGAGATTTTGCCTTTCCCTTACTACAGTGATCTCAGAATTGTAGCTCTAGGACTTTTTTTTTTTTTTAAATTGAAGATTTTAATGCTTATGGACACTTTTAATTAAAAACACACATTCTCCATCCCCTCTTCTTTGCAGCTTTCATTCTTCTTAAGTTGCTGGGATTCAAAAGGAACACTGGGGCTAGAGCAGTACAAGGAAGTGGGTGGATGAGGGTGCTTCTATTAAGTCAGAGACATTAAAAATCAAAGGCTGCTGAGACACAGATTTATCCTACTCAATCCTGGACCTAAAGCCCACACTCTTGACAGTAGGCATTTGGGCTGCTACCTTCAAAAAGCTATTAAGATCAAAGATGAATGAAATGTTTCCAATTAGACATGGTTAATACTGAGGGTTGCTGAGTCTGGTGAATTCTGAACATTCTGCCATCTCTCCCCATGCACACACACATGTGGTCCCACACAGAGTGAGCTCCAGAGGCTTTTTGCAATGGCCATTGCTTAGTCTGAAATTTTGGCTTCAGAGACAAAAGCTAGGCGATTTAAGGATAAATAAGGCAGGCAGAGAGAACAGGAAAGGGTAAATAACACAGGCAGAGAGAACAGGAAAGGGTCCATTGTGTTCATCCTGAATTCACCCCTGCCTTCTGCAATAGAATACCCCCTGATCTGCTCCTGAGTATCAGCATATATAGATGTTACCATGGCTATCAGAATGGACATTGCACTCATGTTTAAGAGCCTTAAAATTTTGGGTGGGTCCTAAGCAACATGTCATTGCTGGTTCTTTTCCAATTTTTAGTTGATATATGCACACATACACACTATTTATGTACTGAATGAGTACTGAATAAATTAAGACCCCAAATTACTTGCAAAATTAATTTGGATTTTAAAATAAGATCATTTTGGATTCTTTCCCTTTCAACTTTGTGCGTTTGCCAAATGATAAAAAAATGATTTCAACTGTCTGGCATTCTCTGCTGTGCCACAACACGGAGATTTATTTAAGAATAGATGCAGGAACAAATACTTCAGCTGTGACGCTTGCCTAGTGCAGTAATACAGTTCAGAGCAGTGACTTTCACCTTGTGGAGCAGAACCAGACCATGAATTTAACTAACCCAGGACATATTTCAAATGTTCTCTTCTTAGGATAAACTCCCTTTCAAGTTAAAATTCGTGCAGTACAGAAGATGCATCTGATCCAAGGAAGTTGAGTTTCAGACACAGCACGTTGCAGAGCTGATTGCTGTGAAAGCAGCATGGTCTGCAGAGAGCCAGGGGCTGCTCCTCCAGCCATAAATCAGTGGGGAAGTCTCAGAGGCAGCAGGGCAAAGGATGGGAAGAAAAGTCTCACAAAGCTCCAGTGGCTCCAGAGTCTCTTCCTCTGAATGAGGATATAGTCACATCTCAGCAGGTCTGGAATCAAATGCTGGTATCCTCCCATGAATCACTGAAACACCTCCAGGCTTTCAAAGCCCAAATTCTGGGGCACAAGCTGGGGCTGCTGCTCTTTGCCATGGGTACCTGTCACTGACATGTGTGTGAACCTGGTTTGTCCTGCACATGAGGTGCATCATTTGCATGAAGCAACTTGTGTATCTCTGAGGAACATTCATCATCTCAGCAGTGCTTTGACAATCTTGGGGAAACAAAGACTTTAGAACTTTCCGTGAAATCAAGAAAAAAAAATTGCTATGGGGCTATCAAAATGTTCTCTTGTAACAAAAAATAAACTGTCTCTTGATTTTTTTATTTAATTTTAGTGTTATAATTATCTCCTGAGTGTATTTGCAAACTGAAATGTCATTTCAAATTCTGAAAGACCAAAATATTCATACAAAATCAAATTGAATATTTTGACATTGTCAAAGTGCTATGTTCTTTATTTTTCCCTTGGAAAATCTGATAAAAATCAACACAAGCGCATAAAAATGTACAATTTCATTAAAACAGAAATTTTCAACAGGAACATGTTCTGCCAAAAAGAAAGAAGTATTTAGATATCTTCAACATTGACTCTCTGGGTGAAAAGATTAACTTAATTACTGTTTTGTTGGCTAAGGAAGTAATTCAATGGAATAGTCCTATTCTCTCAGTGTAATGGCAGCATTTAAATCCTGTATTTACAAATAGGGGACCAGACAGGAGGTTCCTCCAGCTGTGCCATCGACTTCCCCAAGACTAATAGGACAAAATGACAGAAAGAACTTAAGAAAAGGGGAAAGAGAGGGCCTTCACTTTGCCCTTCTGGCTCCTTCTGGCAATTTTGAAGATCACAAACTTTCTTATTCTGGCACCCAGAGTGTTGCATGTAACAAATATTTGCATATTAAATTTTCATGTATTTATGTAATCCTTTTCACTCAATTAGAATGCTGTTAAATTCTCCCACATTTTTGTGCTGCTCTACATCAAGTAATATCCCTCTTTCTCATATTTCTCTTGTGCTTTCAAGTTTCTTGATTATTTTAAAAAATATAAGCAAGGTGAAAACAACAAAACCATTTTGTTTTAGTCCCACAGCCCAGACTTGACACTGAGAGAATCCTGAGTGAAAAGGGAGTTCAGTCGCTGATTTTCATGCCCCTCTTTCCCATCACAATTAATCAGAAGGATGGATGCCTCATGCTCACTAAATGAGGAGGTTTATGGATAGTTCTTTGCAGTGCCACAGCACAAGCACCATCAGAAATGCTGGTGGATTTCCATATCCAATCTCTCATGCAAATAAATATGATGATCCATTTCATTCAAATTATTAGTCACTGCTCCCCCTCCCTTCCCCTTCTTACGTCTGTTAAAATTATTCATTTTTGAGAAGCATTAGGGGAATAATCCACAATCAACGTGTCCAGTGTTCAGCCTTGCTGCTTGCAGAATAACTGATCAGGAACCCAAATATCCCCAGTGCCCCAGGCACTCAACTGGAGGGGACAGAAAGCTTCCAACTGCTGAGTGACTCTTCCCTGCAAACTGCCTTCAACAGCATGTTTAATATGCTTGAAACTAATCATATTAATTTTTATTCACCACAGATTTCTAGATGATGTTAAAATCCTTTACTAACAACGAGCCCCAGGTTCATTAGTTTTGGCTGGACAGGCAAGTCACAGAGTGTTTTCCTATCTCTACATTTGGATGAATATGCAAATATTTCTATGACAGATACATGCATAAGCAAACTGACAAGTAGGTATTTGCAAATATGTGTGCCACTCTGAAATTAGCTCTCTACAAACAACCCCGCCAGTAAAACTCATTGTTAGAGTGTTTGCAGAGAGCTAACAGATGAGAGGGTGGATATAGCTGGACTGAGCTCATTTAAATACCCAAGCAAATAATTTCTGAAGTTTTCCACTATTCTCCCAGTTTTATTTTCGAAATATTATGAAAGATATAGATTTGGCTCCTTCTTAAACTGCTGGGGACAAATAGGAAGATAACAGGAGTTATCTCTGAAGGCTATTCTCATTTTCATGTCTCTCTCCACATGTTCTTGATCTCTGTTCTGGGAGATCAGATCTTTGGGGTTGGTTTTTTTGCTGTCTCCAGGGCATGGTCTGGCAGTGCTGAAGTGTTCCCTCATGTGGAATACCCAGCAGTGTCACAGTTCATTCACAAGGATCATGTCCTAGCCCTGGAACAGGATTACTGCTTCTCCTGGTCACCACTGTGACTCTTTAGTGGGACAGAAGGCAGAAATTTGCAGAGCAACAGCCTTGAACCATGCCTGTCACCAGCATTATCAACTCTCCCCACATGGTAGATAAGCAGTGGAATAAACCCACTTCATCCAAAATACCCCAAAGTGGCTCCAGACAAGTACATCTGGTCCAACGATTTCTGTGAACATTTTGTCTGTAGCACTCAGGTGTATTCTTTCCACAAGTAACTCCTTTGACTGTGTTGCTAAATATCTTCCACCTCTTTATTATTCCCCCTTCTCCTAAAACTTATTCCAATAACCAAAATGCAGTAGCACTGTGAAATTGTTTGGATGCATCACACTTCAGAGGTACAGCTTTGAAGCAGCAACACTGAAATGGGAATAAATGAAAGCTTTAAAAGAAATAAATTAATTAAATTCAGATTAATATCTTCATATCTAAGAATATGAAGTGGCTTTGATTTCCAGGTCACATAATTTTCAGATTAATTAGTAGCAATGCTCCTTAATATATCATTTAAACTGATTACAGGAGGCAGAAAATAAGAGCATCTTCACAGGAGTTTAGTGCAGTTTAACTAATATGCTTTCACTTCAAACCTTCAGGTAATTCATCTTAACTTGCTCAGATGTCCTTGTGCACCTCAGCAAGAGAAGATGGATAATCTGGAGGTTTGGGTGATTTCTTGCTCTTTTCCAGCTGCCAGGAACACACCTGTAGCACTGGGATGAACAGAGGGTACCCACCAAGAAAAAGGTGCTGTAATTCTGCTG
Organism: Emberiza elegans; assembly: GCA_024865655.1. Lineage (NCBI taxonomy): Eukaryota > Metazoa > Chordata > Aves > Passeriformes > Fringillidae > Emberiza > Emberiza elegans. The sequence goes on from JALJVW010000184.1 coordinate 60,639,884, forward strand.
TGGCTTTATGGCTACATCAGCTGCTCTGTGCCTCTGTGCCTGCAGTGACCTCAGGGATTTCCTGTCTGTGGTGTGCAGCTGGCAGGGAGCAGCTCCTCACCTTGCAGCAGGGGGAGAGAAAGGTCAGGTTTTCCATCAGTGTGATACCAAGCAGGGCTCCTCACGTGTGCTGGATCCTGTGAATAACCAAGCTCAGGGTCCAAAAGAGGATTTCTCTGTAGTCTGACAAATTTGGGGTTTTTTGGGTTTTATTTTTTGTTTTGTTTTGTTTTTAAAGAAATTAACTATTTTTTCCTCTTTTTTCCCTTCTCCTTACGGTATTGTATTGTCCTAACTCTCCAAGTAGATAGCAAAGAGGAGTTCTAAACTCTCCAATTAAACAGCTACAATTAAGCTGTGCTTAGGTTAAAAAGTAAGTATTTCAGTTGAGAACAATTTTTTTTAAAAAATGGACCCTTTTTTTACCCTCCTGCTATGATTTATAAGAGTGATCATATCTTATGTTTTTCCTGATAGTGGTTATAACACGGCTTCTCTATTTTGCTAGGAGAAAGGGGATTTTTTTTCCAGATAACCAAACACCCAGACAACCATCCTTGAGTGGAATTCTGCTCATGTTCATTACACAGTTTGCACATTGCTTGGTGTGTGTGAAGGGAGGTGGAAGAGAAAGGGGAAAGACAAAGGAAGAAAATAACTGGAGAGAGTGGAAAAATCCAAGAAGACTGTTTCATCAGGAAGACTTTATACAGAAAAGAAAAGAAAAAAAATCTATATTTTACAGAGAAAACACATTTTAGAATCAGCCAGCAAGCCTCCTTTTAGATAGGATAACATATTTTCTCAATGACAAAAGGAAAAATTGACTCTTTGGAAGAAAAAATTCCTGGTTTAAAATACAGGGCAAAGGTCTCTGAACTCAATCTGGGCTTTTTTTTTTGGAACCCAAAATAAATAGTTTGAGCAGTTATCAAATACAGCCAAGTTCCTCTGGGTTTGCCCAATCTTAGTTTTCCTCTGGCCTCTTCTGTACTTCTGTTTGCTCTAAAATACATCAAAGCTACATCTGAGATAAAACACATCAAACAGCAGCAACCTCTGGAACCAGGGAGATGGTAAATGAGGAATGCAGAGAACAGCAGGGTAACCATGTTGAGCACAGAGGGATGAGGCTCTGAGGAAGGATGCCCAGTGGACCTCTTGGTTTGCCTCAAGGACAAAGCCATCTGTGCATTTGACTGGCATTTCCTCTCTGGAAATGGCCAGAATTTGTTTCTGTGAATGTCCTGTGAAGCTGGTGGGAGTCACTGATGCCCCACCTCTCAGGAGCTCTCAGGAACTGTGCTTTTCCCAGGCAGAGCACATAGCTGGGTGCTCAGGAGGGTGATGGAGCAGTTACATTTCTCCAGAGGTTTTCAGAGGCTGGCTGGGATCTGATTTCTCCTGGCACATCTTGCTAGCCCATGGCTTCTGTCTGTGGTGGGACAGGGCACATCTGGGATGAACAACCCTTCAGCTTGCAGGTGCTTATCCCACCACCTTTTACATCCCATTTAATTCCAAGCTCTTACCTGGGAGGAAGCAGAGCAGCTTGGCAGTACCCTGTGCAAAAGATAGAAGGTGAGGATGGCAGCCCCACTGCCCCAGCTCAAATGAAGTCAGAATTCACTGTGAAATATCAGGTTTGAGGGCACCCAAGGCACTGTGGGGGTTTTCTTTGTTGTCCTTTCTCATTCATGCATTGCTCTGGTGCCTGGCCACAGGAAGAATAGGGCAAAACCAGTACAATAAAATGTAAACCACCTAATTTTTGAGTCAATTTATGTAATCTGTCTCCTTGGGATGCTGGTAAGGTATTGTGTTTATACAGCTTTTCTATAGTGACCATTGCCTCACCAGTATGGCTGTTATGTGACCTAAAAGCTCCCTAAAAGAATGGGAACACCTCCAGCTCCTGCCCACCTGCAGACTGGTGTGTGAGCCCCAGTTTCACACTGAAACCCTGATGTTTCCTTTTTCCACACTGACAGACCTCACTGCCCATCTCTGGCAGTTTAATTTGCTGAGACAAGGAGGACTAAGGCTAAATCACCCCAGCCAACAGATCAAAAACCACACAATGGGTGTGTGCCTATGGAGATGTGGGCACCAAGCACACAGGGCTGCAGTGCTGAGGTCGGAATCAGGGGAGGGAAGATGTAAAGAGCCAAAACCTTCTGTCCCCCATTCCCTGTAAATACAAGTAGTGTAGAACAGCAAGACTGTTATTGTATTTGTAGCCACAGAATGAATTTTATTAATATTTAAATTACATTTAGTTGGCCAGGTCTGGAAACCATTTCACCAATTCCTTAACCACATACCCTGGTTAAGGATCATAGTTGCTAAGGTGGAAATAGAAGTTCTGTCAAAGCAAACGAAAAGTTTTGGTTTTATGAGGACAGCATATATTTGCAAAAATTATCCTCCTATCTGCTTTCATTATCATGGCTCTAAGTTGAAATGTGCCGCAATAAATCAAAGTTTTCTGCTGCTCCCACACCTAATTCCTTTCCCATTTTCTGTGCCACCAGCTCTTTTTTACAGAACTATTTTGTCCCAAACTGCAACAAAATAAAATGCCAACTGCAAGATTTCTTTCCTTGCTGAGGGAGAAATGCCTTTTTTCCAGTCATTTTCAGCAGCACAGGCTATCAGGAGTGAGCAGCTGTTTGCAGCTGCCAGCTTGTGCAAAGGAGCCATCCTTGCCAGGGAACAGAAGAACCTGAGGGGTTCTGACGCCTCTTTGCTTTCTTTCCCATTTAACCCCTCCTCACCTTACAAATAATATTTCTTGAGTCAGATACTAGCATGGCATTATTTGGATGAAAAAGTGCATTCCAAGGTAGGTCAGTCAAACAGGAACATTTAAGATGGCACAAATGGACTAAAATAATGCATTTAGAAAAAGAAAGGAATAGCCATGAGTAAAGACCTCTGTTGAAATCTCTTGAAAATCTCATTTTCCTGTCAGTTCTGTAGATCTTATATCTCTCCCTTAGGCTCCAGCAAGAGGCAGAGAAGGGTATTTTGGTAACAAGTGTAAATGTTTAAGCAATATTGACTGGCCAGCTGAGCAATGTGTTACTCTGCTTTCAAAGATTCTGAAATCTACAGAATGCTGGATCCCAGTTTTTATTATTTATCACTTTTAATAAGCTTCTAAGTGACCTTAAAAAACATGGGAGATGCTGTGATGGCTATCTGATACCATGTGTTAATTTTCTCCTATTTATGAAACACTTCCCCAAATGCAGTTGGGGAACTTTACTTTGAAAGGAATGCAGAAAAATGTGTCTATACTCCAGATGTCAATGTTCTAGGAATCAGTTTGTTGTCATCAAGGGTTATACTTTTCTGAGGATACTTCAGGCTTCTCTCCAGACCTAGACTTTTTAGGTAAGGAGGCTCCTCTGCTAGAGTGGGCTCCTCATCCACATGGACATCAGCACTCTGGATGGATGAGTGGATAGGAAATAAAATAGGACCAACATTCTCCACAGCTGCAAAAGATCCTTTAAATTTATTTCTTTTGGTGCTCACAGCTGTGAAGGGCTTTTCAGAGAGGGATGGCAGGAGCTGTGCATAGATTTTATCTCCCTGCAGAAGTAATTTGTCAGGCTCTGCATAAGCAAAGATGTCGATGCACCAAGCTTTTCCCTTTTGACAGGTGCTCTCCATTTTCCATAATGTGGACACCAAAGTTGCTCTGAGTGGTCAGGTAGAAAAGGCAGGAGAAGTGGGATGTGAAGGACGCAGCAGGAGGAAGCAGCCAGCCCAGGGTTACATCACAGGAGAGTTGGGGAAATAGAAACAGCTCTGATGCTTTAACAGATTTTGTACAAAGATCGTCAGCTGGGCCTTGCAGCCCACAGAAAGCTCCAGGTTCCTGGAGGGATTTAACACAGAATAACAACAGAACATCTCCATGGGCTGCACTGCATCCTCAGGCCACATATACACCTCATTACTCCTAATTAGCCCACCTGCTTTAAGTGCAAACTTCCCTAGCCCACTGCAGGCAGGATCCTTCTGGCAGATGAAGAAAGTTCCTTCCTGCTGTTCCCTGAAGGAGCTGTGTGCTGCAAAGCTCGTTGTGGGAAAGGTCTTCTGCTGACCACAGAGAACAATACCAGCAAAGCCCTGCTGCTAATTGGTTTTCCATGGCCAGATGAGCTCCCAGCCCCTACCTGAATCCATTTGTCCCCAAGGCTGTAGCAGCTCTGCAGATTCAGGAATTTTCAGCCTGTGGAGCTATGATAAATAGAGGCAGGTAATGGCAGTGCAGACAGACTGCAGTACTGGAGGTCTGCTCTCTATTAGCTGCAGAATAACTCTTGCTGAACCCCAGGTTTAATGGCAAATATCTTCTTTCAGCAGCTGTTTTCCCAGACATCTCAAGTATGTGCACCCTGAACTGACTGCTGGTCTTGTCCTGCCTGTGAAAAAGCATCTGAATTACATTTGAAAATGAATTAACTTTGAATTATGGTGTTGGCAACCAAATTCTGAAAAATTTTGGGCACTAGTCTTGTTTTTGTTACTAGTGAAAAATGGCATCCAGAGCTAAAGGAAAACTTTCAATATCTGTAAACGCCTCCAAAGCTGAACTATTTAATCTTTAGGATTCAAGGAAGCTTTAATGTTTACAGAGGAACCTGAATTTTAATTTAGTAATTGTATGTGGAGCCAGCATCCCAGCTTAGAGCAGCTCAGAACTTCTATTGTGAGATCTGTTTTAAGCTGTTTACAACTTGGACAAGTTTTGAGAATTTGAATTGCAGGCTTTTGAATTAATTTGATGTTTGAAGAAAAACATCTGTTAAATTGGTATAGAACTTGGTGTGAGAATGAGACAAGAGGAAAAAGTACATTGTTAAAAAAGTCCTCATTTACTTCCAAATTCAAAAGCAAGGACTTGACAGGTACCAAGGAGAAGATAAGGTTGAGGAGTTGTCTCCTTGCCATTATTCTGACAAAAAAAAAACCCTAAACAAACAATAAGACAAAACAGGAACATAAGGAAATGTGAACCTCAGGGGTAAAAAAATCTATTAACAGAATTGGTAGAGTCTGGCACCTAAATTTGCTGAAGAGTGTGTCCCAGCCTGCCAGTCATGTTCTTTGAAGTTGATGAAGACTTAACAGATTATTCCATTTCCCCAGGGTGTCATGGGCAAAAGAACCTGAATTTGGGGACTTTTTACTTAAATTATCAATCCAATCAAGACAAACACCTAATCAGCAATTTGTTTATTGAGAAAAAACAAAGTGCAAATGATTAAAAAGCATTTACTAAACACCCTTCCTCCTCCAGCCTCCATTTAAGTAAAATGCCTGCCCTCCCACCTTGCCAGCATGAATTTTTCATGTTTCCACTCCAGGTTACACTCAGTTTGTCCCAAACCTTGAGTGAGGCAATGGGTGGTGAGCTGAGGGTGTTTGTTCTGTTGTTTCTCACTGTGCCCACAGCTCATCCACAGGCACAGGGCTGCCATGGGGTGGCCATGGCTGTGGAATTGGTTGTCCCTGACCCACAGCTGCACATGGTCCCTTCAAGCTTGTACCCTTGGGCATGGAGCACCACCACAGGCTTGTCCATGAGTGAGTCTGTGCAGCTGGAGCCATCAGAGGTGTCAAACACCCAGACCAGAGCAGGCAGACAAGGAATGAGGATGGGTCCTGCATCTTTCATGGCCCTGGCTGGTGCTGAGTGCCTGCTCCAAAAGGAGCTGGTACCTGCAAGGTGCTCATGGCTGGGACAGGGAAGAGGGGCCCACACTCCGGATCAGAGGGGCTGAACAGGGATTTTCCTGCTGCAGTTGCACTATGGCTGGGCAGGAAGAGCAGACACAAAGGATTCTGTCCCCCAGCCCCGCAGTGCAAAGGCTGCAGTTTGTGCTGTCAGTAAAACCCTCAGATAGCTGCAAAGCTGTGCCATCCCCCCCAGTGCTGGCACAGGAAGGATGGCAGCAAACTGCCATTGCCTGTTCTGTGATCTACTTTGTTAACAGAGCACAGAACTGGTCCACAGTGCCTGTGGGAGCCACCCAAATGCTGCATGTGGGATTTGCAGCAGGGGCAGAGGAAGACACGGGGTCTCTTTTCTCCTTTTTTCAATATAACCCACATGCAATAAAAGTGTATTGAGACTTTACATGACTTCAGAGGTGAGACCTCTTCCAGCCTGGCTTTGAACAGGCTGCTGTCTAATTTGATTCTTGTTTAAAGAGTCATCATTTCTGATGTGGAGGAGACTCCCAGTCAGTCACGCACACTTTCCTTGCCACCTGCACAGTCTCGAAGCAGAAGTGAAGCAGAAAGACATGCTGAAGACTTTTATTCCTGGAACTGGGAGGCAGGGGGATGCATCAGGACTCCAATCTGCAGTAAATATAATAATTTTGGAAACAAGCTACTGTCACACCCCCCTTTTCAAGAGTGACAGTTCTTACAGAAAGGTCCTGGCAGTGCTGATTAGCATCCCTGCTCGAGCCCTGAGAGCAGCAGCTCCCTGGGAGAATCCCCCCAAACACACACAGTGCATGTGCAGTGGGACATGACAGCCTGTGTGTCTGTGGGCGAGGCCCTCAGGGGCTGTTGGAAGACTCAGCACCGTGTTCTTTTAACTGCCTGAGAGAGATTGTAATTATTTTTCTGTGCCTGGTGGAGTGTCTTCCCACTACTATAAAATGCAATTTGCAAACAAAAATGCAACAAAAGGGATTTTGGATGATCTGGGCACTGTCCAGGGCCAGATCATTCAAAATTACAGAGCACTGTTTTTTTTCTCATCTATAGTTGTGAGTACATTTTATAATAATTTACTGAAGTTGTTATAAAGAAGTAATTCTTTACACATCTGTTTTGCATAGGCATTTACTGGCCTGTAGAAAATGTAATTAAGCAAGATTCTTGCCTGTTGGGTTTTTTTACACAAGATCTTTCTGTTCCACTGATGCTGTTAAATTCATCAAAAGGCAGGCACCAAATTTAGTCCTAAACCCAGAATTTATCTTGAGAAAGACCCCACAGTGTGCAAAACTTCCTGGTTTTGTTTGATCCATGCCCAAGCTGTACATGCCCCTGTTGACTCCCACCCCAGTTTCTGGGTGGAGTGGTTGCTTTGAGTCAGGATTTAGGAAAACTCCACCATTAAAGCAAGAGAGTGGAGGGTGGGGATGGAGAGGCTCCTGGGAGTCCCTAATGGAGTGGTAATGGCATGCAAAGCCTTTCATCTCTAGGTTTCTAGGCCAAATTAGCTGTAGTGACCCAAAGCTTTTTGAAACCAAGAAGGGGTGTATTTTATTTTAACTTGTAATAAATAAGAAGACAATTTGACCTGATTTTTTCAAAGGGGTAAGTGTGTGTACGCCCTTTTGGGAGCTCCTCTGAAAATCAACAGCTTGTCTTTGAGTAAGAGAGAGGCAGTTCTTCTCCCTGGCTGCCTTTGAAGCTTCCCAGACAGCCGCATCCAAAGCCAGGGCATCCCTCCTCTGAGAGCAGCAGGAGGGAGATGCTCTGGCCCTGGCCAGCCTCCTCTGGCCTCTTCTCATCCCCTCTGCCCTGCTGACTCAATCAGCAAGTTTTCTTCAAAGGAGACACTTCCAAACATCGACTGACTTCAAGGGTTTGTTTACAGGAGAGACATTCGTCAAGTGGCACATGGGGACAGACAACTTTTTCTCTCCTAGAGCAACCCTGGAAGTAATTTTGGAGTATATCATTTATATAGGTATTCACTGGCAGCAATACATGAGGTTTTTTCAGCTCTAAAAAAAAAAGTATCATTCAGTTACATCTGTTTATAACAGCATAAGACAGTCCTGACTGATGAAGTGCCATTTGGTATTTTCAAGCATTTTACCTCTTCAGTGTTTTTCCCTATCAGTGTCAACAATTTTTTTTTTTCCCCTTCTTGTAGGCTGCTGTCTTAGGACACTTTCTCCTTGTGAGATAAGGAAAAACTTGATTTGGTCTCCAGGCTATGTTAAATAGATATATAATGAAAAAAAAAAGAGAGAAAAGTTCTGTATTTTTTCCCCAGTGGCAGATTGGCAGGATTTCCTTTCCACCTGTCCTCCAGCAAGGAAGATTCCTCATCTCAGCAGTTTTGCTGCTGATAATCAACAGGAAATATCACCACAATTTTAATGGAGGCTGACAATAGTAGGACATCTGGTATTAAGAGAAGCTGTTAACCATATTCAAAATCTAAGTATAGCATGACAGTGAGGGAGTTATATAAGATTCCTTGTCACTTTGGGTTGCAAGTGTAGTAGAGTATTCACTTACAGAACCCTGGCACACAGGCCTGCATGGGGTTTCTGAGATTTGCACTGGCTGGCCTCAGACTATTCCCTCCCTCCAGCCCTCACCCTGTCCTGCCCAGTGCATCAATTCCATCCACTGGGAACACGGTTCTGCTGCTATTCTGGTTTTTGTGTGTGTGTGTGCTGCACATCAGGCACACAATCACCTCTAAATCCTTGGAATGACCAGCAGAATTTGTCACCCCATGTCTGCTGTACCCTGGGAAATATTCCTCCTGCCATCAGCCCAGCACTGCTGTGCCATTGGTGTGGCACTGAAAATCAGGAGTGACCATGGCCTGTTGGCCAAGGAGGGCACAGGGACCTGTGTCCACCAGGAATTTGGAACACAGAGGGGAACCAGCCCAGGACAACCCAATAGAAAATAGCAAAGTGTAGGGTAAAACCGGCTTTCCTGTGGGCATATGGACAGAATCTCAGAATCACAGAATGATGGGGTTGGAAGAGACCTCTAAGATCATTGAGTCCAACCTGTGCCCTAACACCTCAACCAGACTATAGCACCAAGTGCCGTGTCCAGTCTTTTTTTAAACACATCCAGAGATGGTGATCCTACCACCTCCCTGGGAAGAGCATTTCAGAACTTTATTATTCTTTTGGTGAAAAACTTTTTCCTAATATCCAACCTATACCTTCCCTGATGTAGCTTGAAACTAACATCACAAGGCAGTATTTTAAATTCTAGGGCTCTTGAGTTGTCTGTGTATCTATAAAAGCAGAATAATTATTTAACATTCCTACTATTAGCAAGTTTGTACCAAATTTGGAGAGTGCTGTGAATGGTTTGGGGGTACTGACTAATGGTATTAAAGGGACCAATGGGGCCAAGGTCTTTTCTGGGCTATATTTGTGCACTGTTAATGACTTCTATAATTAAAGGCATAGTATAAGCCTATGTCTCTTTAGTATTTAGGTACAAATCTGCCTTTTCTCATCCACACAATTAGTTCTACTTAAGGCTGTTAGGACAGAGAGGCAAATGGGCAATCTCAGAAATTAAGAGAACTGCACTAGAAATGAAGAGGCATGGAGAAGTAGACCTCAGATCCCATTATCTGAACTCATTTTATTAAGGGCATATTTGCACTGTATTTGCAATTCCCTCAGAATCCCATTGCTGGGGAACGTCTGCAGAGCAATTATGTTATCACAGATGCTAATGCGGCCTCGGGGAGGGAGGGGAGCAGGAATCCTGCAGCTGTGGAGAGAAAATCTCACATTTTAATGATGGCTAATGAACGCTTGGCATGGCACCTTTGTTCTTCCTCCTTCCTCCTCATGGAAGCTCTCTCCATGTGGAGCTGGGAAGTCAGTGGGGCTATACATTTGCCTGCTGGTGAGCTATAATGTAGCAGCTGTTAGCAAATGAGTTGTTCCCTACATAGTTAAATTAGGCCTAATCTTTCTTTGCTCTGTCTGTGCCAGGTCTTTCTCTTTCTCATTTTTTAAATTTTTTTTTTCTGTATCTCAGTTGAGACTGAAACAAAGGGGACCCGAGGTATTTATGTGGTTTTCCCTCCTAAGGCTCTGAAAATTAAAAATGAGTTGTCACTGGCCCAAGCCCCATGAAAACTGGGGATTTCAATCGACATTTCTGCCCCATTTCACTGCAGAGAGTGGGATGTAATTATTACAAATGTCATGGTAACAAACTTGGTGGTTTTCACAGTGACAGTTGCCACTGCAGAAATAGCACAACAGAGAACAAAAATTACCTGTCAAGCAACTCATTATGTTCATCCAAATCCTGCTTGTTCAATTCTCCACTGGGCTGCACCTGACACAACACTTCCAAATGCTCTCACAGATTACCCATGTGGATCATGTCTCTGGCCAGAGACACCCTCCCACAGCCCACCTGAGCAGCCAGCACCAGGGCCCGAGGTCTACAGGGATTTTAGTGCCTCCACAGAAATTGTCTCACACCCAGGGCAAGCCCATATTCTTAATAAAGGGTCTGGAGAGAGTAAGAACCTTTCAGAGCTGGCACAGTTGAGTGGAGCCTTGTGTGGAGGTGGCTGAGAGGAGACACATTGAATCCTGACATTCTCTGCAGCTGAAGTGCCCTGGGTTGTGACCTGCTCTTCACAGCGTGGGAGACGTGACTGTGCTGCTAAAACTGCAGCCCACGAGTCAGAGTATTCACTCTGAAAGCAGGAAATTCAGGTTAAATTTGCCTGTTTCCTCTGATCTGGTGCTTTCCAGGCCCTGGGAAGTGCCTGAGACTTGTTCCAGGATGGAGAAATAGGAAATAGCAGATGGGCATGCAGGCAGGAACACAGGACTCAGTCTCTGGTGAAGTTAGGTTATTGTGCAAAGGAGAATTTAGGATTCATTGGATCAGAGATGCCAAGACAATTTAACACAATTGAGAATTTCAAGACCATGGTGAGGTGACCTTGGACCATGTAATATCACAGGGATGGCTGAGCACAGACTCCTGGACTAAAGTGGCACTCAGGTGCCTTAATCCACTGGAGGGATATTGGCATTGAATCTGCCAGTGACAAAATGTGAGTGGCACATGGTGCTCCCTGGATGACACTGTGCTTTGCCACAGCTGCCTGCCAGCAGAGCCAGCCTGGCAGGAGGGAGCACCCCCCAGGGCTAACCTCATTTTCTCTTCTTTGTCCATTTGTCCTAATGCAGAAAGTGACATTTCTCCGCCTTCTGGACTTTAAGTTCATCAGATGATTCATTCTTTTCTTTTTTACTTCAAAACAACCTGATAAATGCATCACCGAGAAGGCCTTTTATCTGGTAATGGGAAGGAATCTGATCAGATCACAAAATGCAAACATTGCTGGTATCCTTTAGTGCTCTCCCTGAAGGGAAGGGGCCGATGAACACAAACACCAGGCTATTAAGCAGTGTTTTTTCCAACCCATAACTCACAAGGGGGAGTCATATGTCTACTCTTTGCATCTTTTACATCTTTTACAGTGAGTTGACTGATCCTCTGAGCTTTAGTGCCTTATGGAAAGCACTGCTGAATATTTTCTGTCTTTTGCAACCCACAAGATCAGGAAGGTGGAGGAACCAAAAAAGTTGGCTAAGGTAATAGTTGTAAATTCACTGGGAAAATCTTCACTGAAAAAAATAATTATATCTTTCACTGGTTCTCTTAGAAGGAACACCTCTTTGAGGAAAGGAATTTCAAAATGGGGAAATGGTTGATTTTGAGCCAAACCTTCATTGATTTCCACCATTTTTTTAATCTGAGTACAAGAAAACTAATCCAAGTAAAATAAGAAAGGACCTTTCACCTCAACAAAAATTTCAACTGTTTCCATCTCTTTGACTAGGGAAACATATCAGGCCAATGCAGTCATCCTGCTTCATTCACCAGCAAGAAATTCCCTGCCACTTCCCAAACTGATGTGTGGCCTTGAAGTCAATAACTTCTACGTGCAATAGATCAAGCTAGGCTGGGATGTTCTAGTATAAATTCATGCCATATGAGAATTTTGTTCAAGATATGATTCAAGCACCTAAGAATGAACAAAGTAGCCCACAAACCAGACACTGATTTCCCAAAGGGGTGCTTGCAATAGGAAATCAGCTGGCAGCATGCAGAATTAGGGCTTTAATTGCTCCTAAACCAAAATGATGTGGAACTATATTTTTAGCTTTCCAAAGTGTGCTCACTATTGGAGAAATTCTGGGACGTGTGCCTATAAATTGATGCAGCAGATCCTTTTGACCTGGGATACCAAGGGATTGACTATAGCTCAGTGTAGGGCATTTAAGAACCAGATGCATTTCACTTTTTCCCCCCCCAATTAAATATTTTTGCCAAGGCTGAACCTAAAAAGAGCAAAATTCCACCCGCTCTCCCAAAAGAGCAGCCTAGGATTTAAAAAAAAAAATTAAGTTTCACAGTTTTAAAATAAGGAATATTTGCCTAACACTTTTATTAGGGTTTCTAGTGTACATCTGGAGGTGTGAGATTCTCCCTGTTTTCCACCTTATGTCTCCATCCCTCCTTTCTTGTTCATTTAAGTAAGAATGGCTGAAAGGAGGAAATACCAAAAGCTGAAGATTCTTTTTTAGTTTACTATTTTGATCCTTCCCTCCAAAATAAAATTTTGTAAATTAAAGAAAACCCCAACAATAATAAAAATAATTATTATTATAGAACTTGTTTCCCCTAAGTTACAATTACTCGTTTTGACTCTGTTTTGTCTGCCAGGCTAATAATATTGCAGCTAAAAAATGCATGTTGGGTTTGGGAAGGTCTCTCAGCAGATGAAAAATAATTTTAATAAATAGAAGAAGTTATTGGCAGAGGGAAGCAATCCTGGTATTTTTAACACGCCAAAAAAACCTTTTTTTTAGCCTTTGACCTTTCAGATCAGAAAATTCTGAGAAACAGTCAAAACTAGTTTGTTTTCAGCTTTCTCCATCATTTATACTCAATCTCTTCTCCACCCACAGGTTCACCCACTCCATTGCTAATTAAAACAACTCAATATCTTTGTCTTTTGTGCCTGTCTTTGCAGTCGATAGGGTCCCTGTTCCCTTGAAGCTGGAATGCTTCCTTGGATCCACAGAAAAGGGCAAAGAGAATTGTTATGCAATGTTGAACTGCTAAAGCAGGGAAGGAGAACACGTTGTCAGAACTCAGGCAGAGTGAGAAGGTGAAGATTAATGAGTCTGAGGGGGTTGAGGTCCTCCCCTTGTGTGCTGCCAGCATGGGGCACATGCTTAGGAAGGAGAGGTGGTCACAGCCAGCTGTTCTTGCTGCCATGGCCCTTAGAAATCTTAATTTTTCTACAGATTTGAAATCCAAGTTGTGCTCGTCAAAGTGTGCCTGGGCTAGGTTAATAAGAGAAGAAGGTGGGGAAGGTTATGACAGGGGAGCTGTACAAATTCTTTGGAGATAGAGAAGACAAAATCACTTTATTTTAGTGATTAGTTTAAGGTCTTATCTCCTCGTACTTGGAGCTCTGTATTGGCTGAAGCCACCCTTCCCTACAGGGCTTTGTCCTCTGAACTCTTCATGAAGTTTCAATGACATAGCAGGGATAAAAGGTTAAGAACAAAACCAGAAAACCAGCAATTTTTTCACATTCTTGTGGATTTGATCTCAAAGAGAAGAATATTCAATGCCCCAATCCAGCTGGCAGATCTGTGCTCCTTCGCCTGTCCTGAAGTCTTTTCTGGGACATTTAAGCCAGGCTCCCACTGTGCTGAGATCCAGAAGCAGTTTACAAAGCTCAAAAGTCTCCCAGGAGGAAGCTCCTTTGTCTTTATCTCTTATAAAAGCCCTGTGGTGCCTCTCTGGTTGCTTTTCAGCAGACCCAGCTGCCAAAGCCTTCCCTCCAAGCACTGAGGGGCACCTCTTTCACCTAAATGTCCTCTTGTGTTTGGAAAAGCTTTGAAGAGAAGCCACTTGTGGAGCATGTTTAGTAATAGGATGTGTCTCTGCTGCTTTGCAGGGTGCGTCCTATAAATGGCTTTGCTATGGCATTTAATCAATTGTTTCAGCTGTTTATTACCTTATATATCACAATGCAATGGAGATAGCTGCTTTGGTTAACTTTATTGGATCTGAAATGAATACACAGGATCCACTTAGAGTTCTCTTGGAAGGATATGTTTTGAATGCACTGAACCAAAGCAGGCAGTGAAAGTTGCTGCTCAACAGCAAAACAAATCTGTGTACAAAATTAAGCAACTGGCTCCGTGCTTGGAATAATGGCTTGGAGTGAGGCTACAGTGTTGTCTCAGCAGAGAAAAGTTTCTGCCTTTGCTGTTCCTTCTTAGATGACTCCTGTAAAGGCAGTGTTGGAGACCCTGGTGTCACCTACAGCAGTGACAACATGGAGTAAACAAAAATGTGTGCCACATAGCTATTGGAAAATGGGTGGAGAAGTCCCAGAGCCACAGATCAGTGAGCTCCAGCTTCACTATTCACTTCCTATTCTAGAGGAATCTAGAATGCCATGTATTTCTTCGACTCCACTGATTTGTCCTTATTTTAGTTTGCTAATATTTGACAGACACACAGAAGGCCTGGGGATAACTAACAATGAAGTTGAGAAAGGGATTTGAACTGGCAAAATCGACAGGGCACTCCATGATTTAAAACTTGCTCAGTTTGTCTCCTGAAGAGGCTTGTCTGATTGCTCACCCTTGTGAGGTGGAGACAAACACCAGAAGGGGCTTTTTTTTCCCAGAGAAAACCAAATTAACTAGAGGCCAGAGTTCCTGACATTCCTGCAAGTCTGGCTCCAGCTCTAACCAAAACCTGATTTCCTGCAAATGCAAAACATCAAGATTGACATCGCTTCAGACAGAGATGTGGCATCAGACTCCAGGGACACAGGAGTCCAACAGTGCAACCAATCCTTGCTGAAGCCTCGATGGAGCTGCATATTAGGGGTCTAGGAGATATCCTGCCTTTACCTGTGATTTGATCTAGAACCACAATGCTCCATTGTCCATATTTTTTATTCCTTGTAATTTTTTGTCCACAACCCTTTAGGCAGAATCTCTGCCTAGTTGTTCCCTGGCATGGTGTTGATGGACACTGTGTCCCAACCCCCGTGCCACACACATTTCTGAGGTAACATCTCCAAGGTGTGGCCAGCCACAGAAAGCTGGGGTACACAGGTACAGGGCTGCCTTCATGGAAGAGTTACAGAGGCAAAAGGGTCCTCCTGGAGACTAGAGAGTGGCTCATGACCTCATACACTGACAGTTTGGTTCTCTGAGTAGAAAAACACTAAAATCAGGCAATTGGGATGCACCTGTTCTGTTTCAAGAAGCCAGACCCAAGCACCCTCCACAGTGACCACTGGGCTTTCCACTATTTGCAAGGAAAACACTCCTACGTGCCCAAAACCATCCTGCCAGTTTTAGGTCCGCAGCAGTGGCTATATAGGTGAAGTGGAAGCCTGGAGAAATTTTGTGAATTAATCTGTCGCAGGCAGTGAGCAGAAGGCATGGGCTGCTCTCCCCGGCTGCCTGCAGAGCCTCTGAGGGCAGCACAGCAGGCAGAGCTGCTCTGCTCCCGCTGCCCAGGCTCTCCCCAGCAGCTCTGCAGAGAGCTGCTGTCATACTTAGTGGAGCATCTAATGCTCGCCAGCCAGCCAGCAAGGCAGTGGTGACAGGAATTCAGAGATGCCTCAAACTCTGGGGAGCACTAGTCAGCAAGCTGCTGTCCAACAAGCGGCAGTAATCTGAAATAAATCACACAAGCCCAGCTTTTTCCAACAGAGGGTTATTATTCAAAAGGAAGGACACAGCCAGTCAATGAGGCGTGGTGCTGCTAAACGGTTGGCTCAACATGGGGGTGAGTAAGTACAGTAAAACAAGTCTTGCTTCCCCTCAGAGTGAAGACTCAGACCAGTTCTTGAGAGGTGAGAGCATGGGCACAGGCAGGAAAATTGATTTCTGCTTCACTGTTTAAATTAGAGAAGATGGCCTCTGCCTGATCCACTCTTACATCACTTGGGTCATGGGTTTTAGTGGCAGCCAGGGGCTTTTCTGACTAAAAATCCTATGAGATCCCACTTGTTTTCCCTGAACAAAAGCTTCTACTCCCATATTGTTTTCATTCAAAACTCAGGTCACAAAAGCTGCAGCCCTGCAAGGATGCAGAACCTGGGTTATCCAGCAAGGTACTGCAGCTCCTCCTGCCTCTTGCTGCAAAGAAGCCTCCCTGAAGCAAAGTTTTCTGATGGGGTTTTAGCGGTCACCCTGCCCAGGTCAAATAATTGCATAATTCTATTCTTGCATACCCCCCTCCCACGAGAGAACACCAGGCTGGACAGTCATTCCAGTAAAAGTGATAAAAAAGTACATTCCCAACCCTCTCCAGTTTGCCTCCTTGAGAAGCATTTGTCAGGCTGATTGCTCTGGCCATCCATCTCCAGCCTGTCACCAATCAGTCAGTACAGCACATATCCACAAACTGCAGGGCACAAGGGCAGGAAGAAAAGCTGGATTTAATTTTTCATGTTTATCATGTTCATAGTTCTCCACAGCAGCTCAACAATTTCTTTCTGTTCATAAAAGACAATTGGGAAAATTAGTTGGTTTCAGTTTAACAAGGTAATGATCCAATTTAGCATAGATCAAAGCAAGCAGTGTGGCAAATGCAAAATGGTGAAATTAAGTTACTTTAATGCTCAGTGCACTTGCACCAGAGTGATTGACTATCCATTAGGTTTACTGAGCTGCAATTAACAATTATCAGCAATAGCCTCCTCTGTGTGGGCAAGCAGAGGTCTGGGTCATGTTCCTACTTCCAGACAATGAATACTTCCACCTTGGAAAATCCAAGTTGATGCACGAGTGCAATGTAGTGGCCAGTTACAGAAAGAGTAGGTAGGACTTTACCTCTGACTTGTTTTTCTGACTGATGCATCATAATATAATGAAAAATTATGCATATGCTAATGATCTTCACTGTTATGCTGATGGGTAACTTGATGACTGGCAGTAGCCTAAAATTTGAAGAAAGTCTAAAATGAATACATTTCTCTCATCCAATTTGGTGATTTGTCTATCAGCCAATTACCCCCCTCATAATGCATTACTGGCAAAAATCAGTGGCAGCCATTCTGTAAACAAAATGATCAGCAGAGGAGCTGGAGCCGTTTGCAAGCTTTAACTGAAATCTGACAGTGTGGGAAAGATTTAGGTTCACATTAGTGCCTTATCTGTGCATAATTCTTTGTATCTTCTGAGACAATTCTACAATCATTGAATTCTCTGATGACAATTATGTCACTTTATTCATTATTTCTCCTCCTTTGATCTTTCTAAATGTTGGAGAATAGGATCTTTATTTATGTAGTATTCATCTGTTCCTTGTTCCTCAGGCTGATAAACCTACAGTCATCTGAAACATGCCAAAGTATTTTTGTTTCAGCACAGGCTCCATGGATTTTATCCTGCATAGTGGTTGTGTGTGCATGTGCCTGTTCCTTTCTGTGCCTGTTCTCCCTTAATGACTTTTGATCTTGCTGTCCAAATTAAAGCAAAATTGACAGCCAGGAAAATTCTTAAATATACCAAGTTCTTACAAGTCTTTTGAAAGTAGGTTGTCAGAAAGAGTAAAGAGAAGCTATTAGCAGAGAAAAGCTGCCTTTTCAACTCCTACCAGACATCAAACAAATCTACAAGAAACAACAATGTAAGAAAAAATTCAATTTGGCATTTACATCTTGTTAGACATCAGAGAACCTAGAAGACACACGGCCATAACAAACCAGGATTCCTGCATTGCCTCACTTAGGTTTTGTAGCTCTTACAATCCACCCTTGAATAAAGAAGTATTGCCTTTGTTGAACTGAGTGTGATCTGAGAGAAAAGGGGGAACAAAAGAGCTTAAAATGGAAAGGCACAAAGAGAACATGGAAGGAAACCAGATCATTTGTGGGAGATTTGCGAAGGTGATGGTGCAGGGGGCACAGGCTGTGAGCAAGGGCAGTGACAGCTGGGTCCTGTGTGAATCCTCTGCCTGGTGTTGTATAAAGAGCAGGTCAAGTGGCCCTAGCTTGTAGTTGTTTATTCCCAATTTTCTGTAATAAACTACAGCAGCCCCACTGAATTTCTCATTAGGAAACAGAATGCATACCCAAATTGCTTATTTCTATCACCCTAAACACCTTTAGACAGACTGCTTTGGGGTATTGCCAGATTAAATGCTCAATTGTTCCAGGAGCTGTGCCCATCCAAGGATTGTCATTACTTATTCTCTATTTTAGCTGTGTGTAGTACGTACAGACCTACAGTAAAAAGCTTGACTCACTGGGGAAATATTTGGGTTTCCTTGTTTGAATTTGCCATTTTACTTTTAAGTCATACCTTTGGACATGTGCATTTATGTGAAGTCACATAAATGTTCTTCTAGACACACAGACACATTCTTTCTGTATGATATAAGGAGTGAGTATAAGTATCTATGTCACCTGCCAGAAGATAATTTGCACATTCCTTTTGGAAGAGACATCTGGTACAATTTAAAAATATTAGTTTTTCTACTAAATCCTAAACTAAAAAAAAAAGAAAAAAAAAAGAAAAAAACCTTGCCAAGCAGAGAGCCTTACAATTTGTGTAACTTGATTTTCCATGCTTGATGGCCATATTGTTCAGTGTTTAGTATTTATTGAGCTGCATTTGACATCAGGAGTTCTATTTACATTTTAGTCAAACAGTTTGAAAGTTGCTAAATTGGCCATGTGTCTCCAAAATGTGCTTGGCTTTTCCCCACACACACCTATCCATCTTAGTGACTCTGTTATCAGCACAATTATTGGTTTTATCTGCACTGAGGAGCTGTCAGAAGCACAGTCCTGGTGCACAATCTATTTACTCTGCCAAGATAAAATGACTGATGTCCCTATGCATGGGGACTGGGTATTTCCTCGGAGCTGTGTAATTTGGGAAAGATTGGAGCTGCTGTCTTGTGTTAGAGCTCCTTCTCTGCTGTGCTTCATTGCTTTTTTCCCAAAGTCACTGGGGAAGGTCTCTGCACCACCTTCTTTGGGAATTCTATTTGTCCTGATGAGCAGGACCTAATTTACATGTTGGACACTAATGACAGGAGGGAAAACAAAATAAATACCTGTTCAGGGAGTGGGATTGCAGTCAGGCCATAGAAGTCTTTATCACAGTAAATGGAAAAAAAGTCTAAAATTTCCATTAACAAAAACATGCACACATCCTAATGGCACACCTGAGTAAATACTGGACAAATAGTACTTTAAAAATAGTGGGGATTCATGGGATGTTTGCGTGGTGGAAGAGTACCAAATCCAGAAAGATGTTTTGACAGTTTAGGCAAATTTGCTCTCTCCAAGCAGGCAACCGGCAAGATGTGAGGGGACGATGAAGAACTCTGTTTACAGTCAACAATGCCAGTCCTAAATGACATGTTGAAATTTACAGCATAATAGATGATGACAGAAGAAAAAGGCTCAGTAGGCCCTTGCTTCCTCCTGCAGCTCCTCTCATGAAAATGAGATAAGCAGGACTCGATTTCCCCCTGGGGATGCCGTAACAGAGATGACATTCCTGGCACTGTGGCCATGGCTGAATGTCTCCCCTGGGGGGCTCCTTCTCTCAGAACAGGCAGAACCACAAATCCTCCACAGCAATCCACAATTTGCTCTCTGACATTAGGGTCAGGGTGGCAGGGGGTGGCTGAAGCACGTTCCAGCAGAGCAGGACATTGCTCTTGACATGATAACAAAGAGCATTTGTAGTTGGCTCTCAATTCACTTCCCATTTTGTTCTTCAGTCAAGGACAGTTAAAAGGGATTCACTTATCTCACTAAAATTTCTCTAATATGCCATGCCAGAAAATGAAAAAATCCTTTGTGAATCATATTCTATCAAATCCATTATCATCTTTTGAAAAGACAACAGTTCTCCTCCTCTCTGGAGAGATGACATTTCAGCTCCAGGTGAGGCAATTACAGAGCTGATTGCAGGGGATGGAAACTGCTGTACCAACTCTCTGATTAAGAACTTGATTTGTATTTATTTATGTTTGATATGTGTTTTATTTAGATTTTCCATAACTAAATGCAATTGGCATTACATTAGGAGGTTTCAAGTGACCAAACCCTCTTTTTTTTTGTTGTCTTGGGTTAATGGTAAATATCAGACCCTTTCATTTTTTGATTGGGAATTCAAGTGTGATTTTTAGTGCTGCCTCATATAAAAATCACCGCATTCATTCTTAGGCACAGAGAGTTTTTGGATCCAGAAAATGTATGTGTTTAAAGGAACACACAGAGGAAGCTTTCCAGCACTTCTAAAATCTTTGGTATTTTTCCATTCACAGTGTTGTACCACTGTTACATCCATCTATTACTCATTCCTTGTATAGTCCTTGCAATTGCTTTGTTAGATAAGCTTCTACCCCAGAAAATGCAAAGATCTTGTGGCTGAGTTAAAATATCTCTTCTTTAATGCCAACTTTTAAAATCTATTTAAAAAATAATTTAAAAAAAAAAAAACTGAGTGAATTGCTACCAGGTCAAAGCAGTGAGCCCATTAGAACTACTCCATCTGAACCTGTATCTGAATTTTGGATTAGATTCTTGAATCTGTGCATTTTCAAGTTTCCTGGACACCACAGGGACACCACAGGGACACTGTGCATTTGCTTCTACCTAGTCTCCTGTTGGATGAGCACCCAAGTGGGTAATTTCTTTCCCTCTGCCCTTGTTGCATTTCCATTTGTATCTTAAATGCCTTATCAATCAGGCTGGGAACACATGTAGCTTCATATATTTCACCATAACAAATTCAAAATATTACTTTTCAAAATATTACTTTAATATATGCCTTGATTTGCCAAATCTTCATATTTTGTGGGGAAAGAGGACTGTTGAGGGCACTCCATGAAGGTGGAAGCTGCCTCCAGATTTGGCCAACAGCAGTGCTGCAGTGCCAGAGGAGGGTGCAGGAAAAGATCTTCATCCTAATCCAGGCTGGCTGAGAAGACACCACGGATGCTGTGCAGAGTCTGTGTCTCTGAGGTCATTAGCAGACCACCATGATACCCACCAGCTACTTCCACAGCTGTAGCTGCTGGTGATTGAGTGAATTAATTAGCATTCCTCTCGTCTATCAGGGGATTTCAGGTCTCTGCACTTAAAGGGTGATGGTTTGGTTCTTTGTTCATCCACTCAAATCTGTAGTGAGTTGCTCACTACAGCACCACAACCTCTGACCTAAAAGTAACTTGGTTTTTACCAGGAGAGGTAGAGCTGGAAATGTGCCAATCTACCCTATAATCAACAACGCTAATTAGCAGGGCTTCGGGCTGGCCCTGACTGAGATTTTTGTCACCAAATCCGAGGTCACCTTAGCTGTTCATCTAGGGCTGACAGAGGTACAAAATGCACTTAGAAAATGATGATGGCAGCAACATTTATAGGAAAAACACACTTAGCAGAGATATTACTTCCATTTTTCATGATCACAGATATCTCAACACTGTTAGCTCCAAAGAGCTGTCCTGTTTTTGAAGCTGTGTCTCCCTGCTGTCACTGCTCCATCAGTGCTCTGGGACATCTTCCCCTCAACACTTTCATCTCCACCAATTCAAACTGTTTCTGTTTTTTCCCTCATCCCTTTTCCTGACTTTTACAGATCTTTAGCAATATTTCTGTCATCTCTAAAGTTTGATTGGCTTCCAAGGCAACACCATCTGCCTATTTAACTAATATGCTTCTCATGCCTTTTTCCTGATCACTAAAGGTGATGTTAAATAAGAACAATCTTAAGACAGATTCCTCTGCTATATTTTTTAACTACAATCTGACAGTTTGATGCCTCCATTGTTTACCATCATTCAGCCAATTTTCTGGCCAGCTATGGTGCTCATATCCAGTTCTGCTGAGATGATTTTCTTCAGGCCAATTTATATTTAAAAATTAATCCTGTGGTAAGAGCATTGTGATGAATTGTTCTCTGCTCATGCTTGTCCTCTCCACTGTAAATGAAACAAGTTCTATATCCCACCTTGACTCCATAAAATTCTGTTAGATTAATATAAATGTCTGCTTCACTCTGACTTGTCTAAGATACTCCATGGCTATTTCCTTTCTGATTTACTTGGAGAATTCAGGAATGCAAAATTATGTTGGAATAATGGGCACTCTCCATTGAATGAATTCTTACCAGGTTTTATATTAGCAAAGATTAAATTGTAAATGGTAAACAGAGTGTTAATAGACAGTAATATGTATGAAAAAGCATCTATAATGACTATTCCAAAATTGTTACGTCACCAGCAGACATTACCAAGGTTTGAAAGCAATTTATTGACCTAGATAACAATCTGTGTGCTTAATTGAAACATTCATTATTCACTTAGTAATCTTTTATGAACCGTTAAGAAAATAAATGGAATGTGAAGTGTGACAGCAACTTCCTCAATAAGGTTTACACAAACAGGACAAAAAAACCCCAGGTCTAATCTCTGCCTCAGGTTGTACATAAAGTCCATTGAAACAGCACCAATTTATTGTCTGTACTCTCAGCAGAGCACGTGAAACCAGCACGTGGATGGTTTCCATGCCCAGCTGGGCAGGAAAGTGAGGTTTTCTTAGCAAGCCCTGGGGCTGGGAGGCTCTGATGAAGACCCTGGACTCACCATGATGTGGAATAGAAACAAAGGGAGGAAAAAGCCCCAAACAGAAATCCCTTCTAGTACTTTCTACCTTACTCTTCACCCTGGCCTCTTTGAACTAGAACTGTCCTAGCAGTCCCATCTCAGGAAAGAAGACTTGAATGTTCTTAGTAAAAGTGATTTCAAGTGGCCTTTGTCCTCTTCACATCAGCTGGCAGAAAGAATGCTGAACTGCTCACTCCAACAAAAGATGAAAAGAAGAAAAAAGAAAAGAAGAAGAAAAAGAAAAATTCACAATGTCTTTTGGTTTGAGCAGATTGTGGTTACTGAATTGTCATCACTCTTCCAAGCACGTTTTTCCCTTGAGTGTTTTCTTTTCAGAGCTCTCCATGGCATTTTTCATTATATTAATATGCTCTTTGTATTCACTTTGGTCTTGCAAAGTGGCATGTGCAGAGGCAATAAATTTATCAGTATCAGTAAGTTTTTCATCATAGAAAAAAAATCAAAACAAGGGAAAAAAAAAACAAAGCAAAAAGCAAACAAACAAATAAACAAACAAAACACACAAAAAACCCCACCCCCCACAAAACCAAACCCAACAAGTGGGATAAAGCAGCAGTGATTCTGGTTTTTGCAGCACTAAGTCTCCTTCCCAAAATCAAGATAACTTGGGCTCAAGATTAATAGAATATATTTCTTTGAAAGGAAAAAATATTTCACTTCTTTGGTTTCTGACTTCCATGCATCCACAACACAAATCTCTTCTATGACTGGCATAAACTGACTGCTATTATTGGTGAATTGCCAAAAACTGTGCCAAATGTGTCAAAATATTCAAGACCTTCTAATAGTAGAAAGACAGTAAAGAAACTGTTTATGTTCATTGCATGGGCTCTCTTACAGATGGCGGGCTCCAGCATCCTGTGCTGCTGTTGAAGTATTTTTCCTCCATATGTAGAAATGTTAATGAGAAATAGCTCGTTGAGGATCATCTGAGCTTGATAGCTGTCAACTCTTGACATCACGGCCAGGAGTTTCACAGCAGCATTATCCTCATCCAGCACTCCTGGAGAGCAGGGCCTGCTCCCTGCTGCTCATTTGCTGCGTGGCACGTGCTGCACGAGCCCTCATTGCCAGCAGCGGGCACAACCCCAGGACCGGATCGGCTGGTGTTGAGTTTGTGGGGTCCTCAGGATGAGGTAAGAGATGAGGAATCTGATTCCATGTTCTCAGAAGGCTGGTTTATTATTTTATGATATTATATTATATTACAGAATACTATACTAAAACTATACTAAAGAAAGAGAAGGATACAGACAGAAGGCTTAACAAGAATAATAATGAAAAACTCGTGACTGACTCCTCAGAGTCCAACACAGCTGATGGTGATTGGTCATTAAATAAAAACAATTCACATGAAACCAGTCAAACATTGACCAGTTGGTAAACAATGTCCCAACCGCATTCCAAAGCAGCAAACACAGGAGAAGCGAATCAGATAATTATTATTCATGTTTTTCTCTGAGGCTTCTCAGCTTCCTAGGAGGAGAAATCCTGGCGAAGGGATTTTTCAGAAAATATGACAGTGACAGGCTGGGAGCGTGGCAGTAAATAAAACAGGGACTGGTACGACTGGAACGCTCAAAAATCAAAGCTTAATAAAGGAAAACCAAAGGTGAGCTAACAATAAATGCTCAACAAAAACACAAGCTGTACTCTGTAGGGAGCTACTCCAGAAGATCTTGAAATGAGGCAAACACAAACTTACATAGAAGGCAGGGAACCAATGAACAGAAAGCATCAGAAACAATACCTTGTATGGAACATAAGATTAACCAGTGAGAGGGCAGAGTTCAGAACAAAACCTTATAAGGAACAAGCTAATTTACATAGCTGTTCCCATCATTCTTTCCTTCTCACCTGCCTCTCACCATAACCTGACTGGATGTTACCTATCCTGGCCTCTCACAGTACTGTTAGCTGCACTGGGGCTGTTTCACAGCCCGTTCTCTCCAGGACAGATCACCATGCTTGCTAGAGCCAGTGGTGTTTTCAGCAGCAAGGAGACACCTTTTGAACCATCTTCCAGCAATGAGGAGGGGATGAAATAGCTCTGGCAGGATGCTGAAGGAGAGGAATCCACTCCTGCTGTTAAGATGCTTCTCCACTGGGATTTTTCCACAAAGGCTTCAAGCTCCATTCTACAGTTGCTTTTCACCCAGCTGATATAAAGCTTCAGTTAATTTCCAGGTTAAATCTATCCATGATCAATTTAGGTTTCTTTGCTCCCTTGCCAGTGGCACCATTAACTCACAGGGTTCTGTTCTCAGTTCATTTATAAAGGGAAATCAGTTTTCCTCTTTGAAATGCTCCTTGTAGACAAATTTCCTAGTCCCCAGGTTACCTGACCTGCATGTCTCTAACTTGAATGAGTCTCCACTGAGCATGAGTGGGCAGAGGTTCACCTGGCAATCCAGCAACTCACACAATAATACTGATCCGTCTTTATCTCTGCAGGATATGCAGCTCCTGTTATCTCCATAGACTAGGTTTGACTTTTTAGAGCTATGTAAGTCCTGTGGCTGAGAGTCCATTTGCAGTTTGATTGACATATCAGGTTGGTTTTTCTCCTCTGCTGAACTCTCCTACCCCAGCAAGAACTGTTGCTATATACTCCTAAATGTTCATAATTGTTTTATAATGTCAATATATTGTAAAAATAGAATGACTTTGCAGTTTACACTATTGCATTTACTTTGATTTTCAGTATTCCAGTGCCCAAAGTCATATATTTATTAATCTACAATATGCTGAGCATCTTCTGAAATGAAGAAGATTTCTCAACTTTGTGCTATTAGCAAATTAAATTCACACACTAAAACTTTTTTGTTTGCATATATTAATGAAAATATTAAATAATATTAGCCCTAAGGATGATCTGCAGTTTCGCTGACGGTATAAAATTATCCAGGGCAGTAAAAACTAAAATTGATCATAAAGTTCTGAGGGAGGAAGAAACTGGCAGATTAAATTCAATGTTGATAAATGCAAAGCAATGCACATGGGAAAACAACACTAAATACACATATGCAATGATAATCTCTAAATTAGCCATTATCATTCTGCAAAGAGATCATAGAGTCGCTGCAGATTGCTCAACAAAAACATCTGTTCATTGCCCTGAGGCAGGCTGGAAAGGTAAACAGAGTGTAAGGTATGAAAGCAACCAAGAGTAGCAGGAAAAGCAGCTCTGTGCCACTGAATGAGCCCCAAATTTGCCCCTGCTTAAATACTGCATGAGCTGCATCAAAATGGAACAAGCAAAACCCAGTGAAGACACAGAGAAGGACAAAAAGTCAAAGACATTAGGTGGTTTCTGCACTGGGAGAGGTTACATAGACTCCAAGCCTTTAACTCTGAGAAGAGGTGATGAGATGAGGAAGTGACAGAGCCATAGAAAAGAGTGGCTGGCAGGAAAAGGTGAATGAGGAATGATTGTTCTCTCTACCCCTGTAAGAGGAACTTGGGACCATCAAATGAGATGACAAGGCAGAGCCTCTGTAGCAGACAAGGACAAAGTGGATGCTCCTCCTATCTCACACAAATTGCCAATATGCATGCACACATAAGCAGTGCCATGACAGCATTTCCCAGTTTTCCTCAGACAAGTGGAATCCATTAGATGGGTGAGTGCTGTGTTTTGCAAGTATAACTTCCTTGGACTAATGCTAGTGTTACCTTACATAACTAGGTAATATTTGTTCTTTCTTTTTACAGGGGTCTATTCCATATCACTTGTATAGGTAAGCATTTGGTTTTAAATGGGATGGATTCTTTTATACTCCCTCTATCCTTTTTACTTGGAATATTGCCAGCAAACTCTCAATGAATGGCTGCCAATCTGGTCTGTGACTTTGGTACAGCACCCATGAAATTAGTGGGACACAAATGTATATTGGCAGGAAAATTGATCATCAGGAGATCAGTTGTCACTTTTAATGACCCTTACTGACACTCTGATTCTTTTAATTGTCCTACATGGAAAAGAAAAATGAAGTCTGGTAAGGTCAGCCCAAAAGGAACGCTAGTCTGGGATACTTCATTTTGGAAATTAGGTTTTTTCCTAGTTGTCAGAAGCAGCTGATCCTTCCAGATTACCTCAGGAATAGCTTAAATCAGATTAAGACAACATTTACACTGGCAGAATGTGGGGGCAGTGGGGATCAGAACATCTTGTGTGGGTCCCACTCTACAGGTGGAGAATTCCAAAGGTTTTGCTAGACACACACTGCATCAAAAGGAATAAAGAGCCCAGATGTCAAGAGGTCTCTGGTCATCCCCACAGAGAAACACAACAGGCACATTTCCCAGTTTGTCTGTCAAATGGAGAAATGTGTCTGTGCCCTGGACCCTCAGAGGAATCACAAATGGAAATATTGCCTACATATTGCTTTGTTTGAGCAGGGCCCATAAAAACAAAAGCACTCATGTTAATTCCCAACTCACTTGAAGCCATATATCTCCTTTTTCAGGGAAGAAGAGTTAAGAAAGTTTTAATAAAACTCCCTCAGTTTGTTGGAAATTCTGGCATGGTAACTGTGTATCTTACTTAAAAGGTCAATGAGAATCTCATGAATAAAACCTAACTTTATAATGAAAGCACAGTATTTAAAATTTCTCTGGATCTCCTTGCTGAAAACTGATTAAGAGCAGACCTGCTGCTATCCTGTAAAATGTTTCTAAATGAGTCATCCGTTCATCAGCAAAGCCCCAAAAGTTCAGATGCAATTGCTTCAGAAAGAACATTTTCAAAACTATGGCATATCAGTTGGAAGATGCTGATAACTTCCAATCGGCAGGAGGGCCCTGCTAAAAAAAACCTGAGATAACTTTGCCTTTAAGGCTTCCCCAGCTGACTGATTAAAAACGTCACAACAGAAAATTCAAAGGTCACATTTTCTCAAGTGTCGCTGAGAACCCACTGTCTGAGAAATTAGATGAGATTAAGATGCAAAACACTGAAACACTTTGAATCAAATTTAATCTTCTGATGTTTTGCTAACTTATTTAAAAAAAAAAAAACAACAACAAACTAAACAAGGTGGGGGATTTGTATTTTAGGAAACTCTACTGGAAGTATGGCACTGCCAATGGGGTTAATACACTTTGACTAGATTTTTCTATTTTGCTTGAGGAATTGGTCTAATTCATATCAGCTGAAAGCACTGTTTAAGATTAATTGAAAGCAAAAGGATTTACTGGAGTTTATATTTTCATGAATCTCTTCTAGATATCTCTGAAGGATAAAATTGAAGGTCACCTTTACTGTCTATAGAAGCCAGTCAGAAAACTTGAAAATGACAAATTTTCCCCAGATGGTAACTAAGAAAAGATTGAGGATTTTCATCCATGTTTAGCAAAACCTTTCTTTTTCTAATACAAGGCCATTTGTTCGGCTGCTCCTGGGCATAGCAGCTGAGGATGGGACTGGTGGTTTTTTACAACTAGTTGATTTGAGAGACTGAATGGAACTCCCATCAGGAAAACCTTTTGAGACAACATGTGTGAGAAGCTGTGCATGGTCTCTCTTGTTATTCTCCCTGCTCGTACCATTCTTGGGTACAACCAGAGGAGTTTATTTTTCCTTTCTCAAGTGTTGGCTACAGACTGTGCAGGCAGCACCAGGCACGCTTGGGGAAAGGAAGAGAAAGGGGCACAGGCAGGAGGGTAGAAGAAGAAGGAATTGGGGCAGCAAAGAGAAAAGCAATTCTCTACAAAGAAAAACCTTAGAAAAACCATAAAGAGATACAGAAGGGAATGCACAGGACTTTCAAGGGGTCAGATACTGCAGAGTATAACCCACTGTCTCACAACCAGCAGCAAACCTAGAGCAGTGAAAAGCTTTGGGTTATCCCACACCTGGATGAGGAAAATAATCTGCTGAGTCCAAAACTGTTGTCATAAAATGAGAAAGGCTTTTTTTGGTGTGCAAGAGGCTCTAGCAGATTGGAATAAGGGTAACATGCCTTACTAAAATGAATGATTTGCAGAGGAATAAACAAATGTGCATTTGCTTCATTTTTAAAAGTTTGATTTTTCATTACCAAAATGAAAGCAAGGAAGTAAACAAACAAACAAACCCCCGCCAAAATCCCATCTGGCTTCTCTGCCTGCCTTGAAGTTGTGAGATATGTACTTGCTGAATCAGAATGTAGATACAGGGCCTTCTTTTTAAACTGCATCACAGTCACCTGCCACTGTTTAAATACAGCAGGAGCTGGTTCCCCTTTTTAAGAAGTGCTATCTCCAGCCTGCAGCTCACATTCCACAGCAGGAAAGCAGCTTGTGAAAAAATTCACTCTGAAATACCTCAAGCTCTACTAGAACTGAAAGCAAGCAGTTCCAAATGCTGTTTGCTTCTATGATTTTTGGGTTTGGTTTTGGGTTTAGCCTGTGTTTTTATTCTCCCTTTTAGAAAACCAGTTCAACCAGTTAAACAGTTTGGATGGAAGTGGATTCTTTGTCCTTATAAAAATCTCTACATTCTGAGGGCAAACACAGACAGCTGCTCAATTCATTAGATAATCACACTATTAATAAATTGGACAGACTTCTTCTTCATCCTATAATAATCATGACAACTTCAAAAACATTTATCTGGTTTTTTTTTCTTTTCACTCCACTACACTCAATCTCATGTGTGGCCTCTCTCTTTGTTTCACTTGGTTCCTTTCAAAGCTGGATGCTGCTCCCTAAAGAGCAGTCGGGTACCCCCAAGAGTGACAGTCTG
This sequence comes from Emberiza elegans, assembly GCA_024865655.1. Classification (NCBI taxonomy): domain Eukaryota; kingdom Metazoa; phylum Chordata; class Aves; order Passeriformes; family Fringillidae; genus Emberiza; species Emberiza elegans. The sequence continues at coordinate 60,669,153 of JALJVW010000184.1, forward strand.
GGAAATGGAAACCTGGCTCTTGTTTCTCATTCCCAGCCTCTCCCTTCCTTGGCTGTGCAGTCTGGAGACAGGACCTTGATGCTCAGCAGGACTGAACAAAGCTGAAGCAGTTCCCAACACATCTCATATTCTCTAAATCCATCTGGAGCCTTTCGACTGTCTTAGCAACGTTGGATCAAAATTTTAAATAATTTCATTTGACAAACAGAAACACAAAGTGTTGAATTTCACTATTGTTCAATAAGAACATTCAGAAGTTTCATTTTCAAGCAATGCTTCAGACTGAAAAGCAATGTCATGACTCTGGAGAACGACTATGGAAAAGAGAAAATAGGTGAAGGTTAAAGAACAAGCTCAAATGGATTCCTCGGGCAAGAGGTTAAAACTAACTAAATAAGACCATTTCCAAGTTGTCCAAAACCAGAAATCCTTGCACATATCCTTTCCATGGTTGCTGACTGGGTGAAGACCCTTGACTCTGTAATTTTACACCTGGCTGCCTGGAAGAGAATAGCTGTGAGAATGCCCGTGCTGTGGCTGTGTGGCTGATGCCAAATTCTGGGCAGCTGGGGGTTCCTGAGCCCTCCCTGCCATACCACAGGACTCCTTTGCTTCTCTCCACTCCACTGGTCTATGTGATACCAAACTCGATTTAGGGCAATAAATGGTTTTGATTTAGCAACAACCAAAGGAGGGAAAGCTTGGCAAAGAGCTGGAACAGCAGAAGAGGTCTATGAGTCCTGACAGCCCAGTTCCAGCCTCTCCCTCCTCCAAGAGGACTCAGGCAGCTCTCAGACCCATAGGTGACCTCAAAGAGCCCCTCTCCACAACAGGAAAGTAAAGGGAGGGCAAATAAAGAGCAGAGCTCTCCACCATATGCTTAATCTGCAGGTTAATTGCTCCACTATTATTGTATTTGATTGTTCCCAGTGAAGTCTTTCTAATTGCTTTTCTTTATACCCAATTGAGTAATAATAAGAATATTAATAATAAATATGCCAAAAGTTTTAAGCAGAAAATGATAAAAGCCATTTCCCATGCAAGCAGGTGGAGGAAAGTGACTACGAGAGGATGAAAAATGCTTCTTTCCCATGTGAAATAGAAGAGGAATAATAGCAGCTGGCACAGGTAGGCTGACACAGCCACTGCTTTGTGTGAGTCCCTGCTGGGAGGTGAACTAATGACCAGCTGCCTCATTTCCCCAGTACAAACTGGAATCAAGCATTTGCAAAGTTGTGCGCTGATAGTATACACATTTCAATATAGCCTCATGAATATTCATGAGTGAAAACCGTTCCACTTCTTAATAGCAGCTTATAGCCAAATGCCAAGATTCTTATCCAGAAAAATCTCTCATTTAGCTGGGTGGGAGATCTGCCCAAACTCAGGCGTTCAGGAGCTCATTTTAAATGCATGCCACGCAAAATGGTTTCCTGTTCTCCTTCACCCCCAGCACTAGATTAGCACATAGAAATACCAAAACTCAGTAGTGGCAACTGTATTTTTAACACCTTGGGGAGCTGCAAATACTCAGTTCCAGAACTGTAAAGGCTCTTCCTCTAGAAAAATCCTCTGCTGTACCAGGCAACTTCTCCCTTGGCTTGAGGTTTCATAGCCACACAACAGGCTGGAATGCCTCAAGGGGTTGGTGAATGGGAAAGCTGCAGAATAGTGGAGTTTGTACACTCCCTGAGTCCCCCAGCTTGCTGGTTTGCAAAGCACTTTGTGCCATTTCTGCATGGGAAACGTTGCTGGAAACGCAGGGCTTTGCCGTGGTTCCGGAGCAGCGCTTCCCCGGCGAGCAGCCCTGCTCGGCTCAGCGCTGTCCTTTGTCAGCAGGGAGAAAGCAAACCCTTCTTAATCACCCCCAAGTCAATGAGGGGCACTGCCACCCTGTCACTTGATGATTAATTACTGCATCTGCAGGCAGGGCTGCCAGCAAACTCGTGGGCATCATCCATGACGCATAAGCAGCCATGGATTTAAAGGGGAATGTGTATGGCATGGCAGTCGGGAGGGCACGGGGGGGCCTTGCCCCACTAAATCAGCATCTGCCACCCAGCAGCTGCAAGGCCAACAAAGCTCCCTCTGAAGGAAACAAGAGAAAGCCCTCAAGCCACTGGAGGAAACTGTGTTATTATTCATCTTAGTCGCAGCGCAAGTATTCAATGTCTTCCCACCCAAATGTTCCCAACATAATGATTTCCATGGGCACATCTAATGCCACTGGTGCTGGAAATTCGTGAGAGAAACACACTGGGGATCTCAGCATTTCACTGGGCTCTGAGAGATCAGGCTCTGGGAAGACCTTTAAGTACCTCAACAGCTGGGAATTCTGATTTTATCCAGTGTTGTTTTATTTACCCTGTCTGTGGGCATGGCAGAACTGGGGAGGGGAGGAGAGGGGGTGATTAGTTGTGAAGATAGGACAAATAAATGCCCTTGCAAACACACACAGCCATGTTGCAAAGAGGTGCCCAGGAGATTCACAGGAAGGGACAGGTTAGGATTTCTGCCTTCTGAGTTACTGCAGAACTGCTTGTGCCTGGGGAAAAAAAAAAAGAATAAAAGAAAAAAGAAGGAGATGATTTGGAAGTAAATAAAGGAGGTTTTAAAGTATTGCTTTTGTATGACTGTATCCTCTCCCAGCCTGGCACACACTGGAGGGTGACACTTCAATTCCATCCACTCGGGGCCTGTCCCCTGGCTTAGAGCACTCATGGCACAAGTGGGTGGCATTCGATTTTCATTGCTCCTTGTCCCAAAGCTGGAGGCATCTTTTTGTTTTAATGGCACATTGTGTTCCTTGACAAGACAGAGCTAATGTCCTGAGTGGGATTCTATTCACACAGCAGCAGTGGATTAGAGATTTGATTTTCCTTTTTAACAAATCAGTGTAGCAGATGGCATTGGGAAAAGAAAGTGCAGGCACTACAGGGATGTAGCAGAGCTTCCCAGATCCTTGCTGCACGGGGAACAGCACTAAAAGGCAGATCTGTGCAGGCCAAGGAATTATAAATACTCCCTCCAGTTTTTTATTTTCCCTCTCAGAGCAGAGATCTTCTGTGCCCCCAGATGCTCTCCATAGGATCACCAATAGCTCAGTGCCATTCCAGTTTAAGGTCTTGTGGGTTCTTATTGCTGTTATTGCCTGCTACATCCAAATAATGAAGCTGTCACATTGCAGGGTGTAATGGCTGTGTTTTTCCCTGCCCAGGGTTTGTGACACAAATGGGTTACAGTCACAGCCAGCTCTGGACCTGAGCTGTTGGTACAACTTTGTGAACAAGTGCTGTTCCTCCCTCTGTGGCTCCACACAAACTGGGACTGCCCAAGGGCATGTGGTTGCACTGTGACAGCAAGCACCCCCTTCTGTGAGACCCCAGGGACCCCAGACCCCAGACAGGGGGCACATGCGCTGCTCATTTCCATCGAGGAGATGCCATAGAATCAGAGAATACTTTGGGTTGGAAGGAACTTGTTAAAGACCATCAGCTCCAATGCCCCTGCCATTTGCAGCACATCTGCAACTTGGCCAGCTTGCTCAGAGTCCTGTCCCACCTGACCTGGAATGTTTCCAGGGATGGGGCATCCACCACTGCTCTGGGCAACCTGGGCCAGTGTTTTACCGCCCTCACAGAAAACACAGCAAAAATTGTCTTTTTCATATCCACCTACATCAACCGTCCTTCACTTTAAAGCCATTCTCCCATGTCCATGTATTGCTACATGTCAGAAGTCCCTCTCCAGCTCTCCTGTAGCTCCTTAGAGCAATGGAAGGCTGCTGTAAGTTCTCCTTGGAGCCTTCTCTTCTTCAGTTTGGACATTTAGTGGAGGAAATTTGGGATGCACTGTCCCCAGTCAATCAGAGTGGTCACAAGCAGTGTGAAAGAGAATTAACCTAGGGAAGCTCTACATGTGTCCAGCGCACAGGATGACAAGACACAGTATGTAGGAACAGATCCCCTTCCTTTCTCCATGAAGCCCAAATTTACTCAGACAAAATAAAACAATAAACCAAACACACACTGAAAAAACCCCAAGAAACCAAAAATAACAACAACAAAAAAACCCCACCACCAAAATTAGAAGAATCTGCCAACGGTTCCTGGGTAAAACAGCATAACATATCAACAATATTTTCACTTCTTGCCTCTTGACATCCACTCATCATTATGGACTATTTAATAACTGAAGGGAAAAGGAGATGCTGCAATTTTCTCTACAACAGCTGCATCTTCTCTTTGTCCTGATCAACCTTATACTGGCTTCTTACAGCTAAGTAGCACCAGGAGGGCATTATCAGCAGCAGTGCCCTTATCAGACAAAGCCACAAACCCACTCAAAAGTCGCTGCATATATTATTTCTTTTCACCAAGTGAAATACGTCTCACTGTGGTTCTTTCTTATTAAAGCATTCTGAAGTGTTTCTGTGCAGCATGCTTTACACCTAGTCAAGTGTCCTTTGCATGACTGCTGCTGGAAGTCACCTCTTTGGGACAAAATTTGTCTCTTTCAGAGAAATAATTGGAGGAAGGAAATGGAGGGAGCCCTTAATACTGCAGGTTCCTGTGACTGTGTTCACAGGGGCCTTAGGATGAGGGAAGAGAGGAGGATCTGACTCCATGTTTCAGAAGGCTTGATTTATTATTTTATGATATATATTATATTAAAATTATACTAACAGAATAGAAGAAAGGACTTCATGAGAAGTCTGGCTAAGAATAGAATAGGAAGGAATGATAAGGAAGGCTTGTGGCCTGGACTCTCTGTCCGAGCCAGCTGGGCTGTGATTGGCCATTAATTAGAAACAACCAACATGGGCCAATCAAAGATCTGCTTGTTGCATTCCACAGCAGCAGATAACCATTGTTTACATTTTGTTCCTGAGGCCTCTCAGCTTCTCAGGAGGAAAAATCCTAAAAACCGATTTTTCATAAAAGATGTCTGCGACAGCTTCCCTTGAATTTTATGCAACAAGATGGGGGATGCACCTCCAAGGTGTTGGGACAGGGGGCAAGGTCCTCTCTTTCATTCATAGTAGTATCCAAGGGACAGCACAGGACTGAGTTTTACCCGTGAAATTCCGTGAGATGCAATAAAGAGGTCTCTTTTGCCCAGACCAGTGAACCTGGGGTGCTGCAGCAGTCTCAGGTGGTGCTGCTCCCTTTGGCCTGGAGCACCACGTGCTTCCCTCCAGCAAGAGCCGTGACATGAGCAGGACTCAGCCCCAGCTCCGTCCCTGCTGTCAGGGAGCAGCTGCCAGCTCCTCCCTGCAGCTCTGCTCAGGAGTGGGTGTGCAGGTGGGCACTCTGCTCCTCACCCACTCCACACCTTGCTGTCTCTGCACATGCGGCCTGCAGCCACAGGGAACAGCAGGTACGCAGGCAAACATCCTTTCCTGTGAGCAAGTGAAACAACAAATCCCACAATTAACCCAGCAAAGGCAGAGGGATTCTTTAGTCTCCTATATCCAACGGCCAGACCAGTCAGGAGGCTGCTGCAGCCTGTGTTTTTGTCCAGATGAAAGGAGAAAATTCATAGCAGCATTTGGAGTCTCTGTCTCTCCCTCCTGGCTCTCCCTTTTTCTGTTGCTGGAGTTGGAGTTTTGCTCCAGCCAAGTAACCTGTGGCAGTGGACTCAGGCAAGAGGGCACTGACAGTGAGGAAATGAGTGGAGGGAGACATGCAGAAAACCATAGCAATGAGGAAAAGAAACCCCCAGAAACACAATCTGAATATTTCAGCTCTGTTTCAGCAGCTGTCTCAGAAGACTCTGTTAAAGCAAGATTTTTTGTGCTCCTACTTGTTACCTGAAAAATAAATAGGGAACAAGAAGAGGGAGCGGAGTGCTCAGGCGGGTTTATCGGAATGAGATGCTGACTCTTTTATGGATACAGAATTTCAGATTAACAAGGAGATGGATGCTTCTGACATGTTTTAGGAGTGGCTCCAGGGACACAGGTTTTCATCAGATTGGATGCAGTGAGATTCATTTACCATGAGCCAAAGGGGGAAGAAGCGAGAGGCCATTTCTGCTCTTGCTCTCTGCATGGCTGTCTTTGATGCTGTCTGCAGTTTCTGAGTTGGATTTGAAGTGCTTATTCAAACCAGTATAAACCCATATCCATCCTGTGATGGATGCCATATGCAGCTGTATTAACTCATTATATCCAACAGGTAATGCCGGAGGGACTAACTACAACAGGTCTTAATGTAGCAGGCATTTAATTGTGTAAACATTTTGTAGATTTATGCTGAATTTTTTGGATTGTGTCTTTACAAACAAGTACAGGTATTCTTTCAGCTTTACCCTTTTCCCCCCCCTCTCTCTCTGTGTCTGTCTACACTTCCTATAACTTTTTACAAGCCCAAAAATAAACCAGTGCATGGTCTCTTTAATTTCAAACTGGAAGAGACGAAGATTGTTGTGGGATCTTGTGACTAGAAATCTCAGGCTGAGTTTCCCAAGCACTTCTCCTTCCCCTCCACTTCTGAGTATTAAAGAGAGCACTGAGAATAGCTTTCAGTGGGGGAAAATGCATGTACTGGTTGCACTGCAACACAAAATATAGACTTGCATGCCAATTTTTGTCCTGTCAGATGTGTTCTGGTGAGAAGCAGTGGAGTGCACACCAGAGATGACAAGACTCTACCTCTCCTTCTTGTCCTCTAGCTGTAAATAGCCTCCAGTTATTATTATCTCAGACATTCAGCCCAGCTCTCTAATGAAAAGATTTTCCTTTAGCAAATTCAGAGTGGCCTCAGAAGAGTGTTTATTATGAAAACCTTCAGGAGCAAAGCAAGGATTTGGCAAAGGACTTGGCTGGGTAAGAACTGCTGCCTGCAGTGCCCGTGCCAGGGACTGTAACACACAGCAAACCCCAGACCCACAGGTGCTCTGGAGTCACTGCTGGGGGAAAAGCACCTGAAGCTATGTCCTTCTGCCCCAGGAGCTGCAGCATCTCCCAGGAGATGCAGCCAGAGGCTGGTGCTTTCCCAGAGAGGGGTCTGCTAAATCAGGACATCCCTCTGGCTGTCCTGGATTGCCCAAACCCCTGCCAGGGGGCTCAGAGACCCTTGGGCACAGAGCCCAAGACACC